>JACRUU010000013.1:13617478-13797478 GCA_030449085.1 Kryptopterus vitreolus
AATGAGTTGGGAGTATTATCTATCATGGACCTGCACCCAAATCCATATAGGGAGATGGTAGCCCAGTGATTAAGGGGTTCCGGCCTCTAGACCGGAAGATCACAGGTTCAAACCCACCACCAAGCTGCCACTAGTGGGCCCTTGAGAAAGGCCCTTAACCCTCAATTGATCAGTTGTAAGTTGCTCCGGATAAGGGTGTCTGCCAAATGCTGTAAATGTAAATCCCAATGTACTGCTCTGGGATGGACTGGGGCAACAGGAAAGAATCAGAAAGAAACTAATATTTCATAAAAAAAAAATTCAGCTGGAGAAACAAACTGTCCAGATGCCAATACTGTGTAAATCTGTTCATGCCAAAGGGGGATAATATATATACATTTACGTGTGTATATATATATATATATATATATATATATATATATATATATATATATATATATATATATATATGTGTATGTATATTTTTGGTCAAAAATCGAAGGAACATGCTTGTGTCGGTCAAAACCATTAAGGTCTGTCCATCCAAACGTTTGACAGATGCTACTTGGATCTATGTGCTAAATATAAAATTGATTTTCTAACATATTTGAAAGTGTTTAGATTTTATGAGGGAGCACACACTGAAGCCATAATTAATCTCCTGGAAGCTCTTGATGTTACTTTAAGATGAATGTATTACTGCGGGTCATCGGAGAGTTTGATGCGAATTGAATTCCAGTGTGGATCACGTCCAATCTCCAGCGTGTGATGTTTCAGCATCAATGAAATCGTTCAAATAATTCAACAAGGTCTTACAACTCAAGCCATTTAAAAGTTGTACATGGTAAAAGTTTAGGGCGGAGCTCATTCTGTATTTTTGCTCATCTGGTAATACAGTATATACTACTACGTAGAAATACAACTGTTTATTTTTTCTTTCCTTCCGATATTTGTTTACTCTCCCAAATCCATTACCTTCCTTTCTTCTAACCTTGCAAATGATCTTTTTATTCCCCAGCTCCAAAACCTACCTTTAGACCTTCGTTCATTCAACCATACTTCCTTCTTTCTTCCGATCTTCTTGCCTTCTGATCCTTGGTCCTTCTTTTCCAAATTATTTCTTCTTATCCTTCCTTCCTTCCTTCTTGTCATCCCTCCAAATCTCCTGCCACCTTTCCTTACTTCTGATCTGATCTTTCCTTCTTCCCGTAAGAAGCTTCCTTGCTTCATTCCATCCTTCCGTCCAATTATCGCTTTCTTTTTCCAATTTCAACTTCACAATTCTGTACATATTTACTTTTACTCGGCGCTCCCTTCCCGGCTTCCTTCCGTACCTGTCTTCCTTACAAAATTCACCGCTGGAATATTTTCCAATATGTTCAATTTTACGGTGAATTTTACGTTTGATATTGAACGTAAACGCATGAATAGGCCGCGTCAAATTCAAACCTCATCCTTGATGTCTTCAAGGTGTTTATTTATAGTCAGATGTTACTCGTCCTTTTTTTTTTTTTTTTTTTTTTTTTTTTAGAAAAGAACCCATGTCTAAGATTGAGGGTAAAAAAATCCTATTAATAAAAATGGGCATGTCTGGTACATTTCTGGCAAGGACAATGCAGAATATCAACAATCCAGACCCGTTTTATTCTTCTCAAACGGCTAAATAGTTTGCAGTCCATTGCTCGGGATGTATAGCAAGACTTAGCGACTGTAAAAATCGTCAATACGACCCGAGAGTGCGCTTTATACGTGTATAGAGCTGGATTGCCCCCCACCCACGACAAAATGACTGTAATAAGTGGATTCGGAGTTCTTTGTGATCATCTCAGTGCGCAAGGTACAGACATGAAAGCTGACTTTCCACACAGCTATCAGTCCTGGCAAATTGAGCAGAACCTATATAGAACATAGCAAGCATCACTTCAAGTGCGATGGGAAAAAAAATGATCAAGTGAAGGTTTGATTGCTGTCTTATATATATATATATAATATATATATATATATATAATATATATATATATATATATATATATATATATATATATATATATATATATACATATAGACTAGGACAAAAAAAAAAAAAAACCCTCCAAGGCCAATATACAGGAGAAAAGAAAAGCTGCCAATAGTATTAGTACTACCTACTACAATACTACCAGTACTCTACTACTACTCCCACCCCCCCCCACACACACACACACACACACTCACTCAGATGTATTAGCTCTTAAACAATGTGGTTACAGTTCTGGTTATTTTACCCATTCTAACACAACTTTTCCAATGCTCGATTCTGATTGGTTGGAATAAATGGCAATAATTAACTATTTATTTGCACCCTCTGTCTTCCGATGTATTCTTTTTCCGTTCCATCCTTCCTTCACTTTCGTTTTCTACCCTTTCCTTCCTTCCCATCAGATCTTTTCTCATATTTTGCTCTCTCCCTTTCATCCATTCTTTTTTCTCATCCTTTTTGCTTCCTTGCTTCATTGTTTACTCACTTCTTACCTTATATCCCCTTAAATCATGCTTCTTTACCTCTCTACTTTCATCTTAGCTCACGTTTTCCTTCCTTCCTCTTCTAAATTTGAATCTTAACCCTCCACCTCTCATTTCCCATTCTTTTTAAACTCTCGAATTCTAACATGTTTTCCTTCTTTCCTTCCTTCCCATCTGCTTTCTCACCTCTCCTTCCTTCCTTCCTTCCTTCCTTTATTCACATCTGCGTTCCCTTTCTCTTTCACCACTCTTTCCCTAATCAAAATTTGAGCTTTACCATACATCCTGTTCTCTTTCATTCCATAATCTGACATTTTCCTTCCTTTCGTCCTTTCTCTCTCCTTCAAAATGTAATCTTTACCATTCTTCCTTCTTTTCTTCCTTCAAGTCTGATCTTTCCCACCCATTCCATCTAAGATTATATTTCCCATCCTTCCTTCTTTCAAATCTAATCTTTACCATTATTCTTTACCTCTCTGCGCCCATCAAAGCTGATGTTTTCCTCCATTCCTTTTCTTCCGTGCTCCATACACATCTGATCTTTCTCATCCTTTCTTTTCTCTCCTTCCTTCCTTCTTTCCTTTTTTCTCTCCCTTGATTCAAATCCAATCGCTAATTTCATTCAAATTCAAAGATCTCTTTATTACATCCTATAAGGATGATCTTCATCCCTTGATATTTTTGTCTCCAAACATCATTTATATAATTTCTTGATTTTTGTTCAG
Organism: Kryptopterus vitreolus; assembly: GCA_030449085.1. Taxonomy (NCBI): domain Eukaryota; kingdom Metazoa; phylum Chordata; class Actinopteri; order Siluriformes; family Siluridae; genus Kryptopterus; species Kryptopterus vitreolus. Next base: position 13,620,685 of record JACRUU010000013.1, read on the forward strand.
GCTCGCCTCCAACCCAAAGCATGGAGTCAGTTAAAATAATCTCCCAACTTTCGTTGTTCCAGTTAGGAGACACCACAGCAGACGATCTTCATATTTGGTTTGGCGTATGTTTGACGCTGGATGTCCTTCCTAACATAACCCCTGCCTCCCCATTAATCCAGGCTTGGGACTGGCAGTAGGAATACACTAGCTTGTGTAACCCTAATGGCAGGGGCAGACCGTGAGGTTGAGGGTTAAGAGCCTCGCTCAGGTCCCACTAGTGATAGCTTGGTGATTTTGAACCAGCGGCATTCTATTCCAAAGTCGAATGGCTTAATGCTGAGTTATAGAATCTAATAAATGATGAACGCTAACACCGTGAGAGAGAAATTATATTCAAACTGTATGCCATTTTTCTTAATGATTCTCTCTTTTATAATCATTTGATGGAACTGTTAAATGGAGCACAGTGCCGTAGGCCAGTGATTAGTACAATTTAAAGACCCATCCATGCCAATATCTTTTCTCGCTTGCTGTGAGTGCAGTCCAGCAGTGTGTAGGAAGGAGAGAACAGGATGGAAAACACTTCAATACACAGTCAATGGCTTCCGTTTCAATAGATTTTAAACGCGCATTGGTACGTTTACAGCAAATAATATGCACACATTTTTTTTTGTTTGTTTGTTTTTTGTTGAGCGAGACCATTTTCTCTCTCCCTTCAAATCCAATTCCATCCATCCATGCATGAACTCTCCATTCCTTCAGATCCAAACCCTTCCTTTCTTCTTTCCATCTTTTTTAACTTCCTTCCTTCAGATGAGCTCTTCATTTCCATCAAAACCATTCATTTTCTTTCTTCTTTTCTTACTCTTTACATTCGCTCTTTATTTACTTCCTTCAGCTCTGCAATCCTGCAAATTAAATCCCCTCCTTCCTTCAAATAAGCTTTTTATTCTATCAAACTCAATCTAATATAATCATGACTTTATTCCCGCCTTTTAAATAAATGCAATCCCTTCATTCCATCTTTCCTGCCTTCTTTCAAATAAGCTTTTCATTTCTTCAAATCCAATCCTTTTCTTTCTTTCTTTAAATTAGCTCTCTATTCGTTATCTCCAATTCCTTTCTTCCAATAAACTCTATAAAACTTAACACTAAATAAGTTCCTTCCTTCCGTTTTTCTTTTCCTTCTTTAACTATACTTACTATTGCTTCATGTCCAATTCCTTTCTTACTTTAAATTAGACAAATGCAATCCCTTCCTTCCTTTTTTCCTGCCTTTCTACCTGCTTTTATTTCAAATGTCTCTACCGTAAGCTCCTTTATTCCTTCCATTACGCTTTCGTTTTTTTTACAAGACACCTCTAAGTTAACTTGCTGTTGATCGGATGTGGATGAGTGCACCTGGTCGATGATGATAATGATGACTAATAAGATATGATCAAAAATAACAATTAAAAAAATACAAATAAAGTCGAAACAAAGACAAACAAATGTAATGCCAGAGCTGATAAACATCACTCTCAGAGGTGTCACGAAACCAAAAAAAAAAAAACACTGAAAATGATTAAAACTGTAACTCTGAGGGAATCAATTCAGAGTGGAGTAGAAGTAGGAGGACAGCCACCCACTCTCAATCCACTTCGTGTGATTTTTATTAATTTATTTATTTTTTCTGTTTGGAATTTCGTGTTTTGAGACTCGGATCAGGCGTTCATAAAGTATATTTGAGAATATATCAAACAACATCCATTGAACAAAACGCTTCAAACTGTTTTTCTTTTTGTGCACACTGTATAATTTCAATGTATACATATAAACCTTTTATCCAAGTTTTTAATATTTTTTTATAGCATTGTTTCATGATTTTTTATTTTTCTTTCAGCACCATTTTATTCCTGCTTGTCAACAGGTAACCACTGAAGTCAAATGGTCATACAGGTCATCAGAACAAAGTAGTATGTAGCTATAGCATTATCTAACTAGTTCATTCATTAATCTTCTACCGCTATATCCGATCTTCTCGGGTCACGGGGAGAGTGTGCCTATCTCAGGCGTCTATGGGCATTAAGGCAGGATACCTGGACGGAATGGACGGAATGCCAACCCATCGCAGGGCACACACACTCACATTCACACACACATTCACACACTAGGGACAATTTTCCAAGGTGCCAATCAACCTACCGTGCATGTTTTTGGACCGGGAGGAAACCAGAGAACCCAGAGAAAAACCCCCTGAGGCACGGGGAGAACATGCAAACTCCACACACACATGACCGAGACGGGAATCGAACCCGGATCCTGGCGGTGTGAGGCGAACGTGCTAACCACTAAGCCACCGTGCCCCTTATCTAACTAGTTATAATTAAAAAACAATGTTTCCAGAATCTTCCTTTTTTTTTATGTATGGCAGCGTAAGGGCTCACTGACACAATTGAAAATTCAACAAAGTAGGCTGTGAGATAATTACTGTTAACTGTTAAATTCCGGTATTTATCACATATTTAAAGTCACAGATTTGTATAAATGATTGTTTAATGTTCAAATCCATGTTGCATTAATGATTCAGACGAACTGATAAGACCGACAAAGCCCTTGCAAATGGATGCATTTAAAATTCCATCATTTGCTGATTCTTTTTCTTTATAGGTCATGTAAATTCAGTAAAGCCAGTGAAAGTCAGGGAATTATTGAATGCTGATTTCAGGTGTATGTCTACAAGTGAGGTGATGAAGCTTGGGGTGACAGACAGTGTTACAATTCATCGCAAAAAAACTTAAATAGGGCTCTATAGCAGGAGAACTTCCATGTAAAGCACGTCTTTATGGAATTAATGTCATGCTGGAACAGCGAATGGAAAATGTAATGCTCACGCATTCAAGGGCATTCCATGCATTTATCTCACTTCAACTGTGTGGTAAAAATAAATATGGATGGAATTGTCCGGTATCCAAATATTATAGTATTTAGATGACAGAAAGTCAATAGAGAACTCCATTAAGCATTGTGTTGTGACTATATGAATTAACCATAAATACAGTGAAAATAATTATTTTTCATAGGATATGTTGGCAAGATGCCAGAATGTCCACGTCTCCCACTAAGTGAGATGCCTAACACTTACCACAGTTAATAGAGGGCATATTTTGTTGGGGGGGGGTGGTTCAAAGATCAGTTTTATCACCAGACACTGTTTTGTCAGTTTTATCACAGACACATTATTATTGCTAATATTACTATTAAGTCACAAATAACAGGCCAATATAAAGAGTTGCTATTACAAATGCTCTCGTGTTGTGCTTTTTCTTCCGACTTCCTTTATCATTCATTCTTTTCCCCTTTACGATTAAAGGAACAGATTGGTGTAATTTTTTTTATGCGTTTATGCAGTAAATAGCTAACATCTGGGTAACTTTCCTAATTCCCGTTCCCTGTATCATCATTTTGATCGATGCTTAAGAAAATTGCACCATTCGGCTTATATAAATGGAGGTTTATTTACATAACATCCAGGTGGTCGGGTTGTAAAACTCTAATTTCTTTGGCTTGCGATGTTCCCCGTAGGCCACGTTCCAAAATTTGTGACTTTGGAGAAGTGGAAATATGACCGCTTGATCTTGGGAGGTTCTGAATCTTGTTCCTGCTTTCATTGGGTCGAGCAGTTGTTTATCTACAGAACTTTATTCATTTCAGAAAAATAATTTTTTTTTTTCTGGAGCGAAATTCCACTCCTGAACTGCTGGTCTGGACAGTGCTGACTCCTCAGCTCTGGATAATTTATAACACAGATAGTCCTGTCATGGCTCTCCTGGTAAATTAGAGTCACTGAGGGCCCTCTAAGTCACGGGTACTTACGAGATAAGTATCAAGCCAAGCAAACAAACAAACGCGTGTCGTCTAGATGCCGTATCAGCAATGATGTATGGGACTGCAATTGTGAGGCCGCGTGGGTGCAGGTGAAGTTTAGCAGGGAACAGAGATGTTTGCATTGGGATGCGAGTGAAAGCTCCGATACGATGCGAGTGAAAGCTGCCTTTGCACAACAACGACTCTCCTAACATGACCTGACACATGGAATCCTGATGCTGTCGACGCATGGATGCCCATATTATTTTGCTTTTATACTATTACTATTATAAGGCAAGATCTACACACACACACACACACACACACACACACACACACACAAATAGTTCTTTTATCATGAGCTCATAAGATTTTTACAAAAGACTTTCGGCCTCTATAATTAGAAGAAGTGGTAGCCATTAAACTATAGTTATTTTCTATTTTTCAATTCCAGAATTGTGTTTACCAAACAATTTCGATTTCGGGACAGTGTCCTGAACGCAATCCTTTAAATATGCGAAACAATCCGAGCGATGGACCACCAGTTTGATTAGTCTCTGCATTAATCACATGTTTATAATTATTAAAATGTAAAAACATACACAACAATAAAAAGATACTAGATAATAACATTATACAACTAGTTTATACTAGATTATAACATTTAAAATGATAACAATAAAAAGATACTAGATTTAGCATAATATGATTTGAGGCACACACTTTTATGCACACATTTATAGCCAACAGGGTCTAATGAATTTCAACAATTAATTACAATAAAATTTTCCCTTTATCTAAATGTATTTAATAAATCAATATACATATCAATATATCAATATATAATATACTAAAATGTTTGTTGCAGTAAATGTTTTATTCCATTTTGCTTTTAAAACTTTTATACAAAATATTATTCATTCATTCATTCATTCATTTATCTTCCCTCGGGTCACGGGGAGCCTGTGCCTATCTCAGGCGTCTATGGGCATTAAGGCAGGATACACCCTGGATGGAATGCCAACCCATCGCAGGGCACAAGCACACACACACACACACACACACACACACTCACACATTCATACACTAGGGACAATTTTTCCACGGTGCCAATCAACCTACTGTGCATGTTTTTGGACCGGGAGGAAACCGGAGAACCTGGAGAAAAACCCCCTGAGGCACGGGGAGAACATGCTCCACACACGCATGGCCGAAACGGGAATCAAACCCGGAGGTGTGAGGCGAACGTGCTAACCAGTAAGCCACTTAACCAATCACACATTTTATTTCAATTTCTTTTAAATATTTAAATTGTTTGTTTTCAAGTATTAATAATAAAAAAAAACTACAAGCAATTTTATGTTACACATTTCGTCACCCTAACCGTAACACAACTGAACCAACCTGTAAATTAAAAGCTGAGGTACATACCAAGCGTGAATGTTGTGTACTGTTAAGTGTTTACATATAAAAGTATTTCATTTTATACCACTTTCATTAAGTTCTCCATTTTTCCACATTAAATGGCTCCACCTTTTTTTTATATACATTCTAACCAGTACGCTTTCCATTGGGATGCTTTCCACTTGTCCTTTTGTTTTGTTCATAGCTACAGCTAGCAGTCCATTCACAATCTGCAAAGCTCACTTTTTTTAATAGCCACAACCCATGGTGTGTTCTAGTCACCAAACCTGCCACGTTTTTTCTCAGAGTCAGTTCATGGACGTGAACAAGTACAATTCATTCTCTTGAAGATGCAACAAAAAGCATTGATATGTCAACACATCATCAGCTGCTACCAAGTGAGAAGGGTGAAGGCTAACACATGCTTCCTCAGAGACGAGTCAAGGCTGTCCTTTTCACAGCACAAGAGCTCACCGGTGCCTGGAGTTGGTCAGTATGACTGGTGCAACTTTGGTATTCAGGCATGCAATCTCTCTCAACACGAATGCTTTTTTTTTCTTCCATTCATTTTCTGATTTCTCACAATTTCTTTTTGTTTGTTTTGTTTTTTTTGCTAGGTTAGAGAATCGTACGTAATATGTTTTATATTTTTTCTTTACAATAAATGTTTAAACACCATCTGTAGATAGATAGATAGATAGATAGATAGATAGATAGAATGACAAATGAACAGGTTGCTGTATTTTGTGTGGTCCAAATGGCCAGTGTCAGACAAGAAAAATACTGTAATAAAATAAATAAATAAATAAATAAACCTCCGTGTTTAACTATATGCAGTGTTTTTTTTTTCAGAAGGTCAAGTTGCAAATTCAGGTTTATTAAAATATCAAAGCAGACGACCCAGAAAATGAAATGACCTTAAATAGACTACACCATGCAAGGGCAAACTCATGAACTGTACAGAACCGAGCCAAACGCAGAGAAAACCACAACAAAAGACTCACACTTTGGTTCGACAAAAACGCATGGACAAGACTTCAAACTGAGCAGCGGAAACATCTGGGTTACATAAAAGGATTGATATGATTATGTGCAAGTGTAAGTCAAATTTTACAGGATATATATATATGGCCTCACGCCGCCAGGGTCCGGGTTCGATTCCCGTCTCGGCCATGTGTGTGTGGAGTTTGCATGTTCTCCCTGTGCCTCGCCTCAGGGGTTTTTTTCTTTCTCCGGGTTCTCCGGTTTCCTCCCCCCCTGGTCCAAAAACATGCACGGTAGGTTGATTGGCACCTTGGAAAATTGTCCCTAGTGTGTGAATGTGTGTGTGTGAGTAGGTGCCCTGCGATGGGTTGGCATTCCATCCAGGGTGTATCCTGCCTTAATGCCCATAGACGCCTAAGATAGGCAAAGACTCCCCGTGACCCGAGGGAAGATCGGATATAGCGGTAGAAGATGAATGAATGAATATATATATATATATATATATATATATATATATATATATATATATATATATATATATATATATATATATATATATATATATATATATATATATCGATAGAGAGAGATATATAGATAGATAGATAGATAGATAGATAGACAGACAGACAGATAGATAGATATACTGTATAGATATAGATACATTTATAAATGAGCCCAATTTTGTGTCAGATGTACCCCCTCTATATGTGTATCGTGTTTCTATTCTGTATAATATGGGCTATATGGGCAAAATTACTGAAACATCTGACTTTATCCACCCTTATATAGTTTGTACAAACTTGGTGGCAAAATGTCTTTGAATGGATTTGCTAGCATTACATTATCCATTCAATTGAACTGGCATAACAGTACGTAGTATACATAGATTCACTTTGATCATATCAAATCAAACGTCTGCCCTAACAACCCTTTTAGCATTCGTTCTTTCATGTTACACTCAGTAGAGCTTAGGTAATTTTATTTTGTTTTGTATTTATTTATTGGCGAATGATGGGAATGATGAGATAAGTTGACATTGACAAAAGAGCAGGAACCCAGAGCAACAACTACGCGCCCTCTCCCTCCCAAACCACTAGGCTCGTCATTACGGCTTTGAATGCCCTGATTTCCTAGGGTGAATCATTTCCAAAGAGCTTCTCGTTCGCTTGTGGTTTGCCTGCGTACTATTTTTTCTGGCCACATTTCAGACAGTTCCGATAAACAGTATGGCGTTCCACATGTGAGGAATGAAACACAGTAGGATGTGGTGCTGTACGGACAATACTATGCCACGGCAATTTCCTTTCAGTTCACTTGAAAGTGGCTGAAAGCATACAGCTACAGTAAATTGATGTGTTGATATAATTTCTCCAGAAACAGGAACATGTATAATGGTTTTAATGGTGACAATGGGTGCTGTGTTGGTTTTTAAGCGAAACAGTAATGATGTAACCCCGTGGGTCTCTGCATGTATTATACACTATCTACAGTACTATTGGCCGCATGTTACAGTAGGTCTAATAGATACCACCAGGAATCAACAGACACCCATTACTGACTTGTAGATGACATGGTATCTTTACGGACCATTAGGACATCGTCCAGATTCCAAAAGGTTTCCAAAAATGTTCCTTTGCTTTTGATAACATCTCCTGTTCTGTGTAATAACAAGAATGTTTGTGATAAAATAGACACCCAAATCTATGCATGATGCACTGTATCAATATGGCGAGGACTCTGTGTCTGTGTGTGTCTGTGTGTGTGTGCGCACACATTATTGCATGCTTATCGTCAACACATGGCACAAAACCGTGATTTTGTTCCCTGTGAAAACAGTGACATTATCAGGCGATGACACAGTGTGGGATGTGTGATTATGCACAGAATGAATGTGTGGGGAAATCCAAATAGTACCGTCCAAACTGTACACTAAGCATTTTGGAAACCTATTGGAATCTGGATGAAGTCCTAAAGGTCCATAAGGATCTCTTGTAGAGACCCAACGTGTCATCTCCTGGTGCTATTAGACCAACTGTGACGGTGACCAATAGTATGAAGGTGGTAGCTCAGTGGTTAAGGCATTGTGCTCTGGACCAGAAGATTGAAGGTTCAAATCCTACCACTAAGCTGCCACTAGTGGGCCCTTGAGCAAGGCCCTTACTTAAGCAAGTCGCTCTGGATAAGGGTGTCTGCCAAATGGCATATATGTAAATGTAGGACAAATTCTTTTAGTAACGTGCTAATCTGTGTGAAGATTGGTGCTTAGTTTCCCTAGGTACATTAGCAAAGTGGCATAACTGAATGAGCTAATCTATATCCACAACTGTGCTATAAGAACACCTGACTCCAAACGCATGTACTTTCTTGAACTACGGGATCCAAATATGTGACAGTTTCCCTGTGCACAAAGCCAGCTCCATGAATATAAGGCTTGCATGGGTTGTACTGAAGATCTTTTCCAGCCTCCTACAGAGCTCTGACCTCAACCCTATTAAAGATCCTAGGATGAATTGGAATGGTGACTGCACCCTAGGCCTCTGCACCGAAGGGTGCCAATACTTTAAAAAATAAAATAGAGCGGATATTTTTGTTTTCCTGGCACGTCCGGTTTTTTTTTCTCCCCGGCATTTTTGTGAGAGCAAGAAAGAGAAGTTGGCTCAGCGTGTCGGCTACAGCTGTCAGAACCGGTCTCACTGCTGGGGCTTTTTTTTCTGAGCTGTTTAATACAAGCCAAGCTCTATAAATCTAGCAACCGGTTAGAAACCGTGATCTATGGTTACTCATCGATTGTATTTAAACATGTCTCATATAATACTAAACCATGCATTTAAAGGATTCTTTTGTCTACCCAGTTATATATGTCCATTATTTTGTTCTTTTTTCCTTAAAAGAAAGTGAAAAAAATACATATTAATAAAAAAATCATCATCCTAAAATCATCAAAAAAGGCATCATATACATATCATTCATTGATTCATCTTCTACCTCTTTCTCCGATCTTTCCTCGAGTCATTGGGAGCCTGTGCTTATCTCAGGCGTCATGGGGCATCAAGGCAGGACACACCCTGTATGGAATGCCAACCCATCACAGGGCACACACTCACATTCAAACACACATTCATACAATGGGGACAATTTTCCAACGTGCCAATCAACCTACAGTGCTTGTTTTTGGGCTGGGGGGAACCGGAGAACAAGACATGAGGAGAATGGCAAAAGCGGGAAGCGAATCCCTGACCCAGGAGTTGTGAGGCGAACAGGCTAACCACTATGCCACCGTGACCATGACCCCCCACTCTCTCTCTCTCTCTCTCTCTCTATCTATATATATATATATATATATATATATATATATATATATATATATAGATAGATAGATAGATACATAGATAGACAGACAGACAGACAGATATATAGATAGATGCTTATCGTGCTTATCTGTTTCAGCTTAACATTCCACTGGGCATTTCTTGTCATGCTCATTTGGATCCTAAATGCACCACTGACTAGTTTTCCTCATGTCCACTTCCCATTCTCAAGCTGTTGATCTGACACTAAACATATTCTTATTATCTCGGAATAATTTCGGGAAAGTGCTTCAATCCTTATCTTATTATTTCAAAATATTATGTACACTATCTAGAAGTGTAGAATTCTCTATCCCCAATGCCAAAAGTTGTACCTGTATTTTGAGAATGCTGCTACTTACTAACACAGTGCTGACATGAAGTAGATTTCACTTCCATTAGAAAGAGTAGTCAGCTTTGAAACCCATAATAATGAACATTGACTTGAGCATGAGCTTCTGAATAGAGAATTTTGGAAATACTGGGACTTGAAACCCCAGACCTTTTGATCTTTAACCATTGAGCTACAGCACCACGTCCCCCTGAGCTACCACTGCTTGTTTGCTGTAGGCTATTACATTGTTTATGAATTAAAACCATCTACAAGAGGCAGAATTTGCAAACCATATCTGCATCAGTCTAAATACAGATGCTGTATACAAATTTGGAGCAGATGATGCAACCCTCTACAATCCTTCTCAAACACCCCACTGGACACTTTCTTTTTTTGTCGGGAACCTGGTGGTACTTAGGGTAAAGACGGTAAAAAAAAAAAAACAGAAGTGGAATAAATCGCGTCTGCGGCCTCGTTTAGTGCTGCGCCGTCCTTGACCGTATGTTATGACTTGGCTTCGTCGTCTGCACTTGCCGATAACATACTAATGCTGTCGTTCCCCTTGGATGACAGTACGTACGCCAATAGCTCAAAGGACAAAAAGATAATACAGGACATAATGTCTCTGTCCCCCCCACACTCACACACACACAAAACACACACATTTGGCTGACAACATCACTATTATTCAGCAAGGCAACAACCTTATGAGTCTTAAGCACAACCCCCACAAAAGGAATTACACTTTAAGGCCACCTTTTATAGCTGTTCTTTAGAAATTGCTCCACCCCCATCTGATTGCATGTCAGACACGTCCACATGCGAGACACGGCTCTCTTCAGACCCATAACCGATATTACCCTATGATAGCTAACAGGACCGGCCTTCACTTTCTCTCTCCTCGGTATGACAATGCAATAGGGATAGAGGGCCGTGTCAGCACGCCGATCCCACCGCATCTGTCCTCATTTGTGGCTTTAAGAGGCCACCATTCTCCTAATGAATACCGACTTTGAAAGCACGAGTCACCTTCCCAGGGCCAAGTCCCTGAAGCTTCATTTACAGCTAAGGCCAGAAATCGGAAAGAGATTTTGAAGAGACACAGGACCAAGCACGTAAGCTGTCTGCAGCTTTATCCTTTGAAAGTGTTGGTGTGTGTGTATGTGTGTGTGTGTGTGTGTATGTGTGTGGGGGGGTGGTTGTTTCTTTTCTAAATCTGTACTGAGTGAATGCAGCATACAACTCAATAAGCTTGGAGATAAACAAAGCAAAAAAGAGTAAGAATACCATCGCAGAGAATATATTCCTGGAAGGTAAAAATAGGATCAGCGATTAAAACTTTGCCACAAACATTCCCCCACAATGGTGTTAGTGTAGTCAGGCACCGATATCGGTGAGGTGAAGTGAGGAGGCCAAGGGTTCATTCAACATTTGAATTCATCTGTCAGCGCTCTATCGTAGGTCTGTTAATATCGTCCATGTTTGGCTTTCCTAGTTCCATTAAAGGGAAATTGTAACGCTCTAACGTCTGTAGAAATAATGTGCAGTGGGAAAATATGATGCTATGCAATTCATTCATTCATTCATTCATCTTCTACCGCTATATCCGATCTTCCCTCGGGTCACGGGGAGCCTGTGCCTATCTCAGGCGTCTATGGGCATTAAGGCAGGATACACCCTGAATGGAATGCCAACCCATCACAGGACACACACACACACACACACGCACTCACATTCATACACTAGGGACAATTTTCCAAGGTGCCAATCAACCTACCGTGCATGTTTTTCCGGAAGGAAACCAGAGAACCCGGAGAAAAAACCCCTGATGTACGGGGAGAACATGCAAACTTCACACACACATGGCCGAGACGGGATTCAACCCCGGACCCTGGAGGTGTGAGGCGAACGTGCTAACCACTAAACCACCCTGCCTCTGCCCTTAAGTTTTTGGTAACAATTCCCATAAAAAAAAAAAAAAAAATGCCCAAAGGTAATCCAAATGCTTTTTCCATGTAATCTGTATGCAGAAAAGGATACAGCATTCCAAATATTGTATTAAAGAGAGCGTATAGGAGCCATGTATGCATTCATGTGTGACATCAGGATATGGTGGGAAATCGTGTGATGTCATGGGACCATGGGAAAATTTGGTCCTTAGGTCCTTAAAAATTTCATCATTAATTATGTGATTATCTTAACACACGTGTACGGGGGGAGGGCTAGCAGGAAGGGGGTGAGTGCGGGAGCACACATTTATTTGTTGTCAAGTTTTCCACCTAGAAAGTAAAGGATCTTTGAGTGCTTTGATACCCATCAATGTCAAGTTTTGATCGGTCAAATAAACTTCAAGAAGCAAACGTAATGCTGATTGACGCGTCGCAAGTCACTCCCATTCTTAGCTCCTTTAGCCTTGTTTGGATTTAATGAATTTTAAGGAATTACATCTTGCTTCGATGATGAAATATACCATCCCTCCTTATATACAGCAACACAACAAATGTCTGATCTTGGATTTTCTTGATGTGATCTTCTTTACTGTTCAGCAAACCTTGAACGTTGGATCACAGCAGTAGGGATTATTAACAGTAGGTAACTGAGGGCGATGCTTGTTGCATGACCAATGATGCTATTCATTAATGATACATATGAAGCAAAGCAATGAGAAATGGTTCACCCCTATCATGATGCAGATTTCGATTTGACAAGGCAACTCAGTGGGAAAATATGATGCTATGCAATTCATTCATTCATTCATTCATCTTCTACCGCTTTATCCGATCTTCCCTCGGGTCACGGGTAGCCTGTACCTATCTCAGGCGTCTATGGGCATTAAGGCAGGATACACCCTGGATGGAATGCCAACCCATCGCAGGGCACACACACACACTGACACACACACATTCACATACACTAGGGACAATTTTTCCAAGGTGCCAATCAACCTACCGTGCACTGTTTTTGGACCGGGGAGAAACCGGAGAAAGAACCCGGAGAAAAACCCCCTGAGGCACGAAGAGAACATGCAAACTCCACACACACTTGGCCGATACGGGAATCGAACCCAGACCCTGGAGGTGTGAGGTGAACGTGCTAACCACTAAGCCACCGTGCCCCCTCTATGCAATTCAGTATACTACACATTTTTTTCTTTTGGCTTATATGAAACTGGTTCAGGCCCTTTCACAAACAGGCCTTGGCAGTGCAAAAACAAACAAACAAACAAAAAAGATCCAATAATACCAGGACATTCTTTCCTGTTCTGTCTCCAGAAAGATGCAGCTCTACATCTTCCATGTTAATCTACATGATGTAACTCTCAGGACATGACTCGGCCTCCATAGTGTTGCAATACGTCATATTCACGCAGCAGTTCTTGAGAAATGAGGAAAATACAAAATATTGCCCACGTATTATCGCTTCCCTTTCTAAATAGCATGTCTACTCCTAATTACATTTAAATCAATATTTTTTTTATTGACGCAAATGTGTTAAAAACTAACGCGAACTTGTTTACGAGTTTATTTTGATTTGTGGAATACCTTTTTCAAACATATATTTCAGGTGGATAAAAACTAAGCATAAAAGACAATGAGCTTTTCATGTTTTCCAGTGTAGCGTGGGGGGGGGGGGGGGGGGGGGGTTGGGGCGGAGAACGAGGAGGGATTCTGTGGATCAAGTAGAGGATATGACAAAGGGATACAACAGTATGCATACTGTATATGTTATTTAAGATGAACAAACAGGATTTAAAGTTTTATTTTGCGTTCTCAAGTGCTGGGTTAAATCCAAATCCGAAATCCTGGTGCACTAATTTGGTTTTCTTGTGACAAATCCATAGGAAGGTCACCTCTACTCTACTCTTTCGCTCTCTCTTACTCTCTCTCTCTCTCTGAGGTATGACTGAGAAGGGAGAGCTAAGGTCAGTGAGTGATTATCGGCGTCTACGGCTAGAATTGCCAACACCTGTCTGTGGAGCAGTCAGTGGGCCTGATCATGATGGATCTGCAGCAGAGAAACTCTCTCAACACTGGGAAATGGGGGAATCCACATGGGGCACAATGACTCACTCGTAAGGCAGCCTGCTTCCCCTCGCTGGCCGAGAGACTTAGGGAATTGGTGTCATAAATCAATATTGGAAATAATAACGGACCGCGCTTGTTAAAAACCGCAAGATCATAGGCAGGTCGATGTTAGATAGCATAACGCTCAGCATCGTCCGGCTCCATTACTGCATGGCATTGTCTTAATATTTATAGTATTACACGGGTGTAAGGAACATTTTCTCAAATCTTGATGCAGGTTTCCTCCGAGTTCTCCACAGGGTTCCTATGGATTTTGGTATGGAAAAAGTATTGAATTATATTTGAGTGATTTTCAGAGTATTTATTTGTGAAATAAGAAATAGGATTGTTTGTATATTATTGCTCTATTTAGTTTTCTGATAGAATAAATGATGCATTTGAAAAAAAAGATAATTAAAAGGCTACATTTACACTAATGTGGAAACATTTGAAAAATGGTATTTTCATTAATAAAAACTCATTTTCACTCAGACACACTGAAACGTCTGAAAGCAGAAACTTAAGGAGCCCCCCCAACAAATGCTAAATTTAAAAACAGTGTTTCAAATGTGTCCATTTTGGAAAGTTTTTGACGATGGAATACAGCGTCCCAGCCTACATCTACACTAATCCGATAAATTACTTTTTTGCTTTTGAATTTTCATCTAAAAAATGCGTCCACGCTTTTGTTTTCCAATGATTTCCCAACGGATATTCAATCGATTCAACAGACAGTGAAGTGGAGTTGTTGTTGCGAGTAAAACAGGAGTATTAAACTGAAAAAAAAAGTGAGAACTGAAATAATATAGACTGGGAGACGTGCCAAAACAACAATCTTCAATGGCGTGGTCATATTACCAATTCATTCGAGATAATATAAATATATATATATATATATATATATATATATATATATATATATATATATATATCACATTTTACAAAAGTCCACACTGCCAGGTGATAACAGAATTTTTTGAGTTTATCCATTTTTAAGAGCATGTTTCTCGTGTGTCCGAGACTCTGACATACAGCGATCGCAATGTACCACCTAAAAAACCCGCACCGTACCGCCTCATTACTCCAGATTTTAAATATGGTCTCAAGAATTTGAGACCTTTTCCAGAATATTTGATTCCCCTCCTGTATTCCTGGGATCAACCGCCTTGCCCTGTGACCCTGCTCTGGATAAAGCTCTTACCGCAGATGGATGGTTTGAATGGCAGTGAACCTTCTATCAAAGCCTTGGGGCAGACAAAAAAAAGAAGCTCTACACCAAATATTGCACTGTAATATATTTTTCAAATTAGATTACTCTGTATCTTTTGTTTTAGAGCCTCTCTGAACATCCTGTGTTGTGGCTGTATTAGGAACTCATTGTACTTTATCACACATTTTTAGTCACAAAAATACATCAACTTATAATAAAGGCGCAAAAGTATATAAAAAAAAGAGATTACAATATATATATATATATATATATATATATATATATATATATATATATAGATATATATATTATATCCTATATGCCTTAATGCCCATAGACGCCTGAGATAGGCACAGTCTCCCCGTGACCCGAGGGAAGATCGGATATAGTGGTAGAAGATGAGTGAATATATACAGTGGCAAGAAAAAGTATGTGAACCTTTTGGAATTTCATGGTTTTCTGAATACATTTGTCATAAAATGTTATCTGATCTTCATCTAATTCATTGGTATTGACAAACACAATGTGTCTAAAAATAATAACACCAAAAAAAATCCAATCTTTCTTGTCTTTATTGAACACAATCATTCAACATTCAAAATGGCAGTGGAAAAAGTAAGTGAAACCTTAGAATGAATAACTGGTTGACCCCCCCTGGCAGCAATAACCTCAACCAGGCGCTTCCTGTAGCTGTGGATCAGACCTGCACATCGCTGAGGAGGAATTTTAGCCCATTCTTCCTGGCAGAACTGCTTTAGCTCTGTCATATTCTTTGGACGTCTCATGTGTATGGCCCTCTTCAAGTCAATCCATAGCATCTCTATTGGGTTGAGGTCTGGGCTCTGACTTGGCCACTCCAAAAGGCGGATTTTGTTTTTCTGAAGCCATTCTGTTGTGGACTTGCTCCGGTGTTTTGGGTCGTTGTCCTGTTGCATCACCCACTTTCTACACAGTTTCAGCTGATGTACAGACATTCTCACATTATCCTGAAGAATTGTCTGATATACTTGGGAATTCATCTTCCCCTCAATGATTGCAAGCTGGCCAGGCCCTGATGCAGCAAAGCAGGCCCAAATCATGATGCTTCCTCCACCATACTTTACAGTTGGGATGATGTTTTCATGACGATATGCCGTGCCCTTTCTACGCCAGATGTAGTGCTGTGTGTTTTTTCCAAATAGTTCAATCTTAGTTTCATCAGTCCACAAAACATTTTGCCAATACCGCTGTGGAGTGTCAATGTGCTCTTTTGCAAACTTAAGGCGTGCAGCAATGTTCTTTTTAGTAAGCAGCGGCTTCCTTCGCGGTGTCCTGCCGTGGATACCCTGCTTGTTCAGTGTTTTACGTATTGTAGACTCATGAACAGATATGTTAGCAAGTTCCAATGATGCCTTCAAATCTTTGGCTGTCATTCGGGGTTGTTTCTTTACCTCATTGATGAGTGTTCGTTGTGCTCTTGGTGTCATTTTGACGGGGCGCCCACTTCTAGGTAGAGTAACAACAGTCCCAAATTGTCTCCATTTGTAGATTGTTTGCTTAACTGTAGACTGGTGAATTTCTAAAGTCTTTGAAATAACTTTGTAACCCTTGCCAGCTTCATGTAAATCAACAATTCTTGATCGTAGGTCCTCTGAAAGCTCTTTTTGGCGAGGCAGGCATGGCTCACATAATCATGTTCTTCTTGTGCAGAGCAAACTCCAAAGGTTTGAGGGGTTTTTATCAGTCAAAGTATCTGTAGTCCACACCTCCAAACTTATTATCTTAACAAGACTCCAGGTGTGCTAAAACCAATTAGCTCCAATTAGCTTTTTTGAGGTCATTAACTCAAGGTTTCACTTACTTTTTCCACTGCCATTTTGAATGTTGAATGATTGTGTTCAATAAAGACAAGAAAGATTGGATTTTTTTGGTGTTATTATTTTTAGACACATTGTGTTTGTCAATACCAATGAATTAGATGAAGATCAGATAACATTTTATGACAAATTTATTCAGAAAACCATGAAATTCCAAAAGGTTCACATACTTTTTCTTGCCACTGTATATATATATATATATGTATGTATATATATATATATATATATATATATATATATATATATATATATATATATATATATATATATCTATACTGTATTCTCCAGGCTTCAAATAACCTACTTTGAAGTAAACACCTACTGACCAATCAGAATCAACTATTCAGCATTATCATCTAGAGAAAGAAGTGTTTCTTTGCTCTCATTATACATAACTGGTCCATTTTAGAGGTATATATTGAATAATGAAGTAAAAAAAAAACACAAGGTTACAATCCTCTCGTGACTCACACCTCGAATCAAGCCCTCATGGTAATATGATGAAAATCTTGCTCTCCCTCTCATGCACCGGCAATTGCTTCCCATGCCCCCCCGACATCCACAGATAAGGCGCCTGAATTGCACCAGGCTTAAATGCCACGTTGATAGAACATAACCCAAATAACCTCGAGCAACAGGGCACCAGTTTCCTCTCTCTCTCTTTCTCTCTCTCTTTACCTCTCTCTCTTTAACTTTCTTTCTTGTTTCATCTAATGATGTTAGTCATTGTGCCGTAGCACTTAGCATGTCACAGTGTCACTGAGCAGTAACATCGTCAGTGTTAAATTAACTCCCTATCGTTTTAAACACGTGTGAAGCTTGACCGTTTGTCTAGAAGTGCAGAGGTCGTATTCTGGTTAATGCTGAATGTGATATTTAGAGTATATATTTCCGAGGTGAGAGAGGATATTTGGACAGTTAAACATTGCTTCATTAAAATAAACCCTATCCTAGCGCGAATAAACTTGCCGACTTGTCATCTCAGAGCAGTTGAATAGGATTTATGTGAGATGACTGGGCAGGATCGCTACATAACATCACTTGAGTGTACATGTCAGAATTGCTAACAGAAATGCATGGTATTGAAGTAGCAAATGGTAGTCATGTTTGCTCTACTTTTCATTCAGGATTCAAAATCCATGTTACAAAGTGGTATGACAAAGGTTTTTAGACTAGGAATGATAAATAGTGCTATTCTGACCACGACTGTCAGTGTTCGCGATTATACCGGTATTAAGTCACAACACCGTTACGTCACTTACCTAGCATGGCATTGCCTACCATGGCATATATATATATATATATATACACAATTAAAAAAAATATTTAAGTATGTAAAATAAACCATTTAGTAGAACAGACACTAAAATTAAGGACTAAAATCAGCTGCATGGCGATCGACAGTCACATCGAAGAACTTCACCGGAAGACGACAAGAGATGGGAAAGACCCTCCACGGTCTCAACCCCCAACACTGTCGAAACCAAACGGCAACTCGTGCGTCATTATCGTCGAAGAACAAACCACATGATTTCAATTCTGCACACTATTCATATAATCACCAGATTCGGTTCCTGCGGACTACGCTCTCTTCTCAATTATGAAGATCCAAGTCGCCGTTATTGCCGTCATGTGCAAGGCGATTATTTTGAAGGTGATCATGTTTAAAAGTGAATAAATAAAATACTCGTTTCTATGTTTATAGTCTCTTTGAACCCACAGTGACGTAGCATGTTCTTTATTTTAGTAGTAAATTTGTGAAGTGAAATGAGACATAGATACCCATAGCTTATCCAAAACCTGCTGTTATTGCTGAAGGTGGCACTCTTATGAAAATCAATGCAGTTAAATGGTCTAGTTTTTCAGTCTATATACAAAAAAAGTCCAAACTGTTTTTATTTTCTCATATTGGTCCAGTTAGAGAATACAAATAAAAGCAAACATTTGAGTTAGTGTTATGCTATTATAAGGAATTAAAGGTCGCAGATGTGGCACTAATGTCTCCTCTGCGATTTTGAGGATCAGCAGTGTTAAATCGCAACTCCTGAAATACACTTTAATATAAAATCTGCACATTTGCGATATTAAAGGATCAGCCAGTCATGTGGTAACAACAGAGTGCATCAAATCTACCAGGTCACGAGCTCCTGTTAACGTTCACATCGTCACTGACTGCAGTTTGGTGCCAGAGAGGCGTGCATGAGTATTTCGGGAACTGCTGATTTCCTGAGATATTCACTCACACATACACACACACACACACACACACACACACACACACACACACACACACACCACACAAACAGTCACAAAATGGTGTGAAAACAAGAAAGATGTTCAGTGAGAATAAATTGTGGAGGATAAAACTTCTTGATTACAGAGGTCAGAGATGAGGAATGGTCAACTGCATATGAAAAGAAGGCTAGGACAAATCAATCAAGCCCTCTTTATAACCATGGTGGCAAAAAGGAAGTCGGAGGTGGGGGTAGGATTATACACCGACCAAGGAAATGCATTACGATGCACCCTTTCATACACAAAACAGTTCTTAATATTAACAGTATGAACCTCTTCAGCAATGTGAGCTACAGCAGGTTGTCTGTTGGATCGGACAACACAGGCAATGTGCGTTAGCAAGCCTTGGGCCACTTTTTGTAGATCTTGACCACTGTAGACTAGGAAACACCCAACCAGAGCTTTGCTTATTTTTCCTGTTTCTAACACATCAATATTGAAATCAAAATATTCACTGGCTACCTAATATATCCCACACAAAACAATCTAGCCAAAGAGATAATCAGTGTTATTCACGTCTTCTGTTCTAACGTCATAATATTAGGCCTGGTCATTGTGGCGCATTCGCCATAGGTCATTGCACCTTGTATTTAAACATTGTAAAAGTTCTGAGACTGCCTTCACGTTTTGCCTTCACAATGCATTCTGGACGGTTTCACGACTGGTATTGGATTACAGACCGATTAGATTAGACTAATGTGGGTTTCGCTAAAAGCTTGATCGGAGCAGATGGAAAGGCAATAATTCATTCATTCGTTTACTCCATCCATCCATCTAAGACAATGTTCAACCAGACTTCCTTTTTTTCTCAAACTGTCCATTTATTTATTTATTTCGCAGTAATAAAATATTTCTATCATATTTTCCCAGAAAATACAACGAATCTTTTTAAGCATAAATGTCTAGAGAAGTCTATTAAATTGGCACGCCGCTCTACTACCGGAAACCAAAGTCTAGTTACTTAAATATGATTTGCATTAATATAACAGCATCACGATAATCAGGAGAAAATAAATCGCATGCTAAATCGGTTACAGGTGACACGTGGTGAATCATTATAGCTTTTAAAAGGAAAGACATTATAACCTTGAGGTGTAGAAATGATATCATGACTTGGTGATGGTGATGATGATGATGACGTTGCTCTTGCTGTCTGGTGGTAGTAAGGAGTGTCGCTGAATGGGCACTTGACCAAGAAGCTTTTTATCTCTTTCAAGATTGGTTAATGGTGTACTTGGAGTGGAGGAGGAGAAGCAGGACGAGCATTATGATAGTAGTAGTGATAAATAGTCGTGAAGTTGTTGCTAGGTGTTACGGGAATCAGGAGATATGGTGGTATGCTAACTGACGTTATATTATATAATATATTATTTAATATATGTTATATTATATAACATACCATTAGATCGTTTGCATTTTGGGTCTCATGAGTGAAAATTACTTACCCACATTTAAATGTTAATAGTTCCTGACAACACTGTTCTATATACAAAATGTAGGTATCTCTGTAATGAAGATACCTTCAGCATTACTGTCCATCTTCCAGAGATTGATATATATAGCTCAAAAAGGATGTTATGGACATTAAAGTGCCTTGAATAAAAAATTCCTCCATTGAACATTTTTAGATATACCAATACCAGTCTTGGAGCAATTCCGAAAAATAAAGGGAGAGAAGTCAAACATGTCGAGAGTAAATTAAATACACTATACGACTTCTCCAGACATATGACAACTTATTACTACAAAGAAATAAACAAACAGGACAATTTGCATTTGGATAACTTTCCCTTCATGTGTCCTAGGAAACCCCCAACTATCAAAGTGCCCTCTGTGCACAATCTCAGATCCATGAACATACAATATGAACATACTTGGTTTTGAGGTCTGCTTTGACCTCAAACCGACGGAACGCCTGTGCTACCAGTAGATAACTTTACTCTTTACTAACATCCTTGTGGATGAATGATTCTTACTTAAATCTCCACACTTTTTCTCCATTAAACTCTTTTGGGACATTTCATTTTGTAGACAAGATGAGGTAGGATAGATTCATTTGGACATGTGAATCTTTGTGAACATGTGAATCATATTGATTTGGACATGTGAATCATGAACCCTCTGTATTATGGGTAGAAGAAAGCTGAGAATGAAGCTGGCAGACAGGATGAAAAGAGGAAGGAATAGGTTTATGTGTGCGGTAAAGGAAGACATGCAAATAGTTGTGGTGAAATGAGGCAGATGTAGTGGACAGTGTGGTATGGAGAAAGATTATCCGCTGTGGCGACCCCTAACCTAATTGTTTCAGCAATATATGCTTTTTTCGATAAATTTTTGAACGAATCGGAATGCTGACTGCACGCAGTGATTGGATGAGTCCAAAAATCCCAGCCGAATAAAGGATATTATAACAGCAAATAGCAAGTATTGGATGTCCAAAAAAAGCCCATGGTTGGGTGCTGAAAAACATTTGTCCATTATAGTGTATACTGTTGCTCATTATCTGTGCATGACAATCAAGTGACATTAAAATGACTACACAGTTTTTCTTAGAAAGAAAAGTGTTAAGAGAGAATGAAACAACAAAGTAACTCATTTTTAAGCATAACTAGAAATGGATAAAACTACCAAATAAGGCGCGAATAGTAAAAATAGCATATTGATTGCTATTCGGGATAGTTTTATTTAGGGATAGTTTAAGTTTCTTTTCATTGTTGACTAGTTGTGTTAAATGAAAGACAAAGAAGATCACAGTGACACCTTTCAAACAGCAATCTGATTAGAAACTCTTGCTGCTAAGCTTACTGTGCACAACATTACGGCATATTACTGGCAAATTGCTGCCCGTCATATGAGTCAGACTCCAGACTCGGAACAAATCTAATGACTGGGCATTAGGAGTCTTTCACATCTGAGACACTCGAGAAAATAAATTACAAATGTATCAGTGAAGTTCAACCGTACTGTCTAATAGGAGTTCTAGACAAACACCAATGTGTCTCCATCTGCCACTTGTACACTAAGTATGTGAGCTTTATAATGCATCAGAAACAACCCAGCATCATACAATCATATTAACCGAGCTACTCCATTATCATCAATTCTAACCAAAACAATGCTAACCAAACAATTATTGCTAATTTCAGGAATAGCAGGTTAATAGACCAGTCGGGGGTGTGGGGTTCGGCTGGATGTGGTCAAGGCTTTCAAAGTGCAGGAGGCTCTTGCGTCAAACAGACTCGCTCTTTTCCTCAGTTCTTCATTCTATTAAAGAATGAAGTGCAGTACATAGTGGCCAAGGCCTTGATAAAGCAACATGTGGACATTTAGTGCTTTTTCCTTTCACTGGAACATCATCACTCAACGCGGACACAGCCAATTTTGGGTTACAACACTTACGCACATTTTTTTTCCATCGACTATACATGTACAGTTACAGTACGCATATAAATTCCTGGAGTTTGAGCGTAACTATGATTTCCAGAATGATAGGAAGTTTTGGATTCATCTTGAAGAACACTTTTTTTTCCAAAATATGGTTTCATTGCAGAGTAAAAAAAAATAATGACAATAATATTTTGCACACTTGTTGGATAAAAGTAGAAATATGTGATTCTCCCTTAAACTGTGCAAAGTTGGAGGCAGAGTTGAACTGAAGGGGGACTGGGGGGCTCCCAGAAGTATTAAGGGACCTCCTATAAAGTGCCAAAAATAACTTACTGTGGTTTTCCATTACCATGTTTTTGTTTTTGTGTACTGTATGTTTGTATTTGCAACTTGCTTCTTTTCACAAATACAGGTAGTGTTTGCGCCGCACTATGGCTGCATGGTCACTTCCCGTACTTATCTATTAGCCTCGTGTATTTCACTGCAGATCGTACTGTAAGGTATGATTGTGTCCGTGACAATACATTGCTTTCACTTCACTTCACTTCATTAACATTAAGATAGCAGATGCATACAAATGATTGTGCTGACTAGCAAAATAGATTTTATATTAAATTATCCTTCTATAAGGGTTGGGATTATGTACAGCAGTGTAGCTGTGGGTTGGTGGTGGGGTGAGGGGGTGCATCATGGGGCTTTGACACAATTAAAACAACGACTGCAGGCACACAAGATGTTACATTTTCCATTTACTTTACATTATGAAACCCAAACTGTGCAAAAAAACTTAACTCCATTAAGACCTTCTTTACGTGGGTTGCAATGGATGATCTCCTACTTTATAGAGATCCATATATAATGTAGACCTTTAGAATGAATTGTCATTGTGATTGCACTCCAGGCCTCCTCACCTCACCAACATAAAATCCTTCTTCTAAATAAACTAACACACCCCATAATCTGGTGGAACATCTTAAGAGACTTTCACATGAAAGACATTCAAATCTTATGATTAGGTGTCCACAAGATTTTTGTCCAAAGCGTTTCATGGACCCAATCTATTGGTAGAACAATAAATAAATAAATAAACAGACAAATAAATAAATAAATAAATAAAGGTTGCAATGAGTACAAAATTATCAGTGTCCTCTGGTTTCCTCCATTTCCCAGACACCTGCTGATGGATGCATTGACCCCTGGTATCAACGTGTGTGTGTGTGTGTGTGTGTGTGTGTGTGTGTGTGTGTTTGTTTTGTTTGTGTTAATCTGTGCGCATTAAGCAATGCTACAGCGTTAAGGACTGGAGTGGATCGCAATTCCCCCTCATGCAACGTTTGACCAGTATAAAGCTGAATGAAGCATGGCATGTTTTCATTACCATGCGATCTTAAGAGATACAGAATGTCTTATCAGAAGGACATTATAAGACACATAGTGCGTGCGCGCACGCACACACACACACACACACACACGCACACACGTGTAAATTCTGCTCAGAATAATGATTAATCGTCAGGCAACAGTTCTTCCGCCTGCTTTGATGCCTCCTAGTGTCTTTTTTGGATATGATTTCTCTTGAGAAAGCTTTGTAGGTGCGAATCCTCAATCCGGAATCATTGATGAGTTTAACGCGAATAAGGTTGCATTTTTGTCTGTTATTCCATTTTTTTTTCGAAGTCTTTCTTTTTTTTTTTACTTCCTTTTTTTTACGCGCAGTCGCGCTTCTCCACCGGCTGTTTCCGGATGTCGGAATTACGCAGAGGAATTTTCGGAGAGAAAAAGGGAAATAAACAAATCTGCTTTGTGTCAATACAATATTCAGTAATGGATATATTGCATTATGTCTGTTGCACGTGTTGTAATATGCAATATACATATAGATTTTGTTGTTTGTTCTTCTTCTTGGCTCGTCATGCCAGGGTCTGAAGGAAACGACATGCCGCTCGAAAAGTCCACCATTCACTATAGAATATGAGGGTTTTTTTTTCTTTTAGAAAGAGTGATGGTCGCTTGGCATCCGGTGGAGCAAAATCGAGCAAAACTCTACTCCGTATACTGATTCACAGCGAGTCTTTTCCCTACTGCCTTGCGCGCAAAGTCTCAAATAGCCTCCAAATGCGCCAAAACGCACCGCCAAATAAAGAATGCTCTATCTAGTTCGTGAAAAAAAAAGAACAAACACTGTTTTATTGCTTCTCTTCTAGCTATCCCTGCCATCAAATCTCCACAACACATTCGCCATCAGCCTGGACCCCATGCCAGGATGGGCACAAAAATGGCATGGCAAACGCCAAAAACAACAACAAAAAAAACACAGCAAAGACTAATCTTAGTGTATAGCCTACGATTAAAAATGCGTAAAGTTACACACATATACACACACACACACATAGACACAAATGCAAACACAAACACGCCGCATGAAACACGCGTGCTTTATAGAGACTATGCAATGGAAATGTGCGTGCATACATCGTAACGCTCGTGTGTGTGTGTGTGTGTGTGTGTGTGTGTGTGTGTGTGTGTGTGTGTGTTGTAAAAAGACAGGGTTTGGGTATTTTGTTTCGATGACTTCGGTGAGAAATTGTTTCACGTGCATGAAACGTTCAATGCACGCATGCACACGTACGCACACGCAAAAAAAAAAAAAAAAAAAAAAACGCACACGAGTGAACGCGAACAAGACCGTACACACACACAGGCACGCACGCACGCGCACACACACACTCACAGCATCAGTCACTCACCGAAGGCTAAATCCAGCAGATCGGCGCACAAGAGAAAACACAGCGACAGGACGCTCATCTTCCCCATGTTCGGTCATAAATCCCAAACTCCATTGGCGGTTTACATCACGGCCCGGCTCGGCTGCTGTCCGCCTGCTCCGTTGCACCGATCCAGAGGCGCGCAGGCGGGTTCGGATGCAACCAGAGCGCTCATCACGCGCTCCAACTTAAACCGGGAGGTGGGGGTGCGTTCGTGCGTGTGTGTGTGTGTGTGTGTGTGTGTGTCTTTATATATGTGGGGAGGAGAAAAGAACAGAGGCGAAAATAGGGAACGAAAAGGAGAAACGGCAAGTTTAAATAATATGCGAATGAAGAGAGAAGGAGAGAGAGTGTGAGAGAGAGAGCGCGCGGGGAAAATGACGGGAGAGATGATGGAGAGAAGAGAAACAGCTCCCTCCCGGTCGAGCGGCGGGGATTAAAAAATACATTCGGATGCTCTCTCTCTCTCTCTCTCTCTCTCTCTCTCTCTCTCTCTCTTCAGGAGCTCAGCTCTTCTCCTCCGCCCTCCCTCTTTCCCTCAGTCCATCCGTCCCTCCCTCCCCGTCCTCAAGATAACCATGCAGGGATCCTGCATAATTTTTACTGGCACCCTTCCTGAAAAAAAAAACACACAGATTGGATTCGTAAAGTCTAGATGAGTTATTCAGAACAGTACATTAATGAAGAAGGGCCTGAAGATAAGAACATCCCAGAGGGCATCTAATACTGCACTTCAGTAATGCCCTCAAATTGTTGGTATACATCTATAAAGTGGACAATCTTTGGGACATGTGTAGAATGTCCCGTTCCTTCAGGATGATTAAGACATGGTCAGAAGGTCATGAGGACACATCTCAGGACCACCAAGGTGCTGGGCTCTTGAGCAAAGACCCTTTAGCCTCCATCTTCCAAATGGCTCAAATGCGAACGCAATAAATATAGAGTTGAGGAACGTCTGCACCTGGAGGAACACCTGACCTAGTTTTGAATGAACTGGACCACTGACTGAACCCCAGACCTTCTAACTAATACTTCACAATCATTGTGAAACATGGAACGGGATGCTTAACAATAATTGGTCACGTGTCAACATATATTTGGGAATCGGGAAGCAATATTTGTAGATCAGATGCATAATGGATATTGGTTTTGCAAGATCGTTTCAAAGATCCTGTTTGAAGAGCAAATTTGTGGATGGCAGAAATATAACCTCCTGAAAGGGGCAGATTTGAGGTTTCAACATCTTTGAACCAATTTAATTAATTAATTAATTAAATAAATAAATAATTCAGGGGGCACGGTGGCTTAGTGGTTAGCACATTCGCCTCACACCTCCAGGGATGGGGTTTGACTCCAGCCTCCCCCACGTGTGTGTGTGTGTGTGTGTGTGTGTGTGTTTCTGTGTGTGTTTGTGGAGTTTGCATGTTCTCCCGTGTCGAGTTTTTATTCTCAGGTTTCCCCCCTGATCCAAAAATTGATTGGCACCTTGTAAAATTGTCCCTCTTGTTTGAATGTGGGTCTGAATGTGAGTGTGTGTCGCCCTGCGATGGGTTGGCATTCCATACAGGGTGTGTCCTGCCTTGATGCCTGAATGGTTTCCCGCAACCCGAGAGAGAAGTCTGAAAAAGCGGTAGAGGGTGAATGAATGAATGTATAATTCATTGTTGAAGTGTGTATATACACCAACCATTATGACATTGTAATATGACTGACAAAGTCATAATCATGACACCTGTTAATGGGTGAGATATGCTATGTGTATGCAAAGCAGGGAAAATAGGCACTTGTGCATTTCGCTACAGTGGCGAGCCGTGAGCGCTAACTTGCACTCACACTAGGATTGTCCAGTCAAAGGATAAAGAAAAGGGCACCTGTTAGGGGGGGCCTTGGAATAAACAAGTCACAATCTGATTGGTTTACGCAGCAGCCTTAAACAACACAGTTCTGAATCTGCTAAGAGTCTGCAATGTGAAATTTGAAAGGCCTTACAGTAGTCTGTAAGGTACTCTACAGTACTCTACAAAAACAGCTGAAATCTGATTGGATAGAAACGCCAGCGTAAAATTACACTTCTTGAAGCAGTACGCCTGGGAGAAACATTATGAAATGTAGACAATAGACTATTGGGAAAAATATATTAACATACTAGTCAGTGATTCTGACGGCCTAGTACTCTATTTGGCTTCTGTACACAGTATAATGACGAGATCCATGTAAATACAACTTAAATGTAACATTTTGGCAGAGTTTGAATAGGGTTTTGGGATATAATAATCCTTATGTTTATTACACACAGAGATCCACAACTCAACACGATTACAGTCCAATGTATGGGGTGTCCAAATATGTGAGTTATAAGATGGAACAAACATCTATCAGGGTTCACTATGTAAATTATTTGCCTGAATACATTTTTATTATTTTTTCTGGTTTCAAATGATGTCTGGTTTCTTGCTAACCTCTCTTTTCTGTACTCTTCCCCTCAACTGATTCTCTCTCTCTCTTTCTCTCTATCTCTCTCTCTCTCTCTCTCTCTCTCTCTCTCTCTCTCTCTCTCTCTCTCTCTCTCCAAGTCACTCTTGATCACTCGCTCTTTATTGCGCACGATTTTCCTTAATCTCTGCCTGACTCTAAAGCCTTCGCCTCTAATTCTGTCCACTAAGCTGATTTATTTCTTGTGGATTTTTTTTTTTTATTCCCTGCCATGCTGAAAAGGTTTTTAAAGATCATTATGGGTATATAACCACATACATGCTGCTTTTTTACACGCTGTTAACCACAAGCAACCACAGAAATCGAGTGTTTAAAGTCACAATGAACGCTGAATGAGGCACAAATGTATCAGGTTTACAATATGTCTTGTGTCTGTGTGTATGTGTGTGTGTGTGTGTGTGGCTGGAAAATGTCAATACGTATAATATGAAGACAGCAGAATCATTCTGGAGGGTAGATTTCTACAGCACTGTCTTTGCTTTGGAAATAGTATTTGGTATCCATAATAGTTGCTTTATAACATCTCTAATCAATTCTATGTCTTTTTATTTTTTTGGCTTGGGTTATGCACATGATGTACAGAATCCATTTATCATATCATGTGGAAGCAGGTCAATCTAGAAAGCCATGCACATGCGGCTCAAGAGCTTAAAGTTTATGTGTGTATCAGACAAACAAAAAGATATATAAAAGAAAAAGTCTGTCTGTCTGTCTATCCATCCATCCATCCGTCCATCCGTCCATCCATCTTTCTATCTATTTAGTAATGTTATGTTTAATTGTAATGAATTTTTAAAGGTATTGTATTCAATACAATTGTATTTTAATTAGAAGTAACACAAATAACATTCTCTACAAATATGCATTCTTATAATGAAAATGTTTATATATTGCACGAGATCAATTTGCATGCAATTATCTGAAAACAACACAACTGATTAATCCCTGATGCTTCGATATTACTATTTCTGTCCTAAGGGGTTCATTTACCTCATTTTCACGCATGACCACTTTGTTCGTCTCTGTTTTTCCATTTCAGCTTAAAATGATTCAAACATGTGAGTGGCCTCATTTTTTTAGATACACAATGCAGTGAAATAGTTATGATAATTAAATGCCTATTTATTGTTTTCTCTTGTCTATAGATTAGATTTCACTGAACACCTGTCCCAGATAGCATCTGGATGTGGGTAACTTATTCCAATACAGCACTGTCAGCCTTCATACGGCCAGGATAAACTGGATGTAAGCCTGAAGTGGGCCACATGTAAAATAGCAAAAATTGTCCACATTTATAAAAAGCACGTTGGCCACTTTAGACAAAGATGCGTTGTTCACGACCCTAATGTGGCCTATATGTAAATAGTGAATATGGCCCAAATACTGCCAACAATAGGTGTGCCACTTTTGGCAAACGTGGCACAATCAACAAAGGGTAATCAGGGGGTAAACCAAATGTGGTTCACATATGTTTCTGCAAATGTGGCCCAGTGATCCTAAATGTATATGGCTCAGTAAGCACCATCTAATGTGGAAGTGAGCCTCAAGTGGCACACATATGATGCCACATATGTTGAAATAAATAATTACTATTCTAAAAAAATACAGTAATAATACATTTTAATGTGCTATTTGAAAATTGCATATGATAATTGATTTACATCATAATAAATGAGCTGATCCCTGTCTGTGGGCAAAACATTCAAACTGAATCGCATCTTAAAATGGAAAAATAAATTTGGCTTGAATTATGGTTTTCAGCTGGAGAATTAAAAGAGGATAAGGGATTGTAAAGTCAAGGTAAGTTTTAATAAATGAAACCAATGAATATGACCATATGTTGCTTGGTGACATTCAGTCGGAATCATGATATGTGATATGAGAGTTAGTGCCGTACACAATGAAAAAGTTATTTGGACAATAAAGACCTTTTCGTTTCCATTTCCAGGAAAATATTTTTCAAATAAATGTTTTGCAGAGAAATATGATTAATGAAATTTGCTAGCAGCAAATTCAATGCATTTACAGCAGTGCCCACATTAAACTTTTCTGATTCATTTCACCTCTAGTGTAACATCGACCTACGTCATAATACCTAAGTAAGACCTATTATTACTTAATGTTTCACCAATGTTAATGTCAGATCTGCTCTCCGTTGGACGTATTGCATTCAAAGGTATGTTTGAATTTCTTGCATTGTGGAGGAGTGGAGGAAGTATGAGAGAATCAGTTGTTACTGTATATTCATTCATTAATCTTCTACCGCTATATTCGATCTTCCCTCGGGTCACGGGGAGCCTGTGCCTATCTCAGGCATCTATGGGCATTAAGGCAGGATACCTGGATGGAATGCCAACCCATCGCTGGGCACACATACACACACACACACACACACATTCATACACTAGGGACAATTTTCCAAGGTGCCAATCAACCTACTGTGCATGTTTTTGGACCGGGAGGAAACCGGAGAACCCGGAGAAAAACCCCCTGAGGCACGGGGAGAACATGAAAACTCCACACACACATGGCCGAGACGGGAATCGAACCCGGACCCTGGCGTGTGAGGCGAACGTGCTAACCACTAAGCCACCGTGCCCCCTTGTTACTGTATATACTTTTTTTTTTTTTTTTTTTTACTTATGTAACAATGCGGCATTCAATGAAGTAGTGATTGTTCAATCATTATTGGTTAAAGGAGACAAGTAAAAGCACCTTTCTTTATTTGTCACCAAACATGACCATAGGATAGAGAGAATTAGTGAATTATTTCAACACTGAAATCCATTGTAGACTATAAGTGTATAACTCAGGTCTTATTTACATTTTTATATAATTATAATGCACATTCATGTTTGTATAGATGGTTCTGGATTTAATTTAATTATAAATAAATACCAGTTGCTTACACTAATGCAAATCCGGGAATCGTTACCCTTACAAATGTATTAATTCTCAGTTTAACAAACTTAACCTAATGCTATTGTTTAAATAAAGTTGTGTAACAGCAGGCTGACAGCAGAAAAGGGGGTAAAAGCATACAATTAAAAATATGGCTTCACCGGGCAAACAACAGAGACGGAGGAAGAAGAGCAAGAGAGGAATAAAGATATAGGGTCTAATTAACCTGTAAGTCAATTACACTGTGTTTGCTGTGTGTGACTATTTGTATCAGGGTCTTTCTGAAGACACAGTTCTAATAAGCTTCCATTGTGTCCATTAAAACATTTTATTTTTTGGTTTGTTTTTTATTGAGATGTACTATTATATAACAGTGCAATGCAACACTATTATACTTTCATATTTTTAGCATATTAAAAGACTAAAACCATAAAGTAGAGGTTTTAATGAATCAGCATTGGATGATTGTGCAGCAAATCAGTCCAGTTATTAGGCAGGTGCACCTGACACACCAAACCAAGCATTTCCTCACCCACATAAGCAAGTTCCAGTTGTCCGTATTCAGTAGAAAGCAAATGAGCTGTAAATATATTAAGCAAGCCACATTTAGACATGCAATAATCATTAGAAGTGGATTTGTGTAGATTTTTTCAGTCATGTCTGCAAAGGGAAAAAATGACAAGTGTGTTCCTTTTTGTGTGTGCACGTTTGTGTGTGTGCCCAGTGGCGAAGTTAATTAACCAATCGGAGTTCCATTTTCTCTGCAACGAGCTCCGCTGCTGACTCGACATGCAGAATCAGTCAAAAATCAGCTGAAGCCATCTGACTAGGCAACGGTAAAGCTGAGCGTCACCCATATTGCATAATAACATGGGTAGTTCCAGTCAATTTACTCACTGTTCTTTATTAACGTTATGCTTTGATTAAAGTACATGCACTCACTTGCACACAGAAATATTCAGGATAACAGAATCTTGTTATCAGTGCTGTCCTGCAAATTTGAATGCACACCACTGCAGGTAAGGTGGTCCATCCACATAATGCAATAAAATAGTTTCCTGTACAGACCATAATTTATCCATGTATAATACAGTATACTGTGATACATATGTAAAAAAGAAACTCCCCAATTTCTTCTGAAATTTGGATGAACTTTCATAGTGCAAAGAAACAAACAAAAAAAGTCTTTTTTTTATAAAAAAAAAAGGAAAAAAAACAGATAGCATTTGTGAGAATAAAATTACAATGCTTTTACATACATAAGTACCCATATGACTAATTGATTGGCACCATGGAAAATTGTCCCTAGTGTGTGAATGTGAGTGTGTGAGTGTTTGTGGCCCTGCGATGGGTTGGCATTTCATACAAGGTGTATCCTGCCTTAATGCCCATAGACACCTGAGATAGACACAGGCTCCCCGTAACCAGACGGAAGCTCGGATAAAGCGGTAGAAGATGAATGAATGAATGACTGTAGTTTTATTTTTAAAGTAATATTTTTGCTGGTCTGGAGCGCATTATCCAACTTAACATTAAACCTTATGGGGAAATTTGTTTCAGCTTACGAATATTTCAGTATATGAATCACATTCTGGTATAAATTAAATTCATAAGCTGAGGTATCACTGTATTAATAAATATATATGTTCTAAATATTTCTCGATCATCGGTTGTAACATTTCGTTTGCTTCCATGTGGCAATGCTAATGCTTACTTGTAGCACAAATCTGACATACAGGACCAATGCCAACTTTCAATGCAGTATGTGGCCCGGAACAAGATGTTAAATCTGGTGTGGATCTGGTTTATTTGTTTTATTCATGGCCGACAGTCAGCCATGTTTTGGCTTACTTGTGGCCCAAATCTGGCAAGAATGCCATCAATCCACGCTGTTCCCCGGAATACGTTGTTGGACCTGGGCCAGATTTGGGCCATTTGTGGTTTGTTTGTATTATTCATGGCTATTATTTACTTGTGGCAAACAGGAGCGGACCGCCCAAGGGCCATCATTCCACGCATTATGTGAAGCAGATGGAAGTGTCTGGTTGTGGGCCTCATCTGGGCCACAGGAATGGTTCTAACTGTGGTGGATATGTATAGTTGAATCTACAGTATTAGTGTTAGCAAAATAACAAGCATGATTGTTTATCAAATTGCACGTATGAAATCATGTGATTTAAGGATGTAGCTGCGTACAGTACTTAATTCCTTTTGGTTTGGGTATTGTGGAAAAAAAAGAAATTCGGAAGAATGAATGAAACTTGAGGTTAAGGTTTTAAATATTAATGTGTGATCATGAAAGAAATAAAGGAATAAAATCAAACATGAATGATCATAGAACTTATAAAAGAACTGAATGTGATGTGGAAGTTGCACACACACACACACACACACACACAGAGCATACAGTATTGATAGTATTCATTCTCATTGAACTGCATCAATCAAGCTATTTTCATACAGAGCATGTCTTAGAGCACAACTGTGTTTGTCCTGAGGCAAGAGCTGAATCAATATAAAACAATACACACAAATATCTCACACACACACACACACACACACACACACACATGATTGCTTTATATATTTAATATGTTCCATGACTGGAGGTCAGAGTCAGTTCTAGCCCCAGGACCAACGCTTCCACAACAAGAACATTCAAAGGAAGTAAAATTGTCTATGGGAGTGAAAGAGTGAAGTGATTTTAGATGTAGTGCATTTCTAAATCAAGCTTGCTTTCTAGCTAGTTAGCTGCCCGATTTCAAATATATAACAAATAAAAATGCAGGCAAAAAAGATATGATCTTTCCAGTCAATATTAGAGGACTAAAATTATTAATGAAAAAAAAAATTATTCACATATCTCAGATGATGCAACTCCCTGACTCCCCCCCCCTGCAATATATTCTAGTCTAAATCCTATCAGTAGGATGCTTGGCTGTTCTGCTCTCTTGGGCGTTATTCAAAATATTCAGTTCTTGATAGTGATATTCATTAACGATTTGTTCATTTTGAATCCGAAATGTATATATATATATATATATATATATATATATATATATATATATATATATATATATATATATATATATATATATATATATATATATATATATAATATATTTTTAAATCATGGCTATGTTATTAATATGAATGGATATAGTCCTAGGAGCTTTCTATAATAGGAACTTTACACTTGCTACCTTCATTTTGTGTTTAAATGTGTTTAAAGAGCTTACAGTAAGTTGGGACTCGCTTGGCAGCCTGTGTGCTTGCGCAAACGATCCGTACCATGTCTTCCGTGACTGTCGCTTTGACAAAATCTATAACAAGCTGATCTACAGGGAAGCGTTGTTTACAAGAACCTCCACAGAAGACACAGCGGCTGTTCTGCTCTCTTGTCTGCTACCTAAGGAACCGATCTACGATTGCACATTTCCTGAGGGCAGCATGAACAACTATTTATTGAGGCAACCGGGCACGACATGTTTCTGTCCATATAGCACCTGCCCTGAACGGGGTAGGAAAAAAAAAATCTCTCCAGTCTCTCTGGAGGAAAAGTCTATCTAATACAGCTGTCATGGGTGGTCTGGCCTCTGTCCTTTTTCCTACAAGTAGACTTTAAGTAGCTTCTCGGTTCAGCAAACCCTAAACAGGATTTACACTCGGATTTCTGGGCGAACTGACAGCCAGGGAGAGACGTCAAGACGGAAAGACGCTCAGGGACCAATCCCATTTTCTTTCTCTTTTCCTCATCTTGCCGTCTTCTTTGCTATCAAGTAATAACTCAGTAAATGTATTCAGAGCGTCCAAACCCCTAGAGGATATCATGAGCCGCATCAGAACGCGCCCTAATTCTGTGTGACTGTTTTGTTGACTTTTAGATGTTCTCCCTTTCACTCGCTTATTAATGGATGATCATCATTGTAAATTGATGGAACAATCCGATTGCATATACAGTCACCATGAAAAGCTTCAATCCAAGTGCTTTCCCCCTTACAGAGATGTGTGTGTGTGTGTATGTGTATGTGTATGTGTGTCTGTGTGTACAGTATGTGTAAGTAGTTGTTTATGAGCATTGCTCGATGCACCGCAACTGCCAACAAGGGCTTTCAAAACATGCATCCCTCGCGTAGCGCGCGTTTCACAAACAAACACATAATCCAATGTGTAAATGAGGTCTCCAATACAAAGGGCGTCTTCTTGTCGCTTTCCAGCCTCCCAGACCTGGAAACGAATCAATCAGGTTTCACAAATAAAATATCTGGAGCAATTGGCAATTGATTCTAATATGAAAACATCCGTTTTTTTTTTTTCAATTCAACTGGAAAATATTAATGGTGTATTGAATGGAATTCAGTTCTTGTTATGCGTAATAACTGTAATATCTTGGTATAATGAGAGCCAGAGATAGAGAGAGACAATGAGACAGGCTAATGCCATGGTGGAAAATAAATCGGAAAAGGTGAATCGAGGTCAAGGTCAGACCCAGAAAGACAACAGGTCAGGCAATAAGCAAACAGGCTCGAGGAATGAGATAATAGAGATGAAAAGCATTGTAATTGTGAATAATAATATCGATGCACGGCTCTGACTGAAAGCAAACAGAGTGTATGTTTCGTAAAGGGTCACTGAATGGGATTCCTTTGAATTGCTGCTGTAAGTGAGTGTATAATTGGGAACAGGTATAATTATTAGCATAGTGTTTGTGTGTGCATGTTCCTACGCAGAACCCAGAGTTGATCATGTGATATCAAATCAACACGGCTGCTCACTGCAGTTACATATTTTCTTTATTTGAAAGCATGTATCAGTGGTAAGTTGTGCATTTCACACACGGTTGTCATGCCTGAATCGAGCCACCTTTTAATACCTTTTAATTACGACGCTACCGCTATAGAAAGCATCAATATTATAGAGAATATATATATATATATATATATATATATATATATATATATATATATATATATATATATATATATATATATATATATATAATATATAGTATAAATATAGCAGAGCGAACAGTAATCTCATACAATGGGAATGAAGGTCACTATGAAAACAAGATACACACTAAACACAAATCTACAAGTCGCCTTTCACTGTAACCACAGCTGCACTATCTCTATACCAAGAAGAATCATCTCAAGAAGAAGTATTGACATTAATTCCAATTTTCTGTTTTCACAAATTTTAATCAATCTGCGCTGCCAGCTAATGATTGTTTTTATGTCCTGTTTTTCCCCAACCTGGACCTAAAATCTTGAAATCCATGTTAAAAGCCTACTTGTGTTGCACATAAGAAGACTAAAAATAACATTTCCATTTCCACCTCCTCTTTGTTGTCATCGAGCCCAGTTTGAGGATGTGAGGCGAGATGAATCACAGGCTTAAAGCCCAGAAACGTAGCGCATCTCATAGAAAGAGCTTCACAGTGTGCTGTCGCTGCCTCACGAGAGGCGTCTTAAAGGGGAAAATGGGCTCCGTCCTGCTTGTTGCGGGAAGGAGAATGACTCGCAGTTTATGGCGCTGTGACTGGACTGCTAATCGTAGACTTAGCGGCTACAGCAGGTGGACACAAGAAGCAACTGCATTCCGGATTGAGGGGTGAACTAAAAGAAAAGAAAAAAGAGACTCCAGTTGGACTGTTTGGTAAAAAAAAAAAAAAAAAAAGTTTTTATTCCAGCAAGAAAATCTTGGTTCTTTCCCCAAACTTTTCTGATAAGGTTTGACGATTTAAGTAAATAAATAGAGATGTATAAGATAGCTAGATAGATTGTGCAATAAATCTATTTCCTGTCATTTTCCAGGGCCTTTCAGACCTATACTTAGATAAGATTCCCTGATTCTGAGAAATAAACAACTAAATATGTATAGATTAAAACAAACACACAAACAAACAAAAACCCTCAATAACCTTGAACAGGGATTCCAAAGTTAGATATTGAAATATTATTTGTGCAATATTCTTTTCATTAGACCCCTTTACTATTTCAAATATGTGTGTTTTTTTTTTGTAATTGAATAATAAGGGTCCACACAATAAAAAGAAGAACATAAAATGATATATAAATAAAATATAGGTGTGTCCTAACATCATGTGTTCTTCCCGAGCCACCCGCTTTTATTTCCGGAGAAGATTAATGCACATTAATGGGCGCTCCTCGTCAGAGAGCTGGTGAAGTGTCATATCCCATATCACCTGCTGACATGCAACTGACTGCCCCTGATCAGGAGCCTCATGTCGCAGTTAACATCGTTTAATAACCGTCACGCTCAATTATATCTCCTTGCCACAGGTGGTGTGTTTTCTCCATGCGGGACGCTCAGGAAGATTATCTGCCATAAACCGCACCGGTCTTGTGTAATTCTAGCTAATGTGCAGTTAATCTAGTGGATATCCTTATAAATGTTTTATAGGAAGCAATAGATATTGTAGGAGATGTTTGAGGGAGCAGAGATGAAAAAAAAAAAAAAAAGGTAAGCTCCAAAAGGGTTTGCTGTCATGAAATGTGTCGACAGCAAAACTGCCGTACAATGATCTTATGTATGCAATTGAGCAGTTAAGGGTTAAGGGTCTTGTTCAGGGACCCAGGAGAGTGGCTGAGTGTGAACTGACAATGCCTAAATGTACACTTTACATTGTAAATTTACATTTACAATTCCTATTCAAAGTCCAATGCCTTAACCACTGAACTACTGGACTTCTGATTTTCTATAAGCATAGAAAACGTTTGTTTGCAAGGCCAGGTGGTAGCCTAGTGGTTAAGGATCTTTGGAAGGTTGTGGGTTCACATTCCAGCCACACCAGCAACACGCAGCTTTTCCTAGTTGCTCCTGAGCAAGACCCTTATCCCCATAGCTGTGATTAATGTAAGTAACATTTGGCAAATGCCAAAAATGTAAAGACATTTGGGTCACATGACTTTTCCAGGCATATGTGGTTCTTCTGGGTGCACGATTGTGTATGAGGTTGGAGCAGTAAAATGTTCCCTTCACTTAAACTAGAAAACCCCACTCTATTCCAGCATGACAATACATTAGTCCACAAAGAAAATTCAATGTCGATCCCTGTCAGCCTGTGTGAGCACTTCCGGCGCCAAGGAGGAACCTCTCACCGGCAACCCGGTACCCGGAAATGGCGTCCGCCTGTCTGGCGTATATAAGGACCCCGAAGACCCTCTGTCAGTGCCAGATTGTTTTCAAGGTTCGTCCTGATCACTCTCCAGGTATTGTTTTCCCGACCAGCTATCGCTTTTGTTACCGACCTGTTTCCGTCCTTCGTTCTTCCGACCTCCGGCTTCCCGACCTCGCCTGTC
This sequence comes from Kryptopterus vitreolus, assembly GCA_030449085.1. Taxonomy (NCBI): domain Eukaryota; kingdom Metazoa; phylum Chordata; class Actinopteri; order Siluriformes; family Siluridae; genus Kryptopterus; species Kryptopterus vitreolus. Next base: position 13,658,881 of record JACRUU010000013.1, read on the forward strand.
TCCTGATTCTCTCTGCTCGTCGCGCTCCGCGTGCTTCAAGCTCCGGCTCTGCTGTTCAACGCGCTCATCGTGCTTCAAGCTCCGGCTCCTGTGTTCAACGCGCTCATCGTGCTTCAAGCTCCGGCTCCGTGTTCAACGCGCTCATCGTGCTTCAAGCTCCGGCTCTGTGTTCAACGCGCTCATCGTGCTTCAAGCTCCGGCTCCGTGTTCAACGCGCTCATCGTGCTTCAAGCTCCGGCTCTGTGTTCAACGCGCTCATCGTGCTTCAAGCTCCGGCTCTGCGTTCAACGCGCTCATCGTGCTTCAAGCTCCGGCTCCGCGTTCAACGCGCTCATCGTGCTTCAAGCTCCGGCTCCGCGTTCAACGCGCTCATCGTGCTTCAAGCTCCGGCTCTGTGTTCAACGCGCTCATCGTGCTTCAAGCTCCGGCTCCGCGTTCAACGCGCTCATCGTGCTTCAAGCTCCGGCTCTGCAGTCTACGCGCTCTACGCGCTCTACGCGCTCAACGCGCTCAACGCGCTCAACGCGCTTCAAACACCGGCGCCATACGGCTGCACTTCCGGGTGTGTCGTCCGACTCGGAATCACTGAACCGGCTCACTCGACTCCAAGGAATCGGCTCTCTCGGCTCTGGGAATCGGCTCACCGGATCTATCTCTGGTTCTCCATTCCTCTGGCTTATAGTTGGCCCTGAGCTCTCACCTGGCTCCGCCCTCTTCTCTCCCTGCTGTGCTTCCGCCTTGGATCCTCCTTACTAGGTACTGACAGAACAATCTGGCCAAAGATGGATCCCGCGGAGACCCCAGCCTCCCTCGCTGCCTTAACCGCAGTTTCCCGCCGGCAAGCGGACCAGGAACAAGTGAATTAATGAATTGGGGGAAAAGATCCAACAGATCCTGGCACACCTACAGTCACCCACCTGGAGGTGCTACCGCCGCCCCCCCACCGGCTCCCTCCGGGCCCACCGGCTGATCCCGTTCCCGCACCTGCAGCCATGTCTCCTCGAGAACCCCAACTTGCGAACCCCGCTCGGTACTCTGGAGACCCGGACACCTGTCGTTCCTTCCTAATTCAGTGTGATCTGGTCTTCAGTCTGCAGCCACTATCTTTCAGCACGGAACGGGCTAAAGTGGCTTATACCATCTCACTCCTAGCCGGGCGAGCTCTGAGATGGGCTTCCGCTGAATGGGAGGCCCAATCCTCCCATTGTGCGTCCTTCGCCGCCTTCTCATCTGAGTTGCGGAAGGTGTTCGGAACATCGACCCCCCGACGCGATGCGGCTCACTCTCTGCTATCCGCTGCTCAAGGTCAGCGCTCGGTGGCTGAATTTGCTGCCGACTTCCGCACCCATGCTACGGACAGCGGTTGGGATCGCACGGCCCTCTACGACACCTTCCTCCAAGGGTTGTCTCCTGTCGTGAAGGATGAGCTTGCAGCCCGAGATCTGCCTCAGGACCTGGATGAACTCATCACTCTTGCCACCCGCATTGACCGGCGGATCAGGGAGCGGCGCCAGGAACGGCAAGTACGCCCGCTCCGACCTGTCTCACCACCTCAATCCTCTCCTCGCAGCCCTCCTCTCCAACCACGGTTCCGGGACCGACCCCCCTCCCCCCCCACAGCCAATGGAGATAGGCCGTCACCACCTGACTTCCAAGGAGAAGGAGAGGCGCCGCTCGCTGGGACTCTGCCTTTACTGTGGGGGAGAGGGTCATATGGCAGGGCTCCTGCCCAGCAAAAGGCAGGGCTCGTCGGTGAAGGGAAGGTCACCCACGAGCCCCAACCCATCCATCCTTTCCAAACCCACCATTCAAGTTCACCTGCATACCGCCCCCGGGGGTATTGACCTTGGCTGCCTTCGTCGACTCTGGAGCGGACGCGGAATTCATTGACGTAGGAGCTAGCCAGACAACTCCACCTGCCCATTGAACCCCTACCTGAGGCTCTACAAGTCAGGTCGTTGGATGGGAGCCTTCTGGATAAAGCCACGCACCGGACCAAGCCGTTACTCATGTCGGTCGGGGAACAACACCAGGAGTGGCTCACCCTTGTTGGTGATTTCCTTCCCCCCAGGTCCCCATCTTGCTCGGTTTTCCATGGCTTCGGAAGCATAACCCTCGTCTGGACTGGCCCACTGGTCGTGTTCTTGGAATGGGGAACCCACTGCCTTGGCCATTGCCTCTCCTGCCCCACGCCCAGACCTCCCTCCGCCACCATTCCCGAACCCCAGGACCTGCTGACCATTCCTGAAGGTTTACCATGACCTGGCTCCCAGTCTTCAGTAAAGGCCCTCGCTACCACCCTGCCCCCCCACCGGCACTACGACTGTGCCATAGACCTGCTTCCCAGGAACCAGCCCTCCCTCGTGGGCCGCCTCTACCAACTTTCAGCACCTGAGAGGGGCGCCATGAACAAGTACATTCAGGAGTCCTTGGCTGCGGGCATCATCCGGCCCTCCTCGTCCCCTGCAGGCGCAGGATTTTTCTTTGTGGAGAAAAAGGATAAGTCCCTCCCTCCGCCCCCCCTCGCCCCTGCATTGACTACCGTGGCCTTAATGCCATCACCGTCCGCAATCGCTATCCGCTCCCCCTCATGGCCTCTGCCTTTGAACTCCTGCATGGCGCCACCATCTTCACTAAATTGGACCTGCGCAATGCCTACCATCTTAGTGCGCATCCGGGAGGGAGATGAGTGGAAGACGGCATTTAACACCCCTATTGGCCACTACGAGTACCTGGTCATGCCGTTTGGCCTCACCAATGCTCCGGCAGTGTTCCAGGCTCCTGGTTAATGACGTGCTCAGAGACATGTTGAATGTGTTTGTGTTTGTATACCTAGGATGACATCCTGATATTTTCACCCTCAGGTGGAGGAGCACGTTCACCATGTTCGGGCAGTCCTGAAACGGCTCCTGAGGAATGGGCTATACATCAAGCCTGAGAAGTGCGAGTTCCATGTTTCCCGGACCTCTTTTCCTGGGGTTCTATCTGTCTGCAGGCAACATCCAAATGGACCCCGCCAGGATCCGGGCTATCAATGAGTGGCCAACCCCCACCACCCGCCGGCAGCTCCAGAGATTCCTTGGATTCGCCAATTTCTATCGGCGGTTCATTAAGGGCTATAGCTCACTGGCCTTCCCCCTCCACCAGCTTACCTCAACCCTCCGTACGTTCTTATGGAACTCTGAAGCTGATGCCGCCTTCTCTGAACTAAAGCGGAGGTTCACCGAGGCTCCTATCCTAGTTTTACCCGATCCCGCCCGGCAATTTGTGGTTGAGGTCGATGCCTCCAATGTTGGGGTTGGTGCCATCCTGTCCCAGGTCTGCCCCAAAGACAATCGGCTGCACCCTTGTGCCTTCTACTCTCGACGACTTACCCCTCCCTGAACGCAACTTACCCAGTGGGGGAGAGGGAGCTTCTCGCTGTCAAATTGGCTCTGGAGGAGTGGCGTCACTGGCTGGAGGGCACGGAAATCCCCTTCCTAGTGTGGACTGACCACCGAAACTTGGAGTACCTCCAGTCGGCCAAACGGCTTAACCCTCGCCAGGCCAGATGGGGCCTTTTCTTTGGCCGTTTTCAGGTTTACCCTGTCCTACCGCCCTGGGAATCGTAACACCAAGCCCGATGCTCTGTCCAGGGTTCATGCCCCTGAAGAGGAGGAGGAGCAGCCAAACCCCGAAACCATCCTTCCCAAGTCTGTCTCCGTGTGCGCTCTGGGCCTTGACCTAGAGGAAAGGGTCAGGAAGGCCCATGAGGGAAACCCTGAGCCCAAAGGCTTTCCGGCTGGGAAGGGCCTGCTTTTCGTCCCTGCCAGCTCTGCGCTCTGAAGTCCTCCAGTGGTGCCACAACTCTCCCTTCTTCTGCCACCCTGGATTCCCTCGAACCCTGTCTCTGATCCGGACACGCTTCTGGTGGCCCTCGATCCGTAAGGACACCCAGGATTATGTGGCTGCCTGCCCGGATTGCGCCCAACACAAGACCTCTCATGGGCAACCGGAAGGTCTGCTACGCCCGCTCCCCATACCCAGACGCCCGTGGTCCCATATTGCCATGGATTTTGTTACTGGCTTGCCTCCCTCTAATGGAAACACCACCATCATGACTGTGGTTGATCGATTTTCTAAGATGGGTCACTTCATTGCCCTACCCAAGCTGCCGTCCGCCAAGGAGACGGCCAAGCTGGTCCTCCACCACATCTTCCGGCTCCATGGATTCCCCAGGGATATTGTCTCGGATAGCGGACCCCAATTCTCGGCTCGGTTTTGGAGGGAGTTTTGCCACCTACTGGGCATTTCGACCAGTCTCTCGTCTGGGTTTTCACCCCCAGACCAACGGCCAAACCGAAAGACTCAACCAGGATCCTGGAGACTGGGCTCCGCCTCCTCTGTAGTCGAGAACCAGCCTCCTGGTCTGAGAGGCTAATATGGATAGAATATGCCCATAACACCCTCCCCACAGCCTCCACCGGGCTCTCACCTTTCCAGGTGGTTCATGGTTACCTGCCGCCCATTTTCTCTAGCCAGGAACCCCAGTCCTCCGTCCCGTCAGCCACCCACTTCTTCCGCCGCTGCCGCCAGGGCTGGAGGGTCGCCCGGGCTGCCCTGCTCAAGAATGCCCGGAGGCTTTGCCTGGGAGCCAATCGAAGGCGACGCCTAGCCCCTCGTTACCGCATTGGTCAGCGCGTGTGGCTCTCCACCCGAGAGATCTCCCCCTGAAGGCCGCCTGTCGGAAGTTGGCCCCACGCTTCATTGGCCCGTTTCCCATTTCCAAGGTTATAAACCCCGTGGCCATCCGGCTTAGGCTCCCCAGGGCACTCCGGGTCCACCCGACATTTCATGTCTCCAGAGTTCGACCTGCCCGGGCCTGCTCCCTGGTGCCCCCCACCAGGCCCCCTCCACCCGCCCAGATAGTCGAGGGGGGTCCCCGCCTACACTGTCCGCCGCCTGCTTCGCTCACGCCGCCGCGGCAGGGGCCTGCAGTACTTGGTGGATTGGGAGGGCTATGGCCCTGAAGAACGCACCTGGATCCCATCCCGCTTCATCCTGGACCCGATCCCTGATTAGGGATTTTCATAGGGACCATCCCGAACAGCCTGTTGGGTCGTCTGGAGCCGCCCTAGAGGGGAGGGTACTGTCAGCCTGTGTGAGCACTTCCGGCGCCAAGGAGGAACCTCTCACCGGCAACCCGGTACCCGGAAATGGCGTCCGTCTGTCTGGCGTATATAAGGACCCCGAAGACCCTCTGTCAGTGCCAGATTGTTTTCAAGGTTCGTCCTGATCACTCTCCAGGTATTGTTTTCCCGACCAGCTATCGCTTTTGTTACCGACCTGTTTCCGCCCTTCGTTCTTCCGACCTCCGGCTTCCCGACCTCGCCTGTCTCCGGATTCTCTCTGCTCGACGCGCTCTTCGTGCTTCAAGCTCCGGCTCCTGCGTTCAACGCGCTCATCGTGCTTCAAGCTCCGGCTCCGCGTTCAACGCGCTCATCGTGCTTCAAGCTCCGGCTCTGCGTTCAACGCGCTCATCGTGCTTCAAGCTCCGGCTCCGCTGTTCAACGCGTCTCATCGTGCTTCAAGCTCCGGCTCTGCGTTCAACGCGCTCATCGTGCTTCAAGCTCCGGCTCTGCGTTCAACGCGCTCATCGTGCTTCAAGCTCCGGCTCTGCGTTCAACGCGCTCATCGTGCTTCAAGCTCCGGCTCCGCGTTCAACGCGCTCATCGTGCTTCAAGCTCCGGCTCCGCGTTCAACGCGCTCATCGTGCTTCAAGCTCCGGCTCTGCGTTCAACGCGCTCATCGTGCTTCAAGCTCCGGCTCCGCGTTCAACGCGCTCAACGTGCTTCAAGCTCCGGCTCTGCAGTCTACGCGCTCTACGCGCTCTACGCGCTCTACGCGCTCAACGCGCTCAACGCGCTTCAAACACCGGCGCCATACGGCTGCACTTCCGGGTGTGTCGTCCGACTCGAATCACTGAACCGGCTCACTCGACTCCAAGGAATCGGCTCTCTCGGCTCTGGGAATCGGCTCACCGGATCTATCTCTGGTTCTCCATTCCTCTGGCTTATAGTTGGCCCTGAGCTCTCACCTGGCTCCGCCCTCTTCTCTCCCTGCTGTGCTTCCGCCTTGGATCCTCCTTACTAGGTACTGACAGATCCCTCTATATGGACTGTAGTGGAAAATCTGCTTGCTTTACATGTGATGGAATGGAAGATCTCCTTCTATAGAGTTCTGATCTCATCTACAGAACATGACTGCTCCGTGACTGCACCTCCTGACTTGACTGAGGACAAATCTCCACAAGCACACTCAAAAATCTAGTGGAACATCTTCCCAGAAGAGTGGAGGTTGTTATAACATGGTAAATATGAGATTTTACTCCACTTCCGGCCTGTTGGAGAGTCTGTTCATTCACAATTAGCAAGTGTACAGTAGTTGAGGGACCCAAATCTTGGACGACTTTGAATCATATGCTATGAGTTTGTGTGATACAGTATGTGTGTACAACTCTCGGCACAGTCGGAAAGCAGACCTCGTTCCCATCCTCCTCTCCGTGAATTGATAGTAAATAATAGCCATATAAGAACGTGCGCGACGGCCTGCGACGCCATTAATCCAAACAAAAGCGCGCGGCCAAAATTCTGAACGCTTCTTTAATTTTCCAGTTCTGACAAATTGAGATAACGGGTAAGTCATATATAATATGTCTAAATTGCGTTTAAAATGGGGACCATACTGTGCAATGCCATTACTGCCAAAGGAAAGTAAGAGCAATAAAGCAGGAATGATGATAACAGTGAATTACACATGTAGGAGTTCGCTTTAACGCTGCTGTATACTGAGCATTAGTGTGTAACGAATTTGCCGGCGCATGAGAGTCAAGGTTTTATTTTTCCTGTATAAAAATGTATTCTTTTCATTTCTAGGGTCTTTGGGTCATCTCGACCAAAGGTTTCCAACCACAGGACTGTGACAAAAAAAATATATATCTGCCTGTCTAAATACATTTATTTTAAATAATATTCATAGACATATTCAATGTTCATAGACTTGATATTACATTTTACTGTTGTGTTCTTCTCTCAAGGTTCTTTTCTACAGGTTCTCCTTCCCAGGTTTACTTTTTCTCATTTTTATCCTACAGGTTGCTCTTTCCAGGGATGTATTTCCAGGTTTTCCTTCACAGAGACTTTTCTCCAAGTCATTTCCTGTAGTTCTTTGTGATCTCCTTTCTATGTTCTGCTCTCCGGGGGCTTCTTTCCAGGTTTTCCTCCACATGTTTTTCTCTCAAAACCCATCTCATAACCATTTCCTTTTTAGCTTATGATCTCATGGTTCTCCTTCCCAGAGCCTTCCCAGGTTTTCCTCGACAGTTTCTTGTCTCTTTTTTGGGATTTATACCCCATTATTTCATAATAGAAAATGAGTATTTTCTCCAGGTCCTTCTCTTCAGGTTATATATCCATGTTATAATCTCCAGATTGTTCTTCACAGCAAGTCTACAGATTTTGCTCTCCATATGAATTTCTATTTATTCAGGGTTTTTCTTTACACATTCTCAATTTGAGGGCCTTTTCTCCAGGTTCTTCCTTTTAAGTCCTTCCCCTCAGGTTATTCTTTACAGATCCCCCTCTCTTGGTATTTCTCCTGGTGTTTGATTCCGGGGTCTTCCCTCCAAGTTCTCCTTTACATGTTCTTGTTTTAGAAGTTCTTCTCTTCAGCTTCTGCTCTTCCATTTTTCCTTCAAAAGGTTCTGCGCTCCAGGTTCTTCTCTCTAAGTGCTTCTCTTCAGTTTAATTTTCACCATGCTCTCCTTCTTCTCTTTAGGCCTCAACAAATATACTTAAATATTTGTAAATATTTTTTAAGTGTCCTGTTAAATGGTAAATAAGGTAAATGCATCCATAATATATTTTATCTCACCAAACCAACAGTGCCTGATATTTATTTGGAAATTTTGTCAAAACAGTTTTTGTGCTAAAAATCTAACATTGTAGAAAAAAAAAGAAATGTGACATTTGTTTGTGACAGCACAACTGCCAATCCAGGCTGCAATTAGACTCCAGGAGATTATAAAAGGTTTCAGGGGGTTACTTGGGTCTCAGTAAACTCTAGCGTTAACAGAGATTATAGCAATCAACAGGCCTGGGTGAGATCCTGAAAGTGTGTATTTTTCTAAAACTGAAGGTCACATCAGGGAATAAACATGAGCCAAGTTGCACTATATTCGGTACATTCATACTCAGAAACCGAGAGAAGGATCTGATGAGCAACATGCTGTTTGGGGCTTACTGATATTACATTTACAAAGATTTATGTTAATGAAATGGTTTAAAGAATGTTTTAAGGAACATACTGTATCGTAAGCATCAAATACAATAACAAAGAACCCACATTATATAGTAGCAATACAAATTTTACTTGTTTTTTGCAAACACACACACACACACACAAATACTTTTTTTTCTTATTTATACTACATGGTTGTTCTCCCCGTGTCTCATGGTGTTTTTCTCCTGGGTTCACCGGTTTCCCCCCGGTCCAAAAACATTCGCACCTTGGAAAATTGTCCCTAGTGCATGAATGTGTGTGTGAGAGTGTGTGTGTCCTGCAATGGGTTGGCATTCCATCCAGGGTGTATCCTGCCTTAATGCCCATAGACGCCTGAGATAGGCACAGGCTCCCCGTGACCCGAGGGAAGATCGGATAAAGCGGTAGAAGATGAATGAATGAATTAATTCATACTAAAGGGAACGTGCTAACCACTAAGCCACCATACCCCTCGTTATGACTATTCAGCTTTAGATTATAATCATTAATAAAAAATAAATACTAGTCAAACTAGTCTCATTGCTCTCTTTTTTGTTGTTAAAATACATAAATCTGCCAGATTTTCTTTTCTTTTAGTAAATCCACACACTCTCAAACACGTCTATGTATATGCTTGCCCTCCAATGTCCCCCGAGTCCTGATGCACATGCTGTAATTCACACACCCATGACACTTCTCTGATAGACCTGACTGTCAGCCGTCTCCCTTGAGCCACATCAAAATCGTCTGCTGCAGAGATGAAGATAAATCAAAGCTTCATTTCACATTTAACTCCGCTACATATATATATATATACATATATATATATATATATATATATATATATATATATATATATATATATATATATATATATATATATATATATATATATATATATATATATAATTGCATAGGCATTGCATTAGCAATGGCTGACTATTTAATTCCCATTTAATTTTATTTAACTATCTATCTATAATAATCTATCTATCTATCTATCTATCTATCTATCTATCTATCTATCTATCTATCCAAATTAATGTATTAGCATTAATTTAATTAAGTTAAGCTTTAATAAAATCATATATAAGTATATATATAAATATCAGCAATGGCTGACTATTTAATTCCCATTTAATTTTATTTAACTATCTATCTATAATAATCTATCTATCTATCTATCTATCTATCTATCTATCTATCTATCTATCTATCTATCTATCTATCTATCCAAATTAATGTATTAGCATTAATTTAATTAAGTTAAGCTTTAATAAAATCAAATATAAGTATATATATAAATATAAGTAAATAAGTAAAAAAATAAGTAAATATAAAAAGTAAATATAAAAAAAAGGAAATACAGTCAGCCACCAATCTAGAATAGAATAGCCTTTATTTGTCACATATACATTGCAGCACAGTGTTTTGGAAGCTGGGGTAAAAGCACAGCCATGTCACGGTTCCCCTGGAGCACAGAGGGTTAAGGGCCTTGCTCAAGCATCCAAGAGTGGCAGCTTGGCAATACCAGAGCTCGAACCCCTGACCTTCCGATCAGTACCTCAGCACCTTAACCTCTGAGCTACCAACCTCTAAACGTGGCCAAAACACTTTGCATCTTCTAAGGCTTCTGGCAATAAGCCTAAGCACCAGAAGAGTGTTAAGGCACTCCAGGAGAAGGTGAAATACTGGATAAGCTCTGGAAAGTAAAAAGTTTTGACCACATACAGTATTCACCAATTTTTTCAATTCAGCCAGAGTGATTTTACATATAAATCATTTGGTAGAAGCCTTTATCCAGAGCAATTATTTACAACTGAGCAAATGAGTGTTAAGAGGATTGCCCAAGGGCCCACTAGTGGCAGATGGAGTTGAACCAGCAATCTTCTGGGCCAGAGAACAATGCCTTTACCCTTGAGCTACCACTTCCCTTGCTATTGGAACACAATACATGTTGGGGAATGACTGTAAACAAAAGAGAAATCCAAATCAAATAAATATTTGCCATCTGTAAAAAAACAGCTGGAAAGGAGGCTTCAAAGTTCAAACTACTAAATTGAGGAGATTGTCAGTCTTACAGTAAGTGTTTGCAGGTGACAGTGAACCTCTGCAAGTTGAGTAAGGAAAGGGTCAGCATTATTGATATCCACAATAATGCATGCAGAATACTTATGTATCACGTAGCACCATCAGGAAGACTTCGGATTGTTCCCAAGTTTATACTGCACTGAAACAACACCATGAAATTTAAAGCCAATGTCATTAACAACTATCTTTCCTCTCACTGTCCAGGAATCCATAAAAAAAAAAAATCAACTATGCTTATTGTGTACTTAAGTTTGTATATACCCTTCATGAATGAATTTATCATTAGATGGAGACCTAAAGCACTTCTTGTACGTCGCCCTAGATAAGGGCGTCTGTTAAATACTGCAAATGTAAATGTAATCTTCAGTGTAGAGAACAAAAAAGGAGTCCTTGAGGTAATAGTTTTGGCTCCCACAGAGCCCTTATTTCATTAAAACTGTCTGAGATTACATTAAGAGACAGAAGACATTCACATAAGATCTACGGTTAGTTCTGCAAGGTGTTTGGACTTGATTGGGTGAATTTGGTCAGGAAGATAGGGAAAGTAATCTGCCTATCAGGGAGGTGATTTAGGCTATTATTTATATATTCATTGCGATTCAAAATCAATTCATTCACTTGCATATTAATTAGTGTGAACTGTGGCTTGTTTCCTGACTGGTGAGCAGTCCAATGTCAGGTTCCAATTCCTGTCACAGCCAGTCTGATGGAAATGTTCATCAGGGAGTCTTGATCTCATCGGAGTTTTCATCAGTTTCATGCATGAAAAGGTTTGCTCACAGATATATGTGCTTACAAAATGTGTGGACATCTTTACAACATGCTGTGGCAGCACGTCGGGGGTGGAGGGTGGGGCGCTAAGTTACACCTGTAACTGATGAGTAATCAGCGGGATCCCTTCCAGTCCAGCGAGGCTAATAAAGAGGGGAAAGACTTGGGGAGAGAGTCACCGAGCAGAGAGTGGAGTGTAAGGCGACAAGTGCGGGGGGATCCGGAAGAGGACTTCCTGGTCGGTGAGGGCACTCGGGCGGACGCAGACGCATGCTGGACGCATGCTGGCCTGTAAGAAACTGTAAGAAATGCAAGGGAAGGGATACAAGGAAAGTAGTAACTTTTGAGTACAAGAGAAGGAAAGTGCTGGGGCACATAGCGAAAGAAATAAAGATGGCTCTGCTTTAGGTGAGGATGAGAACATTTTCACACCGGTCTGGTAATACCGATATCACCAGGATGTGTGGGGTGGGGGTTCGTTGGAGTTTCCCTCTTTTCCTTCACTTTTGAATAGCCTATGTCTGTGCTCATTTCACTTGCACTTTTGAATTAGTGTCAATGCTTTCCAACAGAGGAAAAAAATCTAACTTTTATTAATGTAACTAATAAAAATACACCAAACTGTGGTGTGGAATAATGTAAATAATAGTATGTTTATCATATAAACGAACAAGGAAATAAAATAGGACTAAAATAGGCTGAATATCAGCCATTCTGAATTCAGCTCTTCATTCCTCCTGATGTGTTTCTTTGCAAAGCAATTTACTTTGATCTTCATGTACTTTATCCAGTCGAGGAACACTAAATGTCTCAGAACTGAAGAATAGAGCTCTGATAATAACTGCTGTAATGTAGCCTGACCTTTATCAGGGCCGGAAAGAGATAAGGACTTACATTTGACTTAAGCACCGAGAGTCAGCCAACTTCACGCATGAAGGGCAAATTGTCCAGCATGTGCTATATCAAAGCCAAGTTGGAAACGCTCACCAAATAATAACCGGAAAATTTATTTTTAGATGTGGTTTTCTCAACAGGCCGCACTGTGTTTTTAATCCACACTATACAGACAAACAATTGTGCATTAATTCGCTGATACCTGATTAGAAGATTTGTGTAAGGCTTTCTGGACATCTAATTCCACATTTATGACAACATTTGCATTGTTACAAGCGCCATACTTCTTGGAAGATGTTACACTACATTTTGGAGTGTGTGTGTTTGGAGATTTGTGTGCATTCAACCACAAGGGCATTACTAAAGTCAGGTACTGATGTAAGTGAGGTGAGGAGGCCTCGGGTGCAGTCAGCATTTCATTTCATCCCAAATATGATCAGTAGGGTTGATAACTGAGCTCTATGGCAAGCCTTTGCTGGTTTTGGGCTTCTAAGTTCACGTGAAGGAAAAATCTAAGGCCACCACATTCAAAAATCTCTTATACAATAGTACATCCAAAATTGTACCTAAAATAGCTGGAAAAATGGAAAATGTTTCTTTTGTCTTTATATTATGTTAGATATATATACATAGATATACATATATACATGGTATATATATATATAGTATATGGATTATATATATATATATAGAGATATATATATATATCTATTGCTATATTTTTTATCTTTTTCTTTCTTCTCTCCGTTCCCATATATCGACTATATATATATATATAGTTAGGAAAACGAGAAGGGGGAAAGAAGAAAACAAACGGACGGGTATATATATATATATATATATCGATAGATAGATCGAGAGAGAGAGAGAGAGAGAGAGAGAGAGAGAGACAGAGAGAGAGAGAGAGAGAAAGAGAGAGATACACATGCAAGTCAGCTTTAATATCATTATGTAAAACCACATAGACAAAAAGAGTAGAATATCAACATTGCATAGCACACACACAAAATTACAAAACATCTGAAACATAAACTAATTGTTGACAAAAACCAGCAACAAAAAAAAAGAAAGAAAACTCATTCAAATCTGAAATTACAACAGTGGCACCAACCAATACGAATAGAAAAGGGAAATAAATAATAAATAAAATAAATAAATAAAATGCGCTATAAATAAATCAATATATTTATTTACAAAAAGCATACTTTTTGGCAAATCATTTAAATATAAACAAATGAATAAATAATGTATGAACTAATTAATTACACAACATTGGAATTGAACTGAATCAAGTAATACAAACCTAACCAATCTAACATAAACAATTAAGGTGGAAGGCCATCAGTGTCAGCCATATCATTAAACTAACTTACTAACTAACTACCCTGTAACATTTATTGTTTTTTAATGAATTAGTGAATGAATCAGTCAATTAAAATAAGTAAATAAGTAATATGAAAACTAAACACAATTACAATTCTAACAACCAAACTAGGGGGCACGGTGGTTTAGTGGTAGCACATTTGCCTCACACCTCCACGGTCGGGGTTCGATTCCCACCTCTGCCACGTGTGTGTGGAGTTTGCTCTCCCCGTGCCTCAGGGGTTTTTCTCTGGGTGCTAGGGTTTCCCCCCGGTCCAAAAACATGCACGGTAGGTTGATTGGAACCTTGGGAAATTGTCCCTAGTGTGTGAATGTGTGTGTGAGTGTGTGTGGTGGCCCTGTGATGGGTTGGCATTCCATCCAGGGTGTATCCTGCCTTAATTCCCATAGACGCCTGAGATAGGCACATGCTCCCTGTGACCCGAGGGAAGATCGGATAAAGCGGTAGAAGATGAAATTAACAACCAATCTAATTATACAAACAAATAAAAATGCAAGGTGTTCTTGTGATTATGACCAGCTTCAAAAGGACACTTTTCTTTTCTTTCCATACTGCTGCCAGGAAATGTCTATGCACTCTTATATTACTGCATGAAGCCAAGTCACATGAGATCACTTACTGCAAGAACCATAAGAGTTCAATAAGGAGATGTAATGAGATGAGACAGTCTCTTATAGTATAAAACGATTAACCTGCAGAACATGTAATGCACTTCCTGGCACCAACTGTGCAATCATGATGATTCAACCCGTTCTTCCAAGAACAATGGTCAGCTGAGGGGAAGACCTGTGGGTTCTCAAACACTCAATTTAGTAGGAAAGCTGATATTCAGGAATTTGCCAATGAAGGATTGCTCCAGAGTAGAAGTCCAGTGTAGAAAAGTGTAGAAAATTTAATGTCACTGCATCCAAAGACCAAACGGCCCACCAGCCACATCGGGCCCTGTGCTGAATGTCTGTACAGAATTGCCCAAGTCAGAGTATAACTGGAAATATTCACAGTATGCACAGTGAGAATAAATAACGCTATATTTCTACTCATTGCGCATACTGTGAATATTTGCAAATGTAAAGCATGAACCAGAACCGGCAATGATTCGAGACATGACCCCCCCCTTGTCAGTAATTAACAAACGCGACATGCCGACACTCCTTACACTTTGAGACAAAAAGTTTCCCAACCCCTGGATTAGACAGTTGTGTGCCTCCGACTTTGTAGGAATCGTTTGTAGAGAAATCGGAAATGGCTGGGGAGTTCAGGTGTCCCAATACTTTTGTCAATATAGTTTAAGTTTGTTTCTTATAATTTGACAAAAGAAAGCATTTATTTGATACTTATCCACACACAAAGTACTGTCTTCTGAGCCCCTCGCTGTAGACACATGACACCATGATATCACAGCTCTGTACGAATCCTATCTGCTCCCCTAGAGCTTGGCCGTGCTGGGGCTTAAACCACAACCTTTTGATCAGTAACACAGATCCTTAAGCAATTAACTGTCACTGCCACATTAGGCAAAAGCAGGAAGTCAGGACTGACAGCTGAATATAAATTCAAAGGGCTGGACTTATCACTGCGAGAAAATCTCTTTATTGCATTCATACCAGGCACGAATTCATGCCTCAAGCAAGTAGCTAAAATACTGCAGTTACGATTTTCATAGCCTTTATTGTGTTTTATCAAGCTAGAGTAAATGAAACTGAATTTGCATTCTACTGATTTTATTGGATTTCCTGCATTGAAGAGAGGCAAGCATTTAAATTTTAGCTTACACACTTATGTTTTCGTTGTGAAATCGCATATTTTTCTTTCCGTGTTGGCTTTCCATATGCTCTAAGGAGGCGTTTTCTATCAATGAAAAAAAAAATGCTTTCCATTTGGAACACCATTTTCGCATTGCATCGTGGTTGAAAACATAAGAGGCAGGTAGAGGTCTCCTACCTTTAACTCATGTGCATTAAGGCATTTTCCGTGTGGACACATGAAGGCAAACAAAACAGGACTTCAACACAGAAAATGGCACAATTGAGAACAAGCTAATAGGAGGACAGGGGGCAGAGACTACATACACCCACCCCCCGGACTTAATCTCATTCATACACTTAAGGAGCTATAGGATCAAGGGTCATGTTCAGGGGCCCAGGAGTAGCATCTCAGACCCCAGAATATGTGTCTCAATTTAGTACACTATAGATTGTGTTCTGCCATTTCAAGCAAGTCAGCAGTTTAGATTAATACCATGATGCAGATGCTCATGAATTGTAATACCGCCAATGCTTATTTGAATGAATATTTAATGAATATTTAATGAGTGGGTGGGGCTGGTGTGTACTCCAGAGTCTTTATTGCAGCAATTGATTCTCATACTAAAAAAAAAAAAAATCACTGTAGATCTATTTCAGGGACTGTCAGGGAAAGCAGAACATAATCAAATATACAAGCGAACATTATTTCACAGCTCTTTTCTATAACAGGAGTTACAGAATCAATTACTCATCCAACTACATATAACAGTTATGCCTTGCATTATTACTAACCGGCTCCTTCCCCCGGGATCCAAGCGTCCGTCTGTGTGAAGCACTTTTTATCCAAAGATCCGGCGTCTGTTAAAGGGCTGTCAGCGTGATAGAATAATGAATGCATTACAGATAAAGAGAACAGATTTTCTTCTTTTTTGTACAATGTCAGCATATCACTGAGGTTCTGTGGTGAATGATATACATATCACAAATTTTACTTTGTCGGGATTTTCTTGCTTCGCCGCCCAAATCTTTTTTTCTTGTTTTTTTTGCTTAACGCAACCATGAGATTTCTGTTTTCTGTGAACATTTAATTCCCTTTTGATCCAATAAAACCTTCCACTCTTCTGGTAAGGGATGCGACAAGGTTTTAAAGTGTGCTTGTGAAGATTTGTTATTATTAAGCTAAAAGCAAATTCAGGTTACTGAGGTAGATTAGAGGAGACCTGAGCTGCAGCGTTCGCATTCATCACAAAGGTGTTCAATAGAGTTCTATAGCAGGCCATATCGTCCATCCCTGGTATCCATCCCTGACATCTTCATGCTGGAACAGGTTTGGATCTCATGTTCGTAGTGAAGGACATGAAATGCTACCGCAATCCTTAGTCATCAATTCCCTTTGCATTCTCAATGTTTCTGTGCAATGCAATGATATAGAGAATTTCTGGGGAGTTTCAGGCAAGTTTGAATAAATCTTAGGAATATCTGGAACTTGGTTGGACTGTTCAGGTTCGATAATATAGTTTATGGTATCCCGCGCCTCCTGTTTGTTTTTTTGTTTTATGGCTATTTGCACCACATGCACAATATTTAAATTAGGTTAAATGTGAAGCAAATGATATAGTGTGTAGGTTGATATAAAGAAAGCATGGCATATACATCAACAACTCAACATATGGTCGTAAAGCAAGCACGGCCAAGTTAAATCAGCAGGAGGAGGAGGGCATCAAAATTTAGTTACTAATATGCATAAAAATGAAGAGCTGCACAGTTATCATTCAGCACAGCCCAGCTTTGGCAGAGTTAATTACAAGCCTCATTAAGTAGGCAACAAAAGTCAATCGGAGTCCAGCTTGTTTTAACAGCTACCCAGGAAAAGCGTTGTATTTCCTCCGCAAATGAAGATGAACCCAAAAATCAGGTAATGGCCTTCAGATAGCTGACTTTTTTTTTTTTTTTCCTGCTTCTGTTTTTTGCACTCATTCTCCGTCTCTCCTGCAGAGGCTGTTCTTGAATAAAGTGCATAGGGCCATAAATGTTGCTCGAGGATGAGATTCAGTGTCATGGTAATGGATAGAAAATGGCTAGCTTTCACCAGCACCTGCATTAGGACTTTCTCTGACAGTGCAACATGACCTATAAAAAAGATTTCAGCCATGAAACAAATACATTATGTAAAGGTAAAAAGACATTTTCCCTTCTCATATGATATGAGGTAATGCGTTCTTTGCTTCAGAATTACCTGATGCTGGTGCTTTTCATAGTGGAAAAAAAGACATAAATAAGATAAAAAAACATTTTTATATGTGTGCATATTTTCGACAGTATCTATCTCTACACACATAGAGAGTATAAAGTGTATATAGATCATTATTTTTATGTTATTTATGTTGCTTACATATATTGACAATAGTATACATCTAAATAAATTCTAATATCGTAGAAAAGTTTATTTATTTCAATAATTCACCTTAAATTGTGAAACATGTGTATAACATAAATTCAATGCACACAGACATAAGTAGTTTAAGTCTCTGGTTCTTTTAATTGTGATGATTGTGCACATCATTTGCACTCACATTTAACAAAAACCCAACAATTCACAATCGAATATGGTGACATGCCAATCTGGTATATATATATATATATATATATATATATATATATATATATATATATATATATATATATATATATATATATATATAGTACCATGCAAGATTTAGGCAGGTGTGTGAAAGTGATGTAAACAAAGAATGTTTTCAGAAATATAAATAACGATTTTTAAATTTTTGCTAATTTACAAAATGCAATCTGAGAGAACAAAAGAAACCATCGAAATCAAATCAATATTTGGTGTTACTGCCTTTTGAAGAACTAGAAATAGTGGAAGTGATGGCACGACCCCCACAGATGGGATTGTATGTGGGATTCCATGAAGAGACAGAAGGATGTGAGAACGTCTACATCCACAGAAGATCTGTGTTTACTTCTCCAAGATGGAACAACCTACCAGCCGAGTTCCTTCCAAAACTGTGTGCAAGTGTACCTAGAAGAATTGCTGCTGTTTTCAGGAAACAAGACTGAGTGAATGTACATTTTTCATAGCCTGTAATGAATGGCAAAGGATGTTTAAAACATGAGTTGGTTAAAGGATTTACACTTTAATGTAATAATTAATATGACCTTTATTTCAGCATGGATTTAGAATGCACATTTAACAGGGTTTATTATAGCTTACACAAATACATAGAAATACATTAGTTTGATCGCATACCATTTGGCATACACCCTTATACAGAGTGACTTGCTTTGAAGTGCCTCTCAATAAATACATCTTGGTTCAATAGATCATGGGATAAGGATGCCATATAGCTCTCTTATGGAGATAATATAGGATGAAAAAGAAGAGATAGGTCTTTACTTTTTGTTTGAAGATAGCAAGGTGTTTGGACCTCTAAGAGACAATCATTCCACCATGTAGGTGCTGGATAAGAGGAGAACATTGACCTTTTGAGTGTTTGTGTTGTGCAGTGCAGGGTGAGATAAGGGCTTTGGGGTAGGTGTTGAAACTGTTTGGCTTTGTAGACAAGCATCAGTGTTTTAAATCTAAGTTCGGCAGCTAGGAGAAGCCAGCAGAGGAAGCGTAGGATGGGGAACGTTGGAGAACGTTGATGTAACAATGTTATTCTGGATCTATTGCAAATGCCATTCAGAAGAGGACCAGCCAGGAGAAAGTTGAGGTGACAAGGTGACATAATGACAAGGTAATTGAGGTGACATAATGAATAAGCTAGATGCAAACTGGATGAATCCTTCTAACTGCACAAAATAAACAATCTGAATGCATTTGATATAGAGAGATAAATAAGCAAAATGAGACTCACAATGAACTTGTATAAGGGGGGCACGGTGGTTTAGTGGTTAGCACGTTCGCCTCACACCGGAGGGTCCGGGTTCGATTCCCGTCTCGGACATGTGTGTGGAGTTTGAATGTTCTCCCCGTGCCTCAGGGGGTTTTTCTCCGGGTTCTCCGGTTTCCTCCCGGTCCAAAAACATGCATGGTAGGTTGATTGGCACATTGGAAAATTGTCCCTAGTGTATGAATGTGTGTGTGTGTGTGTGTGTGTGCCCAATGATGGGTTGGCATTCCATCCAGGGTGTATCCTGCCTTAATGCCCATAGACGCCTGAGATAGACACAGGCTCCCCATGACCCGAGGGAAGATCGGATATAGCGGTAGAAGATGAAGATGATCATGTATAACATTATGAGCAGTGAATTGAATAGCGCTGGTTATCTCTTCATCGTGTCCCTTGCTAGTGGTTTGGAAATATTTAATCATTATGAACATTATGTCCTCAAAGTCAAAGTTAAAAGAAGGGAAAGGGGGTATGCGTCAGGCTTTGATTGAGAGTTACCAAATTGGGCTAGATAGACAACTGGGTAAGCTCATCTCCAAACGACAGCTCTCGTGGGGTATTCCTGGTGAAAGTCAGTATCTATTAAAAATGTCCCATGCAAGGAACAGCCGTTCACCAGCCACTCCTTGATGCACGTGGGTAGTGAAACCAGTGCGGTCTGATCCAACAGACGATTTTCTGTAGCTCAAATTGCTGTTAATGTTCCACAGGTCATGATGGGTTTTGGCAGCAAAAAGGTAGACTAACATATCAGACAGGTGGTCATAGTGTTATGCCTGATCATAACACTATGACAGGATGTAGGATGACAGATTTTTTCAGTTTGTCCCTGGTCACACCAAATTTGTGCATAGGAGCCGCAAGTGAGTTTAAAGCTTTGTCTATGAAAATCTTTTTTTCAGAGAAAATACAAGATCTTGACGTGAGAATGAACCATCTGGGATAAACAACATTTTATTACATTTTCTCCTGGATATGTTTCAGATAATGAATTATGTTTCAGATAATGACTTGCCATCCATGACAATAAGTCTGCCAAGCATGCTGAAATCCAATCCAATACGTGAGTGTCTGAAAAGGGAATATTTTGAGAGTCATTTGCATAGCAGTGCTATGTATATGACATCACCAAGAATGTATGTTTTAGGAGAACAGAAGAGAACCAAGTAGTTAGCCTTGTGGGACACAAATAGAGAGGCTGCATGGAGCATAAGAATAGTACAGTCTTTGCTTGTCACATATACGTTACAGCAGAATGAAAATCTCAGCTTGGCGGTCAGAGCACAGGATTGGCCATGATGCAGCACTCCAGGAGCACAGAGGGTCAATGGCCTTGCTCAAGGACTAAAGACTGGCAGCTTGGTGATACCAGGGCTTGATCCTCTGACCATCTGATCAGGAGCCCAGCACCTTAACCACTTAATCACTATCCTGCCTCAGATATGTCTGTGCATTCTGGTCTAGGTAAATGATATAACTAAACCTCCACAAGTTATTAAGATGGACCAGATCAGGGATCTGGACATGAGTCAGGGACCGTCTGATGTTAATCCGCTTATGTTAAAAGAGACCAATCATATTATGCTAGTTATATTATTTTAATACAGTTAGAACGTTGTTGCTATTGTCCATATATCATAGTTATAAAAAAATACAGGTTTTACAATTAAAAATCACAATTTATTAAGTTGGTCACACTTTTAATAGAACTGAACATTTTATTTTACTGCAAGAGGGCCTATTATATATTTTGTGGACATGAATTTCAGTTTTAAGTTGAATAGAACTTAATTAAATAATTAGATTTTTTTTTTTAGGAATTATTTTGTCATCAACATTTTTACCAATGATACAAAAAAATTATTTGTACATATCATTGAAGTACCTCCCCAGACCCCTAGGGGTCATGGACCCCCAGATAAAGACCCTATGAAGAAAAGTGTTGTGTCCTCAGTAACAATGTGCTTAATGAAGTTTGCATTTTGAACCACTTATGTTCTCAGTTTCAAAACCAAAAGTATATAAGTGAGCATTTGTCGCCTTCTCCTTCTTCTTCTTAATAATATTATACATGAATACATGAATGACCTTTGTCTATTTTCATCTGTGAATGATACAACCTTAACAATGTCACTGTGGACTGTGTGTGTGTGTGTGTGTGTGTGTGTGTGTGTGTGTGTGTGTGTGTGTGTGTGATGGGAAGTCATCTGTATGCACAGGATGTGACCGGTTGCATGGATGAGCTCATCATCTGTGAGTGAATCAGTGGCATGAATCATACTGTTTGTATGCGAGCGTGTGGATGGAATTCGGATTAGCCTCAAATCAATTGCGTATAAGCCTTTAAATTGGATTAATTCAAAGCGGGTACAGGGAGATGCCAAATTAACGATGGGATGTGAATCCTCCCACCTAATAATGCCTTCAATTTCTCACACGGTTGTCTTGTTGAAAATTGGATGAAAAGCGAGGGTAGATTTGTGGAATCTTTTACACGGTGTACACAATGTTCCTTGATTCGCTTTTGTCACTGTCTTTTTTTTTATATACAAAAGTTTTTAAGAAATGAGTGCAAAACTTTAAAAATCACATTGTCCAGTGTGATGTATTGTAAGTACAATACGTAACACTCAATCAAACACAACATAATGAACACACACTGTGATCAAGCTCAACTAATTTAACATCATAATTAACGCATGGACAAAAGTTTGTGGATGCCTAATAATAAGGAGTTTATGTGAACTTCTGAACATCCTGTTCCACTTGTAGTCTCTATTTGCTGTTATTATAACCTCCACACGAATGGCACGATGTTCCACGGCATTATGCAATGTGTTGGTGGAGATTTGGGCTCATTCATCCAAGGTAAAGCTAGGTACTGATACAGAGTGAGAGAGACTATGATCAGGCCCAAATGTCCTGCTAAATAGCAAAGAGCGTCCTCCTGTGATTAGCAGTATGTTGACTGCTACTCATAATCATAATTATACATAATTATACATATAAACATATAAACCTTACTTTGTGGTACATTGAAAGTGTGTGATTAACTACTAGTTAGCTCATTATGTGAATAATTATGTGATTAACCAGCCGCCCTTATATATTATATATATTATATATAATATATATATATATATATATATATATATATACTATATATATATATATATATATATATATATATATATATATATATAAGACACTGGAATTACATCCAAGGAAACATAATATGCACATCCAAACCATGGCTCAACATGAAGTCTATTAATGATATTTATTGCAAGTGGATGCATGAGAGAGCTGGCTGTGCTTGTACACTATATAGCATCTTATCCCATGCTGCATAAAAAATGAATTAACATACATTAATTAATGAATTTCAATGTACAACATGAAAAAGTATAAAGAGCATGAAAGTATATTAAAGTATAGGAAATTTAATTTAAGCAACCCAACCTGAAAAATTGGGTCAATGGAAGTTTGAATAAAACTCATTGGTGGAATGACCTGGGCAGAAAGGCATTAGGAGTTATATAACAATTTATATATAAAACAATATTATATTTGTATATGTTATTTTAATTTTCTTCATCATTTTTTCTCCTTCACCTTTAATGGAAAGTTCTAAACCTGTTTCAAGATGACAATACACCGGTGCACAAATGCAGATCCATGAACATATACTTTATATGGGTTGATTTGGAAGACATGGAATGGCCTATAGAGCACTTTTGGGATGAGCACACTGTAAAAGGATGTGGAAGAAGAGTGGCTGGCTGTTATTAGAACCCCTAATGGGACAAAATGTGTATTATAATGTTTTTGTGCTATTACAATGTTAACTTTCTAAACAGAGGATTGGGTTTAAAACTCAGCATCACCAAGCTGCCACTGCTGAACTTAATGCGCATTCCTGGTTCTGGGATGCTATTATGTATATCAGTTATATGATCAACAGGCTGACTAACATCCTTCAAGTAGAATTTGCAATCTCTGGATTTAACAGATGCGATGGGAGATAGATAAGTAGGTAAAAATATTAAAAATTCAAAATATAGCAGGGCTTGAGTGATTTAGAGTCCAGGAATAGTGGTTCAGCCTCAGCAAGACAAGAGCACTGATGTGTTATATATTCACAAGAAATAACAAAACAATGTGTCTGAATAAGCACCAGTGACCCATTTCAACCTTCATGTCCTTTGTGAACGCGTATGGAACTTTTTATTCCTCTCATACTGTCCAATGCGCCGAACCCTCATTTCTCTATCTTTACCACCAGTTTGCTGCCACCCAGATTTACAGATTCTTCCTCCTTGCTAGCTTTTGCTCCATGTGCCTTCCTCCGGCAGTGATTCATTTAGTGTCACTGGGTCGATTCAGTTTGAACACTGAAATACGTAATGATGTAATGGCTAATAATTACAATGGCAGTGAATGTAAGCCTTGTATTTAAACTCATCTTCCTGTCATGCTAACATGTAGGGATGCTAATGTTAAGTAGGGTTCAAGCGAAGACTGAAAGTTAGAAAGAAATGCCTAGTTGGAAAACTTCTAAAAGGGGCAATCACACGTGGAAAAGCATATCATTATCTTAGTTGAACTGGCTCTCGGGTTAACGCGTGAGAGGTTTCCGGGCATTGCTAATAAATAAAAGAGTGTTAACTCATATTACAGTCATGATCCTCACCTTAACTCGGGACCTTAAGTTTTTGCCAAAAGTGAAATACGGTTGAAGCATTTATAATGGTAGACCTGACCTTTTCAAGTGTATATGTTACATAAACGTTTAGCATGTGACCTGTCTCGGATAACCCTCATTCATTATTAGCGATGTTTAAAATCTCGGGGCATGCACAAGTTTATGAATGTGGCCTAACCTTATCGACTGGATACAGTAGCATGACAGGAAAATGCGGGGAATTTAGGGCTTACTTACTTGCCATTGTAATTATTAGCCATTGAAAGGTGCTATATCTTTTGGAGTTGGCGCTAAATCCAACGAAATAAAACCCATTAAATTAATTGTGGCTCGTGAAAATCTGACATGGAGAACATCCAACATGGAATTTTGAGACATTCGAGGAGGTATGTGCACAAAGTAAGGACGTATTGGTCAAGTGCAATTTAGCGAATCATTCACAAAGATCTGTTATTAAGTGCATTGTGTTGTTGTTTTCTGTCTGTTTAGGTACTTTGATTGTTTGAGCAAGTGGAAACTTAAAATTCAGCAGCTGCTTCCAAAACCTCCTTCACACTTCTTTGATTTATGGATGTAAAAATTTGGCACAGATGCCACGAGGGAGCTCAGCCAGGGCTCAATTCCATCCACTTCTGGCTAATATTGTTATGAGGCATCATGTTGATATTTTAATCTGTCCATGTTTGAGGTTTACAAACCATTTGTCTTGGATGTATCTCATGCTTCAAGTCAACCCAATAGTTAGGCACTGATACTTTTTTTGCAATCTAAATAAAAACTTACCACGGTAAAACACTATCCACAATATAAACATGTTACTACTTTTACTACGTAAAAATAAAGGTGCTTTATGCGGCTATTAAGAGATAACTGCATTGCTAGTCAGGTTACACACTTTCTCTTCAGCGACGTCGCCCATGATGTTTTTAACTCCCAATCCCAGACTCTCAAGCACCCGTTGCTGATCAATATCAATCTTTCAGGAGCAATGATGCTTATTTTTTTTGTTTTGGTAATGAACATTTTCTTATGTTGGATTGTGCACAATTGAATGAATACATATTACAATGCTGTAAAATTAACAAAAACATTTAAATGAAAAAGAATTAGCAGCAATATTGAACATAAATGCCATGCACAGTAGTAAAATGATAATTAAACAAACAAATTAGCAACTAAATATATCTTAGATAAACCATTTTTCAATAAGATTGCAGTAAATCAAATATATCACAATATTATTACTATATAAAAAATAGAATATAATGGAATGTAATGAAGTATACATACTTTGTTACTGTACATAAATGAGATTTTTCTGGTATTAGTACTTGATTTCACCTTTTGTTTTTCACACTTTTTAATTTATCTGATTACTTTTTTTTACACTACAATGGGTAATGATGTAGGTGAGGAAAGGAGGCCTGTGGTACAGTCAGTGTTCCAATTCATCCCAAAGATATTAGTAGGGTTGTGCTCAGGGCTCTATAGAAGGAGATTTTCCACTTCAATTAATGCATAAGAGTATTGTAATGCTTGTAATAGTGTGTGAAAGAACTACATATGGCTGGGAATCTTTGTACAGCATATACGAGTTATGACATAAGCACAGTTATGATATTTAGATCAGACTATATGTACAATATCACTATATTCATTGATTCCGAGTGTAAGTCACTTACTAGCTGTGATTTTATTAGTTTTTTTTTTTTTTTTATTTCCTGCACCGGCCATAGACAAAACCATATTTCTCATTACTGAACAGTCGCATTTATGCATATAGGCTCTCCAGGGCAGTTCCATTACATCAGGCTGAGGTCCAATATACATAAATCTTTCTACAAAGGTTATACATCCACACCGAATAATATCGGTTGGATTTTGCTTCACCAGATTGAAGCATGTTCATCGGGGTAAAAACACAGACAGTAACGGGAAGGCCTGACAGGCCCGGCTCTTTGTCATCTCCTCCATCTAATACATTTCCTATTGCCCAAAATGAAATGACACAAGGATGCAGATAAGCAATAAATCTGCTTCAGCTGGGCTAAACTGTGAAACAAGCAAAATGAATCCATGCCATTTGATTCTCTCGTTTCTAATGTATATATATATATATATATAATATAATAGATATATATATATATATATATATATATATATATATATATATCTATATATATATATATATATACATATTTATATATATGCACCCACATATATGCTTCTTCAGCTATTTTCTGTGAATATAGAGATTTCAGCATAAACAGAAAACGGTTCTGTGTTTGATTAGACTAGCGGTTAAATTATTGACTGCTTTAAAAAAAACGTGCTTTTTAGGGTTTCTTTGTGTGTGTTGCTTTTGTCGTAGGCCCTCGATTCTGGCCGCAAATTGTGTTTGTGAGGCTGTTCTCTCCGAGTAGGGCATCATTTCCATAATACATCTGTAATTATAGTATGGCAGGATGGATGGAGAGTGCATTAACGTGGTTGCAGTGATAGCTGAAGAGAGAATGGAGTGTCGGGGCAAAGAAAAAAAAGAAAAAAGAAAAAAAAAGAAATGACAGGCTAGGAAACAGGCATCATATATTCACCTGTGATGTTGAAAATATTCAGCATATCTATGACACGACAGTGACCTTTTACCTTGATTTGTATCCATGATGGTTTTTTTCATTATCTATGCATACACCCGAGTGCAGATAAAAGTGTTACCTGCTCTTTATATCAATTCAAATCATGTTTGTCAGTTTCCCAATGTTTCCAGTGCTTGTCATTGGGTTACAGATTGCGTTCCTGGCAGGGTAGTGAAGTTATCAAGTGTGTAGGACTTCGACACAGCTCAGGCTGCATGCAGATTAGCTAGTTTTTATAACAATGCAACTTATGATTAGCTCGCTCATAGTGTGTTTAATGTATGTATGTGTGTGTGTGTGTGTGTGTGTGTGTGTGTGTGTGTGTGTGTGTGCGTGTGTGTTTGTGTATGAGTGCCTGGACCAGATACCGTGATGTGATTGAACGTGTTGACTCTGCTCTTTGTCTCTGGTGTCCTACTTGTTTAATGGCTGTGACAAAAGGATGAAATTAAATGACATGCTGGGGACCCTGACTCTCTGCACCCCCAAACTGCATTTACCTACGCAGTGGGGACTCTGATCGATGGGAGAAGGAAAAGCATCATTGCCACATCTGAAACAAATGATTAAGTGTGGGGGGTTTAGCATGAGGAAGCCTTAATACGAATCCAGGAGGAATTTGAAACACCTCATTGAGCTAATCGATGCTGCTGCCGTCTTATAGGAGGCGAACGTTCCCTCTTGAGCCTATTGACGTGTATTGAAATGAGAGCATTTCCTCATTTCTCAGAAGGCTTTTAATTTACTTCTTAACAGCAGCGCTCGTGTTTTATTAAAACAACTTATCGCTTGCGATGATTGTGTACATGCACTGACCTAACATTATTACCAATGAGTAAATAATACTTATTATCTCTTCATCATGGCACCTGTTATTTTACCTGGGTGGCAGCAAGTTATTAGGCATAAGGGATAAGGATTTGAGTGAGTTTGACTGCATTGTGAATGCAGTATAACTGGGTTAGAGCATCTATAAAAACTGTCAAGCTGGTTCGTATTGAGATTTTTTTGATTTCCATAGCGATATGACAAATTGTTACAATATTTGATGTTTTACATGGCAGGTATATATGTGGTATGGAATGCTGCAGGGATGAGGGATGCCTTACTATCAGCAGCGACCAACAGAATTTAGTTGTCTCTGTGTTACAGCTAATATTATTTTCTGTGTTTTTGTTTTAAATCCCACTATTGACCCTTGACTCTTTCCTTTTTATATGTGTACCTGGACATTGATTCTGTAGCCATATACAGTACATATACAGGGTAAAGTTTATACATTATGGAAGTATAATTTGCTCCGTAGGGGCACGGTGGTTTAGTGGTTAGCACGTTTGCCTCACACCGCCAGGGTCAGGGTTCGATTCCCGTCTCAGCCATGCGTGTGTGGAGTTTGCATGTACTCGCCGTGCCTCAGGGGGTTTTTCTCCAGGTTCTCCCCTGTTTCTCCCCGGTCCAAAAACATGCACGGTAGGTTGATTGGCACCTTGGAAAATTGTCCCTAGTGTGTGAATGTGTGTGTGAGTGTGTGTGTGCCCTGAGATGGGTTGGCATTCCGTCCTGGGTGTATCCTGCCTTAATGCCCATAGACGCCTGAGATAGGCACAGACTCCCTGTGACCAGAGGGAAGATCGGATATAGCGGTAGAAGATGAATGAATGAAATTGTTCCGTTTTGCTATATAATGTACTGTTGTTCAATGTTGTTAATGTTCAAATGCTAACAAATTACAGTATACTGCCCCATACTGATCACCATTCTTTAAGACTCCTGGGTAGGCTAGGGTATATCTTGACTTGTTTTTTTGAGTTATTCTTTTTCATCAAATAGTTATGTCCACAGTCTTCCAAAGTTATCTATCTCGATGATAGGCTAACAGTGTAATCGTGTACCAGTAATTTCCATCGGCTTAATAAGTTCTCTAACACCTCCTTTGAAGTCTTTATAAAGGTGAAAAAGACCCATGTTGTTGTTATTAAAAGCATGCTCTCGTGCACAGCGTGGCCCCCTGTCCACGCTCCATCTCTATTACACCCGAGCAGCCACTGTACATCAAACAGCTCCCGGCATCTGAATTATAACGATAATTAATGGAATGTGTTTGTGGCGGCACCGTGGCTCCTCCAGGCTCCTTGTTTTCAAACGCATAAACTGCTGTAAGGGACTCGGCGAGGGTGATAAACATTTATCCCTCAACACTTTTAATCAGCATGCTGACAGGAGGCTTACGTAAGGACGCCACGGCCTTCGGGTCATGGTGCTTACTGGAGATTAAAGTCAAGAGACAGGCACTGAGTTGGATCTAGGCAGAACAATTATGGGATGTGTTCTAAAATAAATAAATAAATAAATAAATAAATAAAATCTGCAGAGAGAAATTGCTGGGACAATGGGCTCAAGTGATCCTCATTTGATGAGTGGTTTGTTTGTTTATTTATTTATTTAATGTTTTTTTTTTTTTTCAAATAGTATATTCATTCATTCATTTATTCATCTTTCTACCGCTTTATCCGATCTTCCCTCGGGTCACGGGGAGCCTGTGCCTATCTCAGGTGTCTATGGGCATTAAGGCAGGATACACCCTGGATGGAATGCCAACCCATCGCAGGGCACACACACACACATTCACACACACATTCATACACTAGGGACAATTTTCCAAGGTGCCAATCAACCTACCGTGCATGTTTTTGGACCGGGAGGAAACCGGAGAACCCGGAGAAAAACCTCCTTGAGGCACAGGGAGAACATGCAAACTCCACACACACATGGCCGAAACGGGAATCGAACCCGGGCCCTGGCGGTGTGAGGCGAACGTGCTAACCACTAAGCCACTGTGCCCCAAATAGTATATTTGCTTAGATTTTACTTTAGGCGTGTATTGTTAATATTGCCTTTCCTCTCAGCACACAATGTCAACCCAAATGTAAATCGGCATTTTTTTTCTCTTTTGGGTTTACAATGGACTCCAACCAATAATCTGTCTGTAAGAATAGTCTGTATTTTTAATAATTTAATTTCACCTGGGACTTTTTTTTCATTATCTGTATGCTCCATATGCTAGACCAGACATGGGCAAACTGCGGCTCATTGGGCCATACCCGACCCGAATATCGCTACAGAATTGTCCAAAAATTGTCAAAGTATAACCGCAAATTTTCTGAGTATGCGCAGTGAGTAGAACTATAGAGAAGTGCATGTAAAGCTTGAACCATAATCCCCGCTTCAACTGCAACAATTTGAGACACGGTAAAGCAGCCCGAACCCTCCCACATCCATTCAATAATGCTGTGTATACCCCGCCTACATTATAATCCTATATTAACAGTTTGAAATAGAACAATTATTAACTTTTATGTTTTTTAACTGTTGGTGAAGGCTAATGCTGTAACTCAGACCGTGGCATTTTACACGCATCGATAGGTTAGTCATAAACACAAATGAACAATTATTTATGCTGTGCATGCAATACACCTGTGCTGCTTTTATTTTAAAAAGCCATGAAGTATTAGTTATGTATGGACGCACATATCTGAGTCTGTCTGCATACCGACAAATGATGCTATCCCGCTACCCTTGGCTCCCCAAACATGTTAAAAAAAAAAAAAGATTACAAATGCCATGTTTCCAACCAGGCATGGACTGCTAAAAAATTCCTTACAGAAGAAGAAAGTAAAGCTGTGTACTTAGTTTGTGGCATCCAAGTTGCTGTGTTTAAGGATTTACCATTTGAATCGCCACTACGTGACCAACCACGAGAAGAAATACAAGAAATGATTTGATGAAGATCTTGCAATGGAGTCAGAGGCTTTCTTAGCCAAGCTGCAAACCCAACAAACACTTTGTATACCCAGAAATGCATTTGTAAAAAGAAGTCGAAAAAAAATTAGAATGTCAAATCTCACAAAATCACTAGAAATAGTAAACGTTTTCTGACAGGGAGAATTGGCGCATTTGAGAATGTCCCCCTCTCCTGGCGCACTGGAACCAGAAGGGTTGAGGACATCGCTGGAAATCTGGACCTTCAGCTGAAGTGGAGAGTGGTTAACTTGGTTCACTATTTTTTCCCCTGACTCTGGATATACTGTTGCGATATACATGACACTGTCCAGCTACACACCTTTTTACCTGAGATTACTGCAGATTTTAAAATCACGGAGAAGCAGGAAGCCATGCAGTCAATGAAAGGAGCAAAAAAAGTGATTCCTTAATGGAGACAAATGTGAACTGGTAGGGGTGGAAACATAATGGTTGTCCAAATCTGATGGAGGAAAATTGTTGGACTTTTGAAGAGAATGCAGGAGAAAGTGACATAAATGAACCCTAAACAGAAATGAACATTTTTGCATTGTATTATATCTCAGGAAGTGAGAGGTGTAAGTCAGTTAACTTACTCAGAGCAAGAGCACCGAATCACAGGCAGCTTGTTGCACTTTTGGAGGAAAATGAGACTGATCATCATGACATAACCTACCTGTCAGGTGGCTCAGCCTGGGAAATGTGCTGAAGGTTTTCTGGGACCTGACAAGAGGAGATCAGGGAGTTCTGTATAAAGACGGGAAATGGCATCCTTCAGAATTCAGATGCAGACTGGCTGGCAGACCTTGGTTTTGCTGTTGTTGTGACTGCTCAAATGAATGAACTTAATGGCAAACTGCAATGCACGTGGATGAAATGTTCAGCACAATAAAGGCTTTTATGAGAAAATCGCAGCCAAATAGGGGACAATATTCTCACTCACATGCCAACACTGAAGGAAATCACACCATCACACTGATCTCTTCCACAGGTACTCATCCATGTTAGAAGCACAGAAACACTAGTCAGTGCATTCCTAGTGCTGTTCCCAAGCCCAAGGGCATCCGGCAAAAAACATGTGCCAAACCAAATATGTAGATCATCTGCTGTGGTGACCTCTAATGGGAGCAGATGAAAGAGGTGATGACATACATAAATGGAATTGAATTTAAAATGAATAAAACATTATTTATTCATTTTACATTTATGCACTATTGTGCCAGAGAATAGAAGATCTATGATAAAGCATTTATTATATGAAATACAACCTCTAAGCAAATGTATATAAATTGTATGCAGGAAAGACAAAAAACAATCTTTGTTCCTGCTCTGTTTGAATATGACTCGTTTTCCAGAGCTTTTTTTTGGCCACTATTACAGGAAAAACTGTTCACCTCAAAGAGGAACTTAAAAAGGCAAGTCTCCCCAGGATCCTTCACATTCTATTTGATGCCATTCACAGTGTCCTCTTATTGCAGGATTACATCACTCTGGATTCTGCTTTTCACTCAGCTACAAGGTGATGGGTGTGGTTAAGAAATTCCGACTTGCACATTGTGTTCCTTGGGGTATTTTAGAAAGCTGCAGGGTTATTATTATTTGGCTTTGTGGTTTTCAGTGTGAATGATCTTGCTTTGCTAATTTATCAAATAAGACATTTAAGTCTAGTATGTAATGTGTGAAGCAGACACAGATTTATCTTCCTGATGTTCCATGTTTTTGGTCTTTCAGCTGCCTTGAAGAATGTTTATGTTTATTTGATTTTTTGAAATGATCAATATGTAAATACTTTGTGGTCTTCAATGTATATTTTCAATGTCTTCTCAGTAGTCATTGGTTAAAGACTGTAATATAGCAGTAAATTGTCTGTCAATGCTGTATTTATATATATATATATATATATATATATATATATATATATATATATATATATATATATATATATATATATATATATAGATATAGATATATATATATAGTCACGATGGGCCTCCGATGGGCCCCATGGGCCCCTCCGCCCCATCTACTGAGATGGGCAAGCGCTCCAAACTCGGCGTGTCGTCGGAAAGCAGAAGGGTTGCGCAATCGCTGCGCAACCCAGCACGGATGAGTGAGAGGCGGGGCGTCATCAACGAGACACGGCTGGAGCTTATCCCGGAGTGGCGCCTTCATTATCCCAAATCAGGCGGCGTCTATAAAACTACGTCGGACGACGTTTGGGCTCCCGACCAACGGCGTGTATGTGGTTTTTTCTCCCCGACCTCCCACTACAGGTTAGACGGCAAGCGCGGATGGGAATACCCGCCAGACCCTCGCAGTGCCTGATAGCTGGGAGCTTCCACAGCCTTGCGGCAGGAAACGAACCTGACCCCTAAGAGCCGATGGAGATCCGGAGAACGAAGCCGCCCACGGGTCGGGACCCAATGTCGGAGAGCGCGTTGAGGGATCTCCACGTTCAGGTATCTCCAGTAGCTCCATCTCCCGTTCCAGCCACTCCTCACCTGATCCTGATCCCACCAAATATTGGACACGAACATTTTCCTTTTTACTGTTGCTTTATTTTTAATAAACACTGTTTTGCACTTCCAGTTACGCCTCTCCGCGCCTGTGTTCAACCCGAAGCGGCGAGCGAGTCGCCACAATATATATATATATATTTTTATTTATTTAATTTTTTTTGGGTAAGAGCCAGTATTTATAAGCAGTTTGTCCTAGTCATGTAAGGGAATCAGAGTCTTGAGAAGAGAGTTCTTTCCCTTTCAGGGAACTCAGCACTGCATCATTAACGCTGTGGGAAAGCCCCGTGTTACCATCTCTGAACCGTGTGTGAAATGTCGTAAAATGGACAGGAATGAGGTTACCCTCTGGCGGCAATGGAGTATAAAAGCACATAGGATGGAGATGCAGACGCTTGCTGGCTCTCTCCCCTCTTGTGCACCATTGTTCCAGAGGCTCCCGTCCGGGCCACTAAGCTTCTACATCAGCCTTGTTGGGTAAGGCCTACTTGGCGGCTGTTCAAGCTGGCGGGTACCTGCATACTATGGCGGCGGCTGATCAGCTAAAAGTATCATTCCAGTTTCACAGCGTGCACTTCTGGGTGGGTGGTCATCTTGGCATGTTTCCCACTCCATTGTGTAGGCTGGAGAAACAGTAACTTGGGGCCAGATTATCACCACTGGCTACCTTAGTCCCTGAGATCAAGGTGTTTTCTGGTTCCCAGTTCCCTGCCCTGCCTGTGGATTAATGTTTTTTGGAACCTGTACTGTTTTCTGGTTTGTGTTTTTGTCTAGGGAACTTGATGGCTGCCTTAGTGCCTACACAAAGACATTTGTGGCTCACTCTGTCTGAGTTAAATGACAAGGACAGGACATTTCTCCTTGTTGCTCCTGTTATCCTATTGTTCCTGTTTAGTGATGCAGCCACAGTGTGTCAACAGGTTCTAGGAGGTCAAGAGAGACAGGTTTCATCTGTCGCCTTTCAAAGAAACCTCTCACCAGCCTCACAAGCAGAAGAGATTTTCATCTTATGTGGGGCCCCTTCCCCCAAAGACTAAGAAACATCGAATCCCAGGCAGGTTCCGGATCTGAGGACTGTAATTATTCACAAACAGGTTTCACTGAAAACAGGCTTCACTGCCCAGCACGGAAACTAAATGTATTTGCTCCCAACTGTCCACCCAAATTCGTTGTGGTCAGGGAACATTTGGGATCTCCGAAGAGACCTGAAGGGTCCCTATTATCAGTAGCTCCGGCCATCCACATGTCTGAGATCTATCTTGAAGGATTGATTCTCATGAGACACTCTTTGGCAGCCTGGAGTGCTCTACTGGGGATGTTGAAATATTGCATACCTCGATTCAATTCACTTCTAAAAAAATGGTGAGAGACAACAACCTCGAGGTTAGAGATCAGTGCAAGCTGACAAGTGCGGCGGGAGCCGGAATGCGGATGTGCCGATCGGCGGGTGCACTTGGACGGATACGTGGGAAACGGAATGCCGGACCATAAAGAGCTGAGAGGAAGCAAAACAAGTGGGCTGATCTGCGGGCAAGAGACGGACAGACACTGGGGAAGACTGCATGCTGGTCCGGGAGTAGGTGTTGACGGGCGTCAAAGGAGGTCTCCCGTGCCGTGACTGTGAGTACGGGATGGAGGGACATAAAGTGCCGGGACACATTGAAAGCAATAAAGATGGCTATCTGCTTGGTGATCTGCTGTGTGTCTCTCTTACTTCCAGCTCGGATTTTTCGAAACCGTTTGTTGATATGTATTTAAATGATGAAAAATTCAACTGATTTGCAATTCTATATTAAGCATTATATTGAAATTTTCACTTTTTGTAGATATTGCTTCACAGATCGATGAAGCTCTGCTCATTTTTAATATTTAGAGACTGTGGCTTTCTACTTTCTTGTACACCAAATGATATAGACATTTATGCCGCACTCATATCTTTCTGCTTAACATTTTGGTCTACCATAAATGTTTCTCTTCTGTCAAACCACAACTGCATCTCACCCGCTTTACAGATTCCTTCCAATATCACAATCTAACTGGTATTTTAATGATCCAGTCTTAAAATCAATTTAGGCTGTACTTGGCAGATTAATTCTACCTAAAACTAATAATTCATCTATGGCTGCATGGTTTCATGATATATGAAATACGCTAAGGTCTGTCAAAACGATCTGTCATCATGAAACCTGAGGAAAAAATATTACCTTTTGCAGTTTAAAGCATGTGGAATTCACAGGTAATGGGAGTGTTACTTATGAAGGTTGCTAAAAAAATGCAAGCCCAAGAAGAGAAGAAAAGATGAAGACCAGAGATGCAAACATATAATGTTGTAATGTCTTGACAGCACAAACAGCACTATTAATTCACAGTTTTAAAATTTTTCTATTCTTGACTCACACTTGAGTAGATAATCAATGTTTTTTTAATTATTATTTAAACTTGTATATTTTGATTTTGAGCTTTTTAGCTTTAAGACTTTTTCTTAAAAGGAGAAAATCCTTACAAATATCGAGGCAGTGAACAAATGAACGATGGAATAATTTTCCATGGGACAATTTTCCAAGGTGCCAATCAACCTACCGTGCATGTTTTTGGACCGGGGAGGAAACTGGAGAACCCGGAGAAAAACCCCCTGAGACACGGGGAGAACATGCAAACTTTACACACACATGGCCGAGACAGGAATCGAACCTGGACCCTGGCGGTGTGAGGCGAACGTGCTAACCACTAAGCCACCATGCCCCCTCATTATTAATAATAATTAACTTTATTAATTAAAAAAGGACAAATAAATATTCCTTCCAAATGTACAAACTGGGACAAAAAGGACAAACTGATTTTCATTGTCACACACTATAATTAAGTATATTATGTAAAACTGCAGAGGGGCACGGTGGCTTAGTGGTTAGCACGTTCGCCTCACACCGCCAGGGTCCGGGTTCAGGTTCGATTCCCTGTCTCGGCCATGTGTGTGTAGAGTTTGCATGTTCTCCCCGTGTGCCTCAGGGGAGTTTTTCTCCGGGTTCTCAGGTTTCCCCCCGGTCCAAAAACATGCACGGTAGTTTGATTGGCACTTTGGAAAACTCTATTGTCCCTAGGTCCCTGTGTGTGGATGTGTGTGTGTGCCCTGCGATGGGTTGGCATCCTGCCAGGGTGTATCCTGCCTTAATGCCCATAGACGCCTGAGATAGGCACAGGCTCCCCGTGACCCGAGGAAGATCGGATAAAGCGGTAGAAGAGAAGATATGAAGATATATTCTAGAAGATGAATGATATAGATATATATATATATATATATATATATATATATATATATATATATATATATATATATATATAGATATAGAGAGAGAGAGAGAGAGAGAGAGAGAGAGAGAGAGAGAGAGAGAGAGAGAGAAAGAAAGAGCTACATAGATAGATTTTAGGATGATGTAATGTGTCTCAAGAAAACTCG
The DNA here is from genome assembly GCA_030449085.1 of Kryptopterus vitreolus. Taxonomy (NCBI): domain Eukaryota; kingdom Metazoa; phylum Chordata; class Actinopteri; order Siluriformes; family Siluridae; genus Kryptopterus; species Kryptopterus vitreolus. The sequence goes on from JACRUU010000013.1 coordinate 13,695,090, forward strand.
AACCTAATTGTCTCCAAATGTCATGTCATTAAAGCTATTAAATAAGGTTATAGGCTACAAAGCTTCTAGTTCAGTCCCTATCACCCTGTCATTTCTCCACACCAACCACATAGATTATTCAGGCCAAGTTTCCCAATCCCATATTTTACTGGTACAAATACAATTGGAAGTGTCACTGTAATGATGGTTGCAATTCCCTGAAATATCAGCCTCATGCGTAATTACATAGTAGTGCCTGGATTAAATCTGCCCTGACTATCGTTAATGCAGCTAAGCAACATCCCAGCAGCATGCTAAATGACAGCTTTGTTAGTGATTGGTAAGAAACTCCAGTGGACCTGCTTTTGTGTGCTTGTCAGATCCTTCAATAATCTTAAAGGCATTGGCATAATTGGACAATGATGACAGTTTCAGAGTCATTATAATGGCCTGGTTTTGATATCTGAATCATTTCATCAGTTTCTGATGTAAATAATGGGTCAATCTCACAACTTACCTTGTTTTTAGATGATGTGAAATACTTCTACATTATGAGGGGTAATAAAACTTTTTTAGGTTTGAGTACAACTTTTACAGTAATAGAGTTAATAATTATGGCTGTTTAATATAACAAAATATTAGCTATGGCAAATAATGATACATTTTATTAGTTCAATTCGAGTTTATTTCTACAACACTTTTCACAATTGACATTGTCTCCAAGCAGCTTTACGTAATGCAAAAATTATACAACAATACATTTGAATATAGATTTATGTCTGTTTATCCCTGTTGAGCAAGCCTGGGGTGACTGTGGAGGAAAAAGGAAAAAACCCGTTAGATGGAAAGAAGAAGAAACCTTAAGAGGAAGCACACATTCAAAGGGGAATCCATCCTCAGTTGGGTGACATCGAGTGTGTGATTGTGAATAATACTAAATGTCATAATTCCTCGCTGGTAAGTTGGAAGCGGTCCTGACACTATGATCCTTGTCATGAATGCGCTGTGAACCGTCTCAAATACAATCCTGAAGTCCCTCTTCAGGATCTCCGGTTGCCTCAGCCTGATGTCGTTCAGTTCAGCATGGAGGACAACAGCTACGGAGTTCTTGTTCACAATAGCGGGAACCTGTGCTTTCTTTTTTTAGTGTACAAGCAGTCATCCATGTCATTGTAAAGTGCTTTGAAAGACTGGTCCTAAACCACCGTAAAGCCTGTCTGCCACCCAGTCTGGACCCATATCAATGTACCTAACGTCCGAATAGGTCAACTGAGGGTGCCACTTCTACAGAACTTAACTCTGCCCTGAATCACCTGGACAACCCTGTCATTTATGCATGTTTATTACGTTTTTGCTGATTTCAGCTCAGCTTTCAACACAGTTAGCCTCCCTAAACTAATCTTAAAGGTGGAACAGCTTGGTATCAGCACATATCTTTGTAACTGGATGCTGGATGTCCTTACAAACACACCACAATCTCTTCGACTTGACACATTTATCACCTGTCTATGCCTCAAACAGCATAGGTAAGTTTACAGACACCATGGTGGTAGGCCCTATCAGGGGCAACGATAAGACTGCTTACAGGGAGGTGATCCAGCATCTAGTTGCATGATGAGAGGACAATAACAGAGAGCCTCGGAAGCTGAAGTAAAAACAGCATTCTATAGACTTTGAACATATAAAGCATTTGTCAAAAGTCTGGAAACGACTAGTCTTTTATAGTTTTTGAGATACTTGCATGATTTGTATATGCAGTAAATGATGTAAAATGCAAAAATATAAGAATTGAACAAATAATGAGTGGAACAAAAAAGTTATTTAGAGTCCACATTTTCTATAAAAGATAAAGAGATTATGTGATCAGGCTGCCTCACGACAACCGTCAAACATGGAAGTTTGGAGACACAAACATGGCAACCATTCCATACTTGTACTACAGCTCTTGGGTACTGACTTCCCCTAATGCTCTGCAAGCATTGTTTTGAGAGTTGTCTGGATTGTTCCCATGAGAAATTGACTGTTTATTTCAAGATCACAAGAAAATTAAGACTTGTCCATGAGGAAAAAATATAATGCAATGCATTGCTGTTTAAAATCATCCAACATTATATTTAACCTCAAAAGTGCTGAGTAGAAAAAGAATTAACCAAATTTATCTAATAAATGTATTTGTATCTATCACCCAGTTTGACTTTATATATAACTGCAGATGCATACAGCTGTTTGTACAGGATGGAGCTTATATATATAGATATATATACTATATATATATAGATATATTATATATATATATATATATATATATATATATATATATATATATATATATATATATATATATATATATATATATATATATATTCCTTCCTGTACAAACAGCTGTATGCATCTGCAGTTTTGGTCGGAGCTCATCCTGCGTTTCCCTCACTTCGTTTCGCCTGGCTCGACGAGATAGGAAATCAAAGGCAACGAATTTATCAGGTGCCTCCACAGCTCCTGCATTTCCTCCTCACTATGGCTAAAGCAAACAAACGGCTAGTTGTTATGCCATGCAAAGAGAAACACCAATTATCTATTCTCCACCAAAGATAACAACATGTGTTTGCGACTTCATTAACTGCACTCTGTTGTTTGTTTAATAAGCTTGCTTTTATCCTCTGTTATATAGCCTTAAATACCGGCTGCTGCTGGGAGTAGTTATGCTAAAGGATTGCGTAGTTATGCTAAAGGAATTATGTAATATTACAGATTATGTAAACTGTAGAGTCCAAAAACTGAAATCCCGTAGCACAGATTGGTGGAGGAAGTTCTGTTCATTTGTATAAAGGTAGAAGTCAGAAGGATACTTTGCATTCATACATATGATTTTTGTCAATTATATTTTTCTCGGATGCTAATTCTGATCGCTCTAATATTGTAATTCAAATTGTAATTTTACTGTTATTTAGACTTACTCTGTCTGTTTGTGGAAAATGTTCTTTCCAAGTTTGCCTGTTAACAGATCTATTAAAGAAATCTTTTCTTTTCCACTAAGACAGATACTTCCAGTCGGTCACCAACAGCATATGGTGCAGTCCGGAGTCTGGGATTCTTGGCAAACTCTACCCCTTTTATGGCATACAGAAAAGGATGAGCTAATCTGGTTCTGGATTAGGAAATGCAGCAAGGAATAAAGTCACTGGGTACAAATATGAATTTTGATCAATTATATTGTGGTACATTATAATACGGGCATGTAAAATTCAGCCTGTGTCCCTTTCTTTTTAAATATGCAAGATGTAGTGTGAAAGTTACACTGTCATTCTGTGATATTGTAACAGGTCTGCTCTGGTGTGCCTTGGACTACAGTTCCCAGAAGCCCCTGCCTGGGAGCTAATTAAGGACTCCTCCCAGTCCCAGTTCCAGGCAGGTGGCCTATTTAAGGACTGATCTACACGCACTGAGCTAATTTTCTACAATACCGTCATGATGATTACGCAAAGAGTTTGATTGATCCAGTTGAAGGCCTTCATTTAAGTAGAAGCAAATATACACACTTTTAAAGACCCTGGTAAAAACCGAAGTACTGATTAAAAGAAAGAAGTGTGAGTTCCTTAAGTATATTATAGCCATTACTGTGACCTGTTTTAGTGCTATGCTGGTAACTGGACCCCATATCACATTAATATATGAATACAAAACCAAGTTTGAATCTTGTTACTAATGAATGTATGCAGGCTAAACATGCACCATATAGAACACAAACAGAGAAAAGATGATGATGATGATGATGATCAGATGATCAGGAATGACTCCCTTTGTCTCATAGACGTTAGTTATATTTCTTGTTTCTTCTGCCTTGATTACTGTTAGCTTCGTAAAACTAACACACTTCTGAGGTGCTTGATAGCCAGGAAATGATACACCAGAGGTAGGATGGAAATGACATACAACGACAGTGAATAAGTTGAGATGTAGAGAAAAAAAATAACAGATTAAAATAAAACGAGCCTGGTTTGTAAATAATATAAATAATATGTAGATAATTGTGTAAAAAAACAAAATTATATATAAGTATAAAGTTGTCTAAATCGTGAAGCACGATAAAATTGACTTAAGTGCAGTAACAAAGTGTTTGTCCCACCTCTAATTAGTTGTGTCCCGGCCTATGTTGTTCATTTTCACATACTGTGTATACTGTGTAAAGTTACATTTCCATAGTTGTTGTTATTCTATTTATGGTTGCATAATCTGAAATGCTTTCAAAAACGGATTTTCCAGTAATAAAATTCAGATTATTGTAAAAAAAAAATGTGAATTATTAGGCATCTATGTTCGAGCGAAACATTCATAACTTTCAGTATGACACATTTGTCCATAAGATTGAGTTGCACAGAATTGCATGGACTTTTTTTTTTTTTTTTTTTTTTTTTTTTTGCACAGAACTTTGCCTGAAGTTGTGTTTCACGGTTTGAAAGAAAGGGAAAAAAAGACAGGTGAAATAAAGCATGGGTTATTTTTGAGCTGTGAGGACAGCAACGGGGCTGAGAGAGAACGAGAGAGAGAGAAAAAAAAAAAAAACAGGTCCGATGTACGGATGAGGAAATGCATGTGACAGTGATAATGCTGAACGTTCAGCTGTCACACATCAGGTTTTTCTCAATCGGGATGGTAGAAGAGCCTCGGGGGTTCCTCTCATTATGTGTGGGTTTGCTTCGAGCTTCAACATTACATATCGAAGTTCTCACTTCTGCTCGGTACTAGCATTTAATCAGCGCTGCATGCATCTCAAGGGTTTTTTTTTAAATTTAGGAATCTGAAAGATCTGAAGTGTTTGCAACACAGATTTGGTCCAACTTCCATTGGTTGTAGCATCAAGGGTGAATTGGTTGCAGAATCAGTGGGTTGCATGAATTCCTACTGTACAAATCATTATTTGTCCAATTAACAAGATACACAGGAGTGCGATCAGTGCGATTTGTCCCAAAAGCTTTGACGTAACCGTGCTGAAGATAATATGAAAGAGTGTACATTAACAAGCAAGGAAGAATTCAGAATAATCCAACTATTGGTATGGAATTTCAAGTAATGTAAGCGTAATGTAAGATTCTGCCCTCTGGTGTAGTCCCTCCACCAAAACATATTCTGATATGCTTTTCTCCTCTTCATGTTTGTAAAGAGTTGTTTTTTTCAATTCTTCCTATCAGCTGGAAACTCGCTGTATGTCTCTATCTGTGTATGAAAATCCCAGGAGATCGGATGTTTCTGAAATCCTCACACCATCTATCTATAATAGGTAAAGTGGTCTTTTTGTGGGGTAAATGCACATTCAAGCTTCTTTCAAAGTTTCCAGCAAACTTTTTCAGCACTTGATGACCTCTAGTGAATATCCCGAGGTTGTCATCATTGTAATGCATTCAGTAAAATCTTATTCAAACACTTTATACTCAGCTGGAAATAAAACAGAAAGAGTGTTTTCATTGAGGATTAAAATACTGTAGCAAGAACAAAATAAAGTCCCAAATGGTTGCTATTGTGTGTATACATTATTAATATGTATATATATATATATACAGACGTGGACAAAATTGTTGGTACCCTTTGGTCAATGAAAGAAAAAGTCACAATGGTCACAGAAATAACTTTAATCTGACAAAAGTAATAATAAATAAAAATTCTATAAATGTTAACCAATGAAAGTCAGACATTGTTTTTCAACCATGCTTCAACAGAATTATGTAAAAAAATAAACTCATGAAACAGGCATGGACAAAAATGATGGTACCCCTAACTTAATATTTTGTTGCGCAACCTTTTGAGGCAATCACTGCAATCAAACGCTTCCTGTAACTGTCAATGAGACATCTGCACCTCTCAGCAGGTATTTTGGCCCACTCCTCATGAGCAAACTGCTCCAGTTGTGTCCGGTTTGAAGGGTGCCTTTTCCAGACTGCATGTTTCAGCTCCTTCCAAAGATGCTCAATAGGATTGAGGTCAGGGCTCATAGACGGCCACTTTAGAATAGTCCAATTTTTTCCTCTTAGCCATTCTTGGGTGTTTTTAGCTGTGTGTTTTGGGTCATTGTCCTGTTGCAAGACCCATGACCTGCGACTGAGACCAAGCTTTCTGACACTGGCTAGTACATTTCTCTCTAGAATTCCTTGATAGTCTTGAGATTTCATTGTACCCTGCACAGATTCAAGACACCCTGTGCCAGACGCAGCAAAGCAGCCCCAGAACATAACAGAGCCTCCTCCATGTTTCACAGTAGGGACAGTGTTCTTTTCTTGATATGCTTCATTTTTTCGTCTGTGAACATACAGCTGATGTGCCTTGGCAAAAACTTCGATTTTTGTTCTCATCTGTCCACAGGACATTCTCCCTGAAGCTTTGTGGCTTGTCAACATGTAGTTTTGGCATATTCCAGTCTTGCTTTTTTTTTTATGATTCGTTTTCAACAATGGTGTCCTCCTTGGTCGTCTCCCATGTAGTCCACTTTGGCTCAAACAACGACGGATGGTGCGATCTGACACTGATGTTCCTTGAGCATGAAGTTCACCTTGAATCTCTTTAGAAGTCTTTCTAGGCTCTTTTGTTACCATTCGGATTATCCGTCTCTTAGATTTGTCATCAATTTTCCTCCTGCGGCCACGTCCAGGGAGGTTGGCTACAGTCCCATGGATCTTAAACTTCTGAATAATATGTGCAACTGTACTCACAGGAACATCTAGTTGCTTGGAGATGGTCTTATAGCCTTTACCTTTAACATGCTTGTCTATAATTTTCTTTCTGATCTCTTGAGACAGCTCTTTCCTTTGCTTCCTCTGGTCCATGTCGAGTGTGGTACACACCATATCACCAAACAACACAGTGATTACCTGGAGCCATATATATAGGCCCAATGGCTGATTACAAGGTTGTAGACACCTGTGATGCTAATTAGTGGACACACCTTCAATTAACATGTCCCTTTGGTCACATTATTTTCTGTGTTTTCTAGGGGTACCATCATTTTTGTCCATGCCTGTTTCATGAGTTTATTTTTTTACATAATTCTGTTGAAGCATGGTTGAAAAACAATGTCTGACTTTCATTGGTTAACATTTATAGAATTTTTATTTATTATTACTTTTGTCAGATTAAAGTTATTTCTGTGACCATTGTGACTTTTTCTTTCATTGACCAAAGGGTACCAACAATTTTGTCCACGTCTGTATATATATATATATATATATATATTCAGTATATAGCTATGATATATATATAATATAGATATATATAACTATATATATATATATATATATATATATATATCTATATATATATATATATATAATATATAATATATAAATCAAGCCATTATCCTACTGAGAGAGGGAAAAAATAAGAGATCAATTGCAATGTCAAACAAAGTGTGTTAGAACAGACAAGCTTGTAAAATGGGATCTTATGCATATACATTCAAGTTGACAAAGTGTGTGTAAAGTATTTGAGTAAATGTTCTTTGTTACTGTACTTACAAAAGTATTTTTCTTGTTTCTTGATATTTAGTATTAAAGATATAAGTAAGTTTTTCTATCTACTCAACTACATTTATAATTCCATAGATGTATATTTTTATTCTATTAGATTTTAATTGACATTGTACAATTGCATTTTTCGGCTTTTAAGTCACGTATCTTGCTGTTGAGGATAAGTGCTTCTTTGAGTTTAATGAGTCAAATACTCAAGCAAGACTAATACTTAAATTGACTTTTACTAAAGATGTATTGAGGGGACACAGTGGACTCTCCAGGGTCAGGGTTCAAGTCCCACCTCTGCCATGTGTGTGTGGAGTTTGCTTGTTGTATATTTATGCTCAGGTATGATTTCCATATATTCTTTGAAACACTGACTCTAGTCTACTATAGTGCATGCACCAAATGGACGTAGGACATCAGGATACCAACACTGAAAAATTATATCTACGTGAATGCCAGAACTTAAGGTTTCCCAGCATACCATTGGCCAGAGCATCAGCATGATGTATCTGCTAGCTTGCGTTCATTTTATACTGTATTCTTAGTCTCATGGTTTCCCACCAAGATACGAGAAGCACACAAACAGCAGTGAACATAATGAAAAAGAAGACTTGTTCTATCAGACAAGGGCACCTTTTTCTATTGTCCGGATCTGATGCTCATGTGCCCATTGTAGGAGATGTTGGTGGTGTACAGAGGTCAGTATTGGTTTTCTGTCTACTCTGTAGATGCACAGGTCTATACTCGGTGATGCATTGTGTGTTCAGAACCATTTCTGTAATCTGTTCTACCGTACACTAGCTTCTATGGAGCCACCCTAGTAGGGCTATTCCTGTTATGGTTCAACCGTTGTCCTTCCTTGGGGCAGATTTAATCGCTACATTACTGAACACAACATTCCAAAAAACACTCCACATAACTTGATGCTTTGTAGACCATCTGTCATTCATCTCGACCTGTCCCAATTTCGCTTTACTTGCCCATTTTTCCTACTTGCAACCCATCTACTTTGAGAACTGACTCCTCACTTATATCCTCTCCTGACAAATGCCACTGTAATAAGAAATCTTCCTCTTGTCAGTGGTTTTAATGTTCTACATTCTCAAAATATTTGTCTCTGTCTACGGATCGGATGCACACTGTCAAAGCAGATTAAGTCACATGGTTACAACTAAAACCCGATCACATCATTCCAGATCCTATATTTCACCTTCACTTATCAGTCTTAACAGCTGCTGATTCTATTTCACTCCAATACACCTAATGACTCCTGTGGATTTCTTCTCATGCTAAATGTATGTTTACCTATAAAAATCTCCAGAGGGTCAATCAATCTGCTGTGTGCTATAAAATCTCCAGATGGCTGACATTTCAGTTTTTTTTTCATCCAAGATCATTCATGTGCTAATTTTGGAAGCTGCTCAAGGTGGGCCCCTGACAAGTTGGATGCAAATGAAATGAGCAAATCCATCTGGATATGGTTAGATTGTGCTGGAATTGCAGCGAAAAATAAAAAAGAATCCATTAAATCATGGAATGTGCTGATATCTTGAGTCTTCCCAGACATGTGTAGCACAAAGGTAGGATGTGGTAGGCTAATTCTAGGGCACACCATATTTGTGACTTTGACACACACACATTAAACACACACACACAGACACCAATTGTCTCATTTGGCTCCATGTTCTTTGAGAACTGCCAGCTCATTTTTACCATTGCTTTTGTTTCATGGTCTTCAAGTTTGCCTTTTCTGCTTGTGCGCTGTTTGGCTCTGGACCCAGAATTCCCTGACTACTCTCTCTCACTCTCTAATACCACTTTCCCGCTTTCCCGCTCATGTTTCCAGACTATTGTCACTTTCATCCCCACCTCCTAGCTAGCACTTTCACTCTGCAGCCTTCATGGTTAACCTTGTGAGTACAGGTTCCTTTATTTGATTCCTGTAGATGTTGCTGATCTCCTAAACACTCTAGAAGCCCTGGCCCAGCACTCATGAAAAGTGGCTTGTCCTTGCCTGGCAATGTTCCTTCCTGGGAACCCCACTTTGTTCCCCCAGCCTGGTTCTCAGGAGAACCCAAGCTCTTATATGTGAGGTGCAGCTTGATCTCTATTCTCCAGCCCTATTTTTTCATTGAGCAGGCGCTGATGGCTAATATAATTTCCCTGCTATCTGTCAGGTACCCTACTGCTGGACAATCAATCATCCTACAGAACTCCTCAAGCTTTCTGTCTCATCTACTCCTCTACAAGATTCTGCTCATTCATTGTCTGTTGTCGGCTACACAGAAAAAACACTTGGAACATGCTCGTGGAGTATGCTGAAGCCACCAATAGTGGTTGGAACTGTATCACTTTTCATCCCAGGTGAAGGATAAGCTAGCCTTATTCAATAACAGCATTTGCTCTGGAGGGCAGGATCTAACACTGCTGGCCTTTCTGGATTCTGAGGCAAAAGCTGAATTCATGGAACAGGACCTCACCCACCAGTTAGGAATAGAGACCGAGCCTCTACCCTAGACCTTGTATGGGAACCCTCTTGACAGGACCACTCCATCACCAAGCCTGTCCAGGTCACCCTTGGTGAGCAACAACAGGAGTGGCTTACCCTTTTTGTAATCTCATCACCATATGCCCCAATTATGCTCAGTTTCCCTTGGCTCCACAAACTCAACCCGAACTTGGACTGGTCCATTGGCCAAGCATTAGAGTGAGGAACCTACTGTCAGTCCCATTGCATTACTCCATCTTTCCCCAAGCTGGTAATGTGCCTCCACAAGACTCCTCCTGACCTCATCTCCTTTTACCCTACCTATCAAGACCTGGTGACAGTGTTCAGTAAAGTCTGGGCATCATCGTTGCCCCCTCACCAATCCTATGATTGTGCAATTGACCTGCTGGCTGGCACTACACTCCTTCATGGCTAGGAGCAGGGCACACACACATTCACACAAACATTCATACACTAGGGACAATTTTTTCCAAATGTGCCAATCAACCTACCTACAAGCATGTTTTTGGACTGGGAGGAAACCAGAGAACCCGGAGAAAAACCTCCTTGAGGCACGGGGAGAACATGCAAACTCCACACACACATGGCCGAGACGGGAATCTAACCCAGGCCCTGGTGGTGTGAGGCGAACGTGCTAACCACCGTATCATGGAGCTACCCCCTCCCTAGAGGTGCACCATTCCCGGAAGTACTGCAATACCTGGTTGATGCCTGGAGCAGAGGGAGCAAGCTCCTCTTCCAGCTCCCACGGCAAATATCACAGCATCCACAAAAATCTCAGCTTGCCTGTCCTCAACTCAAACTCAACCAAAATAAAACTGGACTGATTGTGATCCCAGGTGATTCATCTCCAGGACTGGATCTCAGCATAACTCTTCAAAACTCTCTTCTCTCTCATTCATACAACGCGTGTAACCTTGGGGTAACCATGGACAGTCAATTGATATTTGCTTCTCATGTTGCTAATGTGACTTTCTCTTGCTCTGGTACCTTCTTTACAACATCAGAAGGATTCAACGTTCCTATACACACAGGCTGCTCAAGTGCTTGTTCAGAGTCTCGTCATTTTGAGGATGGATTATTGCAACGCTCTACTGGAAGGTCTACCTCAGAACACTTTGTCCACTGCAAATGATTTAAAATGCAGCTGCATGATGTGTTCTCCCACACCACTCTACTGCTGCTCTCGCTCCACTGGTTTCCAGTAGCTGCATGCATCAGACTCAAACACTGATGCTCCCCTGCAAATCCAAAAATGGATCTGCATCTTCTTACCTCAAAGACCTCATCACCCCCTGTACTGCACCTCACTGCCTGAAACCTTCTACACGAGTTCTACACGATTGGTTCCACCTTCTCTCAGGATAAGATGTAAGTTTAGTTCAAGGCTCTTCTCTGTTCTCTGTTCTATCTTCTCTTTCAGAAATTCTTAACACTTCTTCCTTTTTCGCTGTCTTAGTTTCAAAAACAAACCCCTCAAATGTGTTTAAGGTTGCTTGTAACTTAAGTTTAACCCATCGCAGGGCACACACACACACACACATTCACACACACACTCACATTCATACACAAAATCATACACTAGGGACAATTTTCCAATGTGCCAATACCGTGCATGTTTTTGGACCGGGAGGAAACTGGAGAACCTGGAGAAAAAACCCCTGAGGCACGGGGGGGAACATGCAAACTCCACACACACACACATGGCCGAGACAGGAATCAAACCCTGGCAGTGTGAGGCGAACGCGCTAACCACTAAGCCACCTTGTTCCTGTAATCAATCATACCAGAGTTAATTTGCTTTGAATAATGGCATGTGCCAGCATGTAGGGAGTGGAGGGTGGAACCGGATGGAACGAGTGCAAAGGACTTCCTGAACCTGGTGAGTAATCAGCGCACTAGTTTCCAACAACACTAAAGAGACAAAAGACATCAGCCTCATGGAGAGAGTCACCGGGCAGGGAGCGGAGGGACAAGGTTGGTTCAAGCTGACAAGTGTGGCTGGAGCCGGAAGGAGGAATGGGCATCGATCGAAGAAATAAAAATGGCTCTCTGATTGGTGATCTGTTGACTGTCTCTGTTTCTTCCAGCTCTGACCCACATGAATCATTTACAGGGTGTCTGCTAAATGCTGTAAATGTAAACATAAGAAGGAGATGTACAGAGAAAGTTGAAAAGTTTAAAGTCTGAATGGCCCGAGGGAAGAAGCTTCTCCTCATTCTCACTGTGCTTGCCATCAAGCAGCAAAAGAGCTTTTCTGAAAGCAACCGAGAAAAGAGTCCATTACTGTGATGGCTGAGGTTCTTCGCTATCTTCCCTTGCCCTGGTCCAACACCAATTGCTGTTGATGTCCTGCAGCACAGGGACAACTTTCTCACATGGATAAATGGCTATTTTCAGGTTAAAATAAAGGCTGATATATCTAAGGTATCCTAAAACAATGCTGTATTTTGAGTCAGAATCTGAATCTCTAAACTGCTTTTTCTCAATATTATCACATTAATTTAAACAGATAGATTGCCACAGGCCTGGATGAATGGGTTCTGACCCTGAAAGTAGCAGAGAGAGAAGAAAGTAGTAATGTCATCCACAAACCAACAGCATAAGGCATGCTTCTTAGCAGGAACCCCCCTCCTGAACAAACTACAGCACACAAAAAGCTGTTCTGAGTTCCTATATGGGGTCCATCCATACCTGAAGATTTGTTCATAGTCAGAGGACCTGAAGGATGTAGGACAGCATGCCTGTATCTTGCCAGGACATGGGGTGACAGAGGGCTCCCACTGAGAGCTTGTAAGTCGCTAACCCTAGGACTATCCCCCTTAGGGGCCAAATGAACAGCTTCCACAACTCCAGGTGGGGGGGAAGCAAGTATACTTCACCCCTGTTTGACAGAGTCTCCCAATCAACCTCCTCAGACAAAGACAGAAAAAGTCCACCTCATGGGAGAAAGTGGATTATACCACACCCATCAGTTGATTACCGGCCAACCATGAACCCAAAGACATTAGCCACCACCTTGCCTCGGAAGGAAAGAGTTCTCCTCTGCTCCTGCAGAATGCGTATTTACATGTGCTTCAATGAGCCCCCTCAAGAGCTGACTTTGCACACATTGCTCCCAAGCAGATTAATCAGAGCACATGTGTATCCTCATCTGTAGTAAAACATGGGAAAGGAGGGAAAAACCTGCCTGAAAAACCTGCTCAAATTGTTTTCGAGGAGCATTCAACACGAAATCACACATAGAGCATTTACTGAAACACAGAATCCGACACCCACTCCATTGAATGTGCTTTTATACACCATTGCTTCAGAACTGGTAACATTAGAGGCATTCCCATAGCATCACTGAAGCAGTGTTAAGTTCCTCAAAGGGAAGTAAAAAAAAATCCATTCATGGAATGACACGGGCTAATACACAGGATAAGGATGTAAGCCATTTCATGTTTTAGAACTGTTTCTGGGGGAAAAAAAATCCAGTTTGAACAGAGATTTAAAAATGGTTCTGGATTAATACAAGTGATTTTTTTTCTAAACGCTTTAGAAACTTTTAGACCTTAAGTTTACACCAGGATGTCTACATGGTAATTGTAAATGCATGTGAAAATTTGCTTTACTTGAATTTATAGCTGAGTTCATGCTGAAATGAAATGGAACAGTATCCATAAGTTCATATGCTTTCTCACGTGTTGATGATATTACAGGTAGCTTGACGGCCAGAGCGGCAGTAATGATGATCGAAAGCGAAGTGTTCTTCGGGTGGCATGATCGACACACTGAGAGCTTTGCAATAACGTGTGCTAGAACTCATTAAAGCCACTGGCTACTGGCTCCCTTTATTAATGAAGCAGGCAGCATCTCTGGAGGCTCCAGTGTTCAGAAAAAAAATAAGTTGTAGTCGTTTCAAATAAGACTGTCTACTTGAAAGAACAACAGCCTTTGGCAGTAGTTTAAGCAATCATTAGGTGCCACTAATCAATGAGCTGGCTAAGGAGATGTTTCTGATACATTAGGAGATGAATGAGTTTTGTCTTTTTTTTTCCTCTTTTTGACTGTGCGTTATGTTGGGGGAATTTGGGAATGAACAAGACCCGGACAAAGACTTCTCTGAGCACTTTTCAATCTGGACAAATAAAAAAAAAAAACATAATGGATAAACAGACTTCTGTCCATGGCTTTCCCAGATAATTTCAGAATTCAGTTTTCCTCAGCTGCTAGGATGGAACAGAAAAAAGGCAATAGATGTGTTTTATTAACAAGAAACACCCAGCAACATGCATCCACTCACATATGTCTTACATTTCCCGAATTAAGCCTACTAGCTGCACATGACACAACAGGTATGAGCTACTCGATATTTTACTGTATATTAAAGTATGTAACCTAAAGCAACCAAAACCCAAACAGAATTAACGGAGCCATGTAACATATTAAAAAAAAAATTAAAACAAACAAGAAAACATAGAAATTAATCAATTAATAAGAAATTAATATTTAAATAATTTCCAGAGAGATATAAATATAAAATAATTCATAATTTTACTTTGAAGACAGATTTTGAATGAACTTTTTATTTTTAGGTCACAAATATCAGATAGTATTAAATACATGAGAAATAATTTATGGTACATTGAGAACAGAAAAATATGATTGAGTTTTGAATTTTGATTTATGAGCAATCATGCTATTAATCGCAATTTATATATATATATATATATATATATATATATATATATATGAATGAATGAGAGCGAGAGAGAGCGAGCGAGATGGTTAGGCTATCAAAGTTAACCCAAATTTGCTTTAACGGCACTAATTTTGTTATCGCCCAATTAACGCAGTTTGCATTTCTATACGAGTGATCTTCTCCTTCACTCTGCATTGTGTTGGTGAATGAACAAAACCCAGACAACAAAGACACTCGAAAAGAAACTTCAGTCCATGTCCTTCCTGGATAATTTCAGCACTGACCTTTCCTTACAGCTTGCATAAGGAAAGGTTGCGTTTACAGCTTGTAATGTTAGGATGGAATATAAAAGAGGCGATAAATATATGATTCGGTTCTGATCCTTTTCTTAACAAAAAGCACTCAACACGCTTCCTAAATTTCCCCAAATTACACCTACGTAACGAAACAGACTGAGACGTCGGGTTGTTGAGTTAGCTGGTTTATTCGTACATGGTGAGACAGTGAGCGGAGAGCACGGAAAAGGCCTGGAGACAAAAGGGAACAGCAGAAAGACTCGGAGAAGAGAGCAGGAGAGAGGAAGTTGGAACTGGACTAGAGTGGATCCGCAGAGGAAAACGGGATAGGGATGAAACGGGAGTCACAGGGAATACTAGAGATAGGAGACAAAACCCAGAGATTAATAGAAACACTTAAGACAGAGTCAATTCAATGCAAGACAAAAGTGGATGCTGTTGGGAGTGTCCTTTTAAGGGTAGCTTGAATGCAGGGGTAATGAGAATCAGGTGTGGGGCATTAGTACTCGGGTGAGGGTGTGCACTGGGATTGAGTGTTGCAACCTGACAGATTCTAACCATAGCTGCACATTCACAACCAGTATGAGCCACTCACTATTGCCATATATACCCTAAACATATCACCAGTTTATATAAAGAGGTTTTGAGGGGCATGCACACTTCAAGAGTGGAAGAACATCACTGACAATAGAACAGTAAGACCTTTACCATTCTGACATTATTGTGGGCATCCAGCACAAATCACAGAGAGAGCTTTGAAAAGAAGTCTTCCAGCTAACTGAACTCCAAGAGCGCTGTATTGCTGTGCTAGGCAACTACTGCATTTTGAAGGTTATAGGGTGAAAAATATCAATAAATAAAGGACTTTCTAGTAAACAAAGCTAGTCTCGATACTTTGTTTGCACACATTTCTGATCTGCAGTAGGTAGAACCTGGATATTGTGTATACAGGACAAAGGACCAATCAGCTTAACATGGCATAAGCTCCACAATGTAAGTATATTCCTAACAGATCAGTGTACAGAAAAGAAAAATAAAAGATTTATTTTATTCAGCCCCTTTTATTCATGCAGTACAAAAGAGTCTCTATATACAGGAATGAATAATATTTAGCAAAATGTCCTCAATAAAACACACTGTTCTTATAATAAAATATATTCATCATAAGGAAAAAAACCTCATAGAATGACTTCATAGTATGTTCAGAGCTTGGCGATGTATCAATTTAAATCATGACCTTCTAAAACCAATTTTTCTGATACAACATTTGTACACTGACCTTCCACCTTGGCAATGCGTAACAATGCAAATAATAGCTGATTTACTCTTTCTCAATCACCCGACTGAAAGATCCCTTCATTTGGTTTGTTTATGCATCAGTTTTAACACTTACAGTAATTAATTAGTCAATAGGTAATATAGTTGCGATTAATTTGGCCTAAGAGCCAATTAATATGCCTGCTCGGACATGAGTTCTGAGTTACCACAGTACAATACAGTAGAATCTTCGATGGTGAGCTTAATTCGTTCTCCGAAAAGTGCTCACAATTTATTCGTAATGCAAATGAAATGTTCTCATAGGAAATAATGTAAACTCAGATAATCCATTCCATAAACTCCAAAATAATTTTGAAAGGAATTGTACAAGTTATTGTCCCTAATGTATCTGAAACAAGTAACTATAAATATAAAGTGAAAATAAATGAAGTTAACCTGTACTTTACCCTTGAAAAGTGTTGTGACCGGTGCGAGGGAGACAAGAGGGTGGAGTGTAAGAAGGAGAACAAAAAGGAATGAGAATCCTTGAAGGAGAATCACCTTTCATGAGAATCTGGGGTCACAATAATACTACCCGTACGGGGCTCCAAACGTGGACGAATATGCACAAAGCTGGCCTAAGCTCTCGTCAATTCATTTTTATTTGTATAGACCTTTTAACAACGGATATTTCCTCAAAGCAGCTTTGGTCCCAAATTAGTGAGCCAGTGGCAGCTATGGCAAGGGAAAATTCCCTGAAATGGCATAAGGAAGAAACCTTGTGAGGAACCAGACTCAAGAGAGAACTGTCCTGATTCCAACTCCATCAATCCAAATCCATCTTCAAAGCTCCTGTGTTATTCAATAATTTCATGGAACTCAAGGCCGTAGATATGAAACATCTCCACTGTGGCATTAATTTTTTTCCAGCAAGGGAGAAAGAAGCATCATCTCAGTTGAGTGCAAGCTGTTTGTGCGATGCTCGATGTTTGCGATGCACGTTATTGCTCATACCCCAAGTTTCATTTTAATAACAAATTTTACTCGCGTTCGTTGATTACATTACTTGCAATCCAAGGTGTGAAAAATTTATTTATTTACAGTGTTGCTACTTCACACCACTCAAGAATTAGATAATAGCAGTGCATGGGTCATTTACAGTGGCAAGAAAAAGTATGTGAACCTTTTGGAATTTCATGGTTTTCTGAATAAATTTGTCATAAAATGTTATCTGATCTTCATCTAATTCATTAGTATTGACAAACAAAATGTGTCTAAAAATAATAACACAAAAAAATCTGATCTTTCTTGTCTTTATTGAACACAATCATTCAACATTCAAAATGGCAGTGGAAAAAGTAAGTGAAACCTTAGAATGAATAACTGGTTGACCCCCCCTGGCAGCAATAACCTCAACCAGGCGCTTCCTGTAGCTGTGGATCAGACCTGCACATCGCTGAGGAGGAATTTTAGCCCATTCTTCCTGGCAGAACTGCTTTAGCTCTGTCATATTCTTTGGATGTCTCATGTGTATGGCCCTCTTCAAGTCAATCCATAGCATCTCTATTGGGTTGAGGTCTGGGCTCTGACTTGGCCACTCCAAAAGGCGGATTTTGTTTTTCTGAAGCCATTCTGTTGTGGACTTGCTCCGGTGTTTTGGGTCGTTGTCCTGTTGCATCACCCACTTTCTACACAGTTTCAGCTGATGTACAGACATTCTCACATTATCCTGAAGAATTGTCTGATATACTTGGGAATTCATCTTCCCCTCAATGATTGCAAGCTGGCCAGGCCCTGATGCAGCAAAGCAGGCCCAAATCATGATGCTTCCTCCACCATACTTTACAGTTGGGATGATGTTTTCATGACGATATGCCGTGCCCTTTCTACGCCAGATGTAGTGCTGTGTGTTTTTTCCAAATAGTTCAATCTTAGTTTCATCAGTCCACAAAACATTTTGCCAATACCGCTGTGGAGTGTCAATGTGCTCTTTTGCAAACTTAAGGCGTGCAGCAATGTTCTTTTTAGTAAGCAGCGGCTTCCTTCGCGGTGTCCTGCCGTGGATACCCTGCTTGTTCAGTGTTTTACGCATTGTAGACTCATGAACAGATATGTTAGCAAGTTCCAATGATGCCTTCAAATCTTTGGCTGTCATTCGGGGTTGTTTCTTTACAAGACTCCAGGTGTGCTAAAAACCAATTAGCATTAACTCAAGGTTTCACTTACTTTTTCCACTGCCATTTTGAATGTTGAATGATTGTGTTCAATAAAGACAAGAAAGATTGGATTTTTTAGTTGTGTTATTATTTTTAGACACATTGTGTTTGTCAATACCAATGAATTAGATGAAGATCAGATAACATTTTATGACAAATTTATTCAGAAAACCATGAAATTCCAAAAGGTTCACATACTTTTTCTTGCCACTGTATATATAACACTATGATGGTTTTGGACAAGGTTATACCGCTTGGATTTCCATCCTCACTTCTTGTTTCCCTTTATTGTTTATGAACTGCTCTTGTGTGTGTGTGTGTGTGTGTATGTGTGTGTGTGTGTGTGTATATATATATATATATATATATATATATATATATATATATATATATATATATATATATATATATATAGATAGATATAGATATATAGATGATGGGCCTCCACCCCATCTACCGAGATGGGCAAGAGCTCCGAACTCAACGTCATAACAGAAGGCAGAAGGATTGGGCAAGGGTAGGGCAACTCGGCGCGGATGAGAGAGACGGGGCGTCCTCAACGAGACATGGCTGGAGCTTATCCCAGAGTGTCATTTTCAATAACTTCATTCCAGCGGCTTCTATAAAATTCTGGGCTCCCGACTAAGGGAGAATGGGGCTTTCCCCGACCTCCCACTACAGGTGAGACGGATGATGCGGATGAGGAATGCCCGCCAGACCCTCGCAGTACCTGGTATCTGGGAGTATCCACACTGCCTTGGGGCAGGAAATGAGCCTGACTGCTAAGCAGTGATGAAGATCCGGAGGACGAAGCCGCCCATTGATCGGGACCTGACATCGGACAGAGCGTCGAGAGATCTCCGCGTCCCCTCTCCCGCTCCAGCCACTCCTCACTTGCTCCCCAAATAATGAACACGAACACTTTCTCTTTTTTCCTTTGAGTTTCACTGTCCTCAATAAACATTATTTTTTTTTTTTGCCCCCAGTTACAACTTTCAGTGCCTGTATTCAACCCGCAAGTCGCGACAATATATATATATATATATATATATATATATATATATATATATATATATATATATATACACACAGTGTTGGGGAGTAACTAGTTACATTTAACAGTGTTCTGTAATTTGGTACAGTTACTACAGTTACTGAGAAAAAAGTGTAATTAAATTAGTTATATTAGTTATATATATATATATTTTTTTTTGTTACATTCATTCATTCATTCATCTTATAATCAAGTAAAAAACAAATAGTGATAAGACTGCGCCTTCTTGTCATAGAGAGTCATGGTTTTAATCAGTTCTCTTCACTTGAGGAAGCACTGAGAGTTCATAGAAGGTCTGCTGTCATATCGAGACTGACTGCTACTAAGTCATTTCCAATTAGCCATGGCTCTGGCCGCCTAGATTTCCCGATACCGACTTCAGGCAATTCGTTAAGCTGGTCATCAAAAAAATGTGTGGCTTAGACTCTTCAAAAGGACTTTTTGCTAGCTGACTGTCGAGGTTGTCAGATTAATGGCAAGGTTTTGTTAATCCTTATTGCAATGCTAATATTGCAAAAAAATGCAAATGAACCTCCCTGTAATTACATTTTTGTTGTTTTATAGCACATTTAACAATATACTTTTTCATAAAGTGTATATTCTAGCAGTTAAACTGCAATTTCTAGCAGTGGCTAAATTAGTTATTACATTCATAGTGTAAGTACTGCATTTTTATTATTCAGGTTCTTGATGTGTACTGCTTACAAAAATATCAGCAAATACATTCATTATGAGTCTTTCATTTAAAAACAGTGATCTAATATCGTTCCTTAGACCTTAGAATGAAAAAGAGTTTGTCATGTGTAACCCATGCCTCAAAAGGGAAACAGCTGAACTTTGTTCTCACCTCACACCAGCTCCTAGAAAAAAGTAAGACAAACAAAGTAAGAAAAAAGAAACACAATCCATGAACAAGGAAAGAAAGAAATCAGAAAAACTAACATCAACTTGGTGTTAATTCATTAACACCTCTACAATCGACAATCCAGAGAACAGTATATGAAATAAATCAATAAACCAAATACACATCAAACATGCAACAGTAATGCCAAAAAGAAAACTAGCAATAAAATAAATAGAATATAGTATATAATATAATATAATATAATACAATATAATGTAAAAATAATACAGCAGCAATTTCCGTAAGGGATTTGCTTACAGCATGTCATATCCCACCTGAGTGGATTAGACAAAACCCGGGGTGAAGCTGTGTGGCTACTCCCAAATGGTGCACCTGCTCAGCCTTCCTCCTCCTAATGACGCAGTTAACAGAAGTGAAACTCCAGTGCCTCAGTACCTCATCAGGCAGCCCATTACTTGCCACCAAATCAGTTTTTCAACTACCCTGCCACATTCTACCCCTTATTTTCTTTTTCGGGACCCGACAATAACTCAAACTATTCCCTCCGTCACCTTCCCATCTCTATTCCCGCAGGTCAACCCCAAACAAAATCCTATTAAGAAGGAGGACCTAAAAAGTCTTGTACTGGAACACCCACCACCCCTAACTAGCCTCTGGAAAACTTACAAATCCCTAAGGGTGCACTTTCCACAAAACTAGACAAATCCGGGCACGTGAAAACCGGGATCCCCTCATCTAAATCTATCATGTTACTTCATGAACTACGCGTACCTAGAGACACTAAAACCTGAGGGACTTCACCCCCTGCTGTAATTCAGGAGTCAACGTCTTCAACTGAAACCTCTACTGCTGCGGGTACCTCCTCCAAAACCTAAACTGTTGGGACTGGACTGTCCTTGTGGATCCAGGCCTTCAATGCAGAATGATGTACATGTGAAACCCTCCTCAAATCGTCCGATAGAGCA
Source organism: Kryptopterus vitreolus (assembly GCA_030449085.1). Taxonomy (NCBI): domain Eukaryota; kingdom Metazoa; phylum Chordata; class Actinopteri; order Siluriformes; family Siluridae; genus Kryptopterus; species Kryptopterus vitreolus. The sequence goes on from JACRUU010000013.1 coordinate 13,716,420, forward strand.
ATGGTATATACTTCCCCACCCTCCTTAGCTGTGTAACGTATTAAGATTGGGGAAAATTAACGAGCAAGGTGCCCGCCATTATCCACCATAACATTGTAATGTATTAAGATTACGGGGTAATTAACCATATGTTTCTCCACCTGTCAGTAACCGACAATTTAAGTTGAAATTACAACATGTACATCCAAATACTCATTAATTATAATGGTTTATAATTAATTATGACTATTGAATGTTGGATTGAATATTAAAGGAATCAATAGCTTACTTATTTGATCTGTTCGTCCGGCAAGCAGACAATATAATTATTCATTAATCCCAAGAAAAGTTATATTACTGGCCTAGAAAATAACTATTCTAATATAATACAAGTTGTAATTGAGCAAGGTAGCAAGATCAAAGATTCATTGACTTGGAATTGTGAGGCACACACAAAGACAATCACTTGTGTATATACAACATTTAATAGACGGCACATGACACATACTAATCTATGACAAACATCTATATACAATAGTAGTGAGGGGAAGAGAGAGAGAGAGAGAGAGAGAATGAAGGGGGACAGACAGACGAGAGAGAGACGAGATACAGACGGCAAGTTGAGGGAGTCAAATTTATCACACCTTGATGAGAATCGTAAAGAGGAATTCAAATTCACCTTAATTAAAAGGGGCTTAACTTACAAATGCTGAATTGATCAGCAGCGTTACTTGTTTTGTGATGAAAGTGGAACAAAAGTCAAGACGATTCTAGGTGTTGAAGATGAAGTCCTGTAGATGACGATCAGGAATTGCTGTTCTGTCTCAAGAGGAGATTCATGACTCAGAAAGGAGGGCATGGCCTCGCTCCTGGTTGGAGACATGATGAGCATGAGTTTCCCGAGTGACCCACGAGTTGGTCCGGAGCTGGTCCGCTTGAGAGGCCGCAGCCTCTCAGCATCGTCTCACTTCATCTCTTCGTTGTTTTCTCTCCGTTGGTGTCTCTCCTTGTGGGTGTCTCTCCGAGTTGTGGAGAGTGTAGACAGGATTTATGGGCCTGGATGTCACACCCAACTTTCGAACTGAGTATACTTAGTTAAAATGTCTATCATAACCAGTACATTCTACAGTCCTAAGCGAGTTGGCTCCAGTACAGTAAAATGTAAGGTCAGAATTTTATTTGGCCTCAAAGCCAAGAGGTACCCCATATAGCATACCTGGCCAGAAGCAACACTGCCACACCAATTCGGCACCCTATGATTTCCATGCTCCTGGGCGCACATTTTCCCCCATCTGGGACCAAGACCGCAAGTCTTTGTGATCTATCGGGAGCCACGGTATCCAGGGTAATGTCAGCATACCACCAAGAAGGACAAACCACATCCAACAAGAGTAACTGTGGACGTTCGTTGCATCCAAAAAACATAAAACCACATCTGCCTAAATCACTGCAGAATAAAATGTGCAACTCTCCTGTTTCCACCAAAAATGTTCGTCAGATGCTCCACAGGGACAATGGCCGGGCTGCTATAGCCAAACCTCATGCCAATGGCAAATGTTGGTTTCAATGGTGCCAGCAGCAAAAATCTTTGGCTGTGGACAATCTGAAACATGTATTGTTGTCTGATGAGTCCACCTTCATAGTCTTTCCCACATCCAGGAGAGTTACGGTGTGGAGAAGCCCCAAAGAAAAATACCACCCAGACTGTTGCATACCCAGAGTGAATCAAGGGGGTAGGACAGTGATGGTTTGGGCTATAATATAATTACATTCCCTAGGTCCAATACTTGTTTTAGATAGGCTCATCACTGCCAACGACTACCTAACCATTCTGGAGGACATGTGCCCCCAATGGTCCAAGACTGGTGAACGAGTGGTTTGATGAACATGAAAGTGAAGTTGAACATCTCCCATGGCCTCCAAAGTCACTGATCTAAATATTATTGAGTCACTTTGGGGCGTATTGGAGGAGTGAGTCAGGAAATGTTTTCCTCCACCAGCATCACATAGTGACCTGGCCAATATTCTGATAGAAGAATGCCTCAAAATCCCTCTGGACTCTTTTCAGGAATTGTATGTATCAATCCCAAAATGAACTGATGTTATATTGGCCACAAAGGGAGGCCCTACACCATACCAATGAATTTCTGTGGTCTAAAAACAGGCGTTTCATTTTCATTGTCCAACCAGTGTATATGTACAGTCTCTAGTACTTGGTTTTCCTAAAAAAAAAAAAAAAAAAAAGAATTTAACTGATTTCAATTTACTGTGAGCAGTGATGCATCAGCAAAGATCCCCTTTCCATTTACATTCATACAAGATCTCTTGCAGAATTTAATGCTACACAGCAACAGACCATGGACATCCCCTCAGCAGATGCCCTTGAAATGATCCGTCTTAAGAAAATGCTCCTTTACTTTCCAAGCTTCATCACCTCATGAAATTCTTTATTTTATGGCCATTTCATAGAGGTCTCCAGACCATTTATAATCTCACAATTCATAACTGAAATTCACCACATGGAGCATGGTGGCGAGGATTTGTGAAACTAGAACAGTAAAGGTTAAATTTAGCTCTTCTCACTGTGTCTGCGGGACCTGTTAGAACGACTGTGTTAACTGCGTGTAAATCACTGCGCAATAACGAAGCCATTAATATGTCCTTGTGAATCAAAGTTATTACCCGACTCGACTTCACTAATACCTAAAATATTTTTCATTTCTTCCGGAGATTTATTGTTATTGACCTACTTTTATTTGTTTTTTTTTTTTCCAGATGATTTTGGTATGCTATGGAAACATTTAGATATTAGAATTCTTTGCATTCATCCTTCAGTAAAGATTAAACCTAATTATATAATTCGACAAAAAAAACAGCAAATATATCAAAAATGCTTAACATAGAGTACAAACAGAAGTATTACAAAAAAAAGGAAATTTTAGGAAGTACATAGTAAAATAGTACAGAAATAACATACATAAAAAGTGAATAAGCATAGTCAAAAATTATCATACTAACCATTGCAAATATATAGTAAAGTCAACCATGAAATATTCTTTTCCAGAAGCCCATGCGATAGGTGAAAATCTGCACAGTAGGAACCATAAATTTATTTTTATTATTTTTTTTAGATATTTTGAACTTTTATAAACCCTCTCCACAAACGTATAAACCTTTCTCACTCTCTTATTTATATAGACAGCAGCAAAGAGTCATTAAAATAATGAAAATTAAAAAAAATAATAATTAATTTAGGGTATGGGTGTCCATTAACCATTAACGTAGACACGTTTTTACCTAAATTTATTTGCCTTTCATAATTGAATTATATTAAAAAGGAGAACATTTGGAGAAGATTAAACGTATCTAGGTTAATTTGAAATTATTATTATATATTATTCACTGTTAAATACTAAATGTAAAAATTCTAAACCTGTGAGCAGGAAAATAACATTAACAGTTATCTAATTCAGAAGTACAAAACATTGAATGTCATGTGACTCCATGCATCACTCGTTCTTTTGTTTTTCAATTGATCCGAAAAAAAATGAAAATGTTCATTTGATTTTGAATCTGATATCAAAAATGAAAAATGCAGGGTTTTTCATTATTTCAATTTTACTCAGATCAAAAATATGATATGGAAAAACAGGCTGCCGAAATAATTAGATTTTAATATTTAATTTGTCGGGGTTTTGAGAACTTGTTTGTCATTTGAAAAATGAAAGAACAAATGATACACGAATTGAAAAGACCAAGTGAGTATTCCAAACTGTGGTTTTGATCATTACAAAAAAAAAATTACTGAGATCTTAGAATTTACTCACCTCAGAAGAATAAACAAATAAGTTCCAAAAAAAACCAAAACAAAGAAAAACAAGACCCAAGACTGAACCATCTTATGCTGTTCTAGTGCTATTGTCGTATTGTCTAGTTCTAGTTGTCAGACTCTGGACCTGGGCTGCCTGGACCACTAGGGGTCACCTTTGAGCCCTTTGCCCCCTATGCCCTATTCCCTGTCCCCTACCCCCTAATTTTCCCCACCTGCTCCTCGTTGCCTTTTGTTTTAAGTTTCCCACCTTTGCTTTTGCTTGTGTTGGCTCATTGGAGTTTTTTGGTGTGATGTGCTGCTTGTGTTATTTCATTCTGTTATGGAGGGTCACTTTGTGCATTTTGCTTTTGTCTGATTTACCTGTGTTTTACTTTGTCTTCCCCGATTTTCCCCTTTTTGTTAGCCATGTTTCTTGGATAGCAGTTTTGAGTATTGTTTTCTGTTGTTAGATTTCTGCCTTTATTTATTTCTTTTGTTCCCTGTGTTCTGGCCTGTTCTCTCTCGAGCCCTGTCCCTAGCCATGTTCTACCCTTCTCTAGAGTTCTCTAGTTTCTCCCCCTTCTCTAGTGCTCTGCCTAATTTCTCCCCCTCCTCTAGTGCCCTCTCTCTAGTTTCTCCCCCTAGTCTAGTGCCCTCTCTAGTTTCTCCCCCTTCTCTAGTGCCCTCTCTAGTTTCTCCTCCTTCTCTAAGTCCCCTCTCTCTCTAGTTTCTCCCCCTCTCTAGTTTCTCCCCCTCCTCTAGTGCCCTCTCTAGTTTCTCCCCCTCCTCTAGTGTCCTCTCTAGTTTCTCCCCCTTCTCTAGTTTCTCCCCCTCCTCTAGTGTCCTCTCTAGTTTCTCCCCCTCCTCTCCCCCTCCTCTAGTGGTTTCCCTCCTCTCTAGTTTCTCCCCCTCCTCTAGTGTCCTCTCTAGTTTCTCGCCCTCCTCTAGTGTCCTCTCTAGTTTCTCCCCCTCCTCTAGTGTCCTCTCTAGTTTCTCGCCCTCCTCTAGTGTCCTCTCTAGTTTCTCGCCCTCCTCTAGTGTCCTCTCTAGTTTCTCGCCCTCCTCTAGTGTCCTCTCTAGTTTCTCCCCCTCCTCTAGCCCTCCTCTAGTGTCCTCTCTAGTTTCTCCCCCTCCTCTAGTGCTCTCTAGCTCTACCAGTGCCCTCTCTAGCTCTCTCTCTAGTGTCCTCTCGTGGTTCTCCCCTTCTCTCTCGCGTTCTCTCGTGTTTTCCTCGTCCTATTTAGAGCCCTGTTAGGTGTTTGTTGTTTATTATTATTTTTTGCTCTTTTCGTTTGTATTCCCGAGTCCTCGGATGAACCTTAGTTGTTAATGTTCTTGTTCTTTTGTTTCGTCATTGTTCGAGGGTTTGTGTTCCTGTGTTTTTTTTGCTTCATTAAAGACATGCACTTGCCGAGTACGTCTCTGTATCCTGGGTTTACTTCTTCCCCGTGGCAGACTGCTAGTGTGTCTGCCAAGCACCAAACCACCCTGGGTTTGAGCCCTGCTCTCGATCTTAACAGAATGAACCAACCCAAGCAAAAGCAAAGATGGGAAACTTAAAACAAAAGGCAACGAGGAGCAGGTGGGGAAAATTAGGGGGTAGGGGACAGGGAATAGGGCATAGGGCTCAAAGGCGACCCCTAGTGGTCCAGGCAGCCCAGGTCCAGAGTCTGACACTAGTGACTTCAAACTGGCAGTGGCACAGGGTTTATAACATACACTGTAAGAGTATGTTATAAACACTACTTTCTATTATCAAATTTGGTTAATGTACAATGTAATTCACCTTGTACACAAATTGTAACACTTCAATAAAAATATTAGAATATGTATGAATGTGAATCAGTGAATCACAATATGTCCTGAATACAGTCAAAATACATTGTACGTTTGCGCTTCTACCAGTTCACTTCTACCTCGAAACATAGTGAAGGACAAAGCAGTATGAAAACTGGGTCATAACCGTGGACCATTGATAAGGTGGGGATAAAATAACATCCCCTGATGCAGCATTATGGGTTGTGTTTGCTCTTCTACTTCTCCTTGCCAAATATCCCTCAGGTATGTCCAATCTCTTTTATCCATGAGCTAAGAACAGATCTTCCCAAGTCCCTATTTTTTGATGAACTGATGATTAACTGTAATTCATGGCTGATCTACAAGGTCAGTGTGCAAAATGAGGAGTCTAAAGAAGTACATGAGGGTACCTGAGAGAAATCCATCACTATTATACAGAAATGTAGCAATGCAGAGCACTGCATCAGACACAGGAATATCATCCAGTGATAATTAATGCCATTCTAAAGCAAGAAATCCAATGAAAAAGCACTTCATTCATTGTAGCCACAGCTGCAGCACATCCATACATCTCTGGCTGCAGCAAAATCAAATTTGAAATTCTGGAAAATTCTAAAGACTGACCAGTCCCTGCATAATGTGTGAGAATACAACCAGGGCTAAGGACAGAGAGGCCAGGAGTGGTACTAAGGTCAAGGCTATAAAAATGCACTAGCCCACATCATTGCAGATGTCTTGGAGTCCTTCTCCAGAGGACTTGGTCTTGGAGGCTGCCACACCTCAGATAGAATGTGCCTTGACCCAGAAGGGAGTGGGGAGTCTGGAAGATTCATAAGAGGAGCAAACATCATACAACACACAGTGGCTAATTATCTGCTTGTTCACAGGGAGACCGTCTTAATCGAGAAGAACCTGAAGAGCACCTCAGCCAAAGGCTGAGTAAGGATGCAACCATTACCTGGAGACCTTGGCATGCAGGTTGGGGAAAATAAAGCATGCACTTACATGGCAGAAGTGAAGTGGGCCACAGGAACCTTGCTTGACAGTGGCTAACCTGATCTTCAGCCGGCCAAGATAAGTCTACCTCAAAGAGCTCCTCGAAAAGAGATAGCTGACAGCTCTGCCTCATCAGAAACAGGGCCAGACCCACGAAGAAAGAGAATGCCTTCAGGAGAAAAGAGTACTCTTTGGGACCGGAGCTTGCATGAAGGCATACAAGCACTCAATGCCCTCAAGCACAGAGCTAGCATGCTCCACTACCAAGTAAGCTACGCAAACGCTGTTTGTATCTCCTCCCGAAATAAAGCAGGGACAGGGAGAAACGCATGGCCAAAATCTGTGTTATTGCTCCTCTTCGTCTTTTCTTGAATTCTTTCACTTCACAATACGTACATGACAAAATCCTGGACTGGATACACACAACAGTGCTTGTGAAACAAAAAAGCCTAAAACTATCTCTTTATAGCTTCTTGGTCATGATTTTATTCCTCACAATGCATATCTCCTATGGACTGAATACAAATGTGATTCAGAGTGTGATAATGTTGAAGCATTCCCACAGCATTGCAAAACAATTACTGAAGAGTAATCATAGAAATTGAACTTTTTTTGTCCAACTCATGGAATATAAGGCATGTCGCTTCAGTTTCCAATTAACAAAATGTAATTTATTTTTCATGCATTTTTCCGATTGTTATGATTAGGTATTTTTAGGTACCATTGGCAATCACTTAAGTCACATACTGTGAACCTGTGAACTAAGGCAAACATGTTATAGAAAATCATCCAAAAAAAATTTGGCCACAGAAAAACTAAATTGAAATTATGGCCTGTATCTCTTTGGTTTGCATTCATTATTGCCCAAACTTTTAAGTCAGTGAAAATCAAGGAATTTGACTTTTGGAGAGAGTGGGAATCCTGAAGGTTTCATGTAAATGCTTAACAATTGCATTGAACCGTTTTGAAACCGAATAGAAAACAGCTTATAAAGCAACATTAGTATAATATATTTTAGCACATGCAGTTTGCTGAATATGTGGATTGAGAGCTCTGACTAGTGTATTATTTATCCATTCTATCAAAGGAAGTGAAAATGCAGAAGATTTTGTAAGTCTTTTAGATGACCCTGAAATTGAAATAATTTACACTACTATCAGTAAGTGTGAATAGTGAATAGGACCAAATGCAGAATGCACATATTGTTTGAAATGATAATAATAATAATTTTAACTAACTGAATCAGTGGATAGAACAAAAGGGCAACAGGCAAAAACACAGTCTAGTAAACAGTCCAGGGTCAGAGAACAGGTAAACAGGTCAGTGAAGGCAAAACAAAATCATAATCCAAAATACATTCCAGAGTATAAACTGTTTAATCCAAGGAACATGGCAGGAATCTGAGATAGAGTACTGGACACAGGAATAAGAGTAGGGTGGCAAGACCAATCTCAAAACCAGTGAGATAATCTGGCAACTAGTGTGTGTCTTTGTGAGTTGGTGTGTGAGTGTGAGTTGATGACCTTAAATATCAGTTGGCATGGCAAAAACCTGGACAAAAACCTGGACGACCTGGAAGTGCAAGTGCACCCAGAAGTTGTAAACCCAGAAGATGTCGACAGCTGTAGAGATTCTGAAGAATTCCTTTCCTTATATTATTTTTCTTTTGTTCTATAATTGTGTAAAGTTGCTTTGACACAACGTCTACTGTGAAAAGCATTATAGAAGTAAACATGAACCTGTATTTGAACATCTACATGAAATCTAATTGGACAGAAACTCCAACAGATCCAAACACTACGTGAAGCCTTCTAAGCAAGAGAAAAGTTATGAAATGCAGAGAATAGACTATTGGGAATAGTTGATTACATATTAATGGACAAAAATATATAGAAATGAAAGCATCAGTGATTCTGATAGAGTCTGACCTCCATTTTATATTACATTTAACCTTTATTTATTTACAATGTTGATGTGTAGAAGATCCTAATTATTTCCTGACTTATGATACAGAAATCCAGGCATATTTAAATCAACATTGTGCCATTTTCAAATGAATTTTGCTAGTATATTGTTATCATTCTTAACATTTTTTTCAATTGCTTGTGCAATTTGACATTTGCATTGAAATGCATTTATTGATTGCCTTTTCTTCACCTATAAACAGCTAGTTTAATATAACACTTTGCAATTCATATTCTACAAAATGATTACTGAAAGTTATAGTTTAAATAATCCTAATGTGCCAGCGGGTCACAAGTGGAGGGCCTGGATCTGATGAGAGTAATCAGTGTGCTCTGCTTCAGTCCAGCGAGGCCAATAATGAGACGAGAGACAACAGACTCCTGGAGAGAGCCAACAAACACATAGCAGGATTGAAATGGCCACCGAAAGATACAGCACGAGTACGATGGAAGGAAAGTGCCGGGGCACCAAACAGAAAGTGAATAAAAGACTTCTCTGCTTGGAGAACTATTATCTGTCACTCTTCCTCCAGCGCAGACCAGTAGATCTGTTATCTATTGGGTCTGTAATGTTCAAAGACCCATAGCAAGCATGTATAAACCATCAATAACTGAATCATTAGAATTTTATTTCTCTTTGAGCTACATACAACATATACTTCAAAATGCAATGGGAGATCTCAAATGGCTGCTTTAGACCATCCTCACCTCACCTACTTGACTACACCCTTGTGAATAAATGAGTACAAAGCCCAATAATCACACTCCAAAATCTATTGGAACATCTTCCCAGAAGAGTGGAAGAAAATATAAGGTGAAAATTGGCAACTAAATGTGGAATAGGATGTTCACGAAGGACATATCCTATGATCAAGTGTCCACAAATCTCAAACATACAATATGCTGTTGGAGGACCAAGTGCAGTGATTTCACAAATGATCAATAGCAAAATCAAAATCCAATCCCATAATCTGCAGTGTCAGTCAAATTTCCATGCATTATGCATGATTTGACATGATATTGGAAGTCACACTGATTAGTTTTCTCTTGTTGTCCCACCCACCAGATGGTGATCTTATGAAGCACAAGCTTTTGAAGGCATCTTTTCATTTCGGCCATTTATTCTGATACTTCCTTTCCTTTTATTCCTCCAAAGCACAGCCATCCTGTAGCAAGCACAGCATCTCACTCAAGTCTTGACGTTATCATCAATTAAATGCTAATCTCAGACAGAGCACATTATTGCTGGATGAGTAGTGGCAGTAATTACATGCCTAGCATCCTGGAGACAGAATCTGGCCTAAGCATATAAGACCCGAATCTGGAAGACAGGTGTCCTTTTAGACATCAGAGGAAGATGTATACTTATAAATAGTGTATCAGTTCCCAAAAAAAAAAAAATAATAATAATAATAATATATATATATATATATATATATATATATATATATATATATATGATATATATATATATATATATATATATATATATATATATATATATGGATATGAAACACTATTTATGAGCATACATATTCCTCTGATGTCTAAAAGGACACCTGTCTTCCAGATTATATATATATATATATATATATATATATATATATATATATATATATATATATATATATATATATATATATATATATATATATATAGTATATATATAAGAATTTAGATTAAGAATATAATCTACATTTTTTTCATTGTTTTTCTTAGTTTGGCTTTTGATTTGCTTTTCAAATATACACATTTTCTTGATTTTATTCTTCTTTTATTCATTCCTTCTGCTCACCATCTCATTTCTCTTCCTTCAGTTTTATTCTCTCATAAAAAATGCAAAGTTATAAATTGCCAACTGCAGTTTCACCTTTCAAAGTAATTGCTACGTAGATACAAAATCAGTAAACATTTGAGAAGAAACACTTTTGGTCTGCTGTTACAGAACATTAATCAAAAAACAGTGCAATATGGATTTTCAATAACAGCAAACTTTTTAATATTAAAATTTGTAATTCTTTCTAGAAAAAAGCTTTTTATCCATTTTAAATTGGATTTACAAAACAGTACTTTATTTTCTCTGGTTCTTTTTCTAGATCTATCCGTCCGTCCATCTATCGATCTATTGGTGTATCTATCTATAGAAAATAAATATAAAATATACATGGCCAATTGAAAGGACCGTATCATGCTTGACCTGCCTTCCCCACCAGAGCCGAGGTGGCATGGAACGTCTTAGTGGGGATCGCTGGGATGATACTGCCAACGGGGAAAGATAGCTTGCCAGCGTCTCTTCAACCCATGGCATTGGCTCATAGCCATGCTCCCTCAGCCGACAATGCCTGAATAAAATACAGGGCTGAAGAGGCAGACAAAATAGGTGTGTGCTCATGACCTGGACACCTCAGTGTGCAGGTCAGGGAAAACGGGCAGGCACCGGCATCGAGGCAGTGACACATGCAGCTTACTGGACGGTGACCAATCTGGTTCTCTTCACCTCCAAAAGCTCCACAAACTGCAATGGCTGGCACACATTTTTGGTGTGTCTGTGCATTTTGCAATGTACTTCCTCAGAGGAAAAGAGCAAGAGAGCTGCAATCTCCTTATAGAGCAAAGAAGCCACATGAAAAGAGTGTGCTATCAAGATAGAGGAGTCCATATATAATACTAATAAACCTTTCATTTGCTACATACTACAAACATCTTCAAAGTTTGATACAACAAATCATTATGTAATGTAAAATTTCATCATCTACAACAAACTGTAAAGTTTTATCATTTACAACAACAACACAAACTCTTACAGTTACTTTCAAACTTTAAACAATACTGCAAAACTTTATATTTACTGCAGTCGATAAAAAGTTACACTATACTGTATAACTTCTAAAATCTATTTTTGAACTTCACACCTTTCTACAAAACCTTTTATTTACTACCTATTAAACGTTACACCATATTGTTTGTTATCTACATCAAAATATTATCTATAACAGTTTACAGCTTTTTGAATTATAAATATTATAAATATTTGCAGCATAGTAAAGAAAAAAAAATCAACAATTTTACGGCTACTTTAAAACTTTACACAATATTAAAAGAATCGAAAAGAATATTTACTGCGAACTATAACATTTTACAGTATGCTGTAAAACGTTTGTTACAGCTAATAGAAATAAATAATACTGATATGGACTGATACAGTATATAGTACTGGCACTGCATACAAAAAAGAAGGGAAATTTAACATCATTAAGATTTTAACACATCAGGTTTTTGTGTAAAGCATCTGCCCCACAAATTTCTGTAAGCTGCCACTATAGTAACTCAATGATATTAGAAAGTCTGCTAATTATGGTATAAATCTTGTAGGCAAAAAATCTGTTACAGCAATAAAACAAATCTAATATTTGGATTAATTAATATCTCAAATAGTGTGGGGCACGGTGGCTTAGTTGTTAGCACGTTCGCCTCACACCGCCAGGGTCCGGGTTCGATTCCCGTCTCGGCCATGTGTGTGTGTGGAGTTTGCATGTTCTCCCCGTGCCTCAGGGGGTTTTTCTCCGGGTTCTCCGGTTTCCCCCCGGTCCAAAAACATGCACGGTAGGTTGATTGGCACCTTGGAAAATTGTCCCTAGTGTATGAATGTGTGTGTGAGTGTGTGTGTGTGTGTGTGTGCCCTGCGATGTGTTGGCATTCCATCCAGGGTGTATCCTGCCTTAATGCCCATAAACGCCTGAGATAGGCACAGACTCCCCGTGACCCGAGGGAAGATCGGATATAGCGGTAGAAGATGAATGAATGAATGAATATCTCAAATATTCGGATCAATCCCAAGCGTTTGAAAGTGATGTGTAAATACGATATGGCTCATAATTGAACTAGATTTTTGTGGTTCATAAGGATATGTTGAGAATTTTTACACAGTCTTTTTTAAACTTCCTTGTCATTTTATTTGTTTCAAGATTTTTTTTCACCCAATTGACTCACTGTAAAGATATACCAATAATTCACTATTTTTTTTATCAGTACAGCATGTCAGAAATCAGAAAGCAAGATATGCAATTGTTCTCTATTGGACACAGTATGATTTTTTTTTTACATTTTTTATTTCCCTTTGAGTTCTGCTTTCTTTCATGTCAATGAAATCTCTGAAACGCTCCATGTACTTTAAAGTTCCAATTGGCGGGCAATTATATAACGATTTCAATTCTTGAAGGAAGTATTTCAGCAGTAATGATGAAATTATGATAATAGTGTTAGTTAGGGTTGGACTCAGTCCATCACAATGAGTCTATTACCAGTTTTTAAGGTAGAGTGTTTTCATTTCATTTCCCCCCACCAGATTGTTTCGAAAGCTGTAAATCAATTGCTAAGTGACAGAAGCAATAAAACGAATGCAAATTGCCATATGCTGTTTTTCCTCAATTTCACATAGTGTCACATCAAGCATGCAAACACTTGCTTGGAGCTGGATCCAGAACATATAAGCCTATGTGCATCTTCGAGAGAGACGGAGAGAGAGAGGGAGAGAGTGAGGGAGGTCAAGTAATTGGTGTCGAAGAAAGAAAAGCAAGGAGATATCATACGCCATGTGGTTTCGTGGCATTTTCAAATGACATGGCCTGACCAGTGTCACAGCAATGGCTCTATTCATCGCCCTGACCTTTAGTGCCGTTTCTCTGTTCATTAGCATAATATTGATTCGTGTTCCGAATTATTTCCTTGTACCATACCATGTACTTCTATGAGACACATTTGTGTTTTTTGTAATATCAACAAAGAGCTAATGAACTGTTGCTTCTATCATGTAAACCTCTATAATACAAATAAATGTTTATTCCAAATGAGACTATTGGTCAATAATAATACAAAAATAAAAAATACAAATATTAGCACAATTTGGCTCCGTACACGAGGGAAATCAAGCTGTATCATTTTGTGTTGGTTGTGATTAAAAAAGCAATTGTGTTGGAATTATGGCCTGCAAATTGTCCCCTGCTGTAAAAATCATTAAGTCATTGTATAGTATTGAAGCATTATTTCCTCTCTTGTGGTTTATTTCATTTAATGTTAGCTTAAAAGAAACTGTCGCACTGAATAAATCCAGATTTACTGCAAAGATTGCTTGGTACCATCCATAATATCTTTTTGAAGAGTGTAATGTTTGCTTATTGTGTTTAATCCACATTGGCTCATGGTTTCCTGTAACTTGCGGAAGGTGTTCCACTGGAGGAGGACTGGGTCGCTCAGTGCGGAGAACGAGGAGGTAAGGCGTCTTGACAAAACACGGCTGGAGCTCACTCTGGAGTTCTGGCCCCACCACACAGCTTGTGTGTTTGAGAACCTTAGGCTCCCAAATAATGGAAGCTTTTTGCCTCTCTCAACAAGGCAAGATGGAAGCTGCAGATGAGAAATTCTCCTCAGGCCCTTGCAACACCTCATATGTGGGAGACTCCACGGCCTTGTAGCAGGAAAAAGCCTGACCCCTCCACATCCAAATCCACGTCTTGCCATGGCAAAATGCAGCATGTAAGGAAGTTCTCTGGAACATGAACTACATTACCAGTAGGAGACAGCCGTGTTTCATTCGCAGGAAAAAAGAGCTTGAGAACAACAAGAAAAAAAGCATTAATGATTCAGTTAGTGATGGTTTATACATGCTTGCCATGCATGTTTAAACATTACACAGGATGTTGGACAGGTGAACACTACGAAGAACATAAAACATTTTTGACAGGTCATTTATATCTCGGATAAGTTTACCACCTAGACAGCTGCCTTGGTGTTTTGGTGCGCTTTGCTGTGTATTGTTTTCGTGTTCGTTAAGATTTTTTTGTTGATACTGGGAGATCATTCAACTGGGAATATTGTTGAGAATATATAGGTGCGTCACGGAAATTTGCCTATGTGGTTAGCTGACTTTGTGCTGCAGCTGGCAGAGTGGATTGCAACACTGAGCTTTTAGGCATGGTGAAGGGGGGGGGGGGGGGGGGGGGGGGGGGGGGGGGGGGGGGGGGGGGGGGGGGGGGGGGGGGGGGGGGGGGGGGGGGGGGGGGGGGGGGGGGGGGGGGGGGGGGGTGGGGGGGGGGGGGGGGGGGGGTCATGTTAGGGTTTTGTTTCATTTTTCCTATATTAACAGTTATTGGAGTAGTGGCAGTGATTCATCGTGATTTTCATTGTGATTAATAGTTATATATATATATATATATATATATATATATATATATAAACTATTAGGTTTTCTACACGACTAGCAAGTTGTTCATTCATTCCGCTCTGTGTTTACATGCCACCACAAGCCAACACAGATTCAGTGTGTGGAGTGCACACAACCGACTCATGTATTATTATCCTTAGCTAAAGGGTGGGTTTACTGGGGTGGGACGTGTTAAAGAAAAATCCCTGCTACACCAGCAGAGGTATCCCAATGTATTAAATAGGAATTTAATCAGTCTCCTTGACCAAGGTACAGCAACAGCCGTAAATAATAGAAGGATATCTCGTCTTTATATTTAATTGTATTACAAACAAACGACTATTATGTACTGCTTCGTTTTGGTGAATTAAACACATTCAGTGCAAGCAGGCTGATCATTAATCACAAACAATGACTCTATTGTGATCTTTCACCATGTCATGATCTATCTACTTCCTGCAAAAAACCAAGCTCTCCAAACGTGTTGTACAACTGTCACAGTCACGCCTCCTCCCAGCTCTGAGCTTCTGCGCTCGCAGTCACCCAGCTACTGATGAGCTCCAGCTGCAGCTAGTTGGAGTCATCAGTAGCCTGGTCTTTATAAGCCCGGCGTTTCCTCCACTTTGCGTCTGGGCTCGTGACGCTAAGGCTAAGACACAGACACGCAAACATTTCTGGCGACAAAACTGACCTTCTGTCTCTTTCTGACTTTCTAATCAGGTGCCTTTCCAGTCCTCCAGAGTTTCCCGGACTTCAAAGCCCGGCGGACGCAACTAACCAGGTTCCTCTCTAATCCTCCTGAGTTTCCCGGACTTCCAAGCCCTGGACCTCCTGAGCAATACGGACTGCCATTCAGCAGTTCAGGGCTGTACCCCAGCTTAGGCTGCTCGCGTTTGAGCAGCGACTTATAAGTTCTCCTCCTTTCAAATAAACCTGTTAAGTTGATTCCGGTGTCTGTGTGTCTGCTTGGTTACAGAAGCCCGGACCCAAAAACAGCAACCTGGAAGGATGGAGAACGCACCGGGTGGAGCGACCCAGCCGCTGGCCGTACCACCGGAAAGCTGCAACCCCCAGCGTCTCGCCATCGCCCAGCGCCATTCCTCCGCTACGATCACTCCCGATGGTCTCGAGCCCGATAAACACGGCCGCCGGCGCCACCAGAGGAATGCAATGGATTCCTGCTCCAGTGTTCCCTGACGTTCGAGATGCAACCTAACCTGTTCCCCTCGGAGAGGTCAAAGGTAGCTTACGTCATCTCGCTACTATCTAGGCCGGCCCTTCGCTGGGCAGAGACGCTGTGGACGCACGGAAGCCCCGCCTTCTTGACCTGCCAGGCCTTCTACGCACACTTCCGGGAGGTTTTTGGCCGAATCGAGGCGGATGTTTCGGCTGGTGAGCAGCTGTATCGGCTTACTCAAGGTGCCAGGTCTATCCAGGATTACACGCTCCTGTTCCGCACCTACGCCGCCGCTAGCGGATGGAATGAGCGCTCCCTGCTCACCACCTACCGCATGGGCTTGGAGCCGACTTGGAGCGGTTTATCAAACGAGCGATCCGGTGCTCCGCCCGGCTCCGATCTTGCGCTCCGGACCTGAACACTACTTCTGCATTCCAACAGGACGAAATTCCTCCTCCCGACGCTTCTGCGCATGAGCCGACACCACATCCACGAGTGTTCTCTTCGCTTCCAACGCACTTGCGGTGAGTGCCATTTTACCTCCACCATAGAATATGAAACCACTAACTACCACTACGTCTGTATTACCAGCTCCACGTGTTCCGTGATGGTCTCCGCGCTGTTGGATTCGGGCTCCGCAGGGAATTTCATTGCTGGGGACCTCAGCCGCCGACCGGGGCTGCGACCCCACCGTACCCAGACCTCCTACCAGGTCCGTTCGGTGACCGGTGCACCCCTGACCGGTAAGTGCGTCCGCTTTATGATTGGGCCAGTGGATGTTCACGTCGGCCAATTGCACACCGAACAGCTCCACCTGCTGGTGTTGGAAGGTTCCACCGCTGATGTGATCCTGGGACGTCCCTGGCTGGTGCAACACAACCCTGTGATTTCATGGGAAACAGGTGAAATTCTGAAATGGGGGGACCAATGTTTTCACCGCTGTTTCACAAACCTGCCCCCCGTCCTCAGAGTACCAGTCACCGTCGCCGCCATCGAGGACCCAGTGTTTCCTGAACCCCAGGACATCCCAGAAGCCTACGCAGGGTATTCCGATGTCTTCAGTCCCCGCGGAGCCGCCCATTTGCTGCCGCATCGGCCCTGGGATTGCGCAATAGACCTGTTACCAGGTGAGGCCCTGCCGCGGGGTAAAATTAATTTTTTTACCTTTCTCGACCGGAGCTCAAGTTGCCTGATACAGTTGCCTCGCTTACCATCTCACCTCTCTCCTCAGGGGCAAGCCACGGAGTTTGAAGTGGAGCACAGACGCAGCAGGCGCGTTTTCGGCTCTGAAGCAGGCCTTTACCACGGCTCCTGTGCTCGTCCACCCAGATCCAGATTCTCCATTCACCGTGGAGGTGGACGCTTCCACAACAGGAGTCGGCGCCATACTTTCCCAGAGTCGAGGCAAGCCGGCACGTTTGCACCCCTGCACTTACTTCTCCTGCAAATTCTCCCTGGCCGAGGTAAATTATGACATAGGGAACCGGGAACTCCTGCGGTGAAGCTGGCCCTAGAGGAGTGGAGACACTGGTTGGAGGGAGCAGCTCACCCCTTCACCGTCCTCACTGATCATAAGAACCTGCAATACCTGCGGGATGCCAAACGCCTGAACCCACGTCAGGCCAGATGGGCTTTGTTCTTCACCCGTTTTGATTTTGTCCTTTCTTACAGACCTGGGTCGAAGAACGTCAAGGCCGATGCCCTGTCACGCCTACACGCTCCTGTGGAAGACCCACACCCAATCCTCCACCCGGATCTCTTCGTGAGCCCCATCCAGTGGTCATCGCCCGTCACTTCCGCAAACCCAGCATCGCAACGACCTTCAGGGTGCCCTCCGGAGTGTCAGTATGTGCCTCGTGATCAACGCATCCCTCTGATCCACTCAGCCCATTCCTCCGTGGGATCAGGCCATCCTGGGGCCAATGCCACCATCGCCCTACTCCGTGCCCGCTATTGGTGGCCTTCCTTGGCCAAAGAAGTCCGGAGGTTCGTGCGCGGATGCTGGGAGTGCGCAATGTCCAAGGTCCCGCGCCATCTCCCCACCGGAAAACTTAATCCGTTACCAATTCCCAACCGCCCTTGGTCCCAACTGGGGGTGGATTTTGTCATGGATCTACCTCTGTCCCAAGGTAAAACATGTATATTAGTGGTGGTGGACCGATTCTCTAAATTCTGTTGTCTCATTCCCCTAGCAAAAGCACCAACTGCACTCGAGACAGCCCACCACCTGTTCCGGCTGGTGTTCCATAAATTTGGTCTCCCGGAGGACATTGTCTCTGACCGAGAACCGCAGTTCATGTCTCGCGTTTGGAGAGCCTTCCTAGGGCTCCTGAGGGTGGTTGTCATCCCTAGGATATCACCTCAGGATATCACCCCCAATCCAACGGGCACACCGAGAGACGAATCCAGGAGATCGGACGATTCCTCCGAACATACTGCCACGGTAGACAACACGACTGGAGCCGCTTCACTGGATGGGCTGAGTATGCGCAGAACTCTCTCCAGCACTTTTCCACAGGGTTAACATCGTTTCAATGTGTCTGTTCCCATGGTCTGGCACCCCCTCAGATCTTCCAGCGGTGGACCATTGGTTCAGAGAGAGTGAGCAGGTTTGGGCCGACGCCTACCGTCAGCTTCAATGGGCTGTACACAAGCTTCAGGCGGATCGGCGGAGGAGAGAGGCACCACCTTACCTTCCTGGCCAGAAGGTCTGGCTCTCTATCTGGGATGTGCGTCTCCGTCTCCCCTGCAAGAAGCTAAGCCCTAGGTTTATCGGTCCATTCACGATTGTGCGACAGATCACCCCGGTAACCTATCGTCTCCAGCTCCCAGCCTCCTACCGAATTCACCCTACATTCCACGTGTCACTCCTGAAACCCTACATCGACCCTGTCTCACCCGACCCTGTGGGCCGGGAGGAACTACTACCACCACCTGCTCATCAACGAGGACGGCCTGGCATACAAGGTGAAGGATCTGCTCGGATCTAGACGGCGCCAGGGCCGCTTGGAATATCTGGTGGACTGGGAGGGATACGGCCCCGAAGAACGGGCGTGGGTTCCCCGGGAGGACATCTTGGATCCGACCCTGCTGGAGGAATTTCACAAGGCCCATCCCAACTGGCCCAGTCCTCGCGGGCGAGGATACCCCCCACGCCGCCGTCGCAATGGAGCTGTCCCTGGAGGGGGGTGTAATGTCACGGTCACGCCTCCTCCCAGCTCTGAGCTTCCGCGCTCAGTCGCCCAGCTACTGATGAGCTCCAGCTGCAGCTAGTTGGGAGGAGGAGGTGAGGTGTTCAGCTGTGTAGCCCCTGCTGTAGTGGGGAAGTTGAAGTTAATGGGGGGGATGCTAATCAAGCTGTCCCATTATCTTTCAAAGAGACAATAATCCTTATCCAGGTTGTTGTAACCAAGCAGAATCAGTATTTAAATTGCCCTTTGTATTATTAACCATTTTTAAACTGGTTTGATTAGAAAAAATACAAATTAATAATGTTACTTTGCTATAGTATGTAGGCTCATTTATAATAATAATAATAATAATAATAATAATAATAATAATAATAATAATAATAATTCTTTATATGAATATTTTTAATTATTCAAAAAGACAAAGAGGGGGCACAGTGGCTTAGTGGTTCGCATGTTTGCCTCACACCTCCTGGGTAGGGGTTTGATTCCCGCCTCCGCCATGTGTGTGTGGAGTTTGTGCATGTGTTCCCCGTGCCTCAGGGGTTTTTCTCTTGTTTCTCCGGTTTCTACCCTGTCCAAAAACATGCACAGTAAGTTGATTGGCACATTGGAAAATTGTCCCTAGTGTGTGTGTGTGTGTGTGCCCTGTGATGGGTTGGCATTCCATCTAAGGGGTGTCCTGTCTTAATGCCCATAGAAGCAAAAAGAGAAAAGAGAATTGGCACAGGCTCCCCCCGTGACCCGAGGGAAGATCGGATTAAGTGGTAGAAGATGAATGAATGAATGAAAAACACAAAGAGTCTTGTACTTGCCATCAAGTTATATTTTATTATAAGAGTCTGTCTAAATGTTGGCCCTATCAAACAAAAAGATAATAGCAACTGGTTTAAATAAATTAAATTATAAATTATTTAAATTAATTTTTTTTCAAGATATTATAAAATGTTTGTTGCATGGTTAACCATACTGTAGGCTTGCTTGTGACAGGGACAAAGATCTTGTTCACATGTCAAAAGGGGCAGTTTTACAATGTGTCTAAATCAACTCTCTCCTTTCACTCATGACTAGGTGTGAAGTGTAATTGAATCGGATTGAACAAACAGGCTTCGCTAGGGGTCATTTGGGAGGTTTAAGACACTTCTGTAAATGTAGCATTTATGTATTTGCAATAGCGCTCCTGCTCACATGTTATGCTGTATAACCCCCAAATCACTAACTAAATTATAATTTTCTATTCAGTACAGTGTGTTATGTTTTACGATGTGTTTGGTAGAATTCAAATTTGATTAACTTTCATCTTAGAATAAAATATATTTGCCTCCATCTCTGTTTCTAACAGGATATGTAAATGCCTACAGTGATTTGTTCTATAAATTTTAGCTTATGACCCACCCACCAAGAAAATACTGTGAATGTATATTTAGAGAAAAGATGCCCAAAATAACTACTGTTAAGTAGTTACGGACAATCACTTTATATCTACTGTTATTCAGAGAATAAATTAATAAGTAATTGATTCTCCAGGTCTAAAGGAAGGTCTTGAGGTTAATACAATGTTTATGGAAACAATGTGGCTGTCTTTTTGTTAAGTTCACACTATTAAAAGTATTGTAACCTATTGAAGGTTGAAGCATTTGATCATGAAATTGAAAAATAATAATTCCAAGACCTTCAGCATGCACTGGGAAGGTTTGCAGCCGAGTGTGAAGCAGCTGGGATGAAGATCAGCACCTCCAAGTCCGAGGCCATGGTCCTTAGCCGCAAAAAGGTGGTTAGCCCACTTCAGGTTGGTGGAGAGCTCCTTCCCCAAGTGGAGGAGTTCAAGTATCTTGGGGTCTCGTTCACGAGTGAGGGGAGGATGGAACGGGAGATCGACAGGCGGATCGGTGCAGCCTCTGCAGTAATGCGGTCGATGTACCGGTCCGTCATAGTGAAGAGGGAGCTGAGCCAAAAGGCAAAGCTCTCAATTTACTGGTCGATCTACGTTCCTACTCTCACCTATGGCCATGAGCTTTGGGTCATGACCGAAAGGACAAGATCCCGGATACAGGCGGCCGAAATGAGCTTCCTTCGCAGGGTGGCTGGGCGCTCCCTTAGAGATAGGGTGAGAAGTTCAGTCACTCGGGAGGAGCTCAGAGTAGATCCGCTGCTCCTCCACATCGAGAGGGGCCAGCTGGCGTGGCTCGGGCATCTATTTCGGATGCCTCCTGGGCGCCTTCCAGGGGAGGTGTTTCGGGCATGTCCCTCCGGGAAAAGGCCTCGGGGAAGACCCAGAAAACGTTGGAGGGACTATGTCTCTCGACTGTCCTGGGAACGCCTCGGTGTCCCCCCGGGGGAGCTAGAGGAAGTGGCTGGAGAGAGGGAAGTCTGGGCATCTCTGCTTAGATTGCTGCCCCCGCGACCCGGTCCCGGATAAGCGGAGGAAGATGGATGGATGGATGGATGGAATAATTCCTACAACTGAATCTCTGATCCTCACAGGGCAATATAAACTTGACGGTACTGAGCTCCCTGAGCTGAGACATCCCTAAAAGGGGGGAGGGGTGGAGGGTGAAGAATGTCAGACTTATCAGATCACAAACTGCTGACTAAGCCAGTTAGTTGCATCATCCCCCAAATACATTTAACATTCCACAAAAATATTTTTTAAAGATGAAATAAAAAACAAACAAACAAACTTGAATTTCTGTTTTTATACCTACCAGTAAAAATAGCCAAGTCAGAAATTAACCAAGCATAACATTTTACCATTAAAACTTTCATTCATTCATTCATTTTCTACCGCTTTATCCGATCTTCCCTCGGGTCACGGGGAGCCTGTGCCTATCTCAGGCGTCTATGGGCATTAAGGAAGGATACACCCTGGATGGAATGCCAACCCATCGCAGGGCACACACACACACACACATTCATACACTAGGGACAATTTTCCAAGGTGCCAATCAACCTACCGTGCATGTTTTTGGACCGGGGGGAAACCGGAGAACCCGGAGAAAAACCCCCTGAGGCACGAGGAGAACATGCAAACTCCACACACACATGACCCAGACGGGAATCGAACCCGGATCCTGGCGGTGTGAGGCGAATGTGCTAACCACTACGCCACCGTGCCCCTCCATTAAAACTTTTCTATTAAAAAAAAAATTCTATTAATGACTGCAAGTAAATAAATATAATTGTCCATCTGAATAAAAATAATAACGATATTTTCTTCTTTTCTTGTAAAAGAGTACAACAGTATATTAACATTAGCAATTCCATTGAAACAAAAAAATCTGTTTCCTTACTGTTCTGGTAATAACATCATTGTAACAGAAGGCATAAATAGAAGTTTTTGTTTGATGTGTGTGAAGCGTCGCTCTTTTCTCATCTTCAATTCAAAAGCCATTTAATATATTTTAAGATAAGCCACCTTTGAAAGTGTTCCCAAACCGAAAATGTGTAAGGTTCATTGTAACACTTGCAAGTGAAATTGGGAGTTTAGGCTACAAATTTTAAGAAAGAGGAAAAGCGCATTCTTACTGGCGACATCTGTCTTTCCCTATCTAAATTTTAAAAAATGACACACTTTTGCAATGTACTGTATATTGTGCTGACACGTCGGCAAGTTGCCACAATATACAGTGCATTGCAAAAAGTATGTCATTTTTGGAGTATGTATACCTCTAGAATATTTCCACATTTTGACATGATATATATACAAGCTAAAATGTATTTTTTGGGGGGGGATTTTAGGTAATAGACCAACACAAAGTATCTTAGAAATTTGAAGTGCAACAAAAACTAAACATGGGACATTATCTGAAGAAAATGTGAGTGATGCTTGCCAATGTAAATCGCAGCTCCGGGCGTGAGCCTGGTCCATTTAATATTTAGCGTTGACTTTGAAATGGTAGCTCATTCGGAAAGACGAGTGTTTAGACACCAAAAATGCCCGTTTTGGGCATTTTTTTCAGGAAAAAATTTGACCAAAGCTAGAGAGAGATTATAATAGTGATGCTTTTGCAAGCACCACTAATCATACATGATATTAAAGATTTTTTTCAGGCTAGTGACACACCTGACATCATCAATTAACCATTGCCCGACTTCCGTCGAGCGTTTAGGCATGTCACACGACCCTGTGTCCGAGTTTCGCCGTTTCGTAGATTTTTCACGTTTTCTCCCATGTGGCATGGCCATGCGGCAGTCATATGTTCACGACCTACTCCATCACACCTACGAGTGGATATGTCAAATGTGCATGTCGGGCGAACACGGGCCAAACAACGGAGCGTCAAATGTCCCCTTTCATTCTCTATGGGGCTGGAATGTTGCGAATTTCCTGAAATTCCAAATGTGTGTGGGATTCGGGAGGTATATGATTATGATCCACTCCGGACCCCCTATGGTTGGATTTGACATATGTGCATGTCGGTCGCTCACAGGCCGAGCTGTGTGGCACGAAGTTTCGGCCCAATTCGTTTTCTATGGGAAAAAAAATCCTGCTTTTTGGCCCTATGTTTGGAATTCCGTGGGGCGATTCTTTATAAAAGTAAAAGCACACCTCACAGCATCCAGCCGCATGATATGAGGTATGATTCGTGAGGATCGGACAAAAACTGCGGGACTAGTTACGCGCCGAAAATTTGACCGAAGCTAGAGAGAGATTATAATAGTGATGCTTTTGCAAGCACCACTAATCATACATGATATTAAAGATTTTTTTTTTTTATAAATATAGTCAATATCTTTGTCGAATCACATTTCACTGAAGTTACATTTGCAAGTCTTTGTGTGTATGTCTCTAACAGCTTCGCACATTTAGAGACTGGAATTTTTGCCCATTCTTCTTTGCAAAACAGCCCCAGTTAAATCTTGTAAAAAATTCTCTGTAAGATTTAGATCTGGACTTTGACTGAGCCAGTCTAACACATGAATATGATTTGATCTCTACCAATGTAGCTCTGGCTGTATGTTTAAGGCCGTTGTCCTGCTGAAAGGTGAACTCCCGTCCCAATCTCAAGTCCATTGCAGCCTCTAATAGGTTTTCTTCCAGGAATGCTCTGTATTTAGCTCCATCCATCTTCTCATCAACTCTCACCAAATTCCCTGTCCCTCCACCGTATGATGCTGCTTTTGGTTGAAAATGGTAATCAAGCATTGCATCAGTTTAAATTCAACTTGTGAATTTGATTATTTTGCTATATATTGATTATTTTTCTAGCCCAGCATGCCCCTAGGCGTTGTCTGCAAGTAGTTAGTGTAGAGTTATTTTTTGCAGTAATGGTTTTGTAAATTGCTGTATAATAATAAAATAACACACACACACACACACACACAATGTTCCGAAGCAGAAGGCCATCTCCTCTTGTTTTTCCTTCTCAAAAGCAATGTCATAACAACATCTGCTATTTATTTCTACCCAGTTTTTGTTTTTGGCGTTACGCACGTAACATTGCGAGCAGTATTAATACCTGACCTCCTGGCCACTGCAGCTTGTTGTATACTGATGAAACTTTCATGTCGAGGTTAAAGATGACTCGTTGAATATTTATTTGAATTAATCTTGAAAAGAGAACTCGAGGTGCTTTTCATTGTGCACGTTTCAATGAAGCGTTTTTTTTTGTTGTTGTTGTTGTTGTTTTTCCATGAGTGCCATTGCTCACGGTTAATAATTAACTTATGCCTGGGACAGAAACACAAGGACTATGCAAAAATGACACAATAGGGACAATCATTAAAATGGAAATTCTGCGTCATCTAGAGTCCTTGGAGCTCGGGCGAATTCGTGGCAGTCTGATCGCATAACGCACTAATCCATCACGTGCATGATATGATGATTGCATTAGAACTAGAGTAGAATAATGAACTGTAGTTGTAATATTAAAAATCATTATCTTTTTTATTTAAAAAAAAAAAAAATAATAAATGCGGTTCTGTCTGGAGATTTCAACAGGTAAAAGAATATTATTATTAACAGTTATTATACTTAATCAAAGGGGGCACGGTGGCTTAGTGGTTAGCACATTCGCCTCACACCGCCAGGGTCCGGGTTCGATTCCCGTCTCGGCCATGTGTGTGTGTGGAGTTTGCATGTTTCTCCCCGTGCCTCAGGGGTTTTTTCTCTCCGGGTTCTCCGGTTTCCTCCCCCCTGGTCCAAAAACATGCACGGTAGGTTGATTGGCACCTTGGAAAATTGTCCCTAGTGTATGAATGTGTGTGTGTGTGTGTGTCCTGTGATGGGTTGGCATTCCATCCAGGGTGTATCCTGCCTTAATGCCCATAGACGCCTGGGATAGGCACAGGCTCCCCGTGACCCGAGGGAAGATCGGATATAGCAGTAGAAAATGAATGAATGAATGAATGAATGAATTATACTTGAATCACAATTGCTGTATGTTTTGGGTTGTTGTCCTTCTGCAAAATGCATTTTTTACCACCCCCACGTTCCTGTTATAATAACCTCCATTCTTCTTGTTAAATATTGTACTAGATTTTTGCTCATGCAGCTATAGTAATCTCAGGTAATGATATAGGTGAGTTGAGGACGTCTGGGGTGCCATCAGGGTTCCATTTTATCTGAAGTTTGTTTATTTGAGCTTTATAGCAGCCAAACCCATTTAAAACATATCTTCATGGAGCTGGCTTTGTTCACAGGGGTGTCCTGGAAGATTTTTGAGTCTCATAGTAAGTGAAGGAATGTGTTTTCTCACAACTTTATAGTGACTACTTGTGCAGAACCATATATATATATGTGTGTGTGTGTGTGTGTGTGTGTGTGTGTGTGTGTGTGTGTGTGAATGTGATACATAATTGTTAATTAACATAAATAGTTCATTCCTAATTAATTTCACCTTGCATATCCATGTCCATTATAAATATACCTTAAATTAAACATTCTAATCAACCTGTGCATGAAAAAATATGGACACGTTATGCAAAAGTCAACATAGAGCATAAAGACAAAACTAATCATTTTATTCAGAAAATGTGTTAAATTAATGATAGTGTTTTAAATTATGTAATTAATCGGAACACCAAATGGATTTGTGTGTTACATTTTAATTTCACCTCTTTTTTATTTATTTATATATATTATTCATAAATATGGTCAAACGGAAATGTGCACACCTTACTAAAATTAATTCCTTGTTGATAATTCTTTAATCCCTTAATATATATCTTACAGTATTGAACAAATCCCTGGCCTGCTTTTGATGAAAAATAATCAGTATCTTTGATATGTAAAGAGAAGATAATCAATACAAAAACAACAACAACAAAAAATAAGCCTCTCACCTTCCAGCAAATGAGCTGGAATCCCATAACACCAATACTACCTCGTGTTTCTGTCCTGTTTGCATTTCACTGAAAGCTTGTTGTGACTGTGACCAGAATCGAAATGAATCTTGTGTCTAGATCGCAATGGGAAAAGGCACAGATTTGCCTCAACTCCATTTAACTTGAGGATCTGAAAAATAAAGCATCTTGTGGAGTGTGCTAGGAGAAAAAAAAACATTGAATACAACTGAACAGCAATAATTGCTCATTCAAGTGCGGGCAGAATTAACATCTCAAACAAAGCCGCAATCATTTTTCATCATGCTGCTTTCAGGCTCGTTCATATAAATGTCCAAAGTTTATCATCGGCTGTTTGACGGAACAGGAAATCGAAGCTCGAAAACGATGCTCTTTTTCTGGAAGTCATGAAAAAATGTGTGGGGACAAAAATCTTATTTCTATTATCGTTAATGCTAGGCTTCCTTTTGATGACAAAGATGTTTTCTTCTTCAGGTTATATATAATGTTGCCTGTATAGATTGCACAAAGCCTGCCTGATCTATAGATGCCACAACTTACAACTTGCAACAGAACTTGAAGTATCTGTTGCTTGTGTCATGCAGAGATCAAATTCTTTTTACCGGACAGTTTTGTGAAATCACAAAATCTTTCTGATCAAAGTGTGAGTGTTCTCACTTCCACAGAGCTCTCAGAACCGCTGTAGCTCTGCGCCCATCTTGCAAACGTGTGTTTACGTCAAATGTAAAATTTCAGGAGGTTTTTCAAATCGGAAGTGTGAAAAAACAAGGGGGTTTTATATCTTTTTAAGAGTTATATAACCTTACATGTGGGGCACGGTGGCGTAGTGGTTAGCACAAGGGCCTCACACCGCCAGGATCCGGGTTCGATTCCCGTCTCGGTCATGTGTGTGTGGAGTTTGCATGTTCTATCTGTGCCTCAGGGGGTTTTTCTCCGGGTTCTCCGGTTTCCCCCGGTCCAAAAACATGCACGGTAGGTTGATTGGCACCTTGGAAAATTGTGCCTAGTGTATGAATGTGTGTGTGAATGTGTGTGTGTGCCCTGTGATGGGTTGGCATTCCATCCAGGGTGTATCCTGCCTTAATGCCCATAGATGCCTGAGATAGGCACAGACTCCCCGTGACCCGAGGGAAGATCGGATACAGTGGTAGAAAATGAATGAATGAATGAATAAACTTACATTTACATTTATTCACTCCAAAATCCCCCCCTGTTTAAAGCCTGTAGAAAGGGGGGTGGGGGGGGGGGGGGGGTGAAGATCATCACACTGTTTACAACCAGGCCTTGTCTTACTACTTAATTTCACGTTTGGCCCACATGGCTCCAGATTGAAAACAAGAGTTCTTGTAAGTTGTAATATATAAATATATATATATATATATATATATATATATATATATATATATATATATATATATATATATATATATATATATATATATATATATATATATATATAATCAGCAATGCTGATCAGTTTCCCTGCCTTAATGCTTTCTCCTTTTCCTTCTCTTCATTTGAAATTGATCTCTTTACTTCATATCAACCAATGTTTTTAAGTAAGAAGTTTTTATGTCGAGTTTCGCTGTTTTCACACTCTCTCCTTAGCTGTTCTCGGTATCAAAATGATTGGTTTGTTATTTCCTACAGCATATCGCAGATGGTGTAACCATCAAATATATAAAATGATTTATCTATATTTTGGGTCAATAACTTTATAACTTTATTCCAAACAAACCATAAACATGCAAAGGAGTCTGACAATGAAAATAACTTTCCGCCCAAATGTTTATAGCTTAGATTCAGATTCAGATCAGATTCAGATTTCATTTGTCACATACACAGACATACACAGTACGACATGCAGTGATATGTTTTTTGATTACCATCTAGCATGTAAGCATAATTATAAATAATGTAGATAAGGGAAATGAAATAAAAAATAGAATAAAATAAAATATATATAATATAAAGAGTAAAACGTAAAAAAAGTAGCAGAGACATATTCTATATAAATATATAAAAATAGTGTGTAAGGTGTAGAAGGGTATAAAGTGACAGGTGCAAGATGTCCGGTATATCATTTGGGCCAATGATTTGGGTATATCATATAGGGAAAACTTATATAGGGAGGTGGTAGCCCAGTGGTTAAGGTGTTGGACTCTGGACCAGAAGATCACGGGTTCAAACCCCACCACCACCACCAAGCTGCCACTAGTGGGCCCTTGAGCAAGGCCCTTAACCCTCACTTGCTCAGTTGTAAGTCGCTCTGGATAAGGGCGTCTGCCAAATGCCGCAAATGTAAATGTAAATATGATTATGGAGTTTACATTGGTCAGTGCACGGAAACTGGGTGGGACTCCATGCACTGACCAATGTAAACTCCGTAAGTTTTTATACCCCCAATAAAACCCCCAAACACAGAAACACTAAAAGCCGCACAGATTGCCCCAAATCATAGGGAGAGACCACCACGCCTCTTAAACCTTCCGTGGCTCCGTAACCAACTCTGCAGCTAAGTCCCAAGCGAACCTGCCATGGCTTCGAGCTCCTCCAGCTCCAGGTTCCAGTTGAAAGAAGATCTTTGATCCAGCACCAGGAGCAATGCCACTGTGGGCCTTTCTGAGACACAACTCAAACACCTCCAAATCAGAACCAACCCTCCTTCTGAAACTCCATGGCAGTTTGACATCAAGGACATCATCCACAGTGCATTGAGTCTCTTGCCTGACTTGATCAAAACTGATGTGTATATAAGTTTAAGCCCATTTTAATTAGGGTGAATTTAATTTTTTTTTATGATTTTCATTACAGTGTGGTGAACTTGATTCTTAAACTTGCCATCTCTCTCGTTTCCAATTCTCTCTTGTTTCCAAAGTTTCTTTTCCCTTACCCTCTGTCTTTCTTGTTATTTTATATATTTTGTCTGATTAAATGTTTTATATTCACAAGTGATTGTCTTTGTGTGCCTCACAATCTCAATTCAGTGAATCTTTGATTGTTGCTACCTTGCTCAATTACAAGGTAGTATTTTTATTAGAATAGTTATTTTCCAAGGCCAGGGAGATACCTTTTCATGGAATTAATGAATAAATATATTGTCTGCTCACTGGATGAACAGATAAAATATTTGATATTGATTGATTAGTCCTCAAATCTAATTTCAATAGTCATAATGAATTATAACCAGTTATAATTAATATGAGTATCCGGATTTACATACTGTAATTTTAATATGAACTACCATTAAAAACTGGTGGAGAATTTTTTTTAATAACTAATTACTAATGACTAATAATTAGGTAATTGGTGGAGAATATGGTGGTCTTGTTCCCTATATTGAGTGATTCATTCATTCATTCATCTTCTACCGCTTTATCCGATCTTCACTCGGGTCACGGGGAGCCTGTGCCTATCTCAGGTGTCTATGGGCATTAAGGCAGGATACACCCTGGATGGAATGCCAACCCATCGCAGGGCACACACACATTCACATTCATACACTAGGGACAATTTTCCAAGGTGCTAATCAACCTACTGTGCATGTTTTTGGACCGGGAGGAAACCGGAGAACCCGGAGAAAAACCTCCTTGAGGCACGGGGAGAACATGCAAACTCCACACACACATGACCGAGACGGGAATTGAACCCGGATCCTGGCGGTGTGAGGCGAATGTGCTAACCACTACGCCACCGTGCCTCTTATTGAGTGATTCATTAAATATTATTTATTTAATTTTAATTGCCTATATATACCAAAACACTACAAATAGTTGCCAATGATATGCCACCCCTTGACAAATTTCATTATAATTTGATACTTGATTTGAATCTTATAGGTGATGGACGTGAGATATAATTTTAGTGGTGTGGAAGTGGTGTGCACACTTCTCTTTCGCTGCCATTTTAATCCTTCATTTTACCCCTGCATCCCCCAAGGATAAAGATTGGACTTTTTCTAAGTCTGCCTAAAGGTTATTAGCAAAATACAAAATAGCAATAAATATTTTATTATGCATTTTAGGAAGGTTTTAGCCAGGGGTTTATTTCACCATATTTACACCACTATTTTATGTATGCATCTACAAACGCTCGCTTCATCATGAACAGGCTTCTGTAACTGTGTAATAGACGTTACAGCGCTGCAAACACAGAAGTCCTAATTATGGCAACGCTGTGCGGCGAAACGAGGAAGGTTTGCCTCACACTCGAGCGTGTCCTTAATTACTTCCCCTTCAGCCATTTCTTTTGGTCACTAAAATATGCGATGCGCTTTCAATTTCCATGGCATAAATTGCGGTGCACTTTTAAAATAAGGCTGTTTTAATTTGGTCGAATTACATATGTTCCCTCTTATGTGACTTGGTTAAAGATGACTCAACTGTACTAACTATTCCAGTGTGCAGCTTGTAAAGTCTTAATATTCTGTAGATTTCCTTATTTTCTTGTTTCATGCACTTTTGATTGTAATGCATGAACACTATAGGAGATTTCTTTGAACAACACACCAAACCTTAAGTAATACCCAGTTTAAACAATAGACTACTGGGAATTCATGTATACATATTCATGGACAAGGACATACATTGAAACATAAGTTAGTGATTCAGATATAACTTGGGCCAGCAGAGGAGGCTTTTCTGGCCCTGAAGTCCCACCACTGACTGATTCTTAATGTGTGTTGCAAAATGGCCAAAGGAAAGACCCTCTGTGAACTGGTGAGAAGGGGCAAGACCACAACTCACTGATGGGGAGTCATGAACGACGACCAGCCCTTCTGCTCCAAAAGCTACTGTAGCCCAAATTACTGTACGTACCTGCATTTTGTTCAGAGTGGCCAGAATGCACATACTGACCATAGTAAACTTCCAGAAGCTCCTATAATGGTTATGTGACCATCAGAACTGGATCATAGAGCAATGGAAAAATGTACTGTAGTCTTATGAATCACATTTTTTTTTAAATCTACTGGCTAACCCTTAGGGACAAATCAGTAGCTGTTGAAGAGATGGCAGGATGTTCCTTGGTATCCTGGAATTCATGTGGGTGTTATTTTGATATGTATTATTACCTGAACATGTCACAGACAAGTTACACCCCTTCAGGGAAACATGGGAAATGTTGTGGTATTCCAGATGGCAAGAAAAAACATTAGACGTTCTGTGAAATCCATCCCTTTATGTGTTCAGAGCTATATTGCTGGCACAAGAGGTACTTCCTGCAGATGCGGTACCTCAGTAGTTAAGGTATTGGACTCTGGATTGGAAGGTCAGATGTTCAATTCCCAGCACCACCAAGATGCCACTGCTGGGCCCTTGATCCGAAGAGGTGGCTTGGTCTGGCTAGGATTTGAAAACATGACCTCCAAATATTAAAAAAAAAAAATTCCCACAGGATGTTTTTTCCAGCTCCAGACTCATCCACTTTGAAAAATTCTTTCAATGGAGGCTTCATCTGTAACCATAAATGACTTACTGAATCTTCTACTAACATCTTTTGGGGCAGACACCACAGCAAACCTTGAGAGATTGATGGGTCATGGCTGTATTGATGCCACAAGAGGACCGTTATGGGGATGGTAGGTCAGTTAAGGCATTGGACTCTTCGTTCTAAGGTGTCACGTTTAGATGTCAGCACCACCAAGCTGTCACTGCTGGGCCCATGAGCAAGGCACTCAACTGCTTGGTTCATTCTGGATAATGATGTCCACAATATCGACATATATTTACTATCTGTCATCAGTGGTCTGGTAATAGTACATTTTTAAGGAATTAACATAAAAAGGCCGAAACAATTTGTATTATTTCAGTAACAGTGTAGGCTTTGGATCCCTACGTATTCAGGACTCCTATCAAAGTGTGGTTAAACTCCGTACTGTGTAATATCAGTAATAAAACAAGCTCTTTGGATGTAAATGAAGTACACGTTTGAGGCGGCACTTCAGTCAATCAGCATAACTCACTATGACAGTTCTCCTTATCACTCTCCCAACATGATTAGATTTCACGTTTTATCAGGACGTTTAGACGAGGATTTGCCAAACTTGTTTCCAGGCATACGTTTGAAGTCGAATAATTTAGTCGGTAACAAAAGAAGCCCCCATGTGACCTGCATCAACTGGCATTTATTTTATTATTTATTTAGATGACATGTTGGAAGACGAATCTGTCAGTTGCAAGGCTTAGAGAGGGAATTGGAAATCACACGGCATTGCATTCATTTACTCAGTTTAGAGTCAATTGTATAATCTAAAATAATGTAATGCTGAGGGAAATTTCTCTCATTGTCTGCAGTAAAACGGGTGCCACAGGCATCAATCATATCTATTTTTTATTTAGTATAATTCAGAACTTTCTGAAACAGTTTATACGATGTAAGCAATACCAGATTTGGAGGACATATTATTGGAAAATTATATATATATATATTGTGTGTGTGTGTGTGTGTGTGTGTGTGTGTGTGTGTGTGTGTGTGTGTGTGTGTGTGTGCATAATTATGGCATTTGGCAGATTTCCTTATCCTAAGCAAACAACAGTTATCTCCGTTACACAGATGAGCAATTGAGGGCACATCTTTTTTACCTTCTGGGCACAATCATGTCCTTACATGGGCTTTCTAACCACTGTTACTGTATGCTGATGACACGTAACTCCTTCCCTCGCTCAGATACCGGAGCTTCTGCTCTGACAGACATACTGTATCATCATGGATGAGTGCTGAAAAGCAATTCCAGCAAAACTGAACTGTTGGTCATCTCAGCTGATTTATCTCCAGCTATTGTATCCTACGTTTTCAAGCTAGTGAACCAGTGTTGATTTATTCATTAAAAAATGGTTTTAAGAACTTTTGTATGGCCTTTAAATAAGGGGGTATGCTAAATGCTGTAAATGTTATTATCCAGTTCCCACTTCTATTATTTGCCCCTCCTACAGCATCAGCTCAATAAACCAATTTTTATTTGTTGAATGAACGGATTATTTACAGAGTGAGTTTATTTGGAGAAGCCATCTTGCTTGCACATGGGCTGTTACTATAGAAACAATGATCAAGACAAGCCAAGTGGAGTTATTGTCTTTTCAGTCATAGACTGTTGTTGAAGTACACAGAGAATCCTCCAGGGTCAAGGTGCTACATGAACCAACACAAATTAACTAGTTTACACACACACACACACACACACACACACACACATGTGTGTGTAGAGCACATGTGCAAACAGCAATAGGTGCACCAACACAACATAGTTACAGTGTAACAACAGAGCTCATTGTGTTTTAAACGGTCAACAGTTCAACAGTTTTCAGGTCAAGGACCCCCTAGGCCAGGCATGTCAAAAGTCTGGCCCGGAGGCCAAATGCGGCCTATGTTCAACTGGCCAACAGCCTCTGTCATAAAAATCAATAATATGCGGCCCACCAGCACTGACCATAGTTATACTTGACCACAGAATAAAATACACAAGTACAAAAAAGCTGTTTAATACTTCACCAGAAGATGGCAGTAGACCCGTGGCCACACTCGCGAGTAAAAAACTGAGGGAAGAAGGATGCAAAGCGATAAAACTCCACTGTATTATTCGCCACCAAGTTCCTTGTGCCAAACATTTTAAATATGATAATGTTATGAAACCAGAGATAAAAAGATATTAATTATAATTGCTCCAAAAGCCCTGTGCCATGCCCATTTCAACAGTTTTAACAGAAATTAGTTGTTTAGTCCTCTGAGGTGAATAAATTCTAAAATTTGGCCTTGCTCAAGGGCCCACTAGTGGCAGCTCAGCTGAGACCTTAACCTGCGAAGTTTATGTCCAGAGCCCAATACCCTAACCACTGTGCTACCACTTCCCCTTTAATGTAATTAAGTCAGTTGGGGAAGTCAGTTGTCCTGATACTCTTTTGAAATTAAATTTTCGTTTAAATTTGTTGATTGCTTAAGAAATGTAATATTGAACATAAGCAAAAAAGTCACACTCTTTGCTCTATGCATATTCCATTGTCCATAAAATCTCCAATAGCAATTAAATTCTAAATTTGATTCAAAAATAAAATGTGCTCCAATGTTACACTAGGAATATTTGTAACTTGCCTTGCTGCCTCTGTGTCCATTGTCCCATCCAGATTTTCCACTCAATTTTTTTTTCCTCACAAAACTGGCTCATCATGTAATTCTCTGGAAGCATCATCCAGATGGGAACACGAACATCACCACAATTACAAGCAAAGTCCAACAGTGCATGCACTTCCTGCGACAGCTTCATAAATTTTGCCTGTCACAGGCTCTGCTGGCCCTATTCTACACTGCTGTAATAGAATCAGTCTTCACATCATCTATTTCCTTCCGCTTGAACACAATCATGCTTTAAACAACAACAGCAAATAAATGTTGCGTGCTGTTTGTTGGTTCATCATCCAGGAGGAGTTAAAACTCCTAACATCCAGATTATTTTGTTTTTAGTGCCCCGTGTTTCAGTAAAAAAAAAACAGAATGCAAGTTGCAAAATGAAAGGAAATATAATTTTAAGTGTAAACAGTTCTGTTCTGTTGCCAGAAATTCTCTTGAAGCTGGGTTTAGATTTAATTCTGTAATATTTAACGTATATTTTGCTGCTTAACTGAAATTGATTTCATAAAATACCATTTCCACAATACCATTCCAAAAATGTGTTCAGCTAATCGTTAACGTGTTATCATTCATTCATTCATTTATCTTTCATACATGACATATTAAAAAGACCAAACTATGGGTGTGAGAGTGAGAGAGAGAGAGAGAGAGAGAGAGAGAGAGAGAGAGAGAGAGAGAGAGATGGACTGACAAGAAAATGGGTAAAAAAAAAAAATATGATGATGATTTGATATAATGATGTATCTCAAATATAGTTTTGTCTCCCTGGGCACTTTATGTGCTCTAAACACCCTGTGTACTAATGAGCCAATAAAGCTGTCAAAATGTACAAAGTCAGACATATATATATATATATATATATATATATACAGACGTGGACAAAATTGTTGGTACCCTTTGGTCAATGAAAGAAAAAGTCACAATGGTCACAGAAATAACTTTAATCTGACAAAAGTAATAATAAATAAAAATTCTATAAATGTTAACCAATGAAAGTCAGACATTGTTTTTCAACCATGCTTCAACAGAATTATGTAAAAAAATAAACTCATGAAACAGGCATGGACAAAAATGATGGTACCCCTAACTTAATATTTTGTTGCGCAACCTTTTGAGGCAATCACTGCAATCAAACGCTTCCTGTAACTGTCAATGAGACATCTGCACCTCTCAGCAGGTATTTTGGCCCACTCCTCATGAGCAAACTGCTCCAGTTGTGTCCGGTTTGAAGGGTGCCTTTTCCAGACTGCATGTTTCAGCTCCTTCCAAAGATGCTCAATAGGATTGAGGTCAGGGCTCATAGACGGCCACTTTAGAATAGTCCAATTTTTTCCTCTTAGCCATTCTTGGGTGTTTTTAGCTGTGTGTTTTGGGTCATTGTCCTGTTGCAAGACCCATGACCTGCGACTGAGACCAAGCTTTCTGACACTGGCTAGTACATTTCTCTCTAGAATTCCTTGATAGTCTTGAGATTTCATTGTACCCTGCACAGATTCAAGACACCCTGTGCCAGACGCAGCAAAGCAGCCCCAGAACATAACAGAGCCTCCTCCATGTTTCACAGTAGGGACAGTGTTCTTTTCTTGATATGCTTCATTTTTTCGTCTGTGAACATACAGCTGATGTGCCTTGGCAAAAACTTCGATTTTTGTTCTCATCTGTCCACAGGACATTCTCCCAGAAGCTTTGTGGCTTGTCAACATGTAGTTTTGGCATATTCCAGTCTTGCTTTTTTATGATTCGTTTTCAACAATGGTGTCCTCCTTGGTCGTCTCCCATGTAGTCCACTTTGGCTCAAACAACGACGGATGGTGCGATCTGACACTGATGTTCCTTGAGCATGAAGTTCACCTTGAATCTCTTTAGAAGTCTTTCTAGGCTCTTTTGTTACCATTCGGATTATCCGTCTCTTAGATTTGTCATCAATTTTCCTCCTGCGGCCACGTCCAGGGAGGTTGGCTACAGTCCCATGGATCTTAAACTTCTGAATAATATGTGCAACTGTACTCACAGGAACATCTAGTTGCTTGGAGATGGTCTTATAGCCTTTACCTTTAACATGCTTGTCTATAATTTTCTTTCTGATCTCTTGAGACAGCTCTTTCCTTTGCTTCCTCTGGTCCATGTCGAGTGTGGTACACACCATATCACCAAACAACACAGTGATTACCTGGAGCCATATATATAGGCCCAATGGCTGATTACAAGGTTGTAGACACCTGTGATGCTAATTTAGTGGACACACCTTCAATTAACATGTCCCTTTGGTCACATTATTTTCTGTGTTTTCTAGGGGTACCATCATTTTTGTCCATGCCTGTTTTCATGAGTTTATTTTTTTACATAATTCTGTTGAAGCATGGTTGAAAAACAATGTCTGACTTTCATTGGTTAACATTTATAGAATTTTTATTTATTATTACTTTTGTCAGATTAAAGTTATTTCTGTGACCATTGTGACTTTTTCTTTCATTGACCAAAGGGTACCAACAATTTTGTCCACGTCTGTATATATATATATATATATATATAGTATATATATATATATATATCTATATATATATATATATATATATATATATATATATATATATATATATATATATACTTCACGAACAGTATAATTATTTCAAAAATAAATGTATTGAGATACATTCAATTAATACAAGTTAATCGTTGGCCTCTTCAAATACAAGAGGGGCTCAAAGTGGTGACTCGGATACCACAGGTTCTGCTAGAGTCTTAGAATCAACTAAACCTCAGCCCGAAGAAAACTGAACTGCTCGTGATACCAGGTGATTCATCTCCAGGCTGAATCTCAGTATTAGTCTTCATAACTCTCTGTTCCCTCTTTCAGCCAACCATTTCTATCCACACAGGCTGCTCAGGTGCGTGTTCAGTCTATTGTCATTTCAAGATTGGACTGCTGCAGTTGTCTGTTGGCAGGTCTACTTGACCTCATATAATCATAAACGCAGCTTGCGTTCACCCTGGCTACCAGTTCTCCGGCAGCACACCACTGCTACACTCCCGCCATTAGCTTCTGGTAGCTTGATGCATCACATTCAATACCCTGAAGCTTGCCTACAAAGCCATAAATGGATTAACAGCTTCTTACCTTAGCGTTTCCTTTTGGCACAGCATCAACAACGCTATGGGAATGTCTCTGTGTTACTGAACCACATGTGAAATCTTGTCCAATGGACAGGAATGACATCACCCTCAGATGATGGCACAACTTGGAAGCAATGGAGGATATAAGCAGGTTTAAGTAAGCATTCAACACGTGATTTCATTCTGTCTATTTGTTTGTCTTAGCCTGTGTTTGAATAGTCTTTATTTTTCAAATATACATTATAGCACAGTGACATTGTTTCTTCACATATCCCAACTTGTTTTGGAGGCTGGGGTCAAAGCGCAGAGTCAGTCAGTATACAGCACCTCTGGATCCCTGAGGCCTCCGATATGACCTAGAGTGCCTGTCTGGCCCTGAAGAAGCCTCCCTTCGATCCAAAATAAGAGGTGATGCTAGGTTTCTGACAATCAAGAGTGTCTTTTTACTGGCTATCACATCTCTCAAAGCTGTTAGGGACTTACAAGCTCTCTCCATTGCTCATTTGCACCTTGATTTTATACCCACAGCATGGCCAGTTCCTTTTTGCACTCAAAATGGATCTACATTCACAAGCTACCCTCTCACCCCACATCCTGTAAAGATACACTCCTCCTTTCAGGTCCCCTGATCATGAACTCCTCAACTGGGTTTTTTGCCATGGACAGCCCCAAGGAGGAACTTGGACCAGCTCTTTGTGTGATATGGTCCATTCAGGAAGTGGGTTCCTGCTGACAAGCACACTTTAAGCAGACAGGTCATGGATGCTATTTTACCTCCTATGAGCATTCTGGTCTCCCTGCACCTTTGGGGTTCAGAACCCACTCAGCCTGAGCTGTTGCAGTCTCTAAGGCCCTTTCATCTGGAGTCCCAGTCCAGGACATGCTGCAGGTTGGTCCATCCTCCTGACCTTCTTCAGGTCCTATAATTTGGACCTTGACCCCATTCCTAGCATCTCTGTTCTTTAGCCCTAGCTGTCCATGAATTCACACTGGGCAAGGATAATTTTTTTTTACTCCATTGCTTCGTGGTTGTGACATCGCCTGATTGTGACATCAATGCTGACTTGCATCAGAACATTAGGAGCATTATGACTGGCTGACATTGCAGCTCAGAGATGCAAAATTACATTAATTAAGAAATTAAAGTAAACTGACACAAATGATTATGAGTTAATAACAAATGTATATGCAAGGTTCATACACTTTTTTCAATTCAAGATATTTTCCCAGACTTAAATATGCTTTCTAAGACTATATTGACATTTTCCATGTATTTAATTGCACAGTATGTACTGTCATTGCAACTGATGCCTCACAAATAACAACCAATCACAGCTGTGCTGATTAAGTCTAGAACCGGCCTTTTGACACCTTTTGGCCATGTCCACACTAGTGTTGGCAGGATACCAAAATTTTGACTTCAGTATGTTACCTCGATTAATGATATCACGATATCATTACAAAAATTACAACACTATGGCAAAAAACAAAAAAATTGAATATTGGAACTTTTTATTCACCAATAAATTACCAATATTTTCTGAAACAAATTAGAACTGTTTCAACTAAACTAAAATGCTCAATAAATTGTAAGTTTCATTCCTTAAGTTTCATTAGTATGAAAATCAGAGTGCATCTGAGAGATGGAAAAAAAAACAGCAACCACACACACTATAGTCCAACACTCTGAAATAGAGCTGTCATATTTTAAGTACCTCTACTATTAAAATGATGAAACATATCACTTTGAAGGGCATAGTAATGTATACCTATTTCATACCAGTACAGTATATTCTTTTTTAAATCTATTTAAATACATAAAAAAATATATTACAAATTGCCTTTCTTTCCAGACTGTTCAGTTAACAAAAATATAGCTTTTTTTTAAATATAAACTCTCCAAAGTAAAAAGAAACAAAATAAAATCAGGACATGTGGAGTACAGAGATTTGAGTGTTTCGGTGTGGCTTAGCAACTTTTGGGACTTTTTCGTTTGAAAATACAGATATTAGGATATTAGGAGTAACCTCGAGCTGTACCTATATATTTGGTTATATTTTCCCTTCACTTGTTCCAGCACTCAAAAACAGCTCCATGAAGATACTATATGCACTACTTAGGCTGGATATGTTTGGGAAATGTTGAGTGACCTGATGTAGAGCACCTTCTTGACACCTTTGTGAAGAATTGTAGCACTGACTGTACTCTATATCTCAGCACCATACATCAGAGAAATGAATCTTATGCCCGTTTGTGTAATTATGTCTCCATGGAGTGCACTTTTGCAATTAAGCCTCTTAAGGAAAGAGTGGGGTGGTTGTAGGGTGGTCATGAAGACTTAGGTAGAGTGTTCTAGTTGCTGTCTGGTCAAGCACAAAGTCACATAAAACTCTACACTTGGCTAACAAGCAATTGCTGAAGCTTGTTTAATATCACGCCAGCAAAGTGGAACATTTCCCTGCCTTTTTTATTAGCAGTGAATCAGAAACATTGCAAGAGTGTATTTTGTACACATTTTAAGCAACAAGCTAGCCCTGGTGAAAATGGCTTGAAGCGTGAAATTGCACTCTGTTCGTGTGGGTGTGTATGTGTGTGTGCATCAGGTTTAAAACCTGCATTAATATTAACATTATAGACATGCAACACAACAGAGAAGAAAAAAACCCTCAGTTTTCAATCTGTTGCTGTGCTTTTGTAGTAACCTGAAATGTCGCCGTTGTCAGTTCCTTTTTGGAGAATAGAGCCTCTATCTCTACTTCAAGAAAGGTCACACGTCTGGACCTTTCACAGCATGATCTAATGTA
The DNA here is from genome assembly GCA_030449085.1 of Kryptopterus vitreolus. Lineage (NCBI taxonomy): Eukaryota > Metazoa > Chordata > Actinopteri > Siluriformes > Siluridae > Kryptopterus > Kryptopterus vitreolus. Next base: position 13,756,875 of record JACRUU010000013.1, read on the forward strand.
TACCAGCCCAGTCTCATGGCATTTCATTACACATAGTCACAATCTGTAATCTACTGATTCAAGTCCATGAACACGAATTGCTGTGCCAACAAGCCAGTTTTCCGTGCCAATAAGCATGATTTTCTATGTAATATATTTGAATGGGAAGTATTTTTGGTGTCTCTGGCACATGTTTCTTTCTGCCACTGAATACGACAGACATTTTAATGTTTTGTTTCTGTGAATTATTGATTTTTTTTTCATCCTCAAGCAGCACCATTACTCCAAATATGAGATTTTATCCTTGTTTTTATCCATTTTTTAATGATAAGCTACTGGCTATTATGAACCACTGTCAGTGGCTCATTCCAGTCAAAATACAGTTAATATATTAGCCCATAATAAAGCAGACTGCATTACTTAGAGACAAACACAGTTTAACCATAACCCTATATTTTCTGCCTTATTCTCTGCTAAATATGGGGGGGTAACTTTTAGCATTTTTCTCAGCATTAACTATGATCCTCTGCCTCCATAACAGACAAAAAAGAGAGAAATTTCAATCCATGAGCATAAATCAATAGATTAAAGTTTGTAACTATAATCACAAAATGCTGTGAATGTTTGTGTAATGCATAGAAATTGTGCAATGAATCACTTGTAATACAGGAAAAGCTTCATTAATTTCTAATGAATGCACAACACACTGTCTTAATCCAAATATAATGGGAAATTTCAGAAATACCAAGGTAAGACAGTTTTGCATGAGAGCACAAATAAACCCCATGTTCCTCAACAAGAACTCGAGCTGCTTGGGCTCTGGATCAGAAGATTGCAAGTTCAAATCCCAGCACCACCAAGCTGCCACTGTGAGCCCTTGAGCAAGAGCATTAACGTTCAACTGCTCAGTTGTAAGTCGTTCTAGATAAGGACATCTGCCAAATGTCGTAAATATAATTGTAATCTCTTTCCAGCTGTGGCATGGTCCCTTAAGGCCTGGGCGCTCCCCACTAAGCTGCTCTGCACCACATTGGTGGTCTTTCAGGCTTGCCAAGTTGACCAGCTTCATCATTCCTCAGACCTTGCTCTTAGGGTGATGAGACCACTAGGGCCATCGGTCGATGCTTGTCTGACCTGGTACCCACCGAGAGGCATCTTTGGATGTGCATGTCCGGCATGTCGGACAGGGACAAGGCTGTCTTGCTAGACGTTCATCTGATCATCTATAAATGCCATAGCTGATCACTTCCAGGAGGCCAGGAAGCAGTTGGCAGACTTCCAGCGCTATATCCCTCCCGGGATGAGGCTATGAAGGAGTATACCAGTGTATGAAGGCTACTGCCCGGCCAAGCTGGGGGTTCCAAAGGCCATTCTTTAGAGAAACTTCTGTCTGGTGAGTCACAACGAGTCCGATGCACTGTAGACAGAGGCTACACAATTCAGTTTACATCAAGCATGCCCTGATTCAATGAGGTTTGTCAGCCAAAGGATGCTGAAGGATGCCTCCCCTGAGACCTGTGTCCCATCCTGGGCCTACTCCATCACAGTTTTAAAAAATGTTAAGTATCGGAATCACAATCATGGAGGTTCAACCACTGACAGTATCTTGTGATCCAGTCTGAACTAAACCTACATAATTACGATGCTAGGACAGGAATAGCTATATGATCTTATAACCAAAGCCAAATCAACAACAAGTATGTTAGATACCATTCCAACTAAACTATCGAAAGGTGTGTTACATACAGTCTTCACATACTTTCCCTAACCTTCTCAGTTTGGAAATTATTAAGCCCCTCTATCAAATTACATAAAAAAATTCAAACCCCTCTTAAATGTCCAAAATATTAGAAAAATTGTGTCTGTCCAATTATGCTGTATAAACTAATGCCACTCAATGGACCAATGACAAAATCCACTGGCATAGGTGAAGGTGTTGTGTGTATAGATAAGTATTTATTGCTTTGATGTAAATGATTACTAGAGTAGATTGCAATGTGGGTTAAGGGCCTTGCTCAAGGACCCAAGAGTGGCAGCTAGGTGATCCTGGGGATTGAACCCCTGATAAGCAGTAGTAAATGGGGTCAGCTATATAAGTTCCATTCCATATCCCCAGGGGGCAAACTGGGACAACTCTCACATCAGTAGGATAGAATATCATTCTGATAGAGATCATATTTCCAAACTCACTGAGACCTTTAAAATGATAGCACGCATGAGGGTTAAATTCATAGCTTTTAACGATAAGACAAATAAAGTATGCACGTATTGTATTGAGGCCTTTCATTTGGCCTTGCCCTCTCCTCATGCACTTTTACGAAATGTGTGGATGCAACTTTGACCTCCCCTGAGACTTCAGTGATTGATTCCTCCATTGTGCCAATTGTCTGAGGCCCTAGGTGCAACCCAGAGTGCCTGTATGGGACTTGGTCATCTTGGAAGCACTGTCCTCCCCACCCTTCAAGACACTGGCCAAGGTGCTCTTGAAGGTTCCTGATTATTAAAACTGCCTTTCTTTTGGTAATCTCCTCCCTTAAGCCCTTCGAAGGAACCAGGGTTTTATATATATATATATATATATATATATATATATATATATATATATATATATATATATATATATATATATATAATATATATAATATAGATAACCTGGAGACGCTTCTGGTGAGAAACTATGTGGAGTAAGGATTCTTTCACTGTGTGTCTGCAATTATATATAAAAAAAACCTATAGAACTATAATGTATCTTTATTTTTATCAATGGAATTATACATAGAGAAAGCTTTGAAACCTCACTGTATGTCATGCTACCTCTCTTCTCAATCTCTTCTTATCAGATGGTCCTCATCTGAAGCTTCCTCATGGCTGGCGGCAAACATGATCGCATCGCTACAATTTTACATTCACTGCACTGGTTGCCAATCCATTACTGTATTGGTATTAAGCTCCTAGTTTTGGTTTATAAAGCTTCCTGCATCCAAGTTCCCAAATACTTCACTAAGCAAATTATCCTGCATAAGCCACCCAGATCCCTTAAATTGAGAGATCAACATCTTTATTCTTTCCCACGATATTATCTGCAATGGAGGGTGATCGAGTATTCACAGTGACTGACCCTATGTTGTGAAACAACATATTATAACTGCTTCTACATTAGTTGAATTCAAATCCCATTCTGAAAACTCATGGTTGCAGTTGCTCAGTAAAATCAAAGTAAAGATGAAAGTAAAATAAAATATATGAAATCGAAATAAAATATGCATTTTAATCTATATATTAAGAGACATGAAATGAAATGATCAATGGTAAACTAAACGGCAGACTATGGTGAGTTATTGCACAATTATGCAAAGTTATTGTAACAATTATTATTATTGCACTAATTTATTGATATAAAAGAAATTTATAACTATATCTATATCATGGAGCAGATGTTTAACGCTTAGAGGGAGGATCCACATCTCCTGTGGATCATTTCTAATCTTCTGTGGTGCACTGTGGTTGTACGAATCTGTCACTGAACAAACTCTTTAGACTGACCAGTATTTTATATAATAGTTAGGAGGAGTTGCTCAAAATGGAATGTGCTTTTTACAGGATCCTCTTTTCAAATATCCTGTACTTCTCATTACCATCACAGATTTATCTGACTACCTCCGAGTCATCTGAGAACTTGAGATGGCAAGACTTGTCTTAGTTCTTAATATCCTAATTATTTTAAATATAGTTCTATAGCGTCCATCGTAGTGTTCTCCTCATTGTCCGTCACTTGATAACACACCAAAAAAGAAGGATGATGTTGGCCTGTCATCAGAAATACACTGAACTGCTCTCAGTCAGTCATAATGTTCCAGTTTAGAAAATGTCAAATCCTTGTGTTATGTCAATGCAAATCTATTTTGAGATTTCACAATGTGTGTACTATATGAATACTTTACTAGATTTACTATATGTAGTAAAAAAAAAAGTTGATGGCATATTTCATCATTATTATCATTTCACTGATATGGCAATGCCTTTAATATTTCATTCTGCTTTATCTATCTATCTATCTATCTATCTATCTAAAACAATTTTAGATGGTAACACATGGTAGATGTTGCTCGTTCATCAGCATGATTCTAAAGGACAGGGGTAAGATCACGGAACATGAGAAGTCTGCTAGCTCAATAAGGGTTAAATAGTAAAATATTTTATTTTACAGTACGTGTTTTGTTCTGCATTACATTATTATCAATCGTTTACCAGTTTCTCACTTACTACATGCAATACTGATATGTAGTATGTAATATTGATAAACTATGTACCATTGATAGAGTATGCAATTCGTATATACACTGTGCAACAATATAATTGTCACGGCGCTCTCTCTCTCTCGCTCTTCCTTGCTCTTTACACACACACACACACACACACACACAAATCACCCTCACCTGTTCTCTCGCTCTTCCCTCTCTTTCCACACACACACACACACACACACACACACACACACACACACACACAAACACACTAAACAGGCTCAGGTGTTCCTGATCCTCTCCCTCGCCATCTCCCTTCATATAGCCCGGCTCTTCCTTCATTCCCTGTCCGGGCTCGTAACACTTGGTTAGTGTCGCGGACCGGGCAGATGTTTATATATATGCCTCACCTTTTCTCTGCTCCTTCCAGTCTATTTCCCGATTCCGTCTGTTTCCCGATTCCGTCTGTTTCCCGATTCCGGACTTCCAAGCCGGTTCCTGCTCTCCGGTACTCCCGGTACCACGGCGCGCAGCGCGCAAGGCTCCCAAGCCTGTCTGGCCGCTCCTTTGAGCGGCGTCTCCTCAGTTTTGGACTATTTAAATAAACTCCTTTGTTTTTGGAATTCCCGTACCCCCGTGTGTCTGTGCAGCGCACCACCACCGTTACAGAAGCCCGGACCGCAAAACAGCTTAACCCGGAAATAGCTGCTCCGCCGCGACCCAGGTTATTTTTTCCTTTTTCCATTTTTTCCTTTTTTTTCTTCTTTTTGTCTCATCACAGACACACGGACTCCACCATGTTCCTGCATCCCGTGATTCGGGACACGCCCCCCTCGAAGCCCGCGAGTGCCGCCATCACTCCCCCCCCCAGTCGCTCCCCCCTCGCGCTACGCCGGCTCGGAGAAGGATTGCCACGCCTTCCTAGTTCGCTGTACGGCAACATTCAGCCAGTACCCAGACCAGTTCCCAACTGAGTGTGCCAAAGTCGCCCACATCGTCCTGCAGCTAACAGGTCCCGCTTTCCGTTGGGTGGCTGATGTCTGAGACCAGGGAGGACTTTTCATGCAGTCGGCGGACTGTTTCATGGACCGGATCTTGGGAGGTTTTCGGGGGGAACTCTCCCAAGAATTTTTTGGGGGGGGGCGACCTACCGCGTTCCAGTGCGGCGGCTACTCGGCCCAAGATGGCCGCCGAACCTGCGGCTACTCAGCCCAAGATGGCCGCCGAACCTGCGGCCCAGCCCAAGATGGCCGCCGAACCTGCGGCCCAGCCCAAGATGCCCAAGCCCGATGGCCGCCGAACCTGCGGCCCAGCCCAAGATGGCCGCCGAACCCGCGGCCCAGCGCAAATGCCGCGAACCCGCGGCCAATGGGCCTCCAAACCCGCGGCCCCGTGCGAGAGGGCCTCCGAGCCCGAAGAGGATGCCGTGGGGGCCTCCGAGCCCGAAGAGGATGCCGTGGGGGCCTCCGAGCCCGAGGACACGCCCCGTAGGGCCTCCGAGCCCGAGGACACGCCCCGTAGGGCCTCCGAGCCCGAAGAGGATGCCGTGGGGGCCTCCGAGCCCGAGGACACGCCCCGTAGGGGGCCTCCGAGCCCGAGGAGGACGCCCCGTAGGGCCTCCGAGCCCGAAGAGGATGCCGTGGGGGATGGGGGCCGTGGGGGCCTCCGAGCCCGAAGAGGATGCCGTGGGGGCCTCCGAGCCCGAGGTTCCGCCAGGTCCCTTGCCCCGCCTGTTCCGCCCAGGTCCCTTGCCCCGCCCTCCCCCGCCTGTTCCGCCCAGGTCCCTTGCCCCGCCTGTTCCGCCCAGGTCCCGTCCTCCGCCTGTTCCGCCCAGGTCCCGTCCTCCGCCTGTTCCGCCCAGGTCCCCCAGGCCCAGTGTCCTCCGCCTGTTCCGCCCAGGTCCCGTCCTCCGCCTGTTCCGCCCAGCCCAGGTCCCGTCTCCCGTTAGTCCAGGTCCCGCCTGTTCCGCCCAGGTCCCCTGTCCCTTTAGTCCAGGTCCCGCCTGTTCCGCCCAGGTCCCCTGTCCCTTTAGTCCAGGTCCCGCCTGTTCCGCCCAGGTCCCGTTTGCCCCGCCTGTTCCGCCCAGGTCCTGTCCCCGTTTCCCGTTAAGCCCCAGGTCCCAGGTCCCGCCTGTTCCGCCCAGGTCCCCTGTTCCCCCAGGTCCCCCCTTAGTCCAGGTCCCGCCTAGGTCCCCTGTTCCGCCCAGGTCCCCTGTCCCACCAGTCCCGCCGGCTCCGCCCAAGCTCACTTCCCTGTCAGTCCCGCCGGCTCCGCCCTGGCCCACTCTCCCGTCAGCCCCAGTCCCGCCGGCTCCGCCCTGGCCCACTCTCCCGTTAGTCCCTGACCCGCCGGCTCCGCCCTGGCCCACTCTCCCGTTAGTCCCTGACCCGCCGGCTCCGCCCTGGCCCACTCTCCCGTTAGTCCCTGACCCGCCGGCTCCGCCCTGGTTCCCAGGGAAGCCGGAACCTCCTGGCCCCCCTGTCCCAGCCGACTTCCCTGGCCCGCCCTCCCTCCCTCATTTAGTTGAGGAGCATCTGGAATCCGCTCCTAGGAGGGGGGGTGATGTCACGGCGCTCTCTCTCTCTCTCTCTCCTGCTCTCGCTCTTCCTTGCTCTTTACACACACACACACACACACACAAATCACCCTCACCTGTTCTCTCGCTCTTCCCTCTCTTTCCACACACACACACACACACACACACAAACACACTAAACAGGCTCAGGTGTTCCTGATCCTCTCCCTCGCCATCTCCCTTCATATAGCCCGGCTCTTCCTTCATTCCCCGTCCGGGCTCGTAACACTTGGTTAGTGTCGCGGACCCGGCAGATGTTTATATATATGCCTAACCTTTTCTCTGCTCCTTCCAGTCTGTTTCCCGATTCCGTCTGTTTCCCGATTCCGGACTTCCAAGCCGGTTCCTGCTCTCCGGTACTCCCGGTACCACGGCGCGCAGCGCACAAGGCTCCCAAACCTGTCTGGCCGCTCCTTTGAGCGGCGTCTCCTCAGTTTTGGACTATTTAAATAAACTCCTTTGTTTTGGGAATTCCCGTATCCCTGTGTGTCTGTGCAGCGCACCACCACCGTTACAATAATATAGTACAACAATATAGTGTGCAATATTAGATATAGTAAGTAATACAGTAATACAGCTATACAGTATGTTATATTGACCTAAAAGTAATATTGGTATATAGATAATGATATAAAGGTTCAGTATGTAATACTGATATACAGTATGTAGTATCTCACAGTCACTGCCACTCAGTCACTGAGCTATGCCTGGTGTCCTAATCCATTATGTTACTGGTGTTCTCACAGCTCAGCAGCCAGCTCTTATCATGCAATATACACGTGACGAATCCCTGGGAGATGAGACTTAAGTCCTCCTGCTGATCAAAGTAAATTGCTGTGTTTAGTGGAGATCCCACCGGCATTCATCCTCAGCTGCATTATTCAGCACCATGCAAAGAGTGATTCATTTTTTTTTTTTGTTGACTACTAGGGCCTCAGATTTCAGAACTGTTTTGAGTATTTACTGTGCATTTACACAACACAGTATATTATACAGCTTTCCTTTTCCCTGCTGTATGTGTTAATACATACTTGATGATTGATTAGCCAAATATTAGCCAGATACATTTGACAAATTGATAATAGTTGATACCATTTGCATTTGTGATATTAAACAGTGACTTATGAGTGAGCAGAATGACAGTAATAAGGGCATAACCTCAAACAAAATGAAGTCACAATGCAATTAAGCTTTATTGCAATTTCAAAATCAACACAGTCTTCTTGTGCTTTTGAATGGGCTGAAAATGTCAGCATTTGTATACCAATTAACAGCAATTTGATCATTTGTATTTGTCATTCTGTTGTTGTTGTCGGCATTCCTATTGATGTAGGGCAAGAAGGACTGCAATGCAATAAAATTAGATTTTATTTTAGAATCCATTAAAATCCATAATCCAAATAAAATCCATATTTTAATGTCACAAATGTTTACATTCTTTTATACATTATTATAATGTTTTCGATTTATTTAGTATTCATTTTTAATGCACCTTCAAATAAGTAAGAATTCTGTTCTATTCTATTTTCCTGAAGATAATGTAGTTTCTGTTTCTGTAGTGTCACTTGACTCACTTTTCTTTAATTACAAAGCACTCAAGATGAAAAAATTAAATTTGCAATTCTGTTTGTGTTTAAATCTTATATTCATAATGCTAATAAAGACATTAATTATAAGTATTACCTAATAAAAATTTTTTCTTAACCTTTAGACAAATGGCCTGTCAAAAAATGAAAAGCAAAAATAATAACATTTCTTTTTTACATTTTAGCATTAGCAGTCTGTTCTTGATTCATCTTTTTTTCTTTCCTGAAAGTAGTTAGATTAAATAATAAAATAATGAAGCATTTGTATTAAAAAATAGATCTCATAATGACGTGGGAGGATCATTAATCCAAGCAGCAATACAGCACATTGCACTCAGAATATAATTACCTGATCTATTGGAGAAGCTTTCCAGAGGCTACCTGTTTCAAGTGTAATTGGCAGCATTATGAGAACAAATAGGTCTAAAAAAGAAAAAAGAGAAAGAAAAATAACAGGAAAAGACATCGTTGCATAATATTAGAAAAAAAAACATAAATTAGTTCAGCTTACAATGTGAGACTGTCGGGTCAAGTACTGTGGTTAGTGAATTACAGTGAGAAAAAGGGCAATTCACTCAATTCATATGTGCTTTTTTAACATTTTATTCATCATTTAAGCCCAAATGTGAAAAAAAAACCCTCCATACTTCTGAGAAATTGCTCTACTACATTTTAGAGTGTGTTTGTGTAGAGTCAGCAACAAGGGTGTTAGTAAAGACAGATGCTTCTATATGTGACATGAAGTCTCGTGTGTTTTATGCAAATGTATGTTTATTATTAGTGAAACCAAACTCAACATAGAGCATGAAACAAAAGATTTTCGTAAACGCTTTAAAGAAATGATGGTGTTTAAAATTACGCAAATCATCAGGACACTGAGCTTTTTCAATGTTTCTACAATGTGAGGCATTAATTGTTTTAACTTAATTATTATTATAATTTTTTTTGAGAAAAGTAGAATATAAATATTCTACTAGAATATAAATCACATCGAATGGTTCATTTGACCTCTTTCATATTTACTTCTATTTAAATAATAAAATGGAAAATAATTAATTTAGATGGTGAAACAGAAATGCACCATGCATTAACATATGTATAAACCATTTATTCATATATCTATTTCATTTTTTAGCCATGTGCAACAGTTTAATAACTGCAAAAAAAATGTGCAGGGGTTTACAGCGCAAATGAAATATGGATAGCAGGTTAAAAATGCAACAGGTCTGAATCTAAGCATCAAACAATGTTCGCAAAGTTTTCAATAAATATATATTACATGTGTGACCAATCAGTAGCAGAATAAGCTTTTTTGTTGGACTTGGAAGGTTGTGTCCTTTGCTAGAAGTCTGAGTTTGTGTGACCTGACAGTATGTTAGTGTTCCCTTTCAGGAACTTGAAACGTTCAGCGTGATATGCTCTGAAAATGCGAAGGTAAGCATTCTATGTGTGTGTGAGACTTTTTCTATTAAAAAATTTGTATGAAAAAGAAAGTTACAATAGGCTTCTGAAAGTAAGAATTCAGGCCTGTGTCTCTCCTTCTCTCCGATTTATGTCAGGTGAGGATACTCACGTACTCTGTGTGGTTTTCTTGGGAGTGGAGAATGCTAAGTTGGCTCTCGAGGGAGCTGGCTGTGAGCATTGTGAGCGCATATCTATGAAAAGACTCTCGCTAATGTTACTCCTGGTTCCAGCCAACTTCTTCCAAAACAAAGGAGTGGCTGAGGTTGTGGAGGTCGTAGATGGATCTGGTTGGGTTAGCAGACGGATCCTCACCTGCCACCAAGGGCTGATCAGCTGGTGCAACAACTCCAGGCCCAAGTAAGCCCAGAGATAGGTTGTTGCCACTCAAGCAAAGTGAGGAAATCCCAAAGAGCCATGCTAAGCCAAGCCCAGGGAGCTATGAGGACAGTCATCATCAACTGCATCCTGACAGTCGGGGGCCTGATTGTGCTCAACTTTGCACTTCATCATATGGCACCTGCTCTATTTCAGGCTCTTCAGAATATATTTGTATTAACCCTGCCACTTCTGATGCTTCAGGGCATGCACAAACCCGATCTTTCCAGATCCTTGCCCAGAAAATCGTCAGCTAGCTCCACTAACCCCCCACACACAAGAGATCAGTCCCCTAAAGCACTCCCTGCCAGGATAGGAAAACCATAGAGTCAACTTGAGGACAGGGATATACTCCAGTTCCATAGTGGGCACCCTGGTGGGGGCTAGCAGTCTCTGGTCATGGGTCAGGACGTGCTGACTCTCTTAAGCAAAGGGACCATCAGTGTGCTGTACTTTGGTACTTCCTGGTCCCCCAAATACGAGTGACAATGTATCCTCGTTCTCATACAAGTGCACAGCTGTCTCAAGACTTTGATTCAAGATGCTTATACTGAAGTTTGTGTCAAGTCAAGTTTGTGACTGGCAACCTGAAAGATTTCATTCTTTCATATCCCGATTCGTCTATTTCTCAGGACGTTCCTCAGGTTTGCTTTTGGGGTGGAAGCATACGAATATTGGGTTCAGCCTGGCTCTATCAACCCAAACCTTCTTGATGTACATTGATGATGCTCTGGCTCCTCTCAGACTCCAGAGCATCATATACTGAACTACATTGATTTGGTTGGTGTTGGCTCACAATCATACCTATGCATATCACCCATATGAGATATCTGGAGTTGAAAACACTTGGACCTCATCACCATGATTGAATGCACACCAGATGTGTTGGTGTTTTTTTTTACATAAACCATCGGGGGCCTGCATTCTCACCAACTCTACCAATTTGAATCTGTCAGTGTCATCTATCAATGAAGACTGTCTATCTGCTGGCCATTTCATTCCTCAAGAGGGTGTGGGACAATGAGGCACTTAAGGTTTCGACTACATGCCTGGAGTTACCCCTGATTGAGTGCCTTCCAGACCATTCTACCAAAGTCCCTCTGTCACCCCGTACCCCACAGTCATTCTACATTTCTCTTTTGAACCCTGACCAGGAAAGTTCAAGAGTGTGAGCTGATTTACATAGTGCCCGGTGGAAATGGACCAGCTCTTTGTGTGCTATGATCTGTACAAGAAAGGGTTTCCTGCCAAGACCCTGAACTACAACATAACTTCCTCAAGTAGTTCTTCATTTCCTTGTCATCACCAGAGATTCTCACAATGCATATGTGTTGAATTTCATCATGATTGAAAGAAAATAAATGCAACACATCACTAAAGTTTGATCCAGAGTGAAGTTTCCATTCTGTCAGATGAACATTTCTGATGTGCAAATGTTAAAGAAAAAGACCCTGAACTGTAGGAAAATGAAAGAGATTATTAGCTTGAATTATTAATACTGATATTTGAAGTGGAGAAATACTCATAAGAAAAGGAAAATCCTTTTCATGTATTATTAATTATTGAATATAAAACGAGTAGGTCTTAAATATTAACCATGGTAATGATTTAATATTTAAGCAATAATGAAATGCTAATCAAACTGTTCCTCTATATGAATTAAAAATATTCAGATATTCAGAATATGGGGAAAGGAAAAAAAAAATTGTCATATGATATTTCATGATTTCCAATTTCAACTTAGAGGATTAATTGTATGTAAAAAAATAATTTTGCAAAAATGTAAGCAAAATTAATGATGCGCATAACCAAAATAGATTATACCAAAATACACCTGGAAATCTGGAAATAAAAATACAAACTTTTATTGGAAATGAAAACTGCATGCCAAAACAAAAATCGTATTCATATGATGCAATTATGTGGAAATAATTTCCTATGTAATAACATCAGTATGAAGCAAATGAATTGTGTTACACAATATTAAAATAAAATATTAAAAACATGCATTCAAAATGAATAAATACATCGTGAAATAAAGACACTTGAACATTTATAAAATTTGTAATAAGATCGTAAAGAAGAAAACATCGGGAAAAGAAAAAGTTAAGCACTTAACCATGTGGATACAAATGAAGCATGTAATGTGACATTTATGTTATTTTACAGTATGTATGCAATGAAATTAAACATCTCAGATACAGAGATGTTTATATATATAAGATATATATATATATATATATATATATATATATCATGTCGTTCATCTTCTACCACTATATCCGATCTTCCCTCCGGTCTCCCTTCCTATCTCAGGCGTCTATGGGCATTAGGGCAGGATACACCCTGGATGGAATGCCAACCCATCGCAGGACACACACACACACACACACACACACACACACACATTCATACACTAGGGACAATTTTACAAGGTGCCTAATCAACCTACCGTGCATGTTTTTGGACCGGGAGGAGGAAAGGAGAACCGGAGAAAAAAACCCCTGAGGCACAGGGAGTAGAACATGCAAACTCCACACACACAATGGCCGAGACGGGAATCGAACCAGGACCCTGGCGGTGTGAGGCGAACGTGCTAACCACTTAGCCACCATGCCCGTATATATATATATATATATATATATATATATATATATCACAACATGATATGGGACATGGAATAAACTAGACAAAAAAATGGACAAATATGAGAAATATAACAAAAGGGTCTACAAACCACAAGTCCATATATTTCTAGTGTATATTCTATTGTTGCCTCATTTTCTGGCTGTTCTACAAGGTTAATTAGTTTTGACTGAAATCCAGCACTGGAATGTGCAGTTGTGCAGCACACATAAAGAGAACTGTTTTTGTTTTTTTTTCAGCTTCTTGAGCAGAAACATGTCAACGAGCTTCCAATCAATACATGCTATCAGTCAGATAAGCTGAATAGGACGACTTGAGAATTGCCTTTAACTGTATTTGAAGTCGGATACATGTCTATTTTTTTTTTTTTGCCTCAGCAACTACACTTTTGAAGACATTGTTTTCTTTGCCAGAATCTAACATCATCATCACATGAATTCCTTTGAATATTTTAAGATCCACTCTGCAAGTTTAAACAGTTTTCTGAGCTATAAGTGTATCTTTCAAGTCAGACGTCGCGATGGTGCAAGTAAGTATACTGTAGATGTGTGAATATGTTTCATATCTCCAGATAACCTCACAAAACCTTTTGTGAAGGTCTCAGGAAGAAGTTCTTGCAGACACGATCCTTTAAATCAATCAACAAATATGCTGTGCCTGCCAAAAGTCAGTCTTTTATGGTTTTTGACCATGTGACTGTTCGATTTAAATTTTATGCAACACAGTAAAAGCCGAAAACACATCAGTATTGGACAATAAATGACCGAATGACACTTATGTGGAAAGTTGAGTCCAAACTGGACATTTCTGGCTCCAATAAAAGACAGAGAACAGGAAAGATAAGACTGCTGCACCCCTACAGTCAAACATGGAGCTAGTATCTTAATGGTTTGGGGTTGTTTTGGAGCAGGGAAGGGTGAAGACTTGCCAACCATTCCATATTAAACACACCACAATTCTGTTGAGAAAGCAAACTGCATCTGTTTGGTTTCTCAGTAATGCTTGCAGAGCTTGCAAGTAAACTATGGGTCATAAACAAAAGTGATCCGAATTTACCATTATAACTTAGTTTGATGTAACTCTGTAGTGATATATCATGAAATCAGAAATTGTTTCTGGTGATGCAGTAAAAACACATACACAAAAATAAAAAAATAAAAAAACACAAAAAAAAAAATTTCAAACATATTATTCAAATTAATATGCATTTATTAGACAAACATCAAACAACATATTTCACCATTGTGTCATTAAGGTCAGTCTAAAATAGTAACAATTTATATTAAAATTAAGGTAGACTTATTTTTGTTATTATTATTATTATTATAATAGTAGATAGATAGATAGATAGATAGATAGATAGATAGATAGATAGATAGATAGATAGATAGATAGATAGATAGATAGATAGATAGATAGATAGATAGAGAGCTTTATCATTACATAGTGCACATAGACAGCAACAACACAAGCATTTTAGCTTCTACTGAAATTGCAAATAGTAACAATTGGAAAATTGACAAGTTCAGATAAATATTGAAGTTAATGTACAGTATTTTTAGACTTGTTCCTTTCGGGAATTCCTGCCTCAAACCAAAAACAAAATTAACCTATGAACTCCAGTGAACTACACCAAGCACTGATATTGAACTGTCAGAAAGTACACCATGTTCTAATCAGTAAATCAGTAGGTTTTCCACGATCGACTCTAATCGACAGCAGCCACCTCACAGAACTAAGGCTTGATTGAGCTTTTGTGTGTGCACTTTCCATGTTCAGATATGATCCATGCCTCTGTACCATGTGTTTCAGAGCTCTGAATTTCCTGACTTTGTGCAAATGTGTGCAGCAGGTTACACTTCCTGGGCAACACTGTTCAACCAGGTCTACTTTAAGAACAATGACTCCTGAATAAAAAAATAAAAAAAAGTAACAGGTTATATTTTCATCCTGCATTTCATCTAAGTTTCATTTAAGCAAAATTGCACCAACAAGAATGTGGTTATACTCAATATTGACATGGCTGTACATGTGAACCCAAGGGCAAGTGCTGTAGGTAATAAGACAGTGATATTGTTTGGTACAACACTCCCATAACCAAGAATTTCATATTGAGTAAATGGGGCAAAATGTAGACAGTATGGACAATTGCTCTGTGTATTAAGCCACACTCATTTTATAGCACATCAGATAGCCTCCTGACACAGATTTGTACATTTATGGAATATGGCAGATGCCCTTATCTAAAACATTAAATTATGTCACTTTACATATAGGAGCAGCTCAGCGTAAAGTGTCTTGCTCAGGGGTTCAGCGGTAGGCAGCTTTTTTTAGACAATGCTACAGTAACATATCAAACAGAGAGAGAGAGAGAGAGAGAGGAGAGAGAGAGAGAACATTACATATTTGTGCAAAACTTATGCGATATTTTCTAAATGTCGATAAAAAAACTGTTGCAAAATGATTCCATTAACCATATCATGTGACTAAAACTTGTCAATTAAGTCAGATAATTCATTCAATAAAATGGCAACAGTTATAGGCAGGTTTAATTATATCGCAGCTAACACATTAGGAATTTGTATTTTTAATCAGATATGTAGACGCGTTATACAAGCATTATTGGCAAGGAAATCCGCCTATACTTGGGAGTAACCCTCTATGCGCTTGTTCTGGGAGGCAAAAGTGTGGCGATTTCATGGAAGGACCTGTGGATTCAGAATTTCCGGATGAAAGCGTCCACTTTTTTTGAGCTGTGCACTGCAGCAGAGCCTCTTGTAGCAAGGCAAGGCAAGCTATACCATGTGACGTCAAATGCGAAAAAAAAAAAAACGTTTCCATTACAGTTTTGCGCATTATTCCTTTTTTGTATCGTCTAAAAAAACACCTCATGCGAGAGTATACATTTTTATGCAATACATGTGTGATTTTGGGAATTTGACACGTTTCCATTAGGCGTATTTTCAATTCGCTATTTAAATTTGAGCATTTTGAAGGTTAATTGAGAGGTAGTTTACGCTCTCTCTTACTGAGAGAGAGAGAGAGAGAGAGAGAGAGAGAGGAGAGTGAGATGTGCAGAGAGCCTGATTAGACTGAAACTAGTCGCTACCCCTCATGAACATCTTGATAAGAGCATAATTTGAAGGTACATTTAAACAGATGCAAATATGTGATTAAATTGTGATTAATTGAGTTAACATGACAATTATGCAATTAACTGTAATAAAATATTTTGATCAATATATATATATATATATATATATATATATATATATATATATATATATATATATGTCAAAGAAAATCTTGTGCTATAAATCATACTCTCAGGAACTACTTTGTGTCAATTACATTTGTTATTAAGAATTCATGTAAAAACAGTAGAACTGGCAAAATGGTGCGTCTACAATACTATTCTTAATTGCAAGCAGACACAATGGACAATTCAAAGTCTTGGAGAAGACCAGACAATGAACAAACTGTGTGCATGGAAAAACCATAATCACAAAGCCGAAGAATAAAGGATGAGATCATTAGCCTGATATCAAACACGAGAACAAAGGCTTGGCATGTCAGGTGGATTTAGATTGAGCATTGCTTTGGGTTCAAGTGTGCGTTTTGAGGGTTTATTTATGGGATGAGTGCATGATTGGATCCAGGTGGGTGTGTGTGCAGCCAGATGTCAAGCAAGCTTGGTTGAAGAGGTGTGCTGGTGAGTGTATGCTGGATTGAGGTTTCTGTAGGGTGCACTGCATCTTGGGAATACATTTCTGTGACTGGCACTGACAAGACAGATTGTAGAATTACAAAAAATATGATAAGAGTATGCAATTCACATCGGTGCATTGCAATAAAAGCTAACAATTTGGGGCATATATTAAAAAGTGTGCATCGGATACGAGTTGGAATTTGTATCCCGATGTATTATTTTTACAAATAATAGAACAGATACTGTTGGTCATGTGCATGTGGGGGTACATTGGTAGAAGAATGCTGAGGCTTGAGTGACCAAGCAGGCGGAAATAAGCGGGGCCAACGAGGAGTTTTATGAATGTGTCCCTCAACTGTGTCTATGCTTATTTTGTACCTTAGGTTTGTAATCAGTCATACCACAATAAACATCCTCAACACTAACAACCCAAATGAGGATGGGTTCTCTGTTGAGTCTGGTTCCTCTCAAGGTTTCTTCCTGAGTTTTTCCTTCGGCTTGCTCAACAAGAAACAATTAGGGCAAAACTCATTTTCACTTTTCACACATAAGTATTATGTAAAGCTGCTTTGAGACGATGACAAATTGTAAAAAGCGCTCTACAAATAAAATTGAATTGAATTGAATTGAATACCTAAATCACTATTTGTACGTCGCTCTGGATAAGGGCATCTGCTAAATGCTGTAAATGTAAAGGTAAATGGTTATAAAGACGTGAACGTAGTTAATTTGAAAGAGGCAGATGTAGAAGATAGAGTGATATGAAAACAGTTGAGCCACAGTGCTGACCCCTAGTAAGAGCAGTCGCAAAAAGGAAGATGTCTTTTGGACAGATTCTAGCATTACCGTTGCACATACTCCAGTATTAAAGTTATACCAATTTTACTGTTACACCTTGATAAATGCTCGCTTCATTGCTAGCCTAATGGAAATCTCAAGAGCAGATTTTCTTATACAGTTTCTTGGACCATCTCTAGAGTTACACTTAGACCACTTCTATTGTTAATCTATTGTTACAGTTTCTTTGAAAGTAGTAAATACATTACACTTTCGGTATTCTTGCTTCAATATTTTAAGAGCAATGTATTGATAAGATGATAATGGAGAAGGATTTTCTTTTTAAAATCCTCTTATTATGAAGGGCTACACAGAGATTAAGATATGAATTAAGGACAGGTTGTAAGACATTCTTACATAATCTCTTACAAAGGTCATGTGAATTGTAATGTAGGTGCTTGTTATTGGATAGTGAATATAAATTCAGCTATTCATTCAATCGAATGGGAAAATTGGAAGGCAAGAACCCAAACCTCTCATCTATAGGTTTCATGTTTATATTCAGGTCCGTGGAAAGATTGGTATATATATATATATTATTATATATTATATATTATATATATGATATATATATATATATATATATATATATATATATATATATATATATATATATATATATATATATATATATAGATATAGCCATATATCCATCCAGGGTGTATCCTGCCTTAATGCCCATAGACGATAGGCACAGGCTTCCCGTGACCTGAGGGAAGATCGGATATAGCGGTAGAAGATGAAATGAATGAATGAATGAATATATATAATTATATATATATTATATATATATATATATATATATATATATATATATATATATATATATATATATATATATATATATATATACAGACTTGCCTGCTTCCTCAGCAGAGTGTAAATTTTTCTGAGGTTGGTTTTATAAATACTTCCATTATAGCAACTCTTCCCTGCAATTATTTCTCTACCTCAGAAAAGAAAATGTCTGACTCACTTAATTGACATTGTTTATTCATTGTTTATTATTGATTTAAGATATTTCTAGTTTACTGCAGATTCTGGTGCTAAATAAGGGTGTATGAAACGTTCTAGCATTATTTCAGGACAGATTCTAATGTTACATCTGAATAAATTCTAGGATTCTTCTGGACATATTCTAGGGTTACTCTTGAACATATTTCAACATCACTTTTCGAGAGATTCTAGCATTGCTTTTGGAACAATTCTAGCACTTCTGTCCTGAAGAAATCACATTTGGACTTGAGGGCTAGCCTCTGATGGATGCTAGCATTATTCCTAAACAGATTCTAGCATTATACCACCATTATTCCAGCATTATTCCTGAAAGACTTCCAACAACACTTTTGGCAGATGCCGATGAAGGACATTACTCTTTAAAAATTTTAGGGTTATACTGGAATAAATTCTGTCATTACTTTTAGATAAATTCTAGCATGTATGTATAGCATATAGCAAGTTCTACCATTGTTATTGGTGCAATTTTGACATTTCATTTGGACTTCTAGATTCCTATATTGCTCTTGGGCAGACCCTAGCATTACTTTTTCTATGAATAAATTATTGAATAAATTCTAGAATTCTTCTGAATAAACTCTGGGGTTAACACTTGGACAGAAATTTTAATATTACAGATTCTAGCATTTCTTTCAGCCTTGATTTTGGACCAATTATAGCATAAGTTGTTGGCACATTCCTTTTAGACACTTTGAAATGACATATGGACACAGATTACCATTATGCTGGAACCACAGCTAGCGTTATTCTAGGGCGCCCTCTTGGGCAGATTTTAGTATAACACTTCAAAACAGACATTCCCGATGTAAAATGTTCGGAGGTTTGTTTTATTACTAATTCTGTTCCTATAACTTTGTGCTATGAAAATTTAAATGCATTCCAGAAACACCTCCCCTGAAACAATTTTTCCTGGCTTTTAATGGAAGAGTTTGAGTTACATGACTGAATTTTTCCCCCTTGAGATATAAAGTCACTTTTTACACTACGTTTAATAAAGCAGGATTTATCTTGATGAGCATAAACGCAAGACTTCAGAGGATTACGCTATTATTAAAAATGATTGTAATAAAGGTATTGATTAACAGTGCACCCAAGCCTTTTATTTATATAATCCATGGACCAGAATCAGATTTTTGAATTGATAGCGCTTAAATGATATCAATTATCTCTTTCTTTTTGCTAACATGTTAATTATCCTGTCTAAATGATGTGTGATTCCTGAAGCTTTAACACCACGAATGTAAATGTGATTGACAGACAACTATCATAATGAACCTAACTCTGGATCAGCAGTATCATGAAAGTAATCATTGTGCATTGACACTTTGCCTATGAAAAAATGAAAAAGAAATAGAAAACAGGGAAAAGGATCACTGTTTGATTTCTGTCATTTTGTTGTACTCTTGAACAACCCAGATATAAATAACTGATCAAACATCAGCAGATAAGACATTAATGGCTGTTGAAGTTTATATGAATTATTGACAGAAAATCCTACACAAGTCATTTTCTAACAGTGTTGTTCTTTAACAGTGTTGTTTTGTATCTTCACACACACACACACACACACACACACACACACACACACACACACACACACACACACACAGATTGCAGAACAACCCGTAACAATAGCACCAAAATGCCCTACCCAGGCCCATATATATATATATATATAGCTATATAGCTTGGCCATTTTAGCTATCTGGGCTCAAACCCGGGTCTTCCAATCAGCAGCCCAGCACCTTAGACCACTGAGCTACCCCCTCCCTTAAACAGACTAATTACCGTAAATTCTGGACTATAAGCCGCTACTTTTTTCCTAGGTTTTGAACCATGCGGCTAATAATAAGGTGCGGCTATTCTGCAGATTTTTTCCCGACCGCTAGGGGCTCTAACCGGAATTAGAATCAAAACTAACACAAAATAAATGCAAAGAAGAAGAATGCGCTAGTTCCTCTTTAGCAGATATAAGTGGGTAGAAGCGGATAGAAGGAGGACAAACTCTATCTTTACAAGGTTAAGGTGACGTGATTTCACACACAGGAGAAATGAAGATAAATACTGTAAATAGCGCTTATTTTCTCTTGGTTCTGTCCCGTTTTAATCAGCAAAGTTGCTGCTCGGTGCTCTCTCTCTCTCTCTCTCCTCCCTGCTCTTCCCCCCAACTCCCCCCCCCCCCCCCCCCCCACACACACACACACAGCACACACACACACGCACACACACACAGACACACACACGCACAAATCAGCCAAAGTTGTTCTTGATTTTCCCTCTCCCGATATAAGACCGGTTCACCCTACAATCCCCGTCCGGGCTCGTAGCACATACCTAGTGTCGCGGACACGGACGCTCGATATATGTTTATGCCTAACCTTTGTCTGTTCCCGATTCCCGGACTTCCAAGTCCGCCACCGCTCCTGCTCTCCGGTACTCCCGGTTCCACGGCGCGCAGAGCGCAAGGCTCCCTAGCCTGTCTGGCCGCTCCGTATGAGCGGCGTCTCCTGAGTTCTTTATTCTAATAAATCCTGTTTTGTATGAATTCCGGATCTCCGCGTCTCTGTGCAGCGTCCACCGTTACACCGTGTTAAAATACAGGTTAGGAAAGGATCTATTTAGGTACATACATGTACATTTACAATTCAAAAGCAGATGCGGATGCGGCTTGTATGCAGGTGCGGCTTATTTATGATTTTTTTGGGTTTTTTTTTCAAATAGAGCGGATGCGGCTTATATGCAGGTGCGCTTTATAGTCCAGAATTTACGGTAACTAGAATCCACACTAAAAGTAATAAGGGGATTAAGGATATACACATTTACAATTTAATATTTGTTAATATTTGTATCTAATAATCCATATTTGATGTATAATTTATAAAATAAATAAATAAATAAATAAATAAATAAATCTATCATTTCATTACTGTCATTTCGTTACTGGCTGCAGTGAGTAAAAAATGGCTGCCTGTTTTTGAATGGTGGTTTGACATATCAATTTGCAAGGTGGTGGTATCTCAGTGACTAAAGAATACGTTTGAGTTTTTGTACCATTTGCAACCATAGAGCTGCTGATTTTTTTATTTAGGTCTTAATGGTATTTTCCAAAAAAGAAACCAATAATCTTCCACAAACATACTTAAATAATTTCACTAAAGGTATGTTAATTAAATTATTAAGGTGCTCATTGATAAAAAAAAAATCCTCTTTTTGGATTGGTTTCTCCATTCCAGTACATGATCATGACCCAAGAGCTGGCCAGAGTTATGCCTTGCATGTCGAAAGTATACCAAGTATATTTTTGTTCCCAGGATGTTTTTCAAACATTTTTTTGTTTCATATTTTGAGTTTGTTTGTGTTTCTGGATATTTTTTAATAATAATAATAATAATTTATTATTTATAATAATTTATTTATGGGGCATGGTGGCTTAGTGGTTAGCACGTTCTCCCGACACCTCCAGGGTACGGGTTCGATTCCCGTCTCAGCCATGTGTGTGTGGAGTTTGCATGTTCTCCTTGTGCCTCAGGGTTTTTTTTTTTTTCCGGTTTCCCCGGAAAACATGCACGGTAGGTTGATTGGCACCTTGGAGAAGTTGTGACCCGAGGGAAGATCGTAGATCGAGGGAAGCTTTATATCTGTGTCATTGTGGATTCTTGAAACTTTATTGTGAATTGTGTCAATCGGAAACGGCCAGAATTGACAGTCCAATATGCAACATTATCGCCATTCAATAATTTGCTCTGTGGGCTCCATGAGATAATCATTTCTAATCATTCAGTTTTCTCCCTTCAACATGGATAAAATGAAAGTGAATGAAAGCTGTCAATATCCAATCAGCTCAGTGTGAAAAGGAAAAGGAAAGGATGTTTGCCACGCAGTCTTTAGACTGAGGAGATATGAGGTGAAAACATGCTGTTACTGGGAAAATGCACGTAAATATGTTCGACCTGCCATGTTATTCAATCAGAACTTAAGGCACCAGATATGCTGTTTCAGCTCGAATCGTTATTTTATTTATTTTTTTTTTTTACAAGAAACCATTGACGGGCCGCAGATAACAGCTCAATTGTAAATTTTGCATCGAAAATGGATTCTCTGGAGTTGGCACGTGTTTTATTGCTGTGTGTCAGTTTTAATACCTGTAAAATGCATTGTAACACAAAGCTCCACACTAGCGCTTATACGAATGCAGCTTGCTGACTGATGGTTTTCAGGTCATAAACCACAATGCGTACTCACACTGGGATTCATGGCATTTACTGTATAAAGTGGAGAATACAAATCCAAGTATACGTGGCTGAGGGAGAAAAAAATGTGTTGCGGCAAGGATGTTTGGAATGTTGAAAGTATATTAACTGCTTAAATGGATTTTTTTTTGTTGTAGAAACTTTATAAAAAAAAAAAAAACAGAATCTTGCATTACCTGGTAGAGAATAGCATAAGGGATTTTCACAGAGTAGAGTGGGTGTTACAATTAACAGGGTTTATTACAGGTTAGACTAGGTGTTACATTTTGGAATGATTAAATAATGAATTCAATTTATACAGTAGCTGATGTGATTGTACACTTGACCTGGTAGCATGTTACGGTAAGTTGCATGTTACATGAGATTAATTACCATCCCAGATATATAATATATGGACACATGATTTTCAAGCAGAATGTGGTTCTAATAATTCTAATAAGTCTGCATAGTGGCATAAGAGGTCTAAAAGACATATGCCGCCTCTATGGGTACTGCCGCCTTTGTGGTTAAATGCTGTTTACGCAGTGAAACAAAGGATGATTTTAGATTACATAACTGGGTGCACAAACAGGTTAAAAGTTCAACTTAGGCCATCTTCAGCAAATTATAATATTAACTAGAAACATTTCATTTCATTTAGTCATTGAACAGAAGCATAAAGCTGGATTTAACATCTGTCATTTACCACTTATTTAAATTCAAGCTTAATACATATTTATTTTAATACAGTATTTAGCACTAAGTACAGTACAGTATACAGCTCTACAGAGAACTCTGTGTAAAATAAGAGTTCCATATAAAAACCAACTATAATATGACAATGCTTGTACTGCATTGCTGCATGTTATGAAGGCCAGGACAACAATAAACCTATACACACACACACACACACACACACACACACACACACACACACACATACACACACAACATATATACACACATATACACACATATATACATACATATATATATATATATATATATATATATATATATATATATATATATATATATATATATATATATATATATATATCATCAGATAATATAAAAGATTAAGGAGAAAGATGGCGAGAGTGAAAGACCCAATGCCAGAGACACACAGGAAATAAAATGTAAATGTAAAAAATAAAAAGCACCATGTAATGTTCAGCAATGTAAAATACAGGAATAGCCAGAGAACAAATATAAGTTAATAATAATTAAAGTAATCTGAATTATGTGTAAAAATCATAGAGTAGAACAAAACAAGAAAGAAAGAACCCAAAAGATGGCAAGAAATCAAGAGTCAAGTTGCAGACAGGTTTAAACCAAGAGATACTGGTAAGAAAACAGTATTAAATTTGCAGTGTACAGATGGGGGTAAACATGATCAGGGGTTTTTTCATGCCATATGCGTAAGCAATCGGAAATCTGCACGTTTAGGGGATTTTTTTAGTATTTTCTTGAAAGGGGCGATTTTACTAGAATTTACTAAGAATGTACGTGTGTATAGGATAGGATAGGATAGGAGTACGCACGATTTTGTCAAATTAGTGAATAATGTAAATCATTAAGGAGGCGTAATTAAGGCGTAGTTATTTTAGACTAAACTCAACTTTATTATTTCATCATATACTATTTATCAATATATAGAAACAAATGGGCAAAATGACAGTCTCTAGAAGTGCAAAGCTGGTTGAGACATACCCAAAAAGACTTAGAATTGCAGCGAAAGGTGGTTAAACAAAAGTAAAAAAAAAAAAAAAAAGTATCACCCTGTATCATTTTCCTTCCACTTTACAATTATATGATCCTTTGTGTTAGAATATTGATGCAGTAATTATTACAAATGGAATATTACAGTAACTGTTACAGATGGAATAGTACAGTCTAAAGCAGGGGTGGGCAAACTACGGCCCGTGGGCCACATCCGGCCCCTTGGTCCTTTTAATCCGGCCCGCTGAACTGCTTCAACTTCTTTGCCGCACAAGAAGAATGTATAACCACACAGCAACGCTGACGTTGTTGGAGTATGCTCAGTGTTAAAAATGAAGGAAAAATACAGCCATTTTTTTTTGTTGTCTTCTTTTCCTTAAATAGAATATCCTTATTCTTAAGGATAGTGGGTAGCCTAATGAACATGATGATATTTAACACTCTTTACAAGAGGAAAAAATTCATATTGAACATAAGTTACGTTCAACGTTATTGTTGGTTCGGCCCACGAACACACCTCAGGTTTCTCATGTGGCCCTTTGGAAAATATAATTGCCCACCCCTGGTCTAAAGCAATAGTTAAAGATGAAATGTTACATGCTGAAGTAACGGTTACAGATGACACGATATGGGTGGGAATAGTTACAGAATGTAAATAATAACCATAATCCAAATGGTGTTTTTAATTAGTATGCATTACTATAAATAGTACAGTTACAATGACTTACACATGCTTGAAAAGACACAATGTGTTTGCATATCAAAGCTTAATGAAAAACGAATCCCCATCTTATTATGCTGACAGTAGGCTATATATATATATATATATATATATATATATCGATATATATATATCTATATATATATATATATATATATATATATATATATATATATATATATATATATATATATACTGCTCATTTTTCTCACAAACGTGACTAAATCAAAGTAAACAGAATGCAATCGAGATGTTTTGGTCCTTTGCCAGCGCCACACCATTTAATCTGTGCTTTCAATAAATGGAGTGAAAACAATAACAAGCAATAAACATATGTGGACTCATGCAGCATACACAATGCTTATCAAGCACCTCCCACGCCAGGTTGATTTAATCTGACCCCAAATCTTGGCACTGACATTCAGACAATCCCATTTTTAGATCACTCCTCTGGCTTCTAATATGACCCTGGCTCAGTGCAGATCAGATGTCCATCAAGTTGCCAAAGAGAAAATCAATATCTGCAGGACCCTGCTGTGTTTCTCAGTCAGTAATCAGAAAGTTGAGGAAAATTCTTTTTTTTTTTGCACAAATGTTTAAAAAAAAATTTTTATTCTGTATATTTTTTTACATTTATATCCTGTATTCTTCTTTTGGCCTTCAACTCTAAAGGTCAGCAAACAGTTGCATGTCTGATTTATGCTTTATTTCATTTGTTTGTAGAATGTTGTGCGTCCTTGGACAATAATTGGAGTCAGAGTTGAATCGCACTCTATTCTATTCTGATCTGTTATAGAATGTAGGTGGTGTTACAACCTGGAGTACATTCTACAAGTTGGAGTGGCACAAGTTTGAATGGTGTGAGTTGTGACGCGTTATGACTGAGGCGGCTTTCAAACTGGGAGTTCAGTCACAAACACAGTGCGGTTTGCCTGAAAAATGAATAATATTGTATCCATCATGTCGAGGAGAAAGCATGAACTGTTGTACCAAACCTGAGACAACCTGTAGGCAAGTTATCAACATGTACCTGACATTTAATTTATAAAAATAAGTTGTTTAATTATTGTCATTAACTGCACATTTGTATATATATATATATATATATATATATATATATATATATATATATATATATATATATATATATATATATATATATCTTTTTTTTTTAAGCTAGGCATGTTGACAGGTAGCACTGAAAGCTTCTGGGCCACAGAACAGCATGACAGCTATGATCATTTTTCACTTGTATGCTGGCCTACAAGGATTTGTTGGTTGTCAGTCAAAAAGGAATTCTACAAATTAAAAAAAAAAAAAACAGAGATATTACAAGGGCAAGGGGATGCACGAGCCTTTACAAAACACAATACAGATAGAATAATGTGTTATTACCATGCACCTTCTTTCCTGAAATTCTCTGGGAAAAAAAAAAAAACATATTACCTTGGACGGAACTAGTGTGTCATATGATGCTATTTTAACAATGAATTTTCAGAGATTCAGCCCCAGCGTCTTTAATTTGAATTCACATGAGCCAAATTGTTTTAAGGAATTAACCAGCTTCTATAACATAGTCTCACAGTAATTTCAATTGCATTCGTATGAGCCAGGTTGTTCAGCTAAAAAGTTTTTATTTTAGTTAAATTTTTCCCACAAGGATAGCTGATTGTTTTGAATAGCTTTTCAAAGGAGTATTGTGAAGAACAGCTTTGTGGCCTGTCTTTCTTGGAAGATTAAGTTTTGAAAGCCGAGTCACGTCGCATTGAGTCAAGCCATAAGTCAGTAGGAATAATAGATACAATTCAATATATGGCACAGATCGACAAGGCCTTCTATATAAACTTACTTAATATACTGCGATAACTTACTTAATATATTTTGGCCATAAACGTATTCAATTTCTTTTTTTCATGCTTTTTTTTAATAATACACTCAAATTCTTGCTTTTTTTAATCAATTAGACTGTGATTTTGCCACTACAAGGCCAATTTTAAATACAAAGTCATTTTCTCACCATTTGATCGAAATGTTTTTTTTTTTTTTTCATTTGACAATGACTGGCAGAGGAATAGAAATTGATTTGTTCACAGATAAACTTACAAGGCCATTTATAAGGCAGACTTTTCAACAAAAGATGGAAATCATGAGGGAAGGTCAGGCCAAACCAGTTTTTATGAACTGCTTATACGGTTGTATTTTCTTTCTTGTGGAATTTGCACAAAAACACAATTGCGCAATTTGCATCAAATTCATATCACTAGGAAAACCCTTTGTGATTTTATGTGGTTATTTAGACCACAACATTTCTTTTCTAAAGTTTGTTGCTTTAGTAATGATGTTCATTCATGCTAGATATCCAGATTCTTTCTATAGTCATATTTTTGGTATATTTGTTTATTGTACAACACATACAAGTTTATTAAGCACATATCATCCATATTTCCTGTTTAAATGTATTATTTCTTGGCATACCATGTTGGCATACCAAACTAAACGCTTCCATTTTCCCACATGTAATCACTTATTTCTCACTTAATCACATGTTCACCATATGAGTTTTTTTTTTTTTTTGTCTGTGAGGGAATTCTCCATTGTACTAACAAGCTAGGCATTTGTCACAAGCTCTAAATTCTAAGTAATGGAAGACTGCAGATGGCAGATCAGATTGAAAGCCTGAAGCTGTAGGACACTGCCGCTGATTATATGCTGCTTACTAAATAGCAGGGCAAAAAAGGGTATGTATGTATATACATATGTATGCATGTGTGTGTGTGTGTGTGTGTGTGTGTGTGTGTGTATATATATATATATATATATATATATATATATATATATATATATATATATATATATATATATATATATATATATATATATATATATTTGTGTGTAATTTTAAATACATAATAATAAAAATCCATTAATCATGCCTTTTAAATATATGTACAGCCAGAAAAATCGACTTTGTTCCTTCCTCTACTGTTGATGAGTTTTAATTAGAACAGGATAAAGATGGATGATACTGTCATAAACAACCTGTCCATGAAATATAATAATCTGTCATGCAGACCATATATGACTGTATATCTGACTGGCAGGTTGATTCTCACTATCACCATGGATCTGAGTAATTATGTTTCAAATTAGGTAAATTAAGGATGCGAGAGAATCTTGAAATTCAGGGAGATATCGAAAGAATAAAGAAAAAAATAGCATGGATGATGGTACTACTAATAATATGCATAGCATGTTGTTTTTGCAATCATCATGGTCATGCAAGAGTTGGCAGCTATGTCCACATTCCATGCCAAGAACTAATTAAAATCGAACTGATATTTTTGTGTTTTTATGTCATTTTCAATATACTACAGTCCAAGATATTTTACAGATCAGCATTAAATGTTTGTAGTGTATTGATAGATTGTTGCAAAGATTTCATCATGCGCATCATAGAAAACATTGATTTACATATTAGAAACCAGACTTCTATTGATTATTTATTATCTGATTGAATAACACTTTATAAACAAAAAAATCCCAATTTAAAGGGAAAATTCACTATCCGATAACTAACAAATCTATGAATCAAATTGCATTATAATTTATACAGGTACATAATCACAATTACATTAATTAAAATTAGCTCTCAATTAGCCACAGATAAAATTAGCTTTTAACTTACCCCGCTTCATATCATCTACAGCAGGGGTCACCAACGTGGTGCCCGTGGGCACCAGGTAGCCCCCAAGGAGCACATGAGTAGCTCTCAGGCTTGCTATAAAAAGTGCACAACTCATCAGTGAGATGCGTCTATAATGTAAAATGTAGTTAATTCGTTGTTGATAGTCACTGTCAAGTGTATTTACATAGATAAATGAGTATCATTAATAATAATAATAATAATAATAATATATAACTAAAGGTAAATTTGTTATTTCAGAGGAGTATTTCAAACTGGTAGCCCTTTATATGACTCGGTGTCCATGTAGTAGCTCTCAGTTACAAAAAGGTTGGTGATCCCTGATCTACAGAATTCAAAGCCATGGGCAATTTAGCCCACTTTGGAGCTCTAATTCTTCTTCGAACCTCAGATTCTGTTAAAGAATACATTTCAATGAATAATTTCTCTGGGTCTGAGGCTTTCACTGAATTTTAGGGGATATTTATATGTTTGTTTATTTATGTTTTATTGTAAGACCCACTCATTCTGTAATGCATAATGCATTATATATTTTTTGCACTATTTATAAGGTATAAATAAAGAATTTTTGTTCCACTTCTGAGTATCAGCTATAGAGTGTAAATCAACTGGATCTAGTTTTAATGTCTTTGCCCTGTTGTAGGTGATATTGAACACCAATCTGTTAAAAACAAAAATCACCTGCTGGCTTGAGATATTATTACCAGCCTGCCACCTGTAATCTCTTGATTATTAGCTTAAAAACATGGAAGAAAAAAGCAAACAAAAAAAAAATCAAAACAAGCAAAACAAACAAAAAACATGGCCACACTGCAGGAAAAAATTGGTGTCACTTGTTTTTTTGTTTCTGAGTGGCAATAAGAGAAGGCGCTGAAGCGTGACCGCCTCGCATGACTTGGCATTTTCCACTCGCGGATTAACGCGGGACCTGGAGGATTGAGAAGCTTCAATTTCAATCTGGGAAAATAGAGTAATCTGAGCGAAGGGAGAAGGGTTGAAGGCGCACTGCAAGATTATAGCTGCTCTGCACTTCTGCGATTGCACATCATTGACGGGAAGCAGCGAAGCCTGTTTTTCCATTCCTGCTGTACGTACGCGGCGAAGCAAAAGATTCGATAAGAGTCGCAGAGGAGGGGATTCTAATATTTTTGCATTTCTTTAAAACTAAATACAC
The DNA here is from genome assembly GCA_030449085.1 of Kryptopterus vitreolus. Lineage (NCBI taxonomy): Eukaryota > Metazoa > Chordata > Actinopteri > Siluriformes > Siluridae > Kryptopterus > Kryptopterus vitreolus. Next base: position 13,786,856 of record JACRUU010000013.1, read on the forward strand.
CCGACATAACAGGGAATATATTTATTTGGGACTCTGTGGCTATAAATCAAAACAACATTATTATCTACCAGATTTTTTCTCTTATACGCCCTCAATGCATAGGTAGTGGTGGTCGTGAAATGCATGCAATCGTGCAAAGTTTATACTTTGTACTTGGAGCTACACTGTCTTTTGATGTGGCTATATGGTGTCACTCAGGGATGATGTCATTTTGAGGGGTAGAAACCACAAACCGCTAGGCAGAAATCAGGAAGGTCCATCTAGAGCAGGGGTGGGCAATTATATTTTCCAAAGGACCACATGGGAAACCTGAGGCGTGTTCGTGGGCCGAACCAACAATAATGTTGAACGTAACTTATGTTCAATATGAATTTTTTCCTCTTGTAAAGAGTGTTAAATATCATCATGTTCATTAGGCTACCCACTATCCTTAAGAATAAGGATATTCTATTTAAGGAAAAGAGACAACAAAAAAAATGGCTGTATTTTTCACACTCAGCATACTCCAACAACGTCAGCACTGCTGTGCGGTTATACATTCTTCTCGTGCGGCAAAGAAGCCGAAGCAGTTCAGCGGGCCGGATTAAAAGGACCAAGGAGCCGGATGTGGCCCCCGGGCCGTAGTTTTCCCACCCCAGATCTAGAGTCTGGAATGGACTAGACTTAATGTTTGGGGAGATCAAGAATCCCAATCATTTTTAATATTTCCTCTCCAGACCACCAAAAAAATGCTATGGCACGCTTTTTACTCATTACAGACACACAAAACACAATGGTGGTAGTTGGTATCAGAAAGTTCTGCAATATGCCAACAGATGACAACACAAGGTAGCATGCACAGTCAAACTGAGCACCAGTGAGCTGAAAGACATCATCCTGTACACATCAGTTGAGTAACCACGCTTGTGATTTTATCATGGACAGCAGGCCAGAACAAAGAGAAAACGTGAAATTCTGAGATGTCAAAGCTGCAGAAAGTTATTTGAGATATTATGAGTGTATTATGGTCTGAGAAACGTAACTGAAAGATCAAGAAGACCTTCAATGAGCTGTTCATTTAGAAATGATGGACAGTAGAGGATAGTCCGCAATATTGCTGCCATTGTTGGTTTGTCAAAGAGAACAACAGTGATTGTCAAAGAGAACAGTCCAGGCGATTCTCACGTGCTTTGTTGCTGCTATGTTCGTCCACAATAGCAACCGTCAGAACGATGAAGCAACCGTCTTCACAGTGGAAGAGCCCATCATCTCCATTATAAAAAAGGTAAGGAAGGTCCGCAGAGCGACCAGGTGCATGCTCATTGATATTTGTGCCATTAAGAATTCGTTCTGAGGGGCCAGTCTGTCAGTAGTGATTTCTATTGCCATGTTTTAAGGCAACAGGATGGATATAGATCGAAAGTGACCCGAATCATGTCAAACATTTTGATACCACATTGTATAAGCTGTATTTTCATTCACCCTTCAATGTTTACATTCCCTAGGCTTGCCTAGCATTAGCTTAACATTAGCCTAGCCTTAGCCATTAGCCATAGCTGTTTTGCTATGTCCTGGTTAATTTCCTTAGTTGATGTTTTCATTAAAAGCATTTTATGTCCTTCTCCGCCTGATTGTCTTTTGTGGCAAAAAAAATGTAAAGAACAGGCAGTGTTTTTCCAATCTTCACTTTCGGTGATCCAGAGTACAGTATGTCTCGGACGCTTGTCAAAACCCTGACCCCGTAATATTTCTTTTCAACCTTGGCTTTTTCATATAATATAGGTTTGATGCCACGTTCCAAGTGAAATTTGTTCTCGTTTGAAACATGTTTTTTTCTTTTCTTTTTTTTTTACATTTAGCTCAGACAATTATGACTTTTAGGCTTCCTCTGCTCCTATCAGCCTACCTATAGCTTTCCTGCACTTTTGTGTTCGACCATCGGATCACCCGAAATATCTCCATGTTCCGAATACTCCCTCTACATTTTTATTCCGTTCTTCAGTATAACAGATCCTAGTGTAAGGCTGTTGTGTGAAACATTCTGAAGTGTCACTGCATAATGCATGTAATCTGAAAGCTTTTTAAGAATTATTTCTGTTTTTGCTAAATGTAATGAAGGAAAGAAAGAAAGAAAAAAAGGAAATATCTCTTCTTTTTGACACTGTGGTGAAATATTCTGGAGACATTTTTTTTCTGTTATATGCAATTTCTTCACAAAGGGTTTGATTATCCATAATCCTGTTAACTGTTTTCCTACAATGCTTGAAGCACCTCCTCAGAGTAATTCTCCTCCTTATGCACTTCAATCAGGGGAAAATAGGATGTAAGCAAAAATCATTAATGGACTAAAACCCCTGGCAAGGACATGAGTTTCATAAACTGGTCCTTCAATGTGAAAGTATCCTTTTTATTCCCTCCCTTTTTGGCACCACATGGCAAAACACAGTGTTTTACATTTACCTGGCTTTTGCACTTCATTTATTGTTTATAAACCGCCAAGCATCAAGAGCCACTACAAGGTCCATGTGAAGTTATAGAGGCAAATGTTTCTACTGAATATGCTCTTGAGTATTCATTATATTTAAAGCTCTATGCTAGGACTGACAGTTCTTTAGCTTGCTTTGGATTCAACAGCAACATCTACACAATTTCTTTCAAACCAGATTAGATGATCTGTCCATGATATTGATTGAATTTAATGTTGTCTCATTGAGAAAAAAAAGAAGTTTAGCATCTGTAGTGCTATATACATATACTGTACTGTGTGTATGTATATATATATATATATATATATATATATATATATATATATATATATATATATAATATATATATATATATATATATATATATAAATTAGGGGTCATCTGGTGCTGGATCAAATGTAACACAACACTCCTTGTAAACTAGTTTTTAAACAAATGTGCTAAATGAAATAAATGAATTCTAACAACTGAGGTAGCTCTCTTTCTTTTCCTGACACATTTGAGTATTTGGTGTTTACCCCCCCCCCCCGTTGTGTTGTTTACCCCCCCCCCCCCCCCCCCCCCCCCCCCGCATTTTCCATTTTCAAGAGCATTTGCAAGAGAGCAAAATATTTTGTGCAATTGTGTGATTTTTCTCAAAATATTACCACTTTAATCTTGTATTACTATATTTGTAACAATAATTAGACTTTAATCCTTTGCTGCTTCACTTTCATTTCATAATTTCACCGTGATTCTCAAAATCCTTCAACCTTATTCCCACCTTGGTTCGACTTCTATTATTTTGTCGTGGTACTAAATAACCGTCATACTTTAGGGCTTGCTGATACTCATAAGTGATCATTGGCCTAATGCATTAGTTTTGCATAAGAGTTTTGTTCCCCGTATACCATGATCAATCCAGAAATGCTATTTTGAATGGCTATACATTTGATTAATGGTTCAAGATAGAGAAATATAAATAAATGAATGAATAAAATATCCCAATAGCTTCATTTTAATTATGGATATGGAACAAAAGGATTCACATAATTTCATTACACAATGAATGAATTGATGATTCGTAGATTTCATTATTTAAAACAAAAAACTTCAATCCATTATTTAATTCCTTTTATGCTAGTTGAGGTCTTGCAAAAGTGCGACATGTGTGTGTGTGGGTGTTATAAGGACTATTTTTTATGACATTCTTAGGTGGAAAAACAGGAATCAGTTGATGTTAGAATGCTAGTTGGCATTTTGGCGAAACTAAAACGAGTGCCTGCACATGCGATTTTTAACATTTCTTTCTTTCCTTTATTTTTTTAATACAAACACTACACCGACGCTCACTAATTCTAAACGTCGTATAAAAACATTATACAAAGCATCCTGCAGCCTTTTTTTCCCCTTTTCATTCACAGTCGTTGCTTTGTTAAGAAGGCGCTGCTCACAGATGATTTATTTGAGCCATTATTATAAGAACAAAGGATTTATATTAATCAGGGCATTTAAGTCCTCTCGAGAGGCTCCTAATGTGATTTGCAGGTTGAATTGTTCTGCGTGGTGGGTCTGCTCGGGCTCAATATAGCACCGCTGATTTGGTTATGAATAACAATTTGGTTGTGTAAAAACGCTGGCCAGCTGACGCGATCAATTAAATCGTGTTTGCAGGGTGAAAAGTTTCAGTGGTCATTAAACGCTGTATTGTAGCCTGGTCCTAGCATAGCGCAACATTGTGTTTCTCTGCTTTTTGCTTTTTTGAATGATAGAGCTTTTGGTAGGAATTATGATCTTGAATGGACATTCACGCAAGGATGAATGGTTTGGTAGTGCTTTGGTTACACACTAGTGTGTTACTCAGAGACATCCATTTAACATTCGAATGAAGGTTTCAAGATGCGTGACTCATTTGGATAAAAGCATATGCATGAGTAAATAGAGGTAAAACAGTTTTGATGGTTTATTTTTCTTCTTGATATTCACCTGGAGCCTTGTGCAAATTCCTGACTTTATGTTGCTATGTTGCTTTTCTTTCTTTCTCTCTCTCTCTCTCTTTCGCTCAAAGAGTTTTTGTCCATTAGTAGTACTTAAAAAAAACAACAGCAACAACAACAGTAAAACAAAAAAAGGACAAATGGCTCATTTACATTTAAATTCTTTAATGATTATATATTTTAGATTAGAAGTAGATTAAAATTTGTTGTTGTGCAACATATATGTAGTGAGCCATGGAATACAGTTACCATCTACCCAGAATTGCATAAGTGGCCTATTAATAATAAACAGCGGTTGGTTTACTGGCTAGCATGTTCGCCTCACACCTCCAGGGTTGGGGTTCGATTCCCATCTTGGCCATGTGTGTGTGGAGTTTGCATGTTCTCCCTGTGCCTCAGGTGGTTTTTCTCCAGGTTCTCCGGTTTACCCCCGGTCCAAAAACATGCACGGTAGGTTGATTGGTCCTTGGAAAATTGTCCCTAGTGTGTTAATGTGTGTGTGAATGTGTGTGTGTGTGCCCTGCGATGGGTTAGCATTCCATCCATGGTGTATCCTGCCTTAATGCCCATAGACGCCTGAGATAGGCACAGGCCTCCATGTGACCCGAGGTAAGATCAGATAAAGTGGTAGAAGATGAATGAATGAATGAATTAATATATAATATGCAATCACATATGAAGAAGATCCTCCACAAGATCTTCAAGATTTTCCACACAAAACCATTTCAATCATATCTTTGAGAATTTGCCATTATGTACAGTTTTTTCTTGCTGGAAAAGGTTTGGCTCTTCTAGTTCAAGTAAGGACAGAATTTCATGCCACCACATCCAAAGGCATCTATATAAAATTGTGTGAATATAACTTTGTGGGAACAGTTTGACACATTCAAGTCTCTCAATACTTTTGTCCTAATAATGAATCTCTATTTAATTACATTATTATGGTATACAGTCTGGTTCTTAATAATATACACTTAATTAAAGATTCATTATATAAAAATACTCGTTATGGCGTATCTTTTTTTAACCTTCGTGTGTCACATTTCATACTCGTTTCACTTTATAAGTCACACAAACGGACATGGTGTTTTCCATTAAACCAGACGTTATCATGTTATTTTATTTATTTATTTATTTGTTTGTGTTGCAGAATGTAGTTAAGTCGAAAATGGAAATGGTTCCTCAGACAATAACTAAGGTGAAGGTTGGGGGCCGAGGGGGGCCGGATGGGGGTTACGTCACATAGGACCTTACCAAAGACCAGCATGTGGCACAGACGAGTTAAACATGCTATTTAAATGCATTGAGACAGTTAGATAAAGCTGGAACTTTTACAGTTTGAAGAATTTGTCGAGGTTAGTTTGGGCTTTCAGAAACTGCCCCCCCCCTCTCTCTCTCTCTCTCTCTTTGAAAATCTGTCTCCTGTACAAGCAGTGTTGACTGTTAGTAAATTCAATTATAATCATGTGTTTTTGCTTTTTTTAGCAATTTTTTTATTGCTTTTATTTATTGTGGCAGCACCATATCAGTATTAAAGGATGATATACTGTACACTGTAAACACATCTAGCACATATCAAATGTTTAGACTTGAAGGTAACATGAAGGTAAAACATGAAGGTAATTAACGGCTGCAACACATCTCAAAAAAGAAACAAAAGTCTGGAAAAAGTAGACATTATTTAAAATTATAGCTGGAGAAAGAATTGCAACTATTTAAGGTAATTGACAGCAGGTCAGTAATATGATTAGGTATAAATAGTTTAGCGTAGAGAGGCAGAGTCTCTCAGAAGTAAAATGATTGGCTGAGCTTCTCCAATCTGTGAAAGACTGTGGAACAATTTTGGAATACTGTTCAATAAATAAAACAATGCAAAACAGTTCAACATAATGCCATCAAAAACTTTTTTGAAATCTGGAGAGATCTCGGTGCACAAGGGACAAGAGTAAAAAACAATACTGGATCCCAGTATTTTCTTTGAGCCCGTTAAAATCAGTCATTATTCTGTAATGGAAATCACCTCATGGGCCCAATAAGACCTCCAGAACCTCCAGTGATGGATGTTAAAAATGGAAATGGAAATAGACCCTACTTATATAAAAGCCTACATAATTACATAATTGTATTACAGATAGCAGACATACCGAAAAGGGGGGGGGGGTTGGGGTTGAACTTCTTTTGTATGTTTATATTATTTATGTCTACATAATGGCATTTCAAGATTTTATTTGAAAAAAAAATGAATCATTAACATTTTGGATTTAATTTGATATTACTGATATCTTTGATATCTTGGTATCTTTAAACCTATATATGTTGATGCAAAACTTCTGTCATTGTAGGCAGTATGCATGTGCTTTCATGATAATCACTACAATTACTCACTGGTGTTTCTTAGCTTTTACACATCTCTCCAAACTCTGGTCAGTGCTCTCACAAAACACTATGGACAAAATATTTAGTTCACATCGCCAACCAGAAATTATATATCAGGGAACAAGCAAGAGCAGGTCTTTATTATCATTATTATTATTATTTTAAGACAAATTGCAAGAGCAGGTCTTTATTATCATTATTATTATTATTTTAAGACAAATTGCAAATGTTTATGGTTCCGTCCTTCACATGAGAGTCAACCACAAGTCTTATTTTCTCCTGCAGACACAGGATGGAACTAGCTGACTTCCTAAGGGACAGTCACATTAATTGGCAAGGCCCATACAGGCTCCCTCATATGGTACAATATTTACATCTCTATTATGCAAAGAAGAAGTCATCTTGCGGGAACATGATCCAAAATGCTGACATCCTCTCTGGGTCAAAGTTCATTTAAAAAAAAAGTGGCAAACTGTTTGGTGGTCAGAAGAATTGATATTTTAATATAATGTTGTATACCAAATCCTTAGGACTAAAGAGGAGAGTGACCATCTGGAGTGTTTCAGCACTCAGTTTAAAAAGCGACATCTCTAAAGGTAGTGCAGTTAGTGTTGGCAGCATAAGCAACTTGCATATTCGGAAGGCTCCATAAATGGTAAATAGTGTTTACAAATTTCAGAGCATCAAGTGCTTCTATCCAGAATTATGTAAAGGAAATGTAAGAAACTGGAATTGAGGTTTTACTAAAACAAATGATAAATTGCGATTTTCGGTACAATCAATTTCAAAAGTAAATTAATAAATGACGTGAATGATTTCAGTATTAGATCAACATAATGACAAGAATTCTCCAGAGGATTAGCATTTCGCCACGTGACCAAATGAACACAGATCAGTTGGGTTCACTTGCCTACGGGTTTCACGAGACAAAGCATGTACTATGCTGGCCGTTAATCTCCTTAATGTCATTTTCCTCTGGCATTTTAAGCAACAGGATCTAATAAGCTTCTCTTTTTTCTGCACGATATAACATTTCCAGGCAAGATGAAATAAAACAAGTGCTCAAGTTTAGATTAATAGCATACATACAGTATATGTGTGTACAAAATATTATATATATATATATATATATATATATATATATATATATATATATATATATATATATATATATATATATATTAAATATATATATATATATATATATATATATATATATATTATAAGAGTGTATGAGGAATGGGTGTTAATAAAATAATAAAAACAAGATATCATTCATAAAGTTTACATTTTCTATGTTTTTATACATCAGTTATATATCAGTTTCAGATAATAGAAATAATCTCTTTTGGTTGTTGTTGCTGCTGTAGGACATTCTTGCAGATTCTATCAGAGACCAAATACTGAATAGATCATGTACTCTATTTTGGAAAAAAATATATGGTAGACTGGAATAAACAAACAAAAAATATAAAATAAATAAAAAAGATACTCTTAACTATCAGTGTTTTGAGTTAATAATACACTGTATAATAAAATGCATCCAAAAAATTTTTTTAGCTGCTCGGTATCTGCATTTAAATTCATGAGCCTTGTCCTTTGGATAATTCATGAAGCCACCAAACATCTTTATAAACAAACTTGCTAACAGGCTGGCAAATGTCAGCGAACAGAGCATTTGTAAATAGCAGGCAGAGAATCTGTCCATTTTTCAATCCGGGTGCGCTCAGATACTAACGTACCTTTCTAACCCCTTAGGACTTCCTGACTTTGTCCTCAATTACGCGTTGCTTTTGTGCGGGTGTGTCCAGGAGGTGGTGGATGACACAGAAGCAGATGCGTGCCATTTGTTTCGCCGCTTTCCGTATACACAAGAAGGTCGGCAGAGTGGAGGAATCCATCCGGATGAAAGCTAGTGCGCTCCATTACATTTCGCCAGTTGGAGACTAATCACAGAGGAAAGTGGCACTGTTTCGTCTTCCCCTTGACATGCCACCACCCATTGTGCATTTATTATCCTGAAGTAGTGAAGAGGAAATTATTGGTGCACTTCCATTTTCTGTTCAAAACCAGAAAAACACATAGAAGGCTTGAAGATGGCTTTGGACTGCAATTTATATGAACAATTTTGCTCTCTTTCAATGAACTGTCAAAATATAGACTTCATGATAAAACTATTAGGATTTTCCTGGATATATAACTGCAGTTTTTGACGATACTGAACAGTTATTATTATAATTATATTATAATAATTATTAGAAAAAATATTAAGATACTTGATTTTCCAATATGTTGGATCTCACGATTAGAGGAGGATATAGTGGCCTCCTATAGAACTCTAATGCAAAACACTGGAAACATTTGGGGTGAATCAAGACACAGAGTAACACCCTTCTGGTCTAATGAGCAGAAATCTCCATAGGCACACAGCAAAATCTTGTGGAACGTCTTCCCGAATAATTGAGATTATTATAAAAACAAATGAGGGCTAATTATGAAATAGGAATCATATACAAAGCACTTTTTTCAATATAGGGTGTAGCTCAGCAGTCTAAAGTGTTGGGCTACTGTTCAGAAGGTCGGGGATCCAATCCCCAGTGCTTCCAATCTGCTGCCTTTGGGTCCTTGATCAAGGCCCGTAAGCTCCTGTGCTACATTGGCAGTATATAATGACTGACCCTGCGTTCTGATCCCAGCTTCCAAAACAAGCAGGTATATGTGAAGAAAGAATTTCACTGTGCTGTAATGTATATGTGACAAATAAAGGCTATTCTATATAGTATATTTAGAATAATATATTATTGTCACAAAGGGGAGGTGGTAGCCCAGTAGTTAATGCATCTCAGGTTTGAGTCCCTGCCACTAGTGGGCCAGTGTTTTAAAGTTGTATAATTTGTAGTATACTGTAAGAATAAAATGTTTATAAAATGTCTAATGCTTACTTACTAAGCATTTTGGAAAGTTGTAATGTGCTATATGTAAAATTGTGATTTATAATAATATCCTTTATTGGTCACATATACATTACAGCACAGTGAAATTCTTTTCTTCGCATATCCCAGATTGATGTTGGTAGCTGGGGTCAGAGCGCAGGGTCAGCCATGATACGGCGCTCCTGGAGCACAGAGGGTTAAGGGTCTTGCTTAAGGACCCAAGGGCGGCAGCTTGGCCATACCGGGGCTCGAACCCGGATCTTCCGATCAGCAGCCCAGCGCCTTAGACCACTGATTTACACTTCCTCCCCAGATTTGTATTATTTGTTTTATAGTATCATTTAAAGTGGTGTAGTTTTGCTGACTGTTTAAAGGTTGTAAAGATGTAGTATTTTGCAGTGCGTTGTAGAATTATAATGTTTCTTAGTATGTTGTGTGATATACATTTTGTATGTACATTTGTATATACAAGTTGTAAAGTTCTGGAGTTAAGGAGTATATTGTAGAGTTTGTAATATGCAAGAAATAGATAATAATAGCATATTATAGACATTTTTTAACATGTTGCACATACATAATGCATGTGAAAGAAAGCAATTAGTGTTATTTAAATTCACAAATAGAAATTACATTTAATTATATTATTTTCATTTCATAATATACAGCTTGAAACCAACAAATAAAAACTTGTCATTTATACTATATTGCTACTGTGGATGCAATCTCTGTAGATATTTTTAGACCAGACCTGCTGCAGAGAGAGGGATGTTAAATAAATTCAAGCAGCTTCACACTCCTAATAAATTTGAAATCAGTGCTTACATCCCGCACTTGTGACAATACAAATATGTAGCATGGACTCTTTTGATAAAC
>JACRUU010000013.1:13799978-13872478 GCA_030449085.1 Kryptopterus vitreolus
AGACGGGGTGGAGGGCGGGATGTAAAGCCTGATGAAGGTTGCGGTTTTGATTTGAACTCTGTCTTCATTTCATCTGTTAGCATATTCACCAACACTGCATGCATTCACATGTATGTTGCAAAAGTACAAGACTAAATATACCTTTTCCATATTTATTCACCATATTTCAACTTGGCAGAAACAAAAGAAATTGCACAAATTGAACATGTTTGGATTAAAATCAGACAGTTTGATAAGAGGTAAGTTTAGCAGAGACACTATAGAATTATTATATGATGTATAAACTGACCACACCCCCTTGTCCTCATTGTTGGAACAGCGAGACTCTTTTTCTTTTCTTTTTTTTTTTTAATAATTGTTTTATATCTTTTAGTGGATAATGGACCATGTGACCCAGATTTGCCGAAAATAAGGCTCGCCAAGTTTTGTTCAGTTAAAAGAATAACCAGCGATTATCCACCAGTTTAATGAATGAATAGTGAATAAGAGTTGTGTATTAAAGTGTATATGAACGTCCACTAATTGTTAAGGCACTGGATTTTGGATCTGAAAATCATGGAGGGATGTTATGTGGGGAAAATCAAGCTGCCAGTCTTAGGCCCCTGAGAAAGGACCTTAACACTCAGTTATATGCAGGAGATAAATGTCACTCTGGATAAAGGCATAAGTACCATAGCTGTAATGCACCATTATCCACTCTACTGGGAAGATGTTTCACTAGATATTGGAGTGTGCTTGTGGAGATTCAATCAGTGAAGGGGGAAATGTAATGGTACTACAAGACATTCCATACTTTAAGATTACCCTAGATGCGCCTCCAAGTTTGTGGTAGAACCAAATATGTCTGGAAAAATCAGGTGTCCCAATACTTTTTTATCTTTCTTTCTCACTTACCTTCCTACATTTCTCATACAAATCTTAGTTTTGTTTTGTTTTTGTGTTTTTCTCAGACATTTGTCTCACATAAATCTTTCTTTCTTTCTGACATTCCTCATAAAATCTTTCTTTTTTTTTTGCTTTTCGTTTCTCAGACATTGTCTCTTTCAAAATCTTGTTGTTTTATTGAACTCTTTTCTGTGAACTTTCCCTACCCGAATGTTGATTGTATTGTTTCATTCCTCTTTCATTTCTGTCTTTCTCTTTCACAGATAATTTTCTTTCTTTCTTTCTTTCTTTCTTTCTTTCTTTGTGTTAGTACAGTTTGATGTAGGTGAGGCCTGAAGTGCAATCAGTGATCAGTTGATGTCAGAGATTTATAGTCCGAGATCTTCCCTACAACCAATACAAATCAGATGTTCATTGAGCTGGCTTTGTGCACAGGGATATTGTCATGATAGAACAAGAGTTCAAGAGAAAAGGAACACGTCTTATACTATTATATGCCACCAAGTTTGTGGCACCAGTTTGAGAAAAATCCAATATGGCTGAAAAAGTCGGGTGCCCCAATACTTTGGAGTCAATAGAGTGGATTCACTTAAGCATCCACATTTTTCAGCATGAGAAAGCAAAAGCTAATCCACCCAGCATTTTATTTCCATAATCTTTCTGGACAAATTAACAAACTAAATGCACCAATTATTCCTTTTTGTTTTATTTCCACTAGCAATCCGTCCAATGCAATGCAAAATGAATGTTCTATTAACACCACGCTGAGGGATTTTTACTGTATTGACGACCAGCAGTCTGGTGTTTCTTAAAGCAATTTCCATGGAAAACATTATGTAAAAGTGAGGGCGCCACATCGGCACAAAAAGCCATTCAGAGGGAATTATGTGTTGGTTATCAGCCACCAGCATTTTGTTGACGTTAAACGAATGTCTTGCGAATGAATGTTATGGGAGCCAGAAAATCATTATGAATGTGAATAGGTTTCAATAGATGCCCCTCCAAACACACCCCTCACTCCGACACATACTTTGTTGGCGGTTTGTCCTTCGGGGATAGTAGGGCTAAGCAGATTAATGAACGAGGATCAGCTGAAGTTAAGAATGACAGGAGAATGACAGTTCATTTGGATGGCACGGGAAAAGGCTGCTGGGATTTCTACAGGAGTGCCACCCAAGTGTGCGAACGCTAACTTCAGGAAAGAATGCATGACGCCTCGTGTGACTCGGATTTACAGGGTCAGCGCATATCTGCTGGAATAATTATGATGAGCATGGGGCAAAGTGCATAGGAGAAAATGTGTGCCATGTCGCTTTTGCTGGTTTCTGGGCTTCATAATAGAGTGCTTGGAACGTTTGGGGATTACATGTTATGCTTCATAATTTTTCCTCTTTCAGCAATTTTCTTATCCTCCCATGGGATTTGTGCTTATTCACACATAAGGAAACCTGGGGTGCAGTCAGGATTCCAGTTATAGGGTTGAGGTTAGATATCAATTGCAGGGGAAACATATTCAGGAGATCAGACCGCAAACATAAATATGGCCAGAAAAGTCAGGTGTCAAAATACTTTTGTTCTCACACATTTAATCTGATTTATAATTTAAACTGATTTATTTATTCTTTCTTTCATTCTTAAGAAGACATTGATATGAAATAAAATGTCTGTTTTTCTTGTTTGGATTTCATTTTTTTTATTGTTTCCTCTTTCTCCATCAAATCAACCAATGTCCCATTCTTTTATATTCTCTCTCTCTCTCTCTCTCTCTCTCTTCCATTTTCCACAAATGTTCGTTTAACTTTCATTTCCCTTTTCTCTTGTTACTTTCTCTTTCTTTTAATGGAAAACATTCTTCTTTTTTTCTTTCTTTCTTTTTTCCTCATTAGAAATTTCCTTCCAGCGTGTCTCATCCAACTATTTTCTTTTCTAGCATTTAAAATCTCTCTTTTCCATTGAAGTTTTAATTTATTTGTAATGTCTGTCTTTCTTTCTTTCTTTACACTTTTTTTTGTACAAATCTTAAAGGAACAAAATAAAGGAATTGATTCATTTTAATTATTGATTTGTTTAGAACTCCTGACACCGAGTACTTTTGTGAATCTCTTTTTTTTGTCATTAGTGTGTTTTTTTCTGCTATTTTTGTATTTCACTTTTTATTTGTTCTTCATAATCAGTTTATTTGCCGTCCACAGGCTTCCCAGATGGAGTGTTTACTCTCCTGTGGTTCAGCCGTGCTGCGTGAAACTTTCACGTGAACAATCCGCCTTCACTCAGACGCCATTAATCAACAGAGTGAAATGTCACACGCGACTCCTGCACTCTTGTTATTGATGGCTTTGAGTAAGATTTCTGCATCCTGCTGGGCGTTTATCATCCACCAATTACTGCAGGCTGCAGGATCATCAGCTCAGGTGAGCTCCTGTAGAGCACCTCACTTCTGTCCATCAGCTCAGCCTTATTTTACTGCAGTGCAGTTCAGGTCAGACAACTGAGAGATGGAATCCTTCTTCCTTCCTTCCTTCCTTCTTTTTTACATGTCCTTTCTTCTTTCCTCATTTTCTTCACTCATATGTATATTCCGTTCCTCCTTCCTTCTTTTCTAATGCATTTTTATTCAAATTTTCCCTTCTTTGCATTTTATCTTTTTTCTTACGGATTTATTAGAACTTCAATATTTTTCCCCATTTATACTCATCATCCCTCTGTCCATCCATCATCCATCCACATCTCTACTTCTATTCTCCCTCCAAGTTTTCGGATTATTTTTTGCTTCTCTCAGTTCCAAATATTTATTCCTCCCTTTCTTGTGTCTTTCTATCATCCACTTATTTCTGATCTTGCTCCTTAACCTCCTTCTTTTTTCTACCTCGTTTCTCATCCGAATCCTTCTTTCTGTCTTTCGTTCATTTGTAAATTGGTGTGTCAAGTAGGAACTCATGCGTTGTTAAATTCAGAAACAGAGATCCTGCACTCGAAGTCCCACAGGGCGGAACACTCGCCTCATGGAAATACACACACACAGCAGTGTTAGGACATAACGCCTGAAATGATCCAGAGTCGTGGTGCGAGTCCAGATGTGCAGATAAATGCTGGCGATGTGGCGTATTGAGTTGTTGACTGGCTTTAATTGGCCACAGAGAGGCTGCTGATGAGACGAGCGTGAAAGCTATGCGAGAACGTCGCCTGCGGCCACTTTGTGCAACAAACTTTATGCTCTTTTAATTGCAGTTTGACTGTAATTCCTGACCTTTGGACTTCTTTTTAAAAAAAAAAAACTATTTGTGATTAGAATAAACCAGGATTACTCAGTGCATCACTGAGAGTCACAGCATGTGTAGCTGATCTTCTTTCTTTGAGGACACTTGGCCAATATGATCAAATTATGTAGAAAATTGGATATGGTCAATGAGCGACAAGCATTTCACACAAGCGGGAGAATAAATCTGGCTCATTTGTGCTTCATTTAAATGCTTACGCTTTGGAAAAGCAGCATGTCTGACTCAATAAGAAGATTAAAAGCAAATATAGGATGGAGCATCAGGCTGCGCTCATTAGCACGTCAGCTTGTCGAACGCCGCGAACTTGGCTTTACTACCGAACCAGATTAAACT
Source organism: Kryptopterus vitreolus (assembly GCA_030449085.1). Taxonomy (NCBI): domain Eukaryota; kingdom Metazoa; phylum Chordata; class Actinopteri; order Siluriformes; family Siluridae; genus Kryptopterus; species Kryptopterus vitreolus. The sequence continues at coordinate 13,804,475 of JACRUU010000013.1, forward strand.
CATATTTTGGCACATAACTGAACACATCATGTCACAACTGGGAAAAAAAGGTCAAGCCGAGGCTAAAGACTCGAAATACTTGCAAACAGAAAAAGTGGCTTGATGGAGTGTGAATGGTGAAGTTTCAAATTGCATTTGCTTTAATTCATTTTGTGTCAGTCTCATTCATTCAGATAAAAACACAAACACTGTAGAAAGAAGCACAGAATCAACATAGAAAACCCCAGTGATCCTGATTTTATCCTCAGCTTAAGGAAGCATTGACTTCTTTCTTCCATTTTATTTATTCTTTTTTTATGTTTTGTTAACTTTTTTATAGTTCTTTTTCTTCTTATTATTTTTTCTTTATTTCATTACTTTATTATATTTTATACATTTTCTCTGTACAAATGTTGGTTGGTTTGTTTCATTTTTCTTTTTCTTTCTAGATAAAAAAGATATATTTCTTTTTTCCCCACTTTGTCCATATACTCTCCACATGCAAGTATATTTGCAGAACACATTTTTTTTTTGTCTTATGCAATCATTTTCACATGAAACTTACTGATGAAACAAAATACTGATAGGTGCTGTGGATACATATATTGCCGGTTTGCACTTAAATAATGTTATTTATATTTTGGATTATATATTTGGATTTTTTTAAATTGGGGAAAATCTATTATAAAGATGGGATTTGTGCTATATGAATACAGATTGTACATGCTTCATGGTGTAATCATGTTATTTGCTAAATAGGATCATGTAGGATCATTTCCCTACAGCTCCATAGCTAATAAGCCATTAAGTAATTGGATCATTAGCAGTAATATACAGTAGATTTCTGTATTGGGTTTTCTCACCTTGGTTTTAACAGGTTTTATCCTGTCCTTCAATGTCCCAGCATACTTTTCTCTGAAAACCCGTTACCTTTGCTGTTCTATCAGTACCTCATTTTGTACAGCACATATCATGCTAGCTCACCTATGACAGCATCCCATGGCTTCCAGAGCATTCCTTTGTGGAACAGATGGGCAGGTTAATTCCATACTGGGCCATTTAGCAGCTCTCTAGATGGACCGATCTCCACCTGGCAAAGCCCATGGAATGGGGCTTGTACCCATGAGGCATGATTTGAATTGTTTGGACATATATATATATATATATATATATATATATATATATATATATATATATATATATATATATATATATATATATATATATATATATAGGTGTGTGTGTGTGTGTGTGTGTGTGTGTGTGTGTGTTTATTACAGTTTTTTTACAGTTTTTTTTACATTTTACAAAGATTGACTGTTGCATGTTGGTGAAAGAAGGTGAAAGAAAGGACATCACCAGAAATTGCAGAAATAATTTTTTTACATACCAAGTCAAATTTAAGTTATTGTCAAGCCAAGTTTAAGTTAAGACATTTATCACAACATCATAACACAAACATCATAAGACACACAAATACTGTATTTTGTTTCCTACCGGGCTTAATTGCACTATAAATGAAGTCATTTCAAGTCAAGTATCACTGAAAGTGCACTTCTCCGTGGCTGAAAAATAAAATTCACATTACTTCTGTGGTTAATCCCAAAGAGATTTGAACTAATAACAACTGAAAGCTAAAGCTGACCAGCTGTTGTATTTGGTCTCATTTGTAGTCGTAACACAGTGAATTATATGTGGACTATTCAAAGAAATAACTACAAAACCACGGAAACGGCCAAACTTTCTAAAGTTCTTAATTCAATAAGAATTAGCGTTAGAGTTATATAGATATCAGAATATTTTTATTAAGACCTAACAGTAAATTTAAGACATTTTACGAGACATTTTGTTGAGTTCCAATGGAAATCCTGTATTATAATATATACTATACATTATGTTCGTTATTTACAATGGAATCATTTATAACATGGCATGTGATACGTAAAACAAATTCCCTTCATTTGTACTTTTAGAACATCTTAACAATATTCCAGAAATTCCACACAGCATTAGAAGCATAAAAAAGTGAAGGACATCAGTCTTGAGCATCCTTTTGCTGTGTGAACTTTGTGTATAATGCAGCAATTCAAAAATGAATGTCTTGAAGCATTTGATTTCACACAGCAAAACATTTGTCTCACAATAGATAATTAAGCAGACACTTGGATGCATATGGTTCAACACCCTTGGGCAGGAGCAGCTGGGATATGCAATACCCTAGCTGTAACTCGGTTACTTTTGGCATAGTATTTTGCTAACAAACAACTAAAGCACTGTCGACCGGAAAGGATAAAAGCACTCTGTGTTTTTGCGTGAGTTGTCTGCGAATCGTTTGATGAATTGTTTGTCTTTTTATGTAAAAATGACTCCGGAAAGCAAGAATGAGCTCCCGAAAACAAACTTTCAGTGCCTTAGTGGTGTCACGATATTGGAACCCTGAACAACATCGGTATTTATTATATATTTGTTCGATTTTGAAGACAGCACATCTATGAATGAATACATATGGAATTATGTGGTAAACAAAAAACAACAAATAAATAAATCAAAATATGTTTCATATTTTAGATTCTTCAAAACTGCCTTTGATTAGTGTTTTGCACACTTGGCATTGTCATTCTGTCGATGAGCTTCCTGAAAGGGTTTTCTAACAGGCTGAAGCACTTGTTGGCCCTGTTGCCTTCACTCTGCCAGGTCAGGTGACTGTAGAGGTCAGGTGACTGTCGAGGCACGGTCATCTGGCACAGCACTCCTGTTTACTGTTTACTACATAATGCTATGTGTTCATTCATAGTTTTGATGCCTTCAGTGAGAATCTACAATGTAAAAAGCATTAAATGATTAGATTAAAATCCATTAAAAAACACTTTGACTGTTAGTATATTTACATATAGGGGATGCAAAGAAATATGTGACAAAAAGGTGAGGTGGTCTGTGGGTTTGGCTGTTCCTATTCTTAATTCCTATTATAATCACTGAATTATGTTTTAATATATTTGTGTCCATACATGTGTTTAATACTTATAATCCATTCTCAAAAGTGCAGACTTTTATTTACCAAAAAACTCTCTGTTGCCTCAAGCTGTTTTAACCAATCCGACTGTGATTTGATCAGTCAAATGCCTCATAGCAGGTAGCTGGACACGTCGGCATTTTCACCTCCTTTGATTAGATCCCCATATGGATTTAGTAGCGGATTATTCATGCTGCAATGGCTGACAGAGGTCAAAAAACTGATTTGCTCGCAGATACACTTACAAGACATTAACAAGGCAGATTTTCAAGAAATGGTGGACAACATGAGGAAAGGGCAGCTAAAAGGGTTTAAAATGATCATTAAGCTTATGGCCATTTCTACTTTTGCATTTTCTTTGCCAAAACATTTGCACAAAAATACACAATTCATTGATGATAATATCAATACTTCGTAGAAGTAATGCAGCTACTACACTACTAGAGGCTACAGTGAAAGGAGAATTGTGTTCATTGTATACAGTTGTATACTGTAGGGGGCATGGTGGCTTAGTGGTTAGCACGTTCGCCTCACACCGCCAGGGGCCGGGTTCGATTCCCGTCTCGGCCATGTGTGTGTGGAGTTTGCATGGTCTCCCCGTGCCTCCGGGGGTTTTTCTCCAGGTTCTCCGGTTTCCTCCCGGTCCAAAAACATGCACGGTAGGTTGATTGACACCTTGGAAAAACCTTGGTCTCTAGTGTATGAATGTCTGTGTGTGTGTGTGTGTGTGTGTGTGTGTGTCCCGCGATGTGTTGGCATTCCATCCAGGGTGTATCCTGCCTTAATGCCCATAGACGCGTGAGATAGGCACAGGCTCCCCGTGACCCGAGGGAAGATCTGATAAAGCGGTAGAAGATGAATGAATGAATGAATGTATACAGTTGTGTTCATTTTACTTTAGATGGCATTATTATTTCTATTACTGTATGCCAGGGCTATTCAATTAGCTTGTCATGGGGGCCAGATTATGAGAAAGCATCCCAATTGAAGGGCCAGAGAGATATGGCTTGCAATATAAGTGATGACACAACGGCAATATAAGAGCCCATATGTTGTATTTTTGAACCTTAAGACACCCAAGTAGGCTTTTTCAACACTGAAACATGTTTATATGCTGTATTCTGAAACTACATAGTATCATTGCCTTGTACAATGGGCTTTTTTTTTAAACATATTGTTGTATTTCGAAGTATAACAATCAGTGCATTGCTCAAGTAAGATATTCTACATCCAAAAGGTTCATAGTTATAATTTGAAACTGCATAAAAATATTTTAGTTGTTGTAGTTGCACAAGCAGGCTTCTTCCACATTCAAACAAATACATATGTTATGTTTTAGACTTCTTTTTTGAAAGACATTTTGTCTAAATAGGCTGTGTAATGATTTTACACTGAATTTGTTGTTTTTTTGGGAAAATACAAAGAAAGAAAGACATAGAAGAAATGAACAAAAGTTATGACCTATCATTGTTCTCACCAGAGGCCGGTTGCTCCACTCACTTAACGTCACTTGACTCACGCACTGCGCAGCCGGAAACTGCAGCTCGTGCTAATGTTGAACAGGCGCACATCACTTCATAACTGTACAGTCCCTGACAATAGTCTTGTCGCTTATCTATTTTGTAGAAACACCTGCTATTAACCTTGCTATTATTGATTTTTAATTAATCAATTGGTGTTAGCAATAGCTCGTATGAACAGCTAAAACCCTCCCAAATGATGTTTAATGCACTGAAATAAATTAGTTTCACTGAAAAAAGATTTATCATTTAATCAAAACAGAAAGGTCAAATTTTGGCAAAACAAGACAAAAGTTTTGTCGCCTAAACAGAAATTGAACAAATTTACTGCAAATACAAAAATATGTCAGCAAATTAAGTAGTGGTGCTGTGAGATCCAAATTTAATATGTCTTGTATGACTTCCATGAGCTTGAAGGACTGCATCCATGCGGTTTGGCAAGGATTCATACAACTTATTGATGAAGTCATCAGGAATAGCAAAGAAAGCAGTCTTGCAAGCCTCCCAGAGTTCATCAATATTTTTTGGTTTAGTCTTCCATGCTTCCTCTTTCATCCTACCCCACATATGCTCAATGATGTTCAAGTCTGGTGACTGCGCTGGCCAATCCTGGAGCATCTTGATCTTCTTCGCCCTGAGGAACTTTGATGTGGAGATGGAAGTATGCGATGGAGCACCATCCTGCTGCAGAATTTGGCCTCTTTTATGGTTGGGAATATAAGAGGTAGCTAAGATTTCTTGGTATTTTAGACTATTGATGTTGCCTTCCACCCTGCAGATCTCTCGTACACCCCCATACTGGATGTAACCCCAGACCATGATTTTTCCGCCACCAAACTTCACTGTTTTCTGGGTGAATCTCGGATCCATGCGGGCTCCAGTAGGTCTCCTGCAATATTTGCGGCGACTGTGGTGTAATTCAACAGAAGATTCATCTGAAAAATCCACCTTCTGCCACTTTTCCAGCGTCCATCCTTTTATCAGGCTGTGGGCCTTGGCAAATGCCACACGGTTTTTCAATCGTCTTTTGTTTAGTGCTGGCTTCTGGGCACTGATTCGACCATGGAGGCCATTTCGAGATAGAATCCGACAAACTGTTCTGGTTGACACGGGGACTTCAGGTGACCAGGTCTCGTGGAGCTCTGCTGCAGTGGAAAATGGGCTGGCCTTGGATTTTCGAGCCAACAAACGGTCCTCTCGAGCAGTTGTCTTGCGGGGTCTGCCTGACCTGGGCTTGTCAAAAACGTCTCCAGTCTCTTCAAATCTTTTTTTTATCCTCTGTACTTGACGCTGAGACACATTGAAGGTGTCTGCCACATCAGCAGTGGATCTGGTCTTCAGCCTCTTGATAATCAACACTTTAGTCTCAGGGTGAATCTTAGGCATGTTTGCAGAGGTCTAGTTGCAGTTGAGGTGAAGGTCTAGTGTACTGGGGTTCTTTTTATACACACCTGAGACCTAATTGATCCATTATTAGTCACAGGTGAAGCTCTTTGCAAAAATGGACTCAATGGGCTTTACCAAGCTGTGAATATTAGAATACTTTTTGACAGTTTCGTTTTGCACTGAAACATTATTACAAAAGCTGTTGGGATTAAAATGAGCCATTTCTTGTAAAAAATCTTGATTAGAAATATATTTCAGCGGCACTTCAGGTCAATTTGTACACAAGCGACAAGACTTTTGTCAGGGACTGTAGTGGCCGTACTCCGACTAAACTAAACTTTATTCTAGATAGGTCTTTGTCACACTAGGCTATTCGGAGGGCCGGAACAAATTATCTTGGGTGGGGGTGGGTTCGATTCCTGTATGTGATGCGGCACTTTGTTATACTGCGTCTGTCAATAATTTTGATGCTTTCTATAACCATGGTGTCAATTACGTGGGTGGAAGATGCAGGCAGGATGCAACTGAAAGGCTCGGTGTAAAATGCACAAGCTGCTCCTGTGTACACAAATAATTTGTTGGGGTTAATTGTGTCCTACAAACAATATTCTTTAGAATTGGAAGGATTTTTAAAGGATTTTATAATGATATTAGGTAATTGTTGAGTCATAGGAACAATGAGCAATAAACAATGGCATAGATATTGTATGCATACACAAAAGCGCAGTCTCTCACCAGTCTGTTTTAAATAGGCACTTCCTGATACAAGCTTCTAAATGGCGTCTGAGTTTGTAGAAGGATATAAGTTCCTGTTCAGCAAACAAAGTCCAATCTGGAGCTTTTTTTTAGTATTATTTGGCATTTATTTTCTTTGTTTCTTTACTGCAATACTACTTTAACAAAAAAAAAAGTTATACTTTACATTTTTTTTTCAAAGTGAAAAACTATTCAAAAAAATACAAAAATATTATTATATTATTGTTGAAATTGATCAACCTAGTTCCGCTTCAGCATCGCTATGCTTTCCACGGTGTCTACACACTGAATCACGTGTGTTATCAGTCCAGTGGAGTGACCAGGGAGTATAAAAGCACAGGCAGCGGTGTTTGTATTTCCTGAGGAAAATGAAATTGAGTACTGGTAAATTTGTAAATGTCCTAAAAAAGGGAGATAAAAGCAAGAACACTTCAGTGCGTGGAATATTGATCTGGCAGAGATGGAAGGTGGGCTTACCCCTTCCTACTGCTAGATCAACCATCTTTACCCAGGGCTTGGTGCACACCTTTCAGTGTTTCTTCCTGCTACATGCTACGCTTTCTTCCTCCAAAGATGGTAGGGTGGATGCCTGGCGAGCACATAGACATGCCCTCGCAGCCGGTCTTGTTTGAGGAGCTGTCGGAGGTAGTGACGAGCACGATGCCAAGCTGGATATTGCTTGGCCGACTGAGCAGTAGAAACAGTGTCCCGTATATTCGATGCGCACTTCCTGCAGTGTGTCTTACTTCCTCTGCACTGGGGTTTGCCCTTTTTTTTGCCCTACACAGGTGCCCAGTCCTGGGCTAAGCCTTATTTGGCCTGGCTCTTCAGCCCCAATGTCAGTGGGGCTGACCTTCCTGAACTGTATCAGAAGATCAAAAATGTATGGGGCTGAAGGAGTGCAGTTTTAGTCTGACGCCACGGGTTGAAGAAGCACTGGCTAGCTATCTCCCCAGGTGCTGCATCACCCCATTCTGCAAGAATCAGATTTAGTGAGTAAAGGCCTATGAAGTGGATCAGCTCTGTGAGGGAGACAAGGGAGTGATCTTGGACAGATAGCAGAGCCGTGTTCCTGAATTCCCCTGTGGTGCCGACTGGCCTGTTCAGTGAGGTCGTAAATAGGGTCGCTGAACGGTTTCAGAAGGCCAAAAATCAGTTGGTGGCAACCCAGCATTTTTGTCCCTCTAATGGGACTGGCAGGTGCAGCCCCACCTCAACCTCAGTCAAGCACAGCTGGGTGTTGCAAAAAACAGATACAGAGGGACCCTGGGCAGTAAAACTATGACAAAGCCATATGACATGAGGGATCTGCGGGCTGTCATCATGAAATTAAGGTGTTTTGGCCCTGACTGTTCACCTCAACATACAGTGCCCAGAACCCAAAGGGGATAGTTCATTAGCCCTGATACGAACTCCAGGGCACAGTCATCTCCACCTAGTTTTCCCACTCAGCTCCTGCCTAGAACCCTTGCTGCACATGGTGTCACCATGCCAGTGATGTGTGTCCCTACATTGGACTGATTACACATGTGATTCAGAGTGTGAACAATGCAGAAGTGTTCAAACGCGGACCCAGAATTACCTAGAGATTTTTTTTGTTACTTTTTTTTTTCAATATGTTTTTTATTCTACATGTACATTCATGGCAATTTATTTCAAATGTTACAGATTTTATTATTGTTAAAACATGCTTTTTATATTACAGAAAAAGCTCATTTTTACATTTAATTTCTAATTATTATTATTATTATAAGCAATATGCAACATTCTTTTAATACAATATACTGCAGTTTATTAAAGGGAGGTGAATAATAAACATGCACAACAGATTTATCTATAGCTCAAAAATATCAACTCAATATCAAATATAAATAAATGCTTGACACATTTAACGATACTGTAGGTAGTATATAAAAGCAATGGCCCAGATTGTTCCAGTTGGATAAAATGCGACATTCAAATTTCTTGGAAACATTTAATAAAAACCAGAAAAAAACAGAATATGGATCCTGTAGCGCATAAACAAAAAGTGTTTCATCACGTAGCTTTTTTTTTAAACTGCTAGCCCACAATTATGGGTGTGCAGTAGTGTGATAAAAGACATGTCCCTGTCATCTCATTATTCAGTACACACTGTTCCAGCTCTGCACCACACCGTGGGTCTGTTGTCTATTTATATTAATGTCTGGATGGATAGAGACAAAGTTCACAAGTAGTGCAATGTGGTCCGAAAGGGCCAAAGGTATAGTGTGATTGACTGAATAAAGATTCCCAGTAGATTGAGTGTATGTCTCTCCCGAGCAGTAAAAAAAAAATGGTTTTTTATATATATATATATATATATATATATATATATATATATATAAGATATATATATATATATATATATATATATATATATATATATATATATATATATATATATATTATTATTTTAACTTGGGGCCCCCAACCTTATTATAATCAGATATGAGGAAGCTTTCTCTCTTTCTCTGCTCTTACTTTTCTATAATGCCAAAAAGGGAATTATCTCGCTAGAAAATGTTTACAGTTATAATCCAATTAGTGTTTTTGCTTTTTATCTAGTTTATTAAAAAATTTTTTTAATCTAATAAATACATCTAATCTGGTTTAATAATACAGATTCACCCTAAACAGATTGTAGGTGTTTTTTCTTTGTTGTTGTTGTTTTTTTTTTATATATACATAAACCAGTCTTAATATATTATATATTATAGTAAAAGAGTGAATTAAGAATTCAGTAGAAATGTTTTTGTCTGCTTTATGTTACCAGCTAGATAAACTTCTTCCTCTTAGGGGTCACCAGAAGATATTATCATTCTCCACACTACCCCATCCTCTATATCTGCCTCTTTCATCCAAACTATCTGCATGTCTTCCCTCACAACATCCATAAACCATCATAAGGTTACCCAGGTTCCCTGAGGGGACGAGACGCTGTGTCTGCAATGCTTTGGGGACACTTCTTTTATGGATTTATGCATTGTAAGCTTTAAGACATAGGGCACCTTGGGAACATAGCCCACTTTTGGGTACAAAAAGGTACAGCCATAACAGGAGTAAACACAAGGTGCGAAGTGCCTACAGAAAGAGCTTTTAAATCCTCAACCCATTTAAAACATGTGATGGCCAGTAAAAAGACAGACTTGACTGTCAAAAACCTTCAAGTCACATGTTCTATTGGCTCGAAGGTAGGCAACTTCAGGGCCTCAAACACTACAGCCCTAAGTCCCAGACAGGTCATCTAGATTGTAGCAAGGGCCTCAACCACTTGTTCCTAGGCGCCACAACGGAACCATGTCACCAAGGGATCTTTAGCTAAGGACTGTCCCCCAAGAGGGGCCTGGTAGGCCGACACATTGACTTTGAAAGTAGAGGAAATGAACCGGTTGGTGAACTGTATAATATGGACAGGATTGCCTCTGAGAAAAAAAACCCTTGTTCCTGAGCCACCAATGAAGGGGCCTCATAAAGAGGTGGAAAGCAGAAAAATCATGGCTGCTGAGGCCATCAACCGTAGCAGTCTCTGGAGCTTTTCTTACAGAAATTCCAGGACTGAACCTACAGGTCAGTTTTTAACTGCATCCAAACCATAAGAGGATCTGATGCACTAGCCTGTATAGTTGAAGAAAGTGTAGACCTCTTTGATGGATAATGTTGGAGACCAATGTTGTCTGTGCATATGAGCAAATGGCAGTTCCTCAGGGTCGGAATGGAGTGCTTGAGTGCTCGAAAGACAGCCATCATCTCCTGGCAATTTATGTGCCAAGAGAGGTGGAGGCGACTCAATAACCACTACCCAGCCCATGAGGGATGCTTCTGTCATAAGCCTTATATGACTCACAGGAACTCCCAGTAATGTGTTTTGGGAAAGCAACACTGGGTCTTTCTAAATAGTCACGGCATGGAGCTCTTGCTGCATGACCCCACCAATGATGGGGCCTCATAAAGAGGTGGCAAGCGGAAAAATCATGGCAGTTGAGGGCATCAACCATAGCAGTCTCTGGAGTGTCTTTAAGATGAGCGACAGGCCTAATTTCAATCTTTTTAATGCAAATGAAAACCATGCATTGGGATCCCACACAACACCAGATCTTAAGCCTAGTGTCAATGGAAAGCCTCATATTGTTTCTTAATTTCCCAGAACCTCAACATCAACAACATCAACTGAGTCGCCAAGTAGGCCTGAACTACAGGAGAAGGGTTCAAGGAGAAAGGCTCTATCCTTGTCATTTAATTCAGACAGACAAGGTGATCCATACATGGCACTCTGTAGCCAACAGAGCCACCACGGATCCCAGAGTGCGAGCCATTTCTTTTCTCACTCTAAGGGATAAATCCATGAGCTCCTTTAACTTATCCCTCTCCATAATCTCCCTGAGGTCAACATCTTTTAAAAGATCGGCTTGATATGCAACAGTCATGATGTGCAAGCAGGTTGACCAGCTGTTTAATAAGCCTTGACTGCTAAAGCTGATGTCCTCATAGGATGAAGTGAGAATCTCTGATTCCAGAAGACACCGAAGAATGTGCTTCTGATCCCAGCAAGGCTGGATGGGATATAGCATGGGGAAGACAGTAAAAGTGTGATACAAGTCTCAAGTCTCTGGGACTAGCTCCATCTGCGATGCCCACAATGAGTCGCAGCTTTTCCTCGGCCGAAAAGAGACCTGAGCCGCGAGGAACGTTTGACAGAGTAATTTCCTCAACAAGCGCTCTCCGGAAGCAAAGATAGCGTGCTGTCATACGCTCACAATGCTTACAGCCAGCCCCCTCGAGAGCCTGCTCCACTCCCAAGCAGATCACACATAACTCATGTGTATCCCCACCCATGATGAATCTGGAGCAGGGAGGAACACACGGCCTGAAGATCTGCCTTTGAATTTTAGAAGAATTTTTTTTTTTTTTTTAGAATTTTTTTTTTGCCTATATGAAAATCTTTTCTTTTTTTCTTGACATCACATTCACACATTCCTAATTCTTGACATCTTCCGAAGCTGTTGGGGTCTCCTTTCCATGTGCTTTTAAAGCCAGAGCACAAGGTTGTGGAAAAACCAGAGGTGATGCTGCTCCTGTGATTGGACAGGTGGTTCAGTGCTGGAAACACATAATAGAAGCATCCCCAAAGCATTGCAGTCGAAGCATTGAGTTCCTGAAATGGAACTCCTCCTCAGCCTTTCTCTATTCCTCCTGCCTGGCACCTCCATCAGAATTCTTATACCTATATACCCCATGTCCAAACCATATAACTCTAACCTCCCTCACCTTGTCTCCAAAACATCCTACACGTGCAGTCTCTGAATGATAGTTTGATATTTCCATAATTTCACTTGTTTTATATGAGGTGGTATCAGAACGCACCAACAGATGGCAGCGAGAGGCTCTATGCACAATCACAGGGAGCACCTAAGCCATTGTGCCAAAAAGATGCCATCCTGTGTACGTTGGGGGCTGTGTGACTGATCCGAGATGAAGATTCAGTTCAAAGAAGTTTTGACCCCCTTTGACACCATAAAGACATGCTTCGAAAAGAAGACTTCCAGGAAATGATCCAAAAGTAGCAGGAACGATAATGGGTGCTGCATTGCTGTGCAAGGGTACTGTTATGAAGTGTGGAAACATGGACAAATAGCATAGTTTATTGTAAACAAAGCTTAAAACTTTTGGATTCTCCCTCATATGGATACTCCCTCATTTGTTTGGGAAACTGTTGCATGTGGGGAGCGAAGGTTAACATGTTTCAGACAAGCTCTACTAGCTTCTATGATAATAATGCTAGCCCACATTTCAACCGGTGATGCTGGTTCTGATAGAAAGGTGTCAGGACACAGCACGCATCACAGCATGCTGTGTATATGGCTGAGTGGATACAAAGCAGCCCGAGTGATCTCCTGTATAGCACAGAAAGCGCCAACAAAGGGGAACGTGAGCATCAGAAATGAAGCATGGAGCAATGAAAGCAGGTGGCCTGGTCTGATAAATTTCTTTTACATCATGTGGACAGCTAGCTGTGTGTGTGTGTGTGTGTGTGTGTGTGTGTGTGTGTGTGTGTGTGTGTGTGTGTGTGTGTGTGTGTGTGTGTGTGTGTGTGTGATTTTGTATCACTTGCCCGGAGAAGACATGGCAGGTGGTGGCAGTGATGTTCTAGGTAAATGTTCTGCTGGGAAAACTTTGGGTCTTGGAATGTATATGAATGTTTTTTGTGTGTTTGATCTAAACCAAGGTAAATGACAACCCTCTTGAAAGTTCATTCTTGCCACAAGATCTTTTTTTTTTTACATCTATATTGTAGACGTTGCTCAGGAACATTTCAACAAATACAAATTGTTCATGATACTTCCTTTAAATTCAACATAGCTCAATCTGATCAAGCTTCCATAGTTGTTATGGGATCCATGAAGAACACCATTTACTGAATATCAGAACACCTGAGGACGTGTCTCGCCGAGGCCAGATCTGGAAGACCTGATTTGGTGCCATAAGGGGGAATTAAATAATAAAAGACACATTTGTATTCAGATCTGCTAATGATAATTTCATTGAAAGTACAAAGATTCTTATCAAATAAATATTTGAAGAAGATTTGACCAGACATTATAGTAAAGAGTAGCATATTGGCCAGTAATTCTAATTTTTTTATGTCTTGGGTTTTGCTTGTGGCAAAAAAGTTCAAGCAGCTTGTCAGTTGTTTTATGTCAGATTTTTTTCCCACCTCACCTAAAAAATGGCTGGAAAATGAATAAAGCGTTTTTTTTTTACTCCCAGTGCTGGTTCAGTAGCTCTGGTATACTAAGCTGAAGGTCATGAGTTCAAGCCTCTGGTGTGGCCTTAAGCTTAAAGGATATGTGGAAAAAAAGAATTTCACCAGCACTATTCTAGTAATGACTGCTCTTCTATCTGTCTTCCACATGGTAAAAGAAGAAACAGTGGGACAGATATATTAAAGAAAGAAAACAATGGTCAATATAACAGAAACAGGTATAGAGGTATCCAGAAACTGAAATGTTCACTGCGAAACGGATAAGAAGATGGAAAACTTGGAGGAAACACTTAATGAGAGTTGATAGGAATTAGTCAAAATTAGTCAAAACTTGCCCATGACTGGTGCAAATCAAGACAGAAATAGGAAATAATAATAATAATAATAATAATAATAATAATAATAATAATAATAATAATAATATATTTTATTTAAAAGTGCCTTTCAAAGCTCTCAAGGTCAAAATGGGAAACAATAAAATAAAGAATATAATATAAACAGACAAAACGATATATGTTTGTTCACAATGAAAAAGCCATACGGAACAAGTGAAGGGGCAAGATCGGATATAGTGGTAGAAGATGAATGAATGAATGAAAGCATATGTCCAAATAAAAGTCCTTTGTCATTAAAAGGACCATTAATGAGCTTATTTGAGTATGCCTATATGTTTTAATTCAATTATTATCAATATTAAAATCCTTATGGTTGAATGAGCACAAATCTCAACACTGTGCACATAATCTGTTGAAACTAATTCTTATAAGAATTATAATAATAGGTTAATAATAGGTTATTATAATAGCAAATGGGATCTGAATGTGGTATGTGTTAGGAATTCTGTGTTGTCTTCCTGAGCGAGATTTCCAGAAAAACTCTTCTATCCTCGCTCCTTATGTGATATGATATCCATCTATCCTTGTGTGTTACAAGGGTAGGAAAACTTGATTTTAGTCAGTACAGCTCTGTCTTCGTCCTTATGTTCTGAATTCAGGAGAACTCTCTCAATGAAACACACTTGATTCAATTTCAATGAGTTTTCCAAATTTAATGAGAATCCACAGGTTTTTTTATATGCAAGTGACTCAACAGAAAACGAGATGGGAGGGGGAGTAAATTGAAGCGACAGTATAAAGGTGAGCTTATATAGCTGACATTGCAATTTATTTGAAAAGAGATGAACCCAGTTCTCATCATTCTTATCCAACTAGTGTATGGTAAGACTTCACTCGGAACATAAAAGGTTAAAGGTCACGGCTATATCATTAACCTGCCACGTTGCAGAGCAAGCCATGGAAGATTCTAACGTGAATAAAACATTATCCCGACAGTATGCATTTTATATTTCTGAATTTTGTTTAAATAATGTACACAAAATCCCATTATCCCCAGACACAACTTCCCCTTACAGTCACCTGATTACTGACACATCTCAGCTATTAGGAATCCAACTGCTCCCTTTAAAGAACCTCGGAGCTACCCTGTGACATTATGGTCGAGCAGGGTGTCTTTTGTTATCTGCCTGGCTAAATTAGTGTTTGATCAGAGCGTATGCCATGTTTATCCAGTAAGTCGTGTCTAGTTTATGTCTCTCTGCGTATCTCTGGACCACTTTCTGGTTTGTACTTCGGAGTACTGAGCTCTTCTGGCTTTCGCATCACAAACCGGAAACCTTCCAAACCCTGTGACTTAACCTTCCTTATGACCATCTGGAAATGTCTCTAAAATGTACACAGGAAGTCGGAGTTTACAATAAATATACCTTCTCTGGGCAAATGTATATGGGGATTAAAAATAATTCATTGAAATGATGTATTTATTTTTAACATTAATTTATTTTATTACTTACATGTATTTATTTCAAAATAGATCAATTGATTTTAATTGTTGTAATTTGGGTTTGATTCCCCTCTCGGCCATGTGTGTGTGGATTTTGCATGTTCTCCCCGTGCCTCAGGTTTTTGGCCGCTGGGTTCTGTGGTTTCCTCCCGGTTCAAAAACATGCACGGTAGGTTGATTGGCACCTTGGGAAATTGTCCCTAGTGTATGAATGTGTGTGTGTGTTTGAGTGTGTGTGTGTGTGTCCTGCGATGGGTTGGCATTCCATCCAGGGTGTATCCTGCCTTAATGCCCATAGACGCCTGAGATAGGCACAGGCTCCCCGTGACCTGAGGGAAGATCGGATAAAGCGGTAGAAGATGAATGAATGAACTTACATGTATTTATTTCAAAATAGATCAATTGATTTTTATTGTTATAATTATATCAGTAATTATTATATTGAACATACATATATAGGGCTGTCAGTAGATTAAATTCCCGTTTATTGCACAATTGGCATGAGTTAACTCGTGATCGATCGCACATCACGCTACCAGTGTACCATAAATGAACACTTTTCAAGTTTTTGATACTCTAAATAATTGTAATAGATATCACAAATATGTAAATACCACTCAAAAGCTCTCCCTTTGATGAAATTAAATTTCTTTCACTTAGCAAACTATTCTCTTAAAATTAATTTCTTATTTATTTTACTGTATTATTTAATGTTTGCTTTAATTGTTATATTAAACAATTGTGGTGTGCTGCTCCTTTAAGAAATGTATTGTTTTTTTTTTTATATATATATAAGCTATATACGTTTTTCCATATACTTTAAGGTTTCTATATACTTAAGTAGCACATACCAGTTGTGCCATGTGCAGTTAGGAGGCGTATTTCTGGTAAAAAAGTAAGAAGAGAAAGTGTGTGCACGTTACTCTGTGTTTTTTGTTAATGTAAAAGACTTTTGGAATGTAATTTAGTGCAATAGCTCAAGAGGGGGCTGTTTTAATTATATGGGTGTGTGACTTTTTCCCTTTCTTTCCCTCAAGACTTGCCGCAAGCAAGAGAGACGTTATACTGTACAGGAGTTTAATTAATAAAAGTCGGACTTGTTTTTTTCACAGTATCATGCCTTCGTTTCCATTAATTCCTTAGAGAAAAGTAGATTAGGCGAACTTCCACCTTTCAAAACATTCAGTTACATTAATAAAAGGTTCAGAACTGGAGAATATCTATCTCAGATTCTATCTGCTTTTCTCTTCTGGAGAATAGCAGATCACTCACTTGCCTGTTGTGTTAATCATAGTAATGCGTTATTAATACGTTAACTTGAACACCCTGAGACACAAATGACATAATAGGTACCTTTGGTTTAGGTACTCTACTCTAGTACCCTCTAAAGTGTAGAAGATAAAACATTTTTCTGTATAGCCTAGTGTGTTTCTTATCTAAGACAACTGAAACCTAATAAACTCATCCACCCACAGTAGCGTTAGCAGACCAATACACATCATGTACTGACAGGCATTGTAATTACCCTGTACAAGGGAGCATGAGTGAGCTACAGCGCTACATCTGACTGACGTCGCACCTTTCGTCCTGCTGAAGCACGAGTGCTTAATTAAAGCGCCACAACTCGAGCGGCCTGAGACATCAAGGCAGTCTGCTTTTCGTCGCACACAGTTATTTGCTGCCATGCTTCGAGCTTGACCACACAAAGTCCTTGTCAGACATCTATCTGACAACGCCTCTATAGGCAGACAGGAATGGAAGGGAAAATTGTCCTCCCAACTCCTAAGCCATTACTGTCAAGTCTTTGTAATTGTTCCTCCTTTAGTTCTAAGTGGCATCAAGCAGAAACTCAATATGCTGTCTTGTTCAACTTGAGGAGCGGACTATAGAAACCTGAAGAAGCTTGCTAGGGTATTTATTTATTTTTTTTAAGAGTAAGCAGTCCATGGCCTAAAAGAATCAAAACAACACTTGACATGAACCAAAGACGGGTTGTAAATCAGTCAGAGAAAACTGAACAAATGCCTGAATAAAGATGGACTTGCTTGCAATTGTTGAGCCACTTGTGCTCTTCATGCAGGACTATGAATTGACAGAACTGAAGGCTGGAGCCAGCAATGTATTCCAAAAAATAAAAATACTTACTTGACAAAGACTGGCAGAACCGAACAAACCGGTGCCCCAAGCCAGGATAATTAAATTCTCTATCATTGGGAGATCATGAATTCAAATTGTGACAATGTCATTTCTATCATGGCCTGGATCCAAGGAAGCAAATGAGACTGTTCCCTTTGGGTAGGAAATATACATACTCTGTCTCGCTATCAATTAAAGACTAACCAGTTCTGGCATGTATACTGTAAGTATGTGTGTGTGTATATATATATATATATATATATATATATATATATATATATATATATATATATATATATATATATATATATACAGTATGTATATGGAGGTGAACAAATCAACACTAATGTGTTTTCATTTGAAAACACATTTCACTCTCCATTTTGGCCCTCTTTCCACACTGAGGTGACATTTTCAGGCAGTGGAAATATAGCTATAAAGTGGCTGAAATTGAAAACATAAAAGACTTTTTGAAAACGATGGCGCATTTTTAGTCACTGAGGCGACCTTGCAAAAAATAAACGATGCTAGTCAAAGCGTCTTATGATTTACAGTACGCAGTACAGATGTAAATGTTTTCAGACCTTTCAATGTGGATGAGAAACTTTTAGGAAATTATTGACAAAAGAAGTGAGGAAGCAGAGTGTTTTTAGAGGAATATTTGAATATATTTCAATGCTGTTTTGGGACAATTTGCAATTTTATTAAGCGCTATACAAACAGAACTAAATTGAAGTGAATCGACATATACCGTATGTATCATGATTTAGGAAATCGCAGTTTGGGATCCGTACATTCTTTTTGGTTTGAATATAATTAAGCTGTTTGTTTTCCAGGTAATATTAATCGCCCATGAATAAGCAATTTGCAGTGGTCATAAAATATTCCGGGGGTTTAAATACATCACCCAACCAACATAAACTTCAAAGTGCAATATAATTATGTTGTTACTGTACTTAAGTAGATTTATTTTCTAGTTCTTACATTTAAAAACCAGGATCATTAGTTTAGTTTCTATTATCTATTATGTGAAATATTTTTTTCCTCTGGGGGCACGGTGGTTTAGTGGTTAGCACGTTCGCCTCACACCGCCAGGGTCCGAGTGCGATTCCCGTCTCGGCCATGTGTGTGTGAAGTTTGCATGTTCTTTCCGTGCCTCAGGGGTTTTTTCTCCGGGTTCTCCGGTTTCCTCCCGTCCAAAAACATGCACGGTAGGTTGATTGGCACCTTGGAAAATTGTCCCTAGGGTATGAGTGTGTGTGTGTGTGCGTGTGTGCCCTGTGATGGGTTGGCATTCCATCCAGGGTGTATCCTGCCTTAATGCCCATAGACGCCTGAGATAGGCACAGGCTTCCCGTGACCCGAGGGAAGATCGGATAAAAAAAGCGGTAGAAGATAGATGAATGAACGGTAATGAATTTTTATCGATGAATGAATGAACGAGAAGAAGATGAATGAATGAACGAATGAATTTTTTTCCTCTCATTAAAGCTCATCAACCTGGTTCTTGTCATTACAGCTCTCGCACCACAAAGACACAAAGCTAACAATGGGCAAGACAAAGGTTAACAATAAGTATATCTAACATGGATGAGACAGAGGGAGTCAGTGACTGTTAATAGAGATATTCCTGATCATCATCATCTTCTCTCTACTTGTGTTCTAAATGGTGGACGTTCAGCCTGGATACATTCATCATGGAACGAGATTTGAAATTGCAAATTGGTTTTGTATGAATATATTTCATATGATGTGCGGTTTAGTTATCAGTGTGACACTAAAACAGGCTACATTTTATGTAAGTGCATGTCAGAGCACAAATTCTTTACTTTAACTTGCCTGAAGTCTTTTAAAACTTGATGATCTGTACTTCTCCTTAAGTCAAGGCTGTGTGTCTTCATGAGATGTTTATCTATATATCTATATATATATATATATATATATATATATATATATATATATATATATATATATATATATATATATATATATATATATTATTTACCTAATTGACATTATATAAAAATGAGTGAGTTAAAGATAAAAAAAGTCTAGTAGAATAAACATTACTGTAACACATGGCATAAAGACAGACCTGCCAGGCATGGAGACAGAGTAAGAGGATTCAAATGCAGGCTTTAATTAAAGAGTATTCAGGCAGAGTTTGATGGAGGCAGCAAACATAACATAAAACTGTAAACAGTACTTTGTCTAAAACATGTGAAAACATAAAACATGGAACTTGGAAGAACTGGAAAAACAAACCAAGGAGACCATCAGTACTTTAATACTCAGCAATGTCTGCTCCTTCTAGAAACAGGGAGGAAACAGGCAATGGCTTCTGGGAACCATAGGCCTTTGAAACATGGTCCTAATCCCTTAAAACTATTTAAATAAACAACTATTTCAGTTTGGGAAATAGTAAGTACTTATTTCAGTATTGATTTTAATGAGCACTTTAAAAAAAACGCCTCAGTGTGCTAAAAATGCTAAGAAGCATCTTTTTTTCTGCTGGATTTGTTCTTGCTGTGGTCAGATCAGGTATGACAGTTTAGCACAAAACTATTTATTTACAGTCCTTTACATGAGTCAGTGTAAATATTCTTCTTGAGAGTAGGCTGTCAGGACGCTTAGCTCTTCATCAAAAACAACCCTAGCTTGTCAAGGACTAATGTGGAGGTGTATATCACGGCAAGACCATCACCATTTGGGAGGCATGATGCTTAAGGAGAGTTGACGCACACTCTGTGGCAAAACCTACTACAGAATGACTTGTGAATAAAAGTACAACTACTTGTAGAAGGTCACAGTTCATTTGCAGTTCAAATTTGTATATTGTACTATTTTATCGCACTGTATAGTGACATTTGGCATTTGAATATGACATTGCACTATTGCGTCAAAGCTAATTTTGCTGAATCAGCTTTTCTGAAATTGTTTAATTCATAAAATGCTCCTATCTCAGGCGTCTATGAGCATTAAGGCAGGATACACCCTGGATGGAATGCCAACCCATCAAGGACACACACTCACTCACACTCACATTCATAAACTAGGTACAATTTTCAAGGTGCCAATCAACCTACCGTGCATGTTTTTGGACCGGGGTGGAAACCGGAGAACCCAGAGAAAAAAACCCTGAAGCACGGGGGGAAAAATGCAAACTCCACACACACATCGCCGAGATGGGAATCGAACCCTGTTGGTCTGAGGTGAACATGCTAACCACTAAGCCACTGTGCTCCTTAATAATTAATTATAAAAAATTGAAATCAGTTTGGCCTAATTGTTTCTTGTTGAGCAAGCCGAAGCGACGGTGGAATGGAAAAAACTCCCTGAGAACACAAAGAAACCTTGAGAGGAACCAGACTCAACAGAGAATCCATCCTCATTTGGGTGATTTATTTTGTTTGTGATTTGAGGATGTTTATTATGGAGTATGGAATATGTAGGGTCATGGCAAGTCTATATTTTGTATTGCTTTAAGTTTTATTGGTTAAATTGAGGAGATATTAGGTGAATAATAGTAGTAATAATACTATTAATAATAATAGTCCAGTATATTTGCTTGATTAGTTGAGTAGTTGGATGAAAGGATATATATTGCTGATAGAGTAAAAGGTAGGGATTTAGATGTTTATGAAATTGAGATAATGGTTGTTTGAATTACAGGGGGGTTAGTAGATTAATAGGTCGTTCATTTTGACAATTGTGCTGTTAGATTGGTTAGGAAGTTGGTAAACTGTTATTGTTGGTAGATGGAGAAATTGGTTGAACTGGCGGTTGATTGGGTGGCTGGGAAATGTAATATATTGTTGGTGGATTGAGAGAATAAATGATTGTATGAATGCATGGTTGCTAAAAGAGAGAGAGAGATCTTGATTAGATGGTTTTTAAATTGGTAGATTGAGATGGATTTTAGTTATTGAATGAGATTGAAATTAATGGGTGGCTAGAAGATTTTATTGGATTGAATGACTGGGTGTCTGATAGACTGAGAGAATGATTTGTTTTATTATTGGGTAGTTGGTAATTGAGAGTGACTTACTGTTTGGTCGGTCGTTTAATATATGAATTAATTCGATGCATGGGTGGTTAAAACATCGTCTGATTGCTTTGTTGATTACAGGATACAAGAGCATTTAATTTCATAAACAGTAATTGTATTTCTTTTTGCAGATAAAGTTACAAATAACCGTACAACATTTTAAGACACATGTATAGCTAGTAATTAACTGGCAATGCTTTGCTGTAATTACCAAACAACCGTCTAATAAATTGTAGGTTTGTTGTGGACTTTTCGAAATGTCACCATACAGAACATACAGAAGTGTCAGCATTGCTCTTTGAAGCCCCTTCAGGTTAAGATTGATGGTCTCCCTGAGTGAGAAAAGTGAGCTCGCACTGATTGCATTTCTCTTCATTTCAATGTTTGGCGTAATGTTCTTACTGTGAGCTAGCATGCATTTTGTGAAGAAGCAGGATGCGCTCCTGTCAGTCCAGCTTCTATATTGAGCTTTAACGGTGAACGACTTCTAACTGATTCACTCCGCTTCAGGCCACTGAGGAATTACAAATCCAGATGTTTTGGAAGAGCTTGCTCGGTTCGGTGCAGATTTCCTTCTCAAATCTGCAGTTCTGTTGTTCATCCTCAACACCTTGATGTACGTACATCTGTGTCAGTTGTCTAACTTCTTTAAGGTTCCAAGACACTTCAATGAGCCTTTTTTTAAATTGAAACAATGCATTTTACTTTAAAATGCACAAATACATATGCACAATCGACATCTACTTTTATTCTCGTCCCTAACTATAAACTACAGACTAACTATAAACTGACTTTAGGTCAAACTAAAATACATCAAATACATCATTATTATATCATGCTATCGTTACTGGTCATCATGAATCCTGACTGATCATCATGACTTCAAGGAAACAACTAAAGTCATGTCATTACACTATGTGTGCACTATTCGATATGGCAGGGTTTATGTCAAAATATCACAGAATATTATTTATTACAGATATTTATCTGTAATCGCTTTATTACAGATATTTATTTATATAGGACGATGTGTATGGCAGGGTTTTCATGCTCAATTTATATCAGAAATAATTATGCTAATATTAGAGTCTCTGTATCGTGCTTACTTATTAGTGGAATCAGCAAGACACCTCCTTTTTTTGTAATTAAATAAAACCAAATGTCCTTTATGTCTGAACAAGATATACAGTATTGCCCCTACAGTATATCATTCCTGAAGAATAGAAAAGGCGCTATAAAATGAGCACACATTTAACCAAAATGAGAAAATTCTACAACCTATGGAAAGAATATCATGATGAACATCGTTTAGAAGAAGGAAAAAAAAGAATGTGAATAAATGTATATTGCATTGAAGCCTCTATTATATATATATATATATATATATATATATATATATATATATATATATATATATATATATATATAACTGAAAAAAAAAAAAAACTGCATTTAGTTGAAAGGAGCATACCTCTTTAAAACATCCAGCAAAGAAAGATGCACTGTCAGCGAAAAAAGTTGTTAAAACTGTGAATCTTTTACCTCATTCCAAAATCAGTCACTTTTTCTAGCTTTGTAAGACTCAGCATAAAGAATCAGGGGACTTCAAACACACAAAGTGCTCGAGTAAATGAAACAGATAGGGTTTTTTTCCCCACTGATGTTACCAGTGCAATATAACATATGCACATGACCAATTTCAATTGATTGCACTGATTCAAGCAATAAATTCTCTTTCAATACAATTTTATTGGTATATTGCATTTAACATGGGATGTTGTCCCAAAGAAATGGAATGGAATGGAAATAAATGGATTAAAAATACAATATAGAGTAAAATACTGTATGCATTTTTGCATGTATTTCTTTAGTCCTCATAGTTTAATCCCTATTGAGTGAGCCAGGAGTGACAGTAGCAATGAATAAACTCCCTGAGCTGCCCTGAAGAAGAACCCTCGTGATTAACCAGATTCAATAAGTGTTCCAATCCTTATATTCGGTGACGCCGAGTACGCATTCATTATACTTACATTACTGTTGAATTAAATCGGCTGTTTAATGCTTGAATACCAAACTGTCCATTTCAATTGTAGCCCAAGGCCATTGAAGCAAACTGTTTATATTAATCACAGTGCAAATCCATCGTTTTTCTTGAGATTTATTTGGACTGTTGAAGATCAAAAGTCATCTATGTCTGAGATCAACAGAATATTAGTATCTGGACTGGAGGTATGACAAATGTAAAGGGTTAAATAAAAAAAAAAAAAAAAAACAATAAATAAATAAATAAAAAAAACAATGTCTACTCAATCAGTTCAAAACAGATGCTCCCATTTTTTTTAGAATAAGTAGAATAAGAATGTGTTAGTTATCCTCCACACCTGTAGATGTGTGACACGTGGAACATAGAGACTAATTTTCTTCTGCCGCAATTTCAGAAGTTTCCTGATGGACCATGTCTCTGTCTCTTTCATTATTTCACAGGTGAAGAAATACACACTTCGAACAATCTGTCTAGGGATATGACATTTGTAAAGTTATTGTGAAGTGTTTTCATGTAATTTTGTTATGGTTTAATAATTAGATAGACATTCAACTATGCTTAGGTTAGGAATGCTAATGATTAGTTGTGTCTTAAATGCATTTAAAAATACTAACGCTGTACTAAATTATAGTGATGGTAGAAAACATTGCCGTGGTGTGTTGCTTTGTTGTTTATGATTTAGCTGAATAGTTAATCCTGTATGTGTTGCATTAATCTGGTTGACGGCATTTTGAAGCGCTCTGCATGCATATGCTTTAAAACAAAAAAAGTTAATGTATTTTTCTGGGAAGTTGCTATTATATAATATTTATTTTATTTATTTTTCTGAGTAAGTAGAACGTTGTTTCAGTTACAACTACAGTTGTCTCTATCTTTATTTGATCGTTTATATCCATTACATAATATATAAGAGATAACTCACGCTTTCTCTCGATAAAATAGGCTAGGAAGGGAATCTATATGTGTCTAATGTGCACTTAAATCTGCCATTTTATTTTGATATGGAACTTGGTCTAGTTAATTAATAAAAGTATTAATTGCATTTATTTCAGAAATTTCCTGATGCGCCAAGGGAATAACATTCATCTGTCTCTCTGTCTCTTTCATTATTTCACGGATGCACTGTGCTTCTTTGCCTTTACTGTGTGTCCTTTACTACCGGTCCAGATAAACCCCCAAGGTCTGAGTCTGGTAATACAAACATGGAAAAGTGAATTTCTAATCTCAAAGTAGCATTTTGATGTCAAATCAGCATGGTTGCACGTAGCATCAACACGCTCAGTTACATATATATTATATAAGATATATATCTTCTTCTTCTTTTTCTTCTTTCAGCTGCTCCCATTGCCACAACAGATCACCTGTTTCCATTCTACCTTGTCAGAAATCTAAAAAAAATCCAATAGGACATCTTCATGAAAAGATTGATGGTTATTATAAAAATAGTCTGGTGTCCACAATCTTTTTGTATATTTACAGTAGTGTAAACCGTCAAAATTGTAAGGAAATAAAAGACCAAATGTCAGCAAAAGTATAAAATTTGAGCCATTAAATCAAAAGTTTGCTTTTCCATTATTATGGTCATTATTTTTGTCTGTAGTCGTAAACAAGCTTCCAAAATAATCTACTCGACAAAATGTAGTCCTTTTCTTAAAGCTTCCGCACACACTTTATATTCCAGGCCAATAATACCAGTTTGTACCTCATATACTGAATAATACATTCTAAAGAAAGAAAACCAGTAAAGCCTTTATTGCTTTCCTTTAGGCTTGTTATAGCACCTTAATGTCTCCGTTTGTGGGTTGTGTGTCATCCCACTGTAAATAATGCATCATACAGAAAGCCCTGAGAAAGAGAGCCAAGCCTGCAGCGATGACGCCAAGGAGACGCCCAATAGAAGCTGCCGCATTCATTCCATCTTGTTCCAATATAATAGCAAATCTTAGACATTTTATTGGTAAATATTTGTTCACTTGAGCTTGTTTTTTTTCTCCATATTGATCATTCATATGTTTGATCATTCATATTGATCACATATTGATCATTCATATAGGTGTGGAGACGGTTTATAGGTATATCCAAGAGTTAGACAAAGGGGTACACATAACACCAAACATCCAAAAACAGACAATGGGCTGAAGCAGGCAATAAACAAACATAAACTAGGAGCAGTAATTGGTCAAAAACACATGAAACATGAAAACTTGGCAAAACATGGACTGGCAATGAACAGCAGCCAATAACCCATATGCACATTAATAGTCAGCAGTGTATATGTGTGACACTGTCCCTTATATAGTCCTCCTGCAGGAAACCAGAGGGAGTCTGTAGTTACAGGCAATGGCTTCTGGGAAATGTAGTCCTATGAGGCATAGTCCAGCTACCCTACGATTATGAAGAACAATAACTGCTGAAACATATTCAATATTTATTTATTTTTGATTCTGGAAATAAAGAATCTGACTCTTAAATGGTCTTTGTATGTTACCTTCGTCCATATATTGTTTTCAAGCCTTTCTATCGGGAGTCTCCCATGAAACTGCAAAATCTCAGAACTCAAGACCCTACAGCAGTCAGGACAACAGAGTAGATCATAGGTGTCTCACTCCTCTCATTACGAGTAGATGATAGAGTGGAAATATTATGCCATTTGTTTATTTTAACCATTAATCATAATGGTTAAATTTATTATAATGGTTATTGTTTTATCAAGAACAATAAAAGTTTGTTTTCTTTTTTTAATGCTTTCAGTATCACATTAAAAAAGGAACATGACTAAATAAATAAATAAATAAAACCTATAACTGTTTATCCCTAATGAGTGTGCCACTGTTGACTGTGGCACAAAAAAAAGAGATAGTATAATGAAGACACATCGAGAGAAACCAGACTCAAAAGGGACCAGGGTTCTCAAGAGGGCCCAGTAGAAAGGATAATACACATCCACAACACAACCTATTTATAAAGAGACTTGCCAAAGGTTTTTATCCACTAGTCAATATATTTCTGAATAGCAGCACCTTAAATGCTGTACTCCTCTTTCTGTCTTATGTGTTTGTGATTTCTGTATATCTTGTATTTATTGTATTTGTGGTCAGGCCAAAGTAAGAATTTGATTGCAGATGATTTATACTGGTGTTTTATTGTTCACATGGCAGTAAATAAACTAAACTGACTGTTACAAGTCCATCATTGTTTGAGGTGTGCAGTGATAGGTGAAAAAAAGCAAAATGTTCATGCAGCCTGTGATTAATTACAGTCGAAATCCAAATGTAAAAAGATGCATATCAGCATATCAGAAATTAGGGACAATGTCCAAAAGAACTAAACATATAAAACATTAGGCATATGAATTGTCATTGCATTGAAGCAAAAGTTAAAATGGAATAGGAACTTCTAATCTTCAAGTAGCATCATCCATGCAGAATTAGCAATTTAAAAGATGAGGCTGAAATGAAGCATGCGTCTGGTCTCCAGTGCATTTTGTCATTCAGAACGTAGAAATCTGAACAATAAGGCTCTCTTGTGAATCATGCACGCCCACTCACTTAGCCGCCGGTCCTACTGTATATGGAGACAAAAAGTATATCATTTGATCTCGGTATATTACTGCTAGCCTTAAATAACGCTCGCTCTTTACGTGATCTGCTGAAACCAGTTTGAAATGCTGTGTAATGGCCTGCTCTATTCTCCTGGACTAATCAACCT
This sequence comes from Kryptopterus vitreolus, assembly GCA_030449085.1. Lineage (NCBI taxonomy): Eukaryota > Metazoa > Chordata > Actinopteri > Siluriformes > Siluridae > Kryptopterus > Kryptopterus vitreolus. The sequence continues at coordinate 13,831,685 of JACRUU010000013.1, forward strand.
AATGAGCTGGATATTAAATAATGCATCATAAAATAACCCCGAACCTTATTTGTGGAGGTTATAGTGCATCCTAAATGTTCATTGGGCATTAATTATGTGGTAGCAAATGGATCTGGGACAGGAAAGAGCTGAGATATGGAAATGCAGGAAATGATACTGCAGTAGTTGTGGCTTATAATGAATGGTGATACTCTGTGTTCCCGCTATTATGATAAGTTATCAAGGAAGTATTTATAGCACATTACAAAAGCTTTAAAAGCATTATTTGATTGCCCTCTGAATCTGTTATTATGAATCTCCTATGAATGAATATGAATGAAACCTCCGAGAACATGTTACCTTTATCAAAATTGCTGCCTATTATAGTGTTTTGTTCCTTTAATATCCACGTTTGAAAAATACCTTTTTTTGGGTGTATTATACTTGACCTCTAGAGTGTTGAGAAAAAAGTGAAGAAAACCAGCAGCATATATAAACATATTCCTGCTCTGCTGGAAGATGCTCAGGAAAGTTCTGAACCCTTTCCCAGAAAGCTCATGAAGAGAAAAAAATATATATTTGTATTTTTTTTTATATATTCTAATCATAATGGGCATAAACAAATATGGATGTTTTATGCAAATGTATGTTATTATTAGTGAAATCAAACTCAACAAGACATGAGGCAAAAAAGCATGAAGTTTTCTTGTAACTGTTTTAAAGTAGTGTTTTAAATTGCTGTAAATAAATCAGGACATTTTTCATTTTCATTTTTCACCAAATATTTACTTGTTCATTTATCATTTTTCGGTAATGAATATTAGTCAGTTTGAATATTAGTCAGGTTTCTACCACCAATGTTTGTACAATACATACACACACATATCTATACACACACACACACATATACATATTATATATATATATATATATATATATATATATATATATATATATATATATATATATAGAGAGAGAGAGAGAGAGAGAGAGAGAGAGAGAGAGAGAGAGGAGAGAGAGAGAGTTCACTGTTGATAAAGTCTTTCAAACTCTTTCCAAAAAGAAATTACATTTTCTATTCTTCTGACCATAGAGCTGTTTTGCACTTTGCTTAGGATAATTTTAATTGAGCTTTGGCCTCTAGATAATGGCATTGTGTCTGTACCGTGCTCATGGATGTCTTCTTAACCTGCTTTTAACCTGCATTTGTGGATGACATGGAATCTGTGTTCATAGCCATTTTTTGGAATTGGGGTTATAGATTATAAATCCAATTTTTATTCACCTGTGCACATGCAATAACTGTGGTTCTTTTAAAACGAAAAGAAATGATTCTAGCTGCTCTCCTCGGTACAGGGGGAAAAAAGGGTTGTACCTGCCGAAGCATTTAAATTACTACACATTTCAAAAAGAATGAAAATCAGAAGATCAGTCCTGCTGTGCACACACTCACAATCACACACACACACACACACACACACCCACACACACACACACACACACACACACACACACACCCACACACACACACACACACACACACACACACACACCGCAAAAATGAAACAGATGAACATATCTAAAGATCACTCAGACGATTGCTGCCTTTTAATATGATTGTTTGTGTTTATTTATACTCTATAAGAGAAGCTTGGACTCGCAGTAATTCAAATCAAATCACATGGTTTGTGTCAAATATGTTTGTTCAAATGTAATTCAATTTGATTGTATTGTGTATAGCACATTTTAGCAAAGGGTATCAAGCGAATGCACGAGCCGGGGTATATGGTGAGGGATGCATTAGAGTGGGCATCCAGCGTAAAAAAAAAGCCTTAAACCAAATATAACTAAACAGAAAGGCATAACGGATCTGTCGAGGCCCAGGATAACAACAACCACCAGGAAATTGGCCTACTGGTGGCCAAAGTAGGAGAAGGAGGGATGGAAGACGTCTACAGGAGAGTGGTTGTTAGGGTGTACTTTAAAAGAGAGTCTGTACTTTCAATGTTGGTACTATGACTGGTAATGGGAGAGAGTTAGCTGATATGATGGAGGGAAGAAAGATATGTGTTATATGATATGTGAAATATGTGTTGTGCGTTCAGCTAGACCAAGTGGAAAGGGAATACGGCCAGAAACATTGGAGATGAGTTTAAACTGTGTAGTGGTAAAATGGTGTAGTGGTAATCCTAAAGAAACTGTACAATAAGAATGAATGTGAAGAGAGTTTCTGGTAAGCTGGTGGATGCGAAGCCGGAATTTGGGGAAGTGATGATAAATGTCATCAGTGCCTATGCTCCGCAAGTAGCTTGTCAGATGGAGGAGAAGGAAAGAGCTATGAATGTACCTAAGAGTGAATGATTGGTGATGGGAGCAGATTTCAATGGGCATGGTGATAATGGGAACAGTGGTGATGAGGAGGTGATGGGTAGGTATGGCTTTGAAGAGAGGAATGGGGAAGGGCAGATGGCAGTAGATTTTGCAAAAAGGGTGGAATGACAGTGACAAACATATTTAAGAAAAAAAAAATGCAGGAGCATAGGGTGATGTATAAGAGTTGAGTAAAGTGCACACAGATATACTATATTCTTTGCAACCTGGAAAGAAATTGAAGACTGTAAGGTGGTGGCAGGGGATAGTGTAACTAGACAGCATCAGATGGTGGTTGTAGTGGGAGATTAAGGGAAGAGGTCAGACAGGGGCTCGGTGGTAGTGAAGAGGGTGAAAAGGTGTTGGATGATTGGGCAACTACTGCACTATATACTTAGGAACTCATCTGGTGTCGTCTGGGAAGAGAAAAAAAAAGGAAGATAACGAGACATAGTGGTGAAATGAGGAAATGCAGGAAATCATAAGGAGAAAGAGGTTGCTGGAACAGAACTGGAATTGGCAGAGAGATGAGACAAGTAGGCAGGAGTACAAGGAGATGTGGCAGCAGGTACAGAGGGATTTGGCAAAAAGAGAAAAGGATTTGTTTGCGGTCGGCCAGGCAGAGGGACCTGGGTAGGTTGTGCTGCAAGTTATAAAGGGTGCAGATGTAAATGTGTTGAATAGTGAGGATAGTGTTGAGAAGGTGGAGAGAGCATTTTGAGCAGCTGATGAATGGGGAATATGAGAGGGAGAGAATGATGTGTTATAACACTTATGTTTATCACACTATTTATCTCTTAAATTCTTGTTTTTTTGCACAACTGTATAGAACAGGGTCGGCGCTACTGTGTAGTGTTTCTTATCTTGTCTTGTCCCCCTCCCCTCATGGGTTATATTTTTTTACTTTTCCTTAGTTTAGGATTATATACAGTCCTGTGAATTGTTCATGTATGTTGTCTGTTGTAGCACCTTGGTCCTGGGGAAATGTTGCTTTGTTTCACTGTATATATAAAAGCCTACTTGACTTGTCTTATTGTATGATGTGGCGATGGAAAAGCAGAAAGCGGATAGGATTATGATATGGGCTTGATTGGTGTGAAAGTTGCATGCCTATAAATGTGTTCCTTATAAATGTATCCCTAATAAACGATTGTGGCAAGGTATAACTTGCTGAGACGGTACGAGTAAGAAGCTTTGTACCATCTCAGCAAATTATGCCTTGCTACAGCCTTTAAAAACGAAACTCATCCTCATCTGGGTGGCACAATATGTCCATTACGGTTCCATTTTCATGAATTTGTAACTAAAGTAATGAAAACCTCGTTATTTATGTCACTGTAGAGTTACTGTCAAGAGAAAATGTAGCTATAAAAGCTTTTTTTTTTCTTTTTTTTTAAAGAGAAGTGCTAATAAGTTTTTTTCTTGAGGTCTTTAGATGCTGTTTGAAGACTGCAAGTGACTCAGCGTTTTTCACATCAAAAGCAAGTTCTATTCAGATACCTAGGTGCCAGAACAGAGCAGAATCCTTATTCTGACTTTCTTGAAGCGTGAGAGACAATTACAGTGTGTTAGATGCATGGAGGAAACCTGGTAAGAGGCGGGGCAGGCGCAATGCTTTCAGGAAGTTGGGTTCAGGTCCATTTTTTTGGCTTTTGTAGGCAAACATCAGTGTTTTTAAATCTAATTTAGGCAGCCATAGGAAGTGAGTAGAGAGAGAGAGAGAGAGAGCATAGGAATGCAGTAGTGTTGAGAGTAATCTGAATTCGGTTTGCAGAAGATGAATGTCTCTCCAAGGCGAACCTGCCAGGAGCGAGTTGCAGTAGTCGAGTTTAAAATTGACCAGGGAGTGAACAAGTACCTCTGTGGCCGGAAATGGATACAATAGTCTGGTGGGGGTAAAAAAAAAAAAGAAGAAGAAAAGAAAAGAAAAAAATTGGTACGAGTGTGTCAAAGAAGCTTGGAAAATGCTGTAAAAAGGTTTTGTACAAGACAAGATTTTGGCCACAACATGAAGTTTGGTTGTAGCATGACATGATGGAATTTATGAATTGATTATTATTATTATTATTATTATTATTATTTATTAAATGTATTTCTTGAGCAATAAAATAAAGTGTAGAATAAAGGCTAGACATGGAATGTGCAGTGGACATAAATGGTGAACATAAAACAAATGACTAGTGGAATATTTGCTTTTGACTAGGCTTGAATATGGATTTATGAAAATAAGTGGGGAAAAAACTGAATTTATCTTCTTCATCAGAACCTTGGGTTTACACAGTGATCCCACCAGCGATTTTTATTTAATGCCGTTTGCAAATTCACTTCAAAGGCGTGCAGAGTATAAAAAACAAGGATATTTTGCAATAAAAATATAATGTGGATAGAAATAGAAAGTTTTTACAATATCAAATGTTAACATATATATATATATATATATATATATATATATATATATATATATATATATATATATATATATATATGAAATAAATAAAACCTTTAATGCAATACACATTTATTCATGATTTCCTTTCTTTACTTAAATTTAAAAAAGAAAAGTCCAGCGGAAAATCATTTTTAATCACTGAACATTTGTTTTATTGATGTGCCAAGTCTCAGATCAAGCACCAAAATCTGCCATGATACACACATCCAGAAATGAAAGCCGTCAGTCTGGAAACATAGCAAAAGTTCTCCTGATAATTTACACAACACCGTTATTACCTTTAAACATTCACAGGAAGATTTTGACTTTCTATGTTGAATTTAGCTTCAGTAATAATAAACAGACATTTGCATAAAGCGTCCATATAAAACATGCCATCAAGTTGTGATTAATTATGATAATTATGATCTCATGACAGCAAATAATGATGCAGGCATTGCAGCGAAATGCTGTGACCCAAACACATGATGCATTTATTAATTAATTTATTTTTCTCCCATTAAAATCCCTACCATTAACCCAAACCCATCAATCTACCTGATCCGTTATGCCTCCATTACCTTCGATCATATATTATAAAAATTCATTTCTGCACAGTAAATCTGGATGTCCTTAAGCTCGCATTGATTGACTTCAAATGATATATGAACTTTTTCATTATTTGCACCTTGACATGCCTGCTGTGATTACAAACAAACCTGGCTAAAAGTTTTTTTTTTCCTCCATGACCTTAAAAAGTGGACCGTTAGGGAGCGCACGTTGGCCTTTTTCGCATTTCCGTATTTATACATCTCTCATCTCATAGCATATCTTGTAGTTAATGGATTCCTGCAGGACTCATGCTGTTCATAAATCAGCCAGTCATGCCATGGCTCTGTTATAAATGGTTTGTTCTGGCAAACCCACACTACTCATGAATCGTCAGGGTCAGGGAGGAGTGGGCGATACATGAAATGATAGAGATGACGGGGCGATTTGTCAAGAGTTTGGCCTGCGTTTATCTTTGTCATGTTATAAATTGTCAACTAAAAAAAAAAAAACAATTGAAAACCTGTTTCATGGAACTATTGTGGTAAAAAAAAACATTTTTTGTTATTAAATCAACTTGTTTAGTCTTTAATATGGGGTCTTTAACATTCCTTTATCAAAGGGGAAAAAGCATGTGTTTTCACAGCAAATTTAATCTATGTATTTTCAATTTAAGGATATATATATATATATATATATATATATATATATATATATATATATATATATATATATATATATTTTTTTTTTTTTTAACTACAATTAATAATAATAATAAATAATCAGGACATCATTAGGTATCCTGGGGGAGGTGGGAGCTCAGTGGTTAAGGCATTGGCCTCCAATCCCACCACTACCAAGCTAACACTAGTGGGCCCTTGAGCAAGGCCCTTATTCCCTCAATTGCTTAGTTGTAAGTCGCTCTGGATAAGGGATTCTACCAAATACGGTAAATGTAAATGGCTATCAGCATATAGAGCATCTTGATTTTATATTTTGCTGCAAAATGAAAGAGCAGTGTTTAGGGGCAAATTCACACTTCTCCACACACAAGCGTTGGCATAGTGGTAAAATAGACATAAATAACCTTAAACCTAATAAGAGGATATTTTGACCTAGTAGTTAAGAAAGTTAATCTTTAAAAAAAAAAAAGAACTTTTTATTTAGTAAAAATTATTATTTTTGCTCATTGTGGTAGTGGTCAAGGAATAGTTTGAGAATCAATAGATGTTGAGTGGTAAGGATGCCACACCTGTATTATATATATATATATATATCAGATATAGATAGATAGATAGATAGATAGATAGATAGATAGATAGATAGATAGATATATAGATAGATATAGACAGCGTGTATATGACAGAGTGTTCGATTGTCTTGATGCTATAGAGTTGTTTTTTCACAGCATTTCATGGATCGCATAAAAAATGGATATTAGAAAATGAGAAATTGGTTGTTTTGGTTGTTCTTGTTTTTGCAAAGTGCTGTTCCGGACAAATTCAATAGATAAGAACCCTCGTGGAGGATGAAACTAACAAGACATTATGCCTCGATATGTATATAAAAAGAGAAAGTGAAGAATTCAAATAAAACATATATTAAAAGGCAATGACAGAGAAGTGAAAGAATGGGGGTAAAGAAAAGACCCATTTAAGAACCATGGCAAAATAAAAGGTGTGTGTGTGTGTGTGTGTGTGTGTGTGTGTGTGTGTGTGTGTGTGTGTGTGTGTGTGTGTGTGTGTGTGTGTGTGTGTGTGAGGGAAGGGGGGGGTCACGTGTGCTGTACATTCCAGGAAAGTGAAATTGTTGGGAAGCTGGGGTCTACTATGATACAGTGGTCCTGGAGAATTAGATGCTTATGGAAAAATAAAATAAAATCTCACTGTTTCAACCACATACACCTTTGAGTTAATGTGCACTAATAGATTGCTTTGAAATCGATACCAGCTGGCTTAGTGATTAACGATTTAAATAATGAGTCTTTGGTTGGGTAAGACCCTTAACCTTTAGTGAGAGCGCATCAATTGTAATTTACATAAACCAAAGCATCCATATTGACTGTATTAAATTGGCTAAACTATGTGGACAAAAGATGGCTACATGAACATTTTGGAAAGTAACCTCCACACTTGCCACTAGATTTCGTTGTAGATATGGGGTGCAGTCATTGTTCCAGTTCATCCCAAAAGTCTTCAGTACGGTTAAGATCAGCGCTCTATCGCAGGCGATCTTTCATGCAAACCATATCTTCATGGAGCTGAGAAGAAAGGGAGGTTTGGGATCTAGTTGGGTCCTAGTTCGACTAAAAAATGTAACTTAATAGTAATAGTTCTAGTAGTAATTTGAAGAAGAACCACACAAATAGCTACAACTAGTGTAAATTTCATACAGTCATTTATTGTTTTCCAATATATACTACAACATAATTCTGATCAGGAGCACTAAAGCTGACCTCACACGCTAAATTAGTGCTTTCATTACCTGTGGCTAAGAACTCCGTCGTCTTTCATTCAATCTCTCTATTAATTTTCACGTTCCTCTCTTACTCGCTAACCATTTTCCTTTTCCCAGAATATAGAAAAATGTACTGTTCATCAAGGCGTTACAGCAGGCGTTCTGCAAGACAGCACATCCTGCATCGTGCTGTAAATCCCCCAAGAGATGTTGACCTATGTCACATCTAATTAACCACACTGAAAAAAAAACCTTTTGCTATTCATTCTTTCCCAGAGTAGGATTTTTTTTTTTTTTTTTTAGAATACATATCTACACAATCTATTCTGGAAGAACAATAAAAGCCAGGAGTTCAGAAGTCATTTATTAAAGATGGAGCTGTGTATAAAACTACCAAGTATATATCCTGTCATTAAAAGGAAAGTAGTAACCATTAATTATATTTTCTGTTATACAACGTTGATGGTTAAAACAAATGACATATTTAGTTTGAAGTGTTAAAAAAGAAGTTACAATAAAAGTAATGGTGAATATATTTATTTATTTATTTTTCTAGATTATTTATCTGTTTGGTCTGATGAGATTTTTGGTTCTAATTGCTTTTATATACAAAGGGTGAACAGACCATTGCTGAATGTGTGGCTCTCATTGTGAAGCATGGTGGAGGATGTGTGATTGTGTGAGAGGTGCTTTTGCGGGTGCTTAGTTGGTGAAATAGTAAAAGAATTTTGAGGGCACTTAAACAACCTTGCGTTTGCAGTAAAATGACATGTCATCTGTTTTGCAATTATTGAGACCATAATTTGTTTTCCAACAAAGCAATGAAACCAGACATGCAACTAGTTTAGATGACACCTAAGCTATTTGTTGAATTAAGAGAGTAATAATACTCATAATACCATAATCAGATGGCCTGGTCTCCACAATCACCTAAATCCAGGTGAAATGAGTAATGAGTTGGAGTTGGTGTGAAAGTAAAGTAACCAAAAGCACACAGCACCCCTGAGACTGTTGAAAAAAGCTGTGAAAGCAAAAACAAAAGAAAACAATATATATATATACTAATTTGATAGCTGTAGTATAAACCCACCATTTCCCTTCATTTTTGTAAAATCAATCACTACTGTGTTATTTATCCAGCATACATCAACTTGGAAAATCTTGGCACCCATCAGACATAGATGCATTAATGTTCTGCGTGTAATTAGAAAATGGAGGGCTGTAATAAAAGCAATATTTTTTTTCAAGGCTAATTTCTATGTCTGTTGTTTCCTAAAGCAGAGCTAAACCATGTGACTTATTCCGGCTAACAGCGTAAATGCTTTGGAAATGCTGGCATAAAAGAAATGACGGTGGAATGGCCTTAAATGGACTTTATCGACTCAGAGTTGCAAAACAAGCCCTTTGGAAATGAAGCTGCAGATATCAATGCTGAGTGGGCAGACTCACCCTACGTATGGTCTGGACATCTCACTGAGATGCTGTCGAGTCGCCATAGAAACTCTCATGTAATACATTTTGACACCAGGGTCAGGGGGAGTTGGTAGTGGCAGGTTCTAAGATAATGCTTTTTTTTTTTACTGCCATATGACAGCATGAGTTAAAATAAATAGCGACAATTTCCATCTCCAGACGCAGCGTTTAACAGAAAGGTCATGCAACAAAATACCCGACTACAGTGTAGATTACGTGTATGTGGTTGTTACATAAGGTATCCTGGGCTGTCAATTTGTATCACAGCAGCCATGTATTTCTGCTCTGTTTCACTAGTTTTCCTCCCCGATTCCCATTTCCAGTGCTCAAGCTTTCGTTGCTGGTATCTTTTCTGCTATCCATCACTGCCACCGAGTGTGATATGTGCCATATCTTTGATCTGGATCTGCCACTGTCCTCTGTCTCCATCTGACAGATGTTCGGTTTAACATGCTACACACTGTCGCCGAGGCACACTCGGTGCCTGGGCTGTGCAAATTGGACACGTCTGAAGTTCAAATCATCACATAATCCAATAGAAAATCTACGCCGGGGATTAAAATGAAATGCAGAACCCATTTTTTTTCCTGTGAATTCCTACTTTCAAACACGTTTCCCTGTACAGTATGAGCTAAAGACGCACATTTTGTATTGCGCGATGGAGCCGGTACTTAAAACACGCAGCACGAGCGGAGATGTGAATTTGTAATCAAGAACGATTTCCACTCATTAAGGTCACACAGGCTTTACATCGAGGCAGAAAGAGACTCGCTTAATGAAAACGGTTTCGTTGTAAATGAAAAGACTTCAGTAAGAAGCAATTGTATGTTCGTACATACATCTTTCAAACACACACACACACACACACACACAGATCAATTTTCCTGGCAAGAGCCAAGAACAAAACTCTGTGTTGTGCAGGATTGATTTTTTTTTTCACCTTGGCGATTTCTTTAGAAAAGCTGAAATTACTCATGAACAAAGCATGTAAGGAAAAAAAAAACATCAAAAAGAAAGTTGTCGAAAAGCATTTACTAAACATTCTAGAAATCCAAGAAGATGAATTGATTTATTCATCTTCGGTGAATGATTTGTCCAGATCAAGGTCATGCTGAATCTGGACACAAATCCAGGAACACTGGGCAGGAGGCAGTAATACACCAAAAATGGAAGGTCAGTCCATAGACAATATAGGAGAGCCAACTTTTGAGTTTGAGGGGTTGGAAGAAACTGGGAAACCCAGAGGAAAACCTGGAGAAAAGATATGATGATCCACAAAGATAGAAACTCACACTTAACATTAAACCAGGGACATTTTAATTTGGCAGTCATTCTCCAAAGAGCAACTTACTGTTTTCATAATCATAACTGACCAGGGGAGGGTTACGGACCTTGTTAAAGGACCTATCCTTAATTAACTGATAATTTATATTTACATTACAAGGGGCATGGAGGCTTAATGTTTAGCACGTTCGCCTCACACCGCCAGGGTCCGGGTTCGATTCCCGTCTCGGCCATGTTTGTGTGGAGTTTGAATGTTCTCCCCGTGCCTCAGGGGGTTTTTCTCCGGGTCTCTCCGGTTTCCCGGTCCAAAAACATGCACGGTAGGTTGATTGGCACCTTGGAAAATTGTCCTTAGTGTATGAATGTGTGTGTGATTGTGAGTGTGTGTGTGTGTGTGTGTGTGTATGTGCCCTGCGATGGGTTTGCATTCCATCCAGGGTGTATTCTGCCTTAATGCCCATAGACGCCTTAGATAGGCACAGGTTCCCCGTGACGTGAGGGAAGATCGGATATATAGCGGTAGAAGATAAATGAATGAATGTACATTACATTTACAGCATACGTCCTTAATCAGAGAGACATACAAAAAGTACTTTCAATCTCTAAGAAAAACTGATCATTTACAAACGTAAGATACAAGCAGCGTTTTTTTTTCTTCTTGTTCTGATCCCAATCCAGTGAAAAAGGAGAAGCGTTAGGTTAAATGTTTCTGGAAGAGAGCTCTTTTCATTCGTCGCCTTAAAGAAGTTGCCAGTGACTCTGTTGTTCGGACGTCCAGGGGAAGATCATTCCATCACCTCCGTGCAAGAACAGAGAAGAGCCTTGAACTTACCTCTTGCCTTGAGAGATGGTGGAACCAATAGAGCAGTGCTGGAAGGCAGTGAGGTGCGGTACGGATGGTGATGAGGAGCCAGTGGAGCGAGAGCAGCATTGTGATGGTGTGGGAACTTACCAATAGTGTTTGGATTTGCAGTAGTCCAGTCTAGAAATGGCGAGAGACTGAACAAGCACTTGAGAGGCCTGTGTTTATGGAAATTATCTTCTGGTGTTGTAGAGAAGCTACCGACAAGAGAGAGTCACATTAGCAACATGAGAAGAGAAGGACAATTGATTGTTCATGGTTACCCCAAGGTTACGAGCAGAGAGTTGTGAAGAGTCATGCTGAGATCCTGAGCGGGAGATGATTCACCTGGGATCACAAGCAGTTCTGTTTTCTTCGGGTTGAGTTTCAATTGATGAGCGCTCATCCATGAGGCTATGTCTGGCAGACAAGCTGAGATTCTAGTGGAAGCTGTGGTATCTGTTGGAGGAAAGGAGAAGAGTGTCATCAGCATAACAGTGATAATCAAATCCATGTGATGAGATGACGAGAGAGTGAGTATGGAGAGAGAAAAGAAGAGGACCAAGTACGGAGCCTTGTGGAAGTGAGTCTGCATGTGGCAGATGTAGAGCCTCTCCATGTTACCCTAACCCTAACCCTAGAAGTTCCATGCAGCTCTAGACATACCAAGACTCCAGAGGGTAGCCAACCCTCAGAAGTCTTATGGTTGACCATGTCAAAAGCTGATGAAAGGTCTTGGAGGATGAGGACAGAGGGCAGTGTGGCTGATCTAGCAGCATGTAGTTCTCAGTGACTACCAGAAGGGCACTCTCTGTGGAATGTAATGGTTAGTAACCCGGTTGAGGTCTAGAGCATTGTTCTGTGAAATATTGACAGATAGTTGGTTAAAAACAGTGTGTTCTAGAATTTTTGAAAGAAAGGAGGGACGTGATATCGGTCACCTTAATAATTTACTTACTAGGTTAAAGAAAACTTTATACTGTACCAGACTGCGTCATGATTTGCTTTTATTATACTCTTTGAACAGATACTTGGCACTCATGGCGTTTACGCTTTCAGTGTGCCTCCATTTGTTTCCATTTCTCTTTTAGTCCTGCATATCTCACTCTTTTGCCAACATGTGATGTTCATTAGTATGTACCTGCTTTGTGTTTAGCCCTAATGTTGTAGATGTGGTTATATCAAGTCTTGTTTTATCTTGGAATAATTTATAAAATGATTTCGGTAACAGTGAAGCTTTGAGTCTCAGACAAATTCCTCCTCATGTTTAAGGATAGCGGGTAAGGGCTATCCTTATTTAATCCTTATTGTCTGCTAGTGTTTTGCACATAAATTATATGTTATAAATTCGTGTATATTTCCACACATTACATCACTAACGAAATACAACAACACAGAATGCTAAAAACAGAAAATAAAGTGCTTGCATAAAGTTTGTTTTTGTTTTTCCCAATTGCAGCAAATCCTACTTAGCATATGGTTGCATTAAATAGTGCAGAAATGAAATAAGCAGTGTTTTCATAGACACACAGCAATGCAGGCTGGTTATACAGAAAATTAACATCAGTAAGTGATGAAGTTTGAGGTTGCCACTGTAGTGAGTGCACCTCTTATCACCATTTGACCATACTTACATGAGTTTTAGTATACTTTATATGGGCAAAAGGTTGTGAACACCTGATCATAAGATTGTGGTTTTTTTTAACAAACCATTACAAATGTTGTCCCTATTCACGCTTCTGAGTAGCTGTTCCACATGATTCTTGAATGTTCTTGTGTAGATTTGTGCTTATTGTCCCACAGAAGTGTTAGTAATGTTAGGTACTATTGTAGGTGAGGCGAGAAGGCCTGTGGTCCAATTTAACCCAAAGGTGTTTCACAAAAGGGTAGAGGTCAAAAGCAGGTCCCTCAACTTCGTTGTACACACAATCACTGTCATGCTGAAACAGGTTTGGGTCTCCAAGTTCAAGTTAAGGGTAAATGTATTGCTACCTTGTTCAAAGACATGCAGGATATTAAACAGTAATTTGCTTTGCCTTGATATATATATTGATATATATATATATATATATATATATATATATATATATATATATATATATATATATAAGTATATATATATTATATATATATATATATATATATATATATATATATATATATATATATATATATATATATCAAGGCAAAGCAAATATACTGTTTATATATATATATATATATATATATTATATATATATAATATATAAGGCAAAGCAAATTACTGTTGCATATATATTATATATATATATATATACTATATATATATATATATATCTATATATATATAAAATGAAATGCCACTATTTTTTTTATACAAGCAAATGTTACATATCAAAACTTTGAAGAAATGCATTCATTCATTCATTCATCTTCTACCGCTATATCCTCCATCTCTTCCCTCGGGTCACGGGGAGCCTGTGCCTATCTCAGGCGTCTATGGGCATTAAGGCCAACCCATCGCAGGGCACACATTCACACACACACACATTCATACACTAGGAACAATTTTCCAAGGTGCCAATCAACCTACTGTGCATGTTTTTGGACCGGGAGGAAACCGGAAACCGGAAAAAACCCGGAGAAAAAACCCCTGAGGCACGGGGAGAACATGGGGAGAACATGCAAACTCCACACACACATGGCTGAGACGGGAATTGAACCCGGACCCTGGCGGTGTGAGGCGAACGTGCTAACCACTAAGGCACCGTGCCCCCTGTGAAGAAATTGCTTTCTTTTTTTGTTCTCTCCACATTTTATTTAAAAAATATTATCAGATCTCAAATCTCACCAAATGCATGCAACAGGCAACATAACCATTTATTTTTTTCCCTTCATCACAGATACAGCTCTATGGACAGTGACTTGGCTTGATAATAAAGAAATGGTCCTCTCAACCACTAATATCTAACAGGTGATATTGAACACGAGAGGTGTGTCGTGGTATCGTTGTATGAGCGTGTCGCTCTCATAGAAGTTCGTGTTGCATGAACAATACAGTGTCATCTATGGTGTCTATGGCGCATGCAACAGTGTCCAAAACTTTCATAACAACGGTGTAAAAAGCAGCACGTTCTGAAAATACCCTGCCCTTACAACTTTCAGAAGCAAAGCCTGCATCCGGATGCCTGGAATGAAAAAAAAAAAACACCTTGCAAAAAAAAAAAAAAAGTCTCACAGTAGCTCGTCCTCAGTCACCCCGCCTTCCTGTTTTTCTTTTCTGGTGCATGCATGTGAAAATAAACGTGCAAAGCCAAAGAGCGATATCAACTGCTTGCCAAAGTCGGTCTCATCAGCTAGCTTAATTATGCAACTAATTAAATGTGGAACAGTGAAATTTACATGACTTGAGCATGCTATCGAAGTGGCTGCTTGAGTCAGGAAGCAAGTTTGATATGACTTGAAGCTAAACTGCTGTTTAATTAACCTTTTATGATTGATTTCCGAGAGGCGGGAAAAGGGATAGCGATAGTGAGGGGAAAGTCCTAGGTGAGGAACCGGTTTAAAATCATTAAATGATAGAGCAGTTTTTTTTTGTTGCTGTTTTTTTGGCCAGATCCAAGATTACTATATGTGAAGGAACTCACCTCAGGTGAATTTACAACCTTCCAATCAAAAGTCTAACATTTTAACCATTGAGCTAGTGTATCACTTAAAGCCAAATACAACTTGAATTGCAAAGATGTTGTAATACTGGGTAAAATGTCAATATAAACAGAATTCAATGATTTAAAAATTCCATAAATACAATATAACGAATGTTTACACAGAGAAAATGTACTATTTTAAGGAAAAATAAGGTAATTTTTCATTACACGTAACACTTTTTTTTTGTTTTTTCTTTTTCTTTGAGTTTTTTCTCAGTTAATTCCTACAGACACACAGAGATCTCTATTGGAAACTATCAGAGATCTAGATATTGGATCCTGTGACCTCACTGCATTAGTCATGATTCTATATGGGAAATCACTGCATGGGTTTATTAACCATTTCCTGGAACAAATAACAAATAATGCAAACACAAGGTATAGAAGAAGGTATACATGAACATCCTCTCTGGGCCAAAGTTCATTTAAAATGTACCGAGGCAAAGTGGAAAACCTTTCTGCCGTCAGAAGAATTAAAATTTGATTTTCTTTTTAGAAACCATGGACATGTGTTCTCTGGACTAAAATGGAAAGGGGACCATCTGGCTTGTGATCAGAGCTCAGGTTAAAAAGTCACATTTCTAATGGTATCGGACAGCATTAGAATCATTTTTACTCTTTATTTTATTTTATTTGTATTCTACTTTTTATTTACATCTATTTATAATGTCACGCACTATTTGCCTACTTCTCCTTCTTCTCTTTCCTTCTGCTCTTTGCGTTATGTTTACATGCTGGACGGTCGTTAAAAAGCATTTCACTGCATGTCGTTCTGTGTATGTATGTATATGTGACAAATAAAATCTGAATGTGAATCTAGCAATGCTGAATAGTATAAACAGGACAAAGGCCTTCAACATTTTAGCAAGATGCTAAACGCTTTACAATGCTAATTGCATACCATACTCTATTACATTACAACATAGACATTTTATACCAGGAACCACTGATCTATAACCCACTTAACTGTCAATGATTTCACCTTCTATATGACATCCATTTTTCAAATAGAAAACAAAAAACAAAAAACAAATAGTGGGTTTATTCTGCTCAAAAATTACATTAAATATTAAAAAGGAATATTAAAATGATCATCAGATGCCATAAAGATTGCTGTTGTTCGGTCAAAGTTAAGGTGACACTTGGTAGTGCTTCGACTTATTCAAGGATATGTTATGAACTAGTATATGTATTTATGAGGTCATTGCGGGCGTGATTATACTGACGATTAGGATTACTTATAGTGCCATAAACCGTTCTTCTTATAAAAGCCATCCAGTAATCTTATAATATTTTACAAGAATAAGATCTGTATTAAGGGGCACAAACCTCACACCTCCAGGGTCGGGGGTTCAATTCCAACCCCAGCCATGTGTGTCTAGAGTGTGCATGTTCTCCCCATGCCTCAGGGGGTTTTTCTCCGGTATCCCCTGGTCCAAAAAACATTCCCGGTTGATTGGCACCTTGGAAAATTGTCCCTAGTGTATGAATGTGTGTGAGTGTGAGTGTGTGTGGCACTGCGATGGGTTGCCATCCCATACACGGTGTATCCTGCCTTGATGCCCCAAGACGCCTTAGATAGGCACGGGCTCCCCACAACTCGAAGGAAGATCAGATAAAGCAGTAGAAGATGAATGAATGAAGATATGTATTATTATTTGTCACATGTTTAGATTTTTATTATGCGATATTACACATTATTTTTATAAAAATAGCACCACAATATAAGCTAAACATAAGCCATACCACATTCCAACAACATTATGCCACTCAAATTGTTGTTGGTGTTGTGTTACCTTGGACCTTAAAATCACAAATCAGGAGGCACATTGTCAAAGACGGTTGAAGTGTGTTGACTGGAATATTTAGGTGTTTTGAAGCAGCAGGAACTCCACCTGTGAATCCGTGGTATAAGTGATGGGTGAATTCATGTATAACGATATATCCTGGATTCTGGAAATGAGCTCATGTTTGTCATCAGTTTTTTTGTTTGTTTTTTTTCGCTACAATCATCTACTCACATGGCATCACCTCGCATCATCTACCCAACATGGCACGTAGTATTCAAACTGATGTTTTGCTCATTTAAAAGCCACAAATCAAGTAAGCAGCAAAATGGTGAGTGTGATTATTAATAGGATCTTTGTATACTTCTCCGTGTCTCTGGTGTCGCAGGCCACACTGCAGTTACGCATTAATCTGATCCTCACAAAACCCAGCACCCTCAATGAAACATGCTTCGTTATCGGCATGTGCTGATCTGGGTGTTTTACGGATTCCTCATGGAAGCAAGAATGCTTCACAGCAACCTTTCCAAGCTGGGCAGCGCATTTTATTATTCCAATTAGTGCTGTTGTGCGTTTGGGCTCTCTGATCGAAGGTGCCCTTAAAGAAGCGCCGATTAATTACAAGCGTGATCGAACGCAAAGAGGTCGCAGAAGCTTCCCATTGAGGAACGGTTCAAGAACATCGCATTCCATATTTTAATTCCAAATCCCATAATGTATCCTTTAATTGTTTTCTTAAAGAGGTTGCTATAAGGCTATAAGGACTTAATGGCCTTCTTCATAATGGAGTTTGTGACGGTTTGTCTAATAGTGCTAATTATTTGGACATAAAATCAATCTCTGGCAAATGGGTAGGAGAAAAGATCATAAAGATTTTTTTTATTCAAATTAACCCTTTGAGCAAGGGCCCTAGTCAACCATGGTTCATTACCTGCATGCAGGCGGTGTGCGGAAGGAAGAATGCCCCATAGCAACCTTTCCAAGTCGCGCAGCACAGTTTATAATTCCAATTAGTCCTGTTCTGGATAATTTGATTGAAGAGTATGAAGTAATTAATCTGTGACTATCGTTTTTTTTTTTTTTTGGAAAAAGTGAACCATCACAGATCCTGTAGCAGATCTTCTATTGCGCCATTTATGCAGATACTGTGTATATCTCAAGGTTGGTCTAATTAATAATGTGATGACATGGATTTATGTACAAAAAAATTAAGTAATAGAAATAGAATTTAACAGGGCAATCACATTTTGGAATGGGAATGTGGAAATCGTATGCTTTTACTTGGAAACCACTTTAAATTGATAAAATGCCTTGTTTATAAGCATGAATTAATTAAAAACATTTAATGTTTATGATTAATAATGAATGATTGATTAATAATTCAAAATAATTTCCGTTATTCAGTGGAGAATTAGCAAGAACCATGTCACTGGATTCCTCAGATTGGGTAATGTTACCCAGACGAGTCACAAGACATCACAAACAGGAAAGCTTTAGAAGCTGCCAATAGAGAAAGCTTTAGAAGCTGCCACAGGCCTAGTCGAGTGGACTCTGACCCTGAAAAATGTGGGGAGACCAGAGGACTCTTATGAGGTATTGTTTATGCTGTATTCACAATCCATCTACTCATGGTGTGCTTCCTGAACGGACCATAGCACATGAACAGCTGGTCCTATGGACATATAAATATGTAAATATGGATTCCTGGACAGTGAGAGGAAAGAAGTGTTAGGATAGGTGTTGCTGGAAGAGGTATGTCTTCAATTGACGTTTGAAGGTAGACAGTGTCTCCATTGTTCTGACATCCAGGTGAAGTTTATTCCACCACCTCGGTGCCAGAACAGAGAAGAGCCTTGAGTTGATCTTACCTATTACCCTGAGAGAAGGTGGAACCAGGCGAGCAGTGCTAGACTCTCAGGTAGCGAGGTGCAGTACGGGAGGTGATGAGCTTTCTGAGCTATGAAAGTGCAGATCCATTTTTGGCTTTGTAGCCAAGAATCGGTGTTTTGAATCTGATGGGTGCAGCTACAGGAAGCCAGTGGAGCGAGCGCAGTAGTGGGGTGGTGTGAGAGAAACACCACCTGCCTTTTCTGTAACATCACAAACTGATCAACTCAAGCTCTGTAAAATGTCTCCCGTATTAGCTGGACCACATCGGGGTGAAGCCTCCATTCCCAGTCTCAGTCATTGCCTCAAAGGACCATCTGTTTTGAGTTTCCCCTGAGCCCACAGGAGAATCAGGCACACCAGCCTGTATAGGTGTGGAGAGCGCAGACCCTCCTGGTTGTTGATGGAGACCATTGCTTTATAGTGCGTGCATTTAGGCATGTGGCAGTCTTTTATGTCTTGGAGAAAGTGCTTGAGTGCATCTCAAGGCAGTTGATGTACCAATAAAGATGGGGCTGACTCTACAGACCTTGAGTGGCCATTCAAGACTGCTCTTCAGTCATTGAGGGATTCATCTGTAATTATCATAACATGACGATGAAGAGCTCATCAACACTTGAGCCATGTGGGCAACAAAGAAGTCTGCACAGTCTTTCCCGTGTTTAATCAATTTTTTATGTAGTTTAGTACATAGAGGGCCTGGGTCCTTAGGGGAGCCAGGGCTGTATCCGTGCACTTTGTGAAGGTTCTGGGCAAAAGGCCGAGCTTTTGCAGGCCTAGAGAGAGGAGATGCAAATCTCATTTTGGACGCCAATCTCCATCTTTCTTGGAAACCAAGAAGTCCAGGCTGTAAAAGCCCAACTCTATGAGAGGAAAAGGAACCACCCCAATGGGTCAATTTCTAGGAGGGTTCAATGCCACACCCTGCTGGGGTTGCATTTGATTGGGCCTGCAGGGCACATACAGACATGCCTGTTAAAGGCACGCCAGGCTGGCAGGCCATGTGTCAGGGGAACGATCCCTTGAGATTGGTCTCTAACATATGGCGGGCCTGGGCCACTTAAATTAATGGCTCTTTGGATCTCCTCAGATAATTCGAGAGCACCCTGGCCACTACGAATGCAGGCAGATGCTCGTAAGAGAACCGTGTGGTGGCACGGATAGCGCTGTTACTTGACGCAGGGTAGACCGAGGGAAGAGCACCATGTGATGAGGCCTGAGGCCCTAACTCCTAGAACACTCACCCTAAATAGACAGTGCACAGTTATACACTCCCAACTCCCTAATGAGCTAGCTTGGCATGCTCCGCTCCCAACAGATAACACCAAACGCAGGCGTATCCTCACCTGTGATAAATCTCGGGCAAGGCTTGCATGTCTGTTCATGTCGAGAACATTCTGATCCAAACAGACAGACAATGAACAGAAAATTCGGGTCACTCCTGTCCTATTGGCTGAGATTTTGCACGTGGTTCAGAACCGGTAACACAGAGATAACACAGTTCGAATAGCATCGTCAATGCATCATTGAGTGCCTACAAGGGAATTGAAAATCGGCGTACTGGTTCAATAGCCACTTTAAGGAGTCAATTAAGCAGTGTCTTTGAACTTTGATAGACAAACTAACCTTACATTCTGGAAGAACATCAGCTGAAACTTTGTGTACAATGAACAACAATGACCAAACCAGTAACTAACGAGAGACGTAAGTACACGGCAACATCAGGTAAGACAAACAAGAATGAGCAGGTAAGAAATAAATGGAATTATGAGAATCCTCAGTCTCTGTCACCGGGCATTGTATTTTCTCATTTTCTCAACAAACATTGTTTTCTCATGATTAGTACTTAATCTTTTCATGTACAGTATCTCCCATAAGAGATGGCATCATTGCATGTGCTTGAGAAGGAGGCTGTCAGGTCCGCTAGACATTGGAGACATTCAGCCCAAGATTTACTCGGGATACAATTATTCATTCATTCATTCATCTTCTACCGCTTTATCCGATCTTCCCTCGGGTCAGGGGGAACCCGTGCCTCAGGCATCTATGGGAATTAAGGCAGGATACACCCTGGATGGAATGCCAACCCATCGCAGGGCACACACACTTTTCACACATTAATACACTAGGGACAATTTTCCAAGGTGCCAATCAACCTACTGTGTATGTTTTTGTACCGGGGGAAAACCGGAGAACCCGGAGGAAAACCCCCTGAGGCACGGGGAGAACATGCAAACTCCACACACACATGGCCGAGACGGGAATCGAACCCGGGCCCTGGGGGTGTGAGGCGAACGTGCTAACCACTAAGCCACCGTGCCCGGGATACAATTACTTCACAAGAATTTTTTTTTTATGTAGAGTTCACGAATAAATTCTTATGATTAATTTTCATGAGAAAACAAGAAAGAAAAAAAATTATAATGCTCTTATAATTTCTATACTTTACAGACAACTTTTACTACAAAGAAATTGTTCGATATTGAATACGGCATCTTCGGAAGCTTTACAATGAGACATACAAAAACTTTAAAATAGTGATAAACATTAAGGGAAAACAAGAAAGAGGTGTGTGGTTCATGGCACGCTTCATGCAGGGGTTCCTGGGAATTGTGGTAGACAATCTGATTCTTATGGATCCTTATGATACTTTGATCCTCATGGATCCTGTAAGCTATGATCATTATTTGGAGTTATTTGGAGTTATATAGCAAAAGTCTTTAAAAATGTGAATTTGGGCAGTTGTTCAAGTGCAAAACAGGCACAGATGCATGTGCAGGCAGTTTAATGCTAAATGCAGGTCTATTGATCAGCAAACAGTATAGACGAACTCAATCAAAAATATGGATCAAATAGAGAAAGGCAAACACCCACAGATCATGTATACCAACGAAGACAAATGTGCTATGGAGCATGTATTTCACATTGTAATAAATGAAGACTATCTCTCTATGAGTACTGTATATGATTGCCAACAGATTCAATTCAGTTCAATTGGTCTGATGGTCACTAAGTGTGCTGTAGAGTGTGTGAAATGGAATCCGTGGTGGCTACATTTGAAGGCCAGAGGGTCTGCTGGGAAATTACGCTGAGATTTGCGCTGTTATATGAGGACAGAGTAACTATGTGTTGCAACATAACTAGCAAACTGGGTCTCCAAGAAATAAGGCAATCATTACAAAAGGAACAATAAACAATATTTATGAGTTGCATTAGATCCATATTCTCTGTTAACTTTAAACTTTTTAGATATAATTATTTTGGAGAGCCAATACATAAAAAATAAAACATTTAAAGAGAAAAATGAAATAAAATTATTCAGACACCTGACTTTTTCCAACCGTCTTTTCTAGTCTTTTCCAGTGGTTCTTCTTCTTCTTCTTCTTCTTCTTCAACTGTTACTACAAAGATGGAATGTTAGAATGGATGTTTTTGGACGCGATAAGAGATAAGATAATGTAAAGACTATTTTACACGGTATAAATACTAAAGTAAAATAAAGAGGAAAATAAAACTGAAGAAAAGCACTATCAAAAAAGGTATTGAAGCAAATATTCCCTTTAAATGAACGAAATGACCAGCTCATAACCGTTCATAATGCCCGCTCCATGACGACCTGCTTGACATGGGTTGAAGTTTTTAAAAGGTCTGCTGAAGAGTAGCGATAGGATCAAATCATTTTGTTCATTTGAGCAGAAATAAAACAATATGCTACATTTTCAATAAGCAGAAGCCACAGGTCCATATGCCTGTGTTCATATTTCCAAAAGTAAAATATAACAAATAAAATAAAATAGGACAAATTATTAAGTCGCTCACATCTGATATCTTCATGTCTGAGTATTTTAATCATCGATATGCTTCGCATATATGAGTCCCATAATTATTGCAATAATGCTCTCAAGATCGGGACCAAAAAAACGTATCTATTGCATTGAGTAGAATCTTTGGGAGTTGCAGGACAAAGAATGAACCATTTGAACCAGAGGACTCTTGAGATCAATGGCTCAATGCTGTTATATATTGGAGATACATGATAAAAAAATTGAAGAGTCTAGAGATGAACTACTTGATTCTGTTTCCTGCTTTGTTCATGCACATCCAGTAGAAAATGAACAAATCCCTTTTTGAGACGATTCGTTCTCTGCTAAGGACCTCTGGCCTTAAACGTATTGGAGATCTTTGGGATCATCAGTACATTTACTTTACTTTAAGGCCTAATGGGTGAGTGAGCACAAATCACCACGAATACACTCCAAAATCCAGTGGAACATCTTCCCAGAAATTTGGAAGTGTCAGCAAATAGGATGCTTCTACTTTAAGGGAGTGGGTAGCTCAGTGGTAGCTCAGAGGTAAGTCATTGGCCTCCTGACCAGAAGATCACAGGTTCAAATCAGATAACCACCAAGCTACCATTAGTGGGCCCTTGATAAAGGCCCTTAACCCTCAGTTGCTCAATTGCTGGATAAAGGTGTCTGCCAAATGCTGTAATGGAAGGCAATGCTTTGAAAACATGTGTTTTCAGGTGTTTACAAACTTTGTCCATACAGTGTATATGAACCAACTTATAAAATCACTAGTCCAAAAAAGGAGTGTAGATCAAAAGTCTAAAAAATGTTAAGTTTAATGCCAATGCCAGTTCCATGTCGCTGTAGTGAAGGTACTGATAAAATGCCAGAATTAAACCAGAGCAGGCCTCATCTGTATTCATCATGCCAGCTCTGCCGGCTCACTTTGAGGAGGCGCGAAACCCATTTACTGACCAGGGCCATGATGTTAGCTTGAATCTGCATCTGTTCAGTCTTTTAATTAGCAAATGCGAATAGGAGTAAACACCATGCCGCTTGCAAACAGCCCACTTTTTTTTATTATTTGCTGAGGTAAAATGAATTTAAAAAACACACTAACTAATTTATTCAGTAATTAACCTTTTCTGCCACAAAAGCAGTCGCAATTATCTTTCATCACATCCCCTGTTTTAATGTGATTAACTGATGGTTTCTTCTGTTTATTTTTTGAGATGGACGACCTGAAGAACCAAGAGCAACATGAAGGAACCTTTATTTCTCTAAAATTCACATACTCTCCAAAATCTCACCAATCCACAGTTTAGTTTTTATATAAGGCTATAACATGTTCCCACTGGAACACAGATTATAAGATAACTCAGATATGTTCCACGGATAAGAAGGGTTGCATTTGGTACACGGGTATCAAACCAAAGAGTTTCTACCGTTCTACACCTCTACATTTATATAATTTATACTATCCTGATATAATAGTATAAATTATATAAAGGTAGCGGTGTAGAACAGTAGAAAGTTGCTTAAACCCAGCCATTACATAAGCCAGTGCATTCTTAGTGCCGTTCCCCCGCCCAGATAGATTGGGAGTGTTGCATTTGGAAGGGTATCCAGCATAAAACATGGCCACAACCAAATATGCGTCTCACTAAACACTGATCGCTGCAGAGACCCCTAACGGTAGCATTGAAAGAAGAAAGGAATCAGATCACTAAACCCTTCCAGGTTTTATACAGAAACCTACAGCACAGTGTTTCCATGATACTCACATTTCATGAAGAAACACTTCCGGAAGTTCAACCATCCTAATATCTTATAGTAGTAAACCAGGGCAAAAAATTGTGCAGCTTCCTATTTCATATTCACAAAGTCCAGTTTTTATCAACCACTTGTGAAAAATTTACCGGACTGAATTATTCATTCTGATTGGTTTTTCATCACAGCATGTGTGACTGCACTGACAGTGGATTATCTTTAAACCTATCAATAAAAAAAGAAAGAAAATAATGCTTTAATAATTAAACAATACAAAGGAGAGAATCTTTTCACAATGACCTTGTGTTATAATTTGTGTAATGAGTTTAACGCACCAACGGTATGATGCAACAGAAACAAATAAGATACAAATAACACACAAATATGGAGCCGTTGTACTCCTATAGACTGGTTGTGACACACTGCATCGAGCAGTAGAGACATTAAGTGCATGCCTCCAGATTGATGTTCGTTGTGGCTCGGAGCAGCTCTGCTGCAGGTAACATTTGCATTTTGCCTCCCTGGAACAAAGCAGCTGTCAATGTGTCTTTTACTTTTACTTTCTCTCTTTCATACTCCCTCTTTCCCATAATATGGAATATGGGTCAGCCTATTGCCTCCCTGAAAATAGAATCTTTTAAGTGTAATATTAGAACACATTAAAATGATTATAAACACACAACTGTTGGAAGCAGACGATTCTCTAGAATATCTAGACAACTTACAGCTTTCATTTGCTGGAAATAAGGTTTCATCATGCGAGTGACATTGTACGCAAAACTATGATTATATAAACAATAAGGTTTTTTTCGAAACTGCAACTGTTGTCAGGGCAAAGCTTGGCAAGCATACAAGCGTATAAAACAACATCCCCTCATTTTCCTCATTCAAGATCATTTTACAGTACTGGCAAAAGAGCAAGTTGAAGAACAGCATGGTTTCCGTAGCCCATTTGCATCCTTCATCACACTCACAGTGATTCTCAAATGATCCTTCAGCCTTCATGGAGATTTTGGAACATGTTTTAAATCGATATTTTTTCCTCAGGAACCAGAGGAAGTAGGAATGATCTAAATCATGATCTCAGAAAGGCTGCTACAGACATGTTAAGAATGTGACTTCAGTCTTGCACTGGGTAAACCTGCCATCTTTGTCTTCTCCAACCCCGCCTCAACAATGGTCCCTCAATCCTGGGACTGAACTTATCTATATTTGATTTGTCAACCTTTGATGACGCAATCACGTCCCTTATAGAAATCTAAGCCCTCCTCAGCGAGCAAGCAGAACATCAACACAAAGGCACTGAGCATAAAAGAGCATACCAATGACCAGAAGAGATTCTGGGGTTACAAGCCTTTATAGAGCTCATGGAATAGTAAGTGCATGTTGGTGGGCCAAGTGTCTAGCTACTGCCCCTTGTTTATAGAAGCCCAATTCATAGGTCCTGAAGAGATGTTATTTTGTAAACCTTGCCTACAGTAGTGACCCACATTTATAGAAAAATAGTGTTTCATTTTAGGCGTTTACATCAGTAGGTCAGTGGAGTTTAAGAACTGATGATAAATAATGTTGGTACAAATTTACATACATGATAAAATAATGATGGGGCACGATGGTGTAGTGGTTAGCACGTTCACCTCACACCACCAGGATCCGGGTTCGATTCCCGTCTCGGCCATGTGTGTGTGGAGTTTGCATGTTCTCCCCGTGCCTCAGGGCGTTTTTCTCCAGGTTCTCCGGTTTCCCCCGGTCCAAAAACATGCACGGTAGGTTGATTGGCACCTTGGAAAATTGTCCCTAGTGTATGAATGTGTATGTGTGAATGTGTGTGTGTGTGTCCTGCGATGGGGTGGCATTCCATCCAGGGTGTATCCTGCCTTAATGCCCATAGACGCCTGAGATAGGCACAGGCGCCCCGTGACCCGAGGGAAGATCGGATAAAGCGGTAGAAGATGAATGAATGAATGAATGAATGAATGATAAAATAATGGTATGTGCTGTGCCATGTGTGATGCCGTGTTCTTAATGTAAAAAGGTAATTAAGTATGTTTGTCACACAAAGAAAATAAAATTGGATGTATCTGTGAAAACGTGCCTTTTGTGTGTTTCTCACAATATAAAGTTCCAGCCATCATGTACTGAGAGAAGGGGTAGATCAGTAAGATAAGATGGACTTCTGATTGGAAGGAAATTGGTTCAAGTAAAATTGCCTCTTGCTCCATCCTCAACAGTAAATTACTCAGCTATACAAAATCATTGATAATGAGGGCTTCAGTTTTTTAGGTCAAAGACCCCTTAAGAGACCCTCTGATACAAAATGTGTCAAACATGGTCAAACACTGATATTAATTGAAACCAATCATGTGACCTTAGATATATTATTTTAAGACAATTAGAACTATGTACACATATCATTGTCTGTATATGTTCATCGTTCTATCTGTCTAAATATATATATATATATATATATATATATATATATATATATATATATATGCTAATTATTGCATTATGCAACATGCACTTCTGGTTGGATGATCACTGTATTTTGTTTCCTTGTACCCACAGTACACAGTGCAGTACCAATAAAGCTAACTCTACTGTAAACTATTTTTCTATTACCAGTGTACCATAAATTAATAGCTTTCACATTTTAATACTATAACTAATTGTGACATGATATAAATATATTAAAATTACTTTGAATGAATTACATCGCTCCATATTTTTATGGTATGGAATTATGTTCTGGTTTTGGTCGCTTTTTGGTGATGCGTTTAGGTTACATATAGCAATTTATGGTAACATACTGACCAGCTCACACCTGCTGTGAATGCCCAGATGTAGGTGTAATTCGGGGAAATTTCGAAAGTGTGAGTGGATGCACATTGCTGGGTGTTTTTTAGTAATAAAACAAATCTAATTGCCTCTTTTCTATTCCATCCTAACATTACAAGCCTTAAGCACAGCTGAGGAAAGGTCAGTCCTGAGATTATCTGTGAAGGCCATGAACTGAAGGTTTTTTTTTTATTATTATTGGTGATTCAGCATCATTTATCAGACCCCCCTACAATACTGCAGACCCCTGTTTAAAGAGCCATGCTGGAAAAGGGTGTCCGTCATAAGCATGAATGCTTTGGATTGGATCCACCAAATAATGTTGAGCGCCACTGCTTTTATACCCCCTTGACTGAATGCATCTTTTGAATGAAACCTGTATAAGCACAGAAATAGGTACGCTCACTATGCTATTTTACATAAACTCTAGGCTGTTCTTATTGGCACACTGAAGTGCATTTTCTATAATTATTATTCTCTTTACCCAGGGGTTGGCCCTGTGTATCAGCTCTCCAACGTGTCTAATTACATGTAATTAAGCTGGAGCTTTTTTTGGCGAGCAATCTCTTATTCCCTTTATTGTATTACAAATGGGACATCTTAACAAGCATGGCTCATCGCTTGTAAATCGGGTTAGAGAACACCTTTTTCCAATTCATCGTCCTCTTGGTAAATATTTCGGAAATGTCATTAAGCCTCAATGGTGTTTGTTATGAATATCTGCATGATGAGGGCTGGATTGTGGGCGGGAGGGGAAGGGGGGGGGGTTTAGGCAATGAGTTAGGTGGTATAATATATTGTCTTTGAAATGAGAATTTTTTTTTGTCATTTTGTGAATTTCTTTCCCTTGATACCTGCAGGTTAGAGATTCGAGTCAAGCCAATTATTTGAAGGGGAAGCAGTTTGATAACTGAATAAAAGGCCAAAAAGAAGGTTGGACACACACATTTGGTAAAAGTTTGCAGCGTAAAAAAAAATATGCAAGAGGAAGCAATGACCATGCTGCTCCGTGATACCAATCAGTTATTAAGGATCGTTCAAAACGGCTGTAAATAAGAAGGAGATGAACAAAAGAACAGCCTTCGCTTCATCGGTCTACATTTGCATTTTATTTCCAGCAGTGCATTTGTGGTTTTGTGTCGTGAGATATTGCTTTACCTCGGGAATGCCATTTGGGGTCGGTCTGCTTGAGTTGTAATGCATTTTGAATTTGCAGATATACTGAAATTTGAAGGAATGAACACTTTTGGGGCCATGTTTATGGGAAAAAACCAATCAGCACGCCTGGTCTGATGACTGATACTACTTCAAAGTCATTTTTATCTCTACTGTGGCATTGGAACTTCTTGTACCAGAGCAATTTATGAATGCTAATTATTTGTATTGAAATTATCTACATTTTATCCATTTATAGGTGCATTTAATATGGACCATTGGCAAAATAAGTATTGCGTATTAAGCAGTGCATTATTACAACCATTGCATTACCAATGTTGTTTTTCCTCTTTCTCATTCTCAAGGTACATTCATTCATTCATTTTCTACCGCTATATCCGATCTTCCCTCGGGTCACGGGGAGCCTGTGCCTATCTCAGGCATCTATGGACATTAAGGAAGGATACACCCTGGATGAAATGCCAACCCATCGCAGGACACACACACACACACACACACACAATCACACACATTCATACACTAGGGACAATTTTCCAAGGTGCCAATCAACCTACCGTGCATGTTTTTGGACCGGGAGGAAACCGGAGAACCCGGAGAAAAAACCCCTGAGGCACAGGGAGAACATGCAAACTCCACACACACATGGCCGAGACGGGAATCGAACCAGGATCCTGGAGGTGTGAGGCGAACGTGCTAACCACTAAGCCACTGTGCCCCCCTATTCCCAAGGTTAATAAAGCTAAATAATGCAAAATGATTGCTGTCAGATCTAAAGTTCCCAATTCCAAAACTCCATCACCACCAAAAGCTGAAGATCAGGTGATCAGGAATGTTCTCAGTCACTGACTCCCTCTGTATTAACCACGTTATCCAGACGTCTTGTTGCCTTCTGTCTTGCTCCTTGTTAGCTTTGCACTGTCTAGCCTATGTCTGGGGTGTGTGATGAGGTGAGTCAGTCAGTTTGTAACTTATGATCTTATGGTACTGTTAGTATGTTGTCCCTGTCGCTCACGAACCCTTTGGCCAAGAGTTTGACCTTCACGACCTACATGGTATGATCAATGCTAAATGGATTTCGCCTCTCACTTACTTAGAAGGGGATGAAACAGATTGCTGACTCAAAGGTGTATTCCAAAAGCCAGTTTAATTGCATAATGACAGTGACTTGAAAAAAAAGGTGCTGCCTGAATTGAAGGTTTTATTGTTTCATTCAAGGAAACATTCCTAGAATGTGACACATACTCTAACTTTCCTGCACGGAATAGGTTTGCTCAATCTTTTTTTTTTTTGCCTCGGGTTCACACAATGAAAAAGCGAAGTCACGATCAGTTAAGAGAATAAAGGAGGGAAAAAAAGGTCAATGGCATTCAGCAGATGAGGGCATATCGAACATGGAGGGTTGTTTGATTAGAGAGTTCTCTGGGGGAAGACTGTGGCTTAACTGATC
Source organism: Kryptopterus vitreolus (assembly GCA_030449085.1). Classification (NCBI taxonomy): domain Eukaryota; kingdom Metazoa; phylum Chordata; class Actinopteri; order Siluriformes; family Siluridae; genus Kryptopterus; species Kryptopterus vitreolus. The sequence continues at coordinate 13,861,445 of JACRUU010000013.1, forward strand.
ACAGAGCTCAGTGTGGCACTTTAGATCCAGACCTCTCAAAGGTTTATCCTGTTTTGGCTGCCATAGAGATTCACACAAAAGCATGGCCACAATGCAGCGCTGCTAGATATTAATGGACCTTTGTAATTAAGTGTGTACATTCTTTACATATGGCTGATGAAGTGATAGTGTTTAAAAGAAAAAAAATTGTTAAAGGATAAGTGGTGGCTTACAGAACTGGGCTCTAGACCAAAAGGTCGCAGCTTCGAGTCCCAGCATTAGTGGGCCCTGGAGCAAGGCCCTTAACCCCTAATTGCCATTCTGCCCCAGCCATTAGGGTTGTACAAGCCAGTGTCTTCCTAGTGCCAGTTCCAAGCCTGGATAATTGTGGAAGGTTAATTAGATAAAGGTAAAACAGAGTGAAACAAATCTAATACGCGGACCATCCTCTCAGGTGACCCCAGGAAAATGGGAGAAGCCAAAAGAAATAATTTATCTAAATAAACATAATAATAATGAAGGGAATTTTCTTTTTGTTAATTGAATTTGCAATTGTCTGTGTATGTGGGGGGGGGGGGTAGAAAGAAAGACTTATACACACAGAAATTCATTCATTCATTCATCTTCTACCGCTATATCCGATCTTCCCTCGGGTCACGGGGAGCCTGTGCCTATCTCAGGCGTCTATGGGCATTAAGGCAGGATACACCCTGGATGGAACGCCAACCCATCGCAGGACACACACACTCACATTCACACACACATTCGCACACTAGGGACAATTTTCCAAGGTGCCAATCAACCTACTCTGCATGTTTTTCGAACCCCGACCCTGGAGGTGTGAGGTGAACATGCTAACCACTAAGCCACCGTGCCCCTACACACAGAAATGTATTAATTAATTTATTTATTCATTCAATCATTTATTTATTTATTTGTGTATGCATAATGCAATTGAATCAAAAAGTTAGCGACTAATGGTGCCATAATGATCACATGTTACCACACCTGCAATTTCATCCTTGACAGAAAGTTAACATGAAATTCTGTGTGAAACTGAACTAATACATCACAAAAACGTTTGACATGACAATGAAGGTGCTTCAAGGGCAGAAGAACATCACTGGAAGAATACAAGAGATCAGGAAGACCATTAACAAGCTCAATCCACAAAAATGTAAAAAACATCCAGCAACTTGTGCATATGTTTCTGTGGTTTCTTGTATTTGGGTTTTTGGCATAGAAACCAAAAGGGACATGTTTTGAAAAATTCAAAGACTTGGCTTTTCCAGGCTATGTGCATGCTTCGACCTCATGGACGTGACTTTTTGTGCATCAGTATTCACATCACCGTGTGTGCAGGAGTTAAAGAAACAGACAGTAGAAGAAAAACTCAAGAATTTTAGCTTTAGCTGTGTGTTTTACAAGAGGAGTATAAATACTAAGAGAGGCTTGTCGTACATGTGTCAGATGGCGTTTTCAACTGTTTTGATTGCAGATTCTCACAACAACTACTGATTGGGGCGAATTGAACCACCTATACTTTTCCTGTTGTTGTAGACTATGGCTGCAGCGTCGATGGGTTCGCTGCTTGTTATTTACTACAGAATTGCATGCTGGGATGGAAAAACGCTGTTGCCGCCGAACTGCGTATTCTTTCCTTGGGTGCTTTGCTTCTCATTTAGTTAGAATAATGGGCTGAACACTGGTGCAAAAATTGACTGAATTCATAGCATGGAATAAAAGGACATTTTATCTTCTCAGAGGAGGTCCTGCGGGGATGGTATGAGTGTGTAACAAGTGATATATGAAGCGAAGGTCGCCCTTCACAGGCTTAAACATCATCATGAAATAAGCCGGGATGAAGGTCAGAGAAATAATAGTGCTAGGAAGTGCTGAGTTTATCTTTCTAAAGGTAAGCGGGGAACAGGCGAGAAGGGAGCTTTTTTTTTTTCCTTTACCCCCTTCTGCTTTGAAAGGCAAAATCCGATGGTGGGATGTAGATAAATCAAAGTTCGTGCGGCAAAAATAAGCTTAAGGACTTTTCAGGACTTGTCGCTTTAATGCGAATGAAACTGCTGGAAAGCCTTCACAGCGACTGGACTGAGAGATAAATATTGCAGAAGATGGTAAGTAGCCTGTTTAACATGGCTCCAAGGAAGATTCTCTGCACAGCAAACCGCAGTGAAATTTTAATCCATTTTAATGGCAATTAAATGAAAGCTTCAGGAACCGCGGGAATCCGTTTGGAGTTTTGGACAAGGCATGGACCCGGTAATTAAATAAATGCAAACGGGCAATGCGTCTTGTAAAGGCTGCGACTTTTCACACTTCAACACCCTCCCTCCGAACTGGAGGCTAATCCTTGAAGTCAACAATATACTACAAATCGAACCGTGCCTAACCAGACAACCTCTTTCATCGTAAATCTCCTCCCACAAGTCTACACGTTGTGTCTGGAATATGCTAATTACCAACAAATTCATAAATTCCATTTGGGATTTTTTTTTTATATGAAACTCGAGCTATAGAAATGGTGACACATCACATCCATCATGCCAGCATACTGTATCAGTTGGTGCAGGCATCGCACATGCATAAAAATCACCCACTCAAACCCACAACAGAGCAAAATCCCCCGCTTGAAAGTACAAGGTATCCACTTGAGGGTAAATACAACAGGATATCTACAGGAGAGTAAAAATCACCCAAACTTATGGGGAAAAAAGCACTCACTGAAATTTACAAAAGAATGAAAAAAAAGCCCACATAATAGAAAAAAACCACCCACGTCCACCCAGATAGGCGTGAAGACCACCTATGCCCACGTTTATGGCAATAAAAACTGCCACACCACCCTTGTGATGTTCTTTTTCTGAGGAAAAAGAAATTTGAATATACAAACTACCCAGGTTATCAGAGAGATTTGAAGAAATGTTTCCCACTTATTGTTATTGTCAATAAAAAAAAATCTGTGTCGAGAACCATACCAGATCAGTACGTGGTAAACATTTCATACCCTTTTAGGCCTGTGTCAAATAAATAAGAAGAATGAGAAAAGCTGAGGAGAAGGCAAACTGTTTTGGCCCCAACGAAAGGACTCATACTGTATGTGCAGCCTGACAATGAAATTTTCTTCCCAAGTCTAATCCAAAATCTCCATTTCTAGTCTCAAATAATAAAAAAAGGGAAATTAAACCAGTGTGGCAGGTTTTTATCTGAGGAAACTAGATAAAGCATATTTTTTGGACTATTTGCAGTGACAAAGTTGAATGTAATCTAATCTAATATGCATGTGGGTTGCATGATTATTGTTGTCTATTATTGTCATTTAAATTGGCATTAATTTACATTATAAAGGTTGATGTTTAGAAAAAATTATGAGCCATGATTTGTCATTTTGGACAAATAGGACAGTGGTGTCAAATCGGATGCAAACAGCAGTGATCACTGATTTGATGTTAATGGGTTGTCACGAAGTTACTGGTTGTTCGGAAAATAGTGATCAGTGAGTGGCTGATAGGAAAGCAGTGGTGTTCTGTGACTTATTGTTGGAAAGCACTGGTAATGACTGACTGGGTAATGAGAAGCGATGATTAGTGATTCGTTGTTGGGAAAATAGTGATCAGTCAGTGTTTGATAGGAAAGCAGTGATCAGTGATTGTTTATTGAGAAGCAGTGATCAGTGATTGCCTCTATTTGGATAAATTCAGGGATAAGTTAAGGGATTGGTTGTTGGGAGACTATAGGGATCAGTAATGCTATGTAATAGTTGTAGTTGGTGACGTTTGAAAATGGTAGTGATCAGTAATTGGTCATTGGGAAACAGTTTTTAGTTGTTGGGAGGGGCAATGATTGTGTATTTGTGATTTTGTGATAGTGGTGATTATTTATTAGGTTTTAAATAATTAGTGGGAAACAGTAGTAATCAGTGATTTGTCTTACAGCTATCAGTGACAGTCAGGCCGACACTATAAATAAGAAATTACACTCCACAAAGTAGAATTTAGCAGTCACAAATAACTGCATTTTATGACATGATTATATATATATATATATATATATATATATATATATATATATATATATATATATATATATATATATATATATATATAATATATATATATATGATATATACACACACATTCTCACAGAAAGCAAACACTCTTTGACATCAGCATTTTCAAAAAACCTACATTTTCCAAAAGCAGACTGCAGATGCAATAAATAACATTAGGCTTAAAAGCTGAAGCACTGATGTACTGTAAGGTGGAATGTAGAGCATAAAGGGCTATATACCGATAAAGATAAGGACTACAGTCACCGACTCGATGCTCAATATTTCCCAATCAATTCCAAAAAGTTAAAGATCCGTCTAATAAATGGGAATTCGGCTTCATACATATGTTCAATACACATATGCCTGCTGTGGTATTAAGTTTACTTGGCTTTTTGTAGTGTCCTTCTATGCTATTTGTTAAGCAGGGTGTTTTGTTGTTTGAGATTGTTATTAGACTAGATCAGTGTGTTATTCGGTATCAGGTGCCTCCTGGCGCATTACGACAAACACACCAATCAGGCCACTTTATGCATGCCGTCCCGAGAGGCAGCAGAACCCTTAAATTCATGGTCTAAATCCAAGATTCCTTTGCAGAGACACGCCTGTGGAAAAACACTGCAGGAAACGATTAAAATGTTCACCTTGTTCTAACCACCACAAAGAAAGAAATTGGAAATAACTACAAATTCAGACCCGCCAACCCTGAAGGGGAATAATGAGTAGTTCTGTGAATTAGAAAGAAAAAAAATGTAGTAAACAATAAAGAGGAAAAAAAAAACCAACAAAAATACAGTAAACAGTAATTCTTCTTGGAGACATTTTGCGAAATAGCAAAATTAATATAGTTAATTATTTCCCTATAGATATTCAGACTTTTTTTTTTTAATTTTGCCCAAATATCATCATTGACCAACATGTTTGCGCATTCTGACTGATATGTACATTCACACAAACAGAATGATTGCTTTAAACTTGTGATCTTTTCACGCAAAGCAAAAATCTATATTTATAATTTATAATTTGTATTTATAATGGTTTTTAAATAGAACTGAAATGATTCCTAGAAATGAGTAATTTGAAAACAAAAAAAGCTTCATTTCACCCATTTAACTAGACACAGAGCAGTGTTTCTACATTACTGACGCACCACCCTTTAAACTCGTGAAAACAGAAGACCCTGCAGAATGAAGTGGTCTAATTGGTGGTTTTAAATGAAAAGATAAATAGTTTGAAAATGATGGTGTGTAAATGTAGATAAATAAAGTCCTTTTTTTTGTAAACAGAGTTAGTCTCAAACAAAAGCTTTGCTCAGGTGAATCCATTTTTCGTTTCCTTCATCAGAAGTCAAATTCACTCGTCGGAACGTCCTGAACATGCAGTTATTAGTAGCAGGGACACGTGGATACTGACTGATGGACAGCTACAGTAACTGACAGTGGTGATATTAACTCAACCCTCCCCTGCTTAATTGTTAGCTTCTAACTCTTTTTGTTCCTACCCAAGAGCTGACAGCTGACCATGTGCCCCCCCTCCCATCCCTCTACCTATATTCTTTTTTTTTTTTTTTTAATCAGTGCTGCTGCCAAAGCCCACGGAAATGAAAAGGTACGCAAATACAAAAGGGTGCTTTTATGAAGGGAGAGATAAAAACACAAAAGGACCATCAAGCACTTCCATGCAATGTGGCCCGGTTTAGCCTTGACCGAGCTTGCAAATCACACCTGAGACGGGTGGATGGGAGGGGTGGGCGGATGGTCGGAGGGGGGCCAAGAGAAACCTCGAGACATTGTGTGAGCAAAGCTGTGGCAGGCGATAGGCAAATATCTCCCGCAGTGGGGTTAATTGGCAGGAATGTCTAAAAAGGCTTGTTTTGTTTTTTTTGTCCTGCAAATTTTTCCACAGCTGGCGTTGGAGTCTATCTGTCAGGTGAAGCGCTGGCGAGGCAATACGGCTTCTCTGGATTTGTTGTCTCTGGTGATGGGTGGGTGGACGAGCACTCGGTGACAAACTACGATTCAGCAGAGGCATACAATCATGAGCTTATGTTCGGCAAAGAAAACGCTCGCTCCTCACCTCATTGCTCCCGGAGGCACACATCCTTGACTGAGTCAGCTCGCCTGTGTCTGCTCCCTTTCCCATTCATACTCATACTCGTCGTTCCCTGGGGAGGATTTGGATTTTTTATTTTTTTTCTCCCACAACATTTAAGCTAGTGAAAATGCATAACTTATGCAAATTGAAAATAAAAGGAATGATCGAAACATTTCTAGATGTCTCTGGCACCTTCTTTTTCCATTTCCCAGAGATCCATGTTGCTCCGAATGAGCTGTCGGAAACGATGATGGGAGTCAAATCACAATAACGTAGGGTGGAAAGAAGTTTAATGGAGCTTACTGATCAGTTGTAAAGGTGTGCTGGGAATAGATCCTGGGATGTATGACAGCATCTGGTGGCTATTTGTTTCCAGGGTAAAAACAGGACGTCAAATTTCAAGGCATACTCTATATTATTTTTCCATTATGTTCCATGATTTTGGAGTTGTTTTTATGATTTTTGTTCATTGTAGGAGAAGTGAGGAAGACTGAGGTACAGGCAGAGTTCCAATGAAGCTGCCACTTCTGGGTCCTTGATCTAGGCCTGGCCTGGCCAATCCGTGGCTCCCGAGCCTCATGCGGCTCTTTAACTAGTTTCATGCGGCTCTTTAGGAGCTTTCACATAACATGCGTCATGTGGGAATGGGATGATGTTCATGTGTACCCATGTGTATGATGTGGCTCTTTGCAGTAACACAAAAAACAAAGTGGCTCTTAGCCTCCTACTAGTTGGCCACCCCTGATCTAGGCCCTTAACTCTTAATTCCTCACCTGAAATAAAGTCACTCTGGATAGGATGAGGGTGTCTGCCAAAATGTCTTGAATGTAAAAATATTGTACAGTAGATTGTTAAGGGAACTTTGAAATTTGTATTTAAATTATCCTAATAAACCTATCTTACTATCTTAAAATGAGCTTTTTCAGCTTTTTGTGCTGTATTCTGAGATGTGTATTTACTTATTATTAATATTATTTATTTATTTATGTACTTGTTATCTAAAAGACCAAACAGTAACCTAAAAAGTAAGCCATGATAAGTTGCTTAAAGACACAGTGGTGTGCTTGTAATGAAAAATCTCAGGTTTGAGTCCCAACCTCAGCTATAAAACATTTGGGAGAGAAGGAAGGTGTTTTTTTGTTATTTTTAGCATCATGTCATGTATTAGACAATCATTCATTCATTCATTCATCTTCTATCGCTTTATCCGATCTTCCCTCGGGTCACGGGGAGCCTGTGCCTATCAGGCGTCTATGGACATTAAGGCAGGATACACCCTGGATGAAATGCCAACCCATCGCAGGGCACACACACACACACACACACACATTCATACACTAGGGACAATTTTCCAAGGTGCCAATCAACCTACCGTGCATGTTTTTGGACCAGGAGGAAACCGGAGAACCCGGAGAAAACCCCCCTGAGGCACGGGGAGAACATGCACAAACTCCACACACACATGACCGAGACGGGAATCGAACCCGGACCCTGGCGGTGTGAGGCGAACGTGCTAACCACTAAGCCACCGTGCCCCAGTATTAGACAATCATGTATGTAAAATATATACACATACAGATTTGGGATAAAAATTTAATAGAACAATGAAGAACAGAAACTTGGAATATTGTAATCTGATTTAAACGTTTTGCATTCAATCACTTTGAATCGCCTAAATGTTTCAAAACTAGTCTCATATATTTTGATCAACATGACAAATAAGTGATAATGTAGGAAACAGCAGTCAGTTGTAGACAATTAATTAACAATTTGTGAAAAGCAACATGAAACTGATTCAATGATTTTTCACAAGTGACTAATTGATGTGAGGGTGAACAAGTTATTTTGAGAATTCTGATTTTAAAAACGCTCCAAATCAACTGAGATAAACTGTAAACCATATCGCTAACAGCTACATCTGGTGGACATTTTTAGTACTTCGATTGAAATGATTTAGTATGCAATTATCAATTTAAAATGTTGTCGTCAGCCGTGCGAGAATCAGGGAATCGTGAAAATAAGCAAACTTCCTTACGACTCGTTCATTTTTTGGTAAATTTCTTTTTAAGCATTAGGACGTTCCACTCTTATGATGTAGAATCAGAGAGTTTCTTCAATTATGCCATTAATTTGAATAATCCAGAGCTGCAGCATCAAACATCACAAATTTTTTTAAGCTGTCACATCAGGCATGTCTTGCAATTATTATTTTTCAAGTCATCTGAAAATTAGGCACAATATACAATAGATTTCTAAAGGTAAACACTTTCTGTTTCCAGTTGGTGGCGTTATGACTCAGATAGCCGATAGAAGATGGCAAATTCCAATGTATGCGTTTTTCAAACAAATAAAAATAACTGACTTCCTGTTGAGCGTGTCTAATCACATATAATAGGAGTCATTAAGCTCAATGAGATTTAAATGTCTACGAAGTTTCACGAGGTTAGGCACGAGTGAATATGAATTATTCAGCGAGCTTATGACAAAGTTCCAGGGGGCGCTGTGAAGGACCTGTACCACGTCTAGGACCTGTATCACATGCTGGCCTTCCTAAGAACCACTTACACCATCAATGGGCATCACACTGGTATATCATGCCTTTTTACTCGTAAGATATGAAAAATGTTTTTCCTATTATGTTTGTTTTTAAATGATCGCACAAATTAAAAATAAAAGATAGCACAAATTACCTTCCAATGTTTAATATCCCAAGTGTTCTCATTTTGCTGACCGATAAAGAACCAAATCTGGTAAAAAATAAGGAAAATATTTATAGCGATTTCAAAAAGTGACATACTTCCTCCTTCCAGTTTGTGGCGCTATAACCAACACTCATATATGTCATGATTAAGTTATTGAGATTGTTGAGATCGTATTGGGCCTGGTTTGGTGACGATTGTGGATTAGAACCCATGACATCTAATATGAAAGTTGTTCAGTTTAATGAGCTCTACATGTCTACCAAATGGTATAATTCTATGGTATAATTCTATGTGCAAGTGTGGATGAGTTATACAGCTAAACTTCCCAGGGGGCGCTATATCCAGTGGATCCAGGCACTATATCCAGTGTACCACACCCAGTGCAGAGCCTCACTGACGCAAAGCAAAAATACCACACCCAGTGCAGAGCCTCACTGACGCAAAGCAAAAATGAGATTTTGAGTATAATAAGGACCCCCAAAAGTGCCCAAAGGGTTGAAGAACCTGAGAAGAATCCTAAGGAAAACAATAGGGTCTTGCGCACTGCAGTGCTTGGGCCCTAATTATATTATCTGTAGTTATGAAGCAACATTGTATAATTTTAGGAAAGATTACCAGGACAAAAACAAAAACCATTTTTGGAAAAACATATTCAGATTGGAAACAATAATTCTGCTTCACTCCATCACCACGGCCCATTGTTACTTACATCAATACAGCAGCACAAAGAGTAGTTTATTCCTGACTTAATTCCATGCACGACTCGGATTTACATATCAAATTACAGAGATTATTGTGGGTTCGAGTCAATCCAGCAACTCATGGTAAATCTTTGAAACTCGATTTAGGTGTATCAAATCCACAAATGTTGATGCATGTGCAGCTTTATGAAATAAAACCCCAGACAAGGCTTCAACAGTAGAAATGACTTCTCAGGCAATCGTATTCCAAGAAACGAGGATGATGAAACACAGAACTTAAATAGATTAATCAATTAGAGGAAATAGACCTCAGGTGAGCACAAATAGACAAAGAAAACAAAATTTTTACAGTACCCTCTGGTGGTCTAGTAGAGATTGTAGGCATCTCAGGGGCTGTTGTTGAGCAGGCTAGTTCCCTTTCAGGAACTTAACGCTGCATCTTTGGGAAAGCTTTTTATGTGTTCCATCTCTGAACCACGTGTGAAATCCCATCTAATGAAAGGAGTTTGACATCACCCACGGTGGAAACACACCCTGGAATGGAGGCGCCGACCCTGGACAACCACGTGGAATGGAGGCGCCGACAGCTTCTGTGTTTCAGAAAGCGCTCTATGTGAATCTCTGTCTGTCAAATTGTCTGTCTTATAAATGCAGAAAGTCAAGGTGGCAGAAATGTCCAAGTGCTCCTCAAAAAGAAGGCAGATATTCAGACCGTGTGTTCCTCCTTGCCTGAGATTCTCGGGTTCTTAGCTGGAGCTCTCAAGGGACCTGGCTGTGAGTGCATGTCAGTGCACTCTCTCCGCTCCCGGAGAACGCTTTTCAAGGAAAGGTCTCTCTTAAAGCAAGGCAGCGACTCATGTCATGTGGTTCCTAGGTGGAGCTATCAGAAAGAATGGAGACAGGCCTTGTCCTTTCTTATCCTTTCCTATCCAGCCTTGTTGGGTTCCGAAGCACATCCTTCAACTTCAACCTCTTCCCCTCTCGAGCTTGGATGACCCGGTGCCAGAACCAGCACAGCCTCTCCATTTTGAGGAGCTGCTGGAGGTGGTTACTAGAGCAGTGGCAAGGCTTGATGTTTCCTGACCACCGTATATTCAGGTTCCACATTCAGAGAGCAAATTAGTCAAACATTCCTGACCTCTAGGTTGGCACCTCCGAAGCTTTGAGCAATGCCAGGCTCAGAGACAGAGAGTTTCCACTCTACTACCAGGTTTCTGTGCTACAGGTCGTGCATGCACTCAATCTCTTGTGTTTGCCCAGGTTCGTTGTGAGCAGGGAAAATCGCAATTCTCTAAGGAGTGCTGTAGAGCCATGAATATTAGAAGCGCCCGCTGTATGTCAGAGGTCGATCCTGAAGGGACCAGTGCCATTAAGACATGCTCTGGCAGGCTGGAGTGCGATTCTAGGCATTTCTAGAGGCAAAGGCACAATTGAGATGGTTCCACTTGCTCTAATGGAGTCATGCTTTTACAGCTGCTACTTCCTGGTTCCCAAGAAA
>JACRUU010000013.1:13877478-14054978 GCA_030449085.1 Kryptopterus vitreolus
AGCCTTAAGGAAATATGTGTATTTGAGCAGCACTGACCCATGATGAAGCTGCAACTGAATGCATTCACAGACACTAAAAGGATGATCTAAGGTTCCCTTTAGAGAAGAGAAGCTGTCCAGATATCAAGTGGATACATGGTGTATCGCTGAGTACTTGAGTCCCAGAGTGGTGGTACTGACCTGTAAAGCCTTTATGCTTTCAATATGACAAGGCTTTTTTTTTTCCCTTAAAAAAAGCACCTTGTATCATCAGAACTCATATTGACCTTGCTGAAGTTCATGCCCACTCTCTAGAAGATGAACCTCCAAAGCAGTGGATAGTGAACTATAGCATGTGGCATGTTAAAACTTCAAGTTTATTCTTGTAAATGTTGTTTCAAATGTTAAGGATCCTTCTGTCAAACTTCTTTTTTTTTCACCACAAATACCATTATTTTATGGAAGCCAGTTTCTACCACTGAAGAAAAAAAATGTATGTATATATATATATATATATATATATATATATATATATATATATATATATATATATATATATATATATATATATATATACATATATATGCACAACGCCAGGGTTCGAGTCCCATCTCAGGCCATGTGTGTGTGTGGAGTTTGCATGTTCTCCCCGTGCCTCAGGGGTTTTTTTTTTCCCCGGGTTCTCTGGTTTCCTCCCGGTCCAAAAAACATGCATGGTAGGTTGATTGGCACCTTGTGGTAAAATTGTCCCTAGTGTATGAATGTGTGTGTGTGTGTGTGTGTGTTTGCCCTGCGATGTGTTTGGCATGTTTTGGCATTCCATCCAGGGTGTATCCTGCCTTAATGCCCATAGACGCCTGAGATAGGCACAAGCTCCCCGTGACCCGAGGGAAGATTGGATAAATAGCAGTAGAATATGAATATATATATATATATATATATATATATATCTATATATATATATATATATATATATATATATATTGTTGTCATAATTGTCATAATTACCTTATTTATTTTTTTCAGTAGCAGAAATAGGCTTGCATGTTATCTATTCAAACTTTTACAAAACAAAGAAAAACAGGTGTGCCGGTGTGCATGGAAATAATATTCTAGGAAACTTTATGCCTTTCATATACAATTAGCTATTGGATACAGAAAATGCACATCTCTATTGGTGTTAGGTAATGAAATGCAGAAAGTTCAAACAAAATTTGAAGAACACGTCTTCATGTCCGTTGTTGGATCACATTTGCACTGAACCTCCATCTCTGTGTTGCAGACATGCTGCAGTGAAATGCAATGACAGAACCTATATTTTTTTAATTAGGAAAGAGGCTAATTTTCCAAGAAATGTTTTCAGGAGATTGCTATAACAGAATGTTGTTTATGGCTTATTTGTAGCTTAATGTTTCTTCTTATTAATATACGGATTGCTAGACAGATCATTTTAGAACCCTAATTCAAGGAACCCTAAAGCAAGTTTAAAGAGCATTAAATAATTACAGTGCTGATGAACAGAAATAATGCTTAAGTATTTTTCCCCCATTGACAAGATGGCATTTTAATCCTACATTGCCATAAAAACAAAATAATAATATACATATATATATATATTATTACACTGTTAGTGGCAGTTGCCAAACCATTAGGGAGCACTCAGTTGATTCTACAGTACTCTCTGATGCACCCTCGTGAAGTCTTCGCAAACCTTTCCCTCCCGAGAGGATGGCTGCAGACATGACTCTGTCCCTCCTGTGGCCATCCTTGTTACAGGCTCGGCCCCGGACCCACATGTCCGGATCGTCGCTGAGTTCATAGATAGAGCCGTCCTCGAGGCTGTGCTCTAAAGACTCTAACGATGAATTCGAGGACTCGTCACATCGCGCAGTTAGCGGCCGCCCAGGTAAGCCCATGGTTGAGCGAATGCGGTATTGAAGAAGCACACTCCTCTGGCTTCCTTTGCCGTCCCCGACCATGGAGCTGCTATATTGCTGTAGAGACTCCTGGGAGGAGGAGTCAGTTCGCTCTTCCCCGCCACAAGCCGAATCAGGTGCTTCCACAACCGAATCTCGCTTCAGAAGATCCGGGGATAAAGTGCCATTGATTGCCACCAGGAAGTCTACAGGACCGGAGTGGCTGTTTAAAGAGGTCATCGCTTTACCTGAGGAATTTATATATAAAGTTACAATCTGCAGGTCACCGTTCTGATCTTTTAATATTAGCAGCAAGATTACTTAAAAAAATAAGTGATAGATATAAAGACTAAATAATGAAAGCTTATTCAGGAAAGCCTGAATAACCTGGGCAAGAATGCATCCTGTAGGGCAGGAAAACTAAATGGGATGCAGTCCTTTTTGCTAATCTGCAATTAATTGGCAGCCATAGAGAATAAAGAATACATTATCCACCGACCAACATGTTTTTTTATGTGGATGTGTGAGTTACCCAGGTAAGAACACATTCAAGATCTCCACACATTATTATTATTATTGATTATCATTCCACACATTCTCATTCTATCGATTCCTTTGCAGACCCAGGGAAAAATATATAAAATTGTGATTTAAAAAAAATTAATTTAGTTTTATGGTGGGTAACAAATACATTCTTATTGGAAAAAAAGGAATAAATAATACATTTTTTTCAGTCATTTTTCTTTGAAGTAATGTAAAAAATGACAAATAAATTGCAAAAAGTGTTTTTAGTTGCTTTTTCATCACAATATTTATTCACATGTTAAGATTATTGCTGTTGCTGTCAATCGATTAAAATGTTTAATAGTGAATAACCCTATGATTGTTGTTGTTATGAGTTAACTGGGGATTAATCACAATTTAACAGCACATTTTTATCTGTTTTAAATGTACTTTCAATGAATACTTTAAAAATATTTTTATTACTGTAATCAACGAGGACATATAGAAATATGGATTCTTAATGTAATATGCAAGTTTATTATTAGTGAAGCCAAACTCAACATCGACAATGAAGAAAAAGATATATATATATATATATATATATATATATATATATATATATATATATATAGATATATATATCTATATATCTATATATATGGGTAAAGGCATTCATGAAACTAGAAATAGAATAGAAATAAAATAAAAATGTGTGCTGCATGAATCAAACATTAATAAAATTAATTTGCATTAATAAAAATACATTTTGACAGCCCTTCCCTAATTTCTGCATTAGACATTCGACCCAAGGAAAATATTGCACTTAATTGATATTAAGATCAGAATGCTATAGTTGTTATTGATGAACGTAATAATTATTTACTAATAAATATTCATATTTATTAATACATTTATATAAAAAATAATAATTTGAATAATATTCAATAATATATATATATATATTAATAAATATTATTGAATAATATTCAAATTAAATATTTTTTTCTGAAAAAACACAAAGCAATAACATATATAATAACATACACTTCATGCAGGACTGTAGTTGTAGACTTTTTTCATTCTCCTGTATGTTTCATCCAAGCATACTGTAAATAGAAATATCATTTTTTTGGGACCCATCTCAGGGTGCCTTGAGTATTGCATCATGTCCTGTAGGCTGTATAATACCCCCCCCCCTCCTCTATCATCCAGATGTTAATTGTCATCTTTCCCCAATAGTTTCCTTCGGAATTTATTTCCAGGCATGTCTATTTCCGAGTTAGCACTTGATCCATTCTCAAAGATTCACATAAAGACAAGTGTGAAGGAACGCACCAATTCCCAGAACTCCAAGTAAAGAAAACTTCCCCTGAAATAGCTTCTTCACAAACAAGGGCCGCCTACATACCTGTTATTTTAGGGATGCCTTCCAGCTTGGGTACAGGCAGAGTGATGATTATGCCCTGGGCTGTGCCCACCCACAACAAGCCCTGGCAAATCAACAGACTGGTGACCCTCACATTCCTGTGACCTGAAAAAGAAAAGGGTTTCTGAAAGAAGAAACGCATACAAGACAGCTGTGAAAGTTCAGAGCACAGCAGGATCTTTTCTTTCTTTTCAGAGTTTTTTTTTCCCCTCTAAAGTAAAAACTGATTGAAAATAAAAGTTTTTTTTGGTCTGTTTAAGCAGACACTATATTTGTGTCACAGGCAGCAGTGGTGCATTGTAGAGGTAGGAACTCTTTCTCATATCTCTATACTTTCACTCACTAGGAAGGAAAAATGGTCACAAGTTGGATAAACTTTCAAACAGTAACATTTAAAATTGATTGTCAGCGTTGTTATACGACAGTCTACTTAAGTCTTCTTTTGGTGGCTCCCGAGGTGACCACAGCAGCTCATCCGTCTTCATCCGTATCACTTTGCCCTAAAACATCTGCATCTTTCAAACCAACCACCTGCACTCCTGCCTGTTGTCCATCCACATTCAATAATATACCCCATGTCCATCCTCTGCACATGACCAAGCCATCTCTGACCTTATCTCCTACCTGCACGCTCCATCTAATAAACTTCTTTCTGTCCATCCTCATCAATCCCAGTGAAAAGAGCTGGATCTTCGCTTCTGCCACTTCCTGTCGTTTTGTCAATGTCATAATGTCTTTAATATACAACATTACAAGGTATATGCACAAACGTAAGTCCTCTTCTTTTTCGCTTCTTTTTACTTGTTAGTGGCTGAATCGGGCTTCCATGCTGATTAAATGTTATAAATGTGATATATACGGATATGTACTTAAAAAATGAATTCTTTCATATATATATTATATATATATATATATATATATATATATATATATATATATATATATATATATATATATATATCAGCAATATTAGGAGCTCAGCCATGATACAGCACCCCTGAACCTATAGGTTTAACCTAAACCCTAGGGCCCAACAAGTGCCAGCTTGGCAATACCGAGGCTTGAGCCTGTGTCCTTATGATCATTAACTACTGAGCTAAAAAGAAAAGAAAAACAAAATCTCTCCAACACTGCAAGTGCTATAAATCACTTTCAGACAGTTATAGGAACTCTGCTTAAAAGTGGACAGTTCACAGAACCAAATTGTTGATTATTTTGCTATAAACTTGGTAAGCCATTTGACCATCTCCCTAAATCTAGCCACCCAAACCAGTAGATATGGAAAAAAAACAAGGAAAAAAAAACCCTTCAAAGTAAAGCAAAAAGAGGAAAAACAAAAATAGAAATACCTTTTAAAAACATTTATTCTGAGCTTGTTCTGATAATTAATAAGAATACCAGGTATATATCTTGTCTATCAAATGTCAGCTGTCGAATCTCATAAAACATGTACTATTTATTTTATTTGTGAGCACTCAAAAAATAAGAAACAGCATTCCATTTTTCCTTTTTTTTTTTTGCTAAGTGCCTTATTTTTGTTTTTTCAGTTATTGCAAATACACTCAAAGCAGACAGCATGACGTAGGCTCTCTCCGTAGGCAGGATTCCACAATAAAAAAAGACATTTTTTTTACATAAATGTAAAAAAAAATCCATATGATACCGTAATAAAATATATTTTTTAGATAAATTGTTTATTCAACTTTAATAAAACTATAACTAAAAATCTTGGTGAATGAGAGTCTTAAACTCGTGCTGGAGAAGAAACTTTCGGTAACCATTGCAGATGTTGCGCCAATAATTAATTCATCAGAAGGCAACAGAGCAGCTCTTGGGACTTGAAGGCCATTGATCTGTAATAACCATGAGCCTTTTTTGTCTCCTAGCTCACATATTCAAAGAGAATTAAGATGCTCCTCAGACTCAAAGTCCCAAGCGATAAAAAAAAGAAAACAAAAACAACAGTTTATTTGAACTCCGGCACTGATAGACTATCATTGGTCCTTCACTCACACCCTGCATATTTCAGCACAAATGGAAAAGACATGCCATTCTGACCAAGATACTACCCTCATCGCCTGCAACTGTTGTATTACATTATCAGTAACTTTGATCCAGAAAGTTCTTGCTCTCTCTCTCTCTCTCTCTCTCTCTCGTCTTTTTTTTCAGGATCTGGGCATATTCTTTTGTTCTTTGTTTTTTTTTTTTTTGTTTTTTTTTTTTAACAATGTTGATAGGGAAACGCTGCGGCCGACGACCTGCTGATACTTAGAATCCCTGGCTAGTTGCCAAAGTTTGATTCGCTTCCTTTTTCTTTCGTTTTTTTTTCCCCCACCCTCTTTCACAGTCCATGTGATTATCATCGTCTGTGACAAGCTGCGAGCCATGTTTCTGCTGTCTAAAATTGTGCACAGCCAGCAAGCAAACAACATTAGAATGTCTGAATGGGACCATTGTGCCTCGCTGAGATGTAATGTTTTTTTTATGAAGGTTGTATTTTCCTAGTCAATCAATTCAGGCCCAATATACATGGCGCCGAAACAAGGTTCCGGACATTTGATTCATATCTAAAAGCTCGAATGCAAATGTCCTAATTATTCTGAAGTAAAGTCAAACTTCACCTACAATCTAATTTTATACAATTAAGCAACTTTAGGATCCTGCAGCTTAGAGAGTCCAGATCATCACTACTGCAATACCACTCTTATTTACTTGTGCAATATGCTGTGATACCAACAATCTAGTACTTTGTCACGTGACATAATTGCGGCAGGCATTTCAACACAGTCTTCACCGTCTTTCGTGATATAAATGTAGACACAAACTTTAATCGATTGATTCATGTTCCCGAACATGAAGGTACCTCTTTTCCTTGTGTCACTCGGCACAAGTGACTCTGTCTCCATAGCAACGGAGGCTAAGGATTATGCGCAATTCTGACAGAAATGCCAAATATAATATTTTTGCCCCATTAAAAATAAATAAACAAAAACCAGGAAGAAAATATTGGGTTAAAGTTGCACTGTAATAATTGTGCGTCTCTAACAGTCTCCTTAATTAATAAGGAGAATGTATTTACTGTATTTGGACTTTGGACTAGAATAGCGAGAGATTTACAGAATATAAAGTAATAAAAACAAGGATAAAATCTCCTGCTTAAATGATGAGCACCAAAAATACTTCCTTTTTAAAGACATTATAAAAGGCTGTCCTCAGTGACAAGAAAAAAAAAAGACAGAATGTCCATGAACATGAATCAATAGATTACATTTTGTGACAATCGCAAAATGGGAAAATGCTGTGCTTGTCATTTTCATTTACATAATTACATAATAATTTACGATTCTCCCGCATGATTGGGACACATATTGTCATGGGCTACCAGAGTGCCCTCGCCAACAGACACATCCGTTTTCCATTGTGCTTGTCCCCTTTCAGCAACCTTCCACTCTAGTCTCTGCTCATTGACTCTCTCCCCAAGGCTGATGACTCTTGAATGCACCGATTACTCTCATAAGGTGCAGTTGTTTCTTAGCGCTTGTTCTTTCCAGCTCTGCCCTCCACTCCCTCCGGCACAGTCATATTGTCGTTTTAAAAGTAATATATTTAATATTCTGGAATAGATTATTAATTAGCATTATATCTTATGGGTAAAAGCATTCAAGCTTTTCGGCTAACAAGCTACGTCCGAATGAAACTCATAAACCGAGGTTCCACTGTATTAATAGAAATAGTGCATCCTTACAGTGTAAATCTCTCGAGTGTTTTGTTGAGTGTTCTTGTGGTTTTCGTTTTGCTCTTTTTCAAGCCATAACATTTTTTTTTGTTTGTATATATGTATTCAGCTCAGCTTGAAAATAAATTAAAGTGTTTGGGGAACATTTTGAGGCCATGTGTAGGGTTTAAACTATTAAAATAGGCATTTCTTTGACATCACATCACAGATTTCCGTGAACGTCGGGGGACGACTGTATACAATTAATGCAGGGGACATAACGTGAGAGAGTGCGCACCTTGCATTTTAAAAAATACCAGGCTTGTGCATGAAGTGCAGCAATTGTTGAAGCAGTCAAAGTGACAAGGTCTTATAACAACTTTCAAACTGCGCCTCGTTTCAGCTCCACTTACATAATCAATGTTCAAACAAGCAAACAGGCTCCTACCACTGAAATTGAAGTGTGAAAAAAACACACACCGGGTGGGCTGGTAAATATTTTATGTATCGGAAAACATAGAACACAGCAAGGAAGCTTGTTTGTGGCATCTGGGAAAAAGTCAGAGAGAAAAAAAAAGAATTAAAGATGAATAGAAGGCATAAAGAACAAATGGATGAACGAAGAAATGAACAATTGGGCACAGTATAAAAGAAAAGAAGACACACAGACACAAGGAGTTGCAAGAGGGGCAAAACTGGCGTATTACCAATGTGCCTCGGCTTCTGGAGTTAAGACAAAATGGTTTCCATAGCAACTTTGGGTATGGAGTGATATGTCTCTAGCATTGTGCCTTTCCTTCCTTCCTTCCTTCCTTCCTTCCTTCTGTCTTTTTCTTTTCAAATATTGCTTCTACTAACCACATCAATGTATTTCAGAGTCCTCAGACAGCTGCTTATTCATGGGCCAAAAAAAAAAAAAAAAAAAAAAAAAACAATTTCACGCAGAGGAATGAATCACTGTGCAGAGATTTTGGACAATAGGGCCAAAGGATAAAGGAGGTCTTATTCAGGCTTCCTGATAACTCATTTAATAAAGGTTTTGTGCATCTACAATGACCTCAAGACTTGTATTTGCAGAGGAAGTGAAATCTTGCTGACAAAAAAAACACCGACATGAGTCTTTAGCACTACATTGCTGACATTGTTGGCCTTCACTGACCTACTGAAGGATTGGTCCGAAGAGCTCCGACTCAACCATCTGCTGGAGTTTTATTTATTTATTTATTTTTTAACAAAACATCTCATAAACAAACCATTTTATTTACTTAGTATCTTCTATTTTAAACCGAAAAACATTTTGGTATTATTTGAAGATCTTAACTGCCCGGATCTGCCCACATAATTGCCCACTGAATGGCACTCGCTGTATTTAATCTCTCCCTCTGCTTGTAACTGACACCACAATAAGTCTTTCTGCTGTTTTTTTTTTATCTTATTGGGATTTATGGGAAAATCTTAATAATAAGCCTACACAGTTAAAGCTTACACAGACTTTATTACAAACTTATAACAGCATTAAGTATGAATCTTTTCTCCATACAAGCCGCAATTGTATAAAATAATCAAGCTTTCTGAAAGATAAAAGATCAAAGAACGCATTTCTGTTGTATATTTATATTCCTAAAATCATCGGTGATAAATTGGATTAGTAAGATCCATTGTCGAATCTATTGCACAACTGTCCTCACTGACAAATACTAGTTATAATATAGAAAATGAAAAATATAAAGAGTGTCTATTTTGTCTGAGTCGTCGGCAATTGTTTGGATCCAGTGCGAGCTCATTGCAAAGCCCTTGTCATTAATTGTAATGAGGGTTCAATGTAAAAATAAGAATGGTGATTGTGTGAAAGAGAATGTCTGTCATTTCTAATTAGGACATCACAATTGTGTCCCATCAGTTCATTGTGAAAACAGAAATCCCCAGGTGGCGTTCCGACAGCCGGCAAAGTAATTGACACCTCCGTGTTGTTGTCGCGTGAGTAGTGGGGACACAATTATGCTGAAAGGGAATAATAATAATAATAATAATAATTCATTACATTTATATAGTGCTTTTCTAGACATTCAAAGCGCTTTACATTGTGAGAGGGGGAACTCCTACTCATCCACCACCGGTGTGCAGTATCCACCTGGATGATGCAACGGCAGCCATAGTGCACCAGAACTTCCACCACACACCAGCTTAATGGTGGAGAGGAGACAGAATGATGAAGATAATCAGTAAATATGGGGACGGTGAAGAGACTGTGATAGTCAGAGGCCACTGGGCAAATTTGGCCAGGGTGCTGAGTGTCACGGTGCTCTCTCTCTCTCCTCGCTCCTCCCTGCTTTCCCATCCCCCCCCCTGCTTCCCCCCCCCCCCACCACACACACACACACACACACACTCACAAATGGGCTGTTGGTGATTCTGGAGGACGCAGCCGTGGGGGGCCTCCGAGCCAGAGGACACACCCCGTAGGGCCTCCGAGCCCGAGGACACGCCCCGTAGGGCCTCCGAGCCCGAGGACCCGCCTGTTCCGCCCAGGCCCTCTGTTCAGTCTGTCCCGGTCCCGCCGGCTCCGCCCAGGCCCACTGTTCCCGTCAGTCCCCCTGGTCCCGCCCGGCCCACGGCTCCGCCCAGGCCCACTGTCTCGTCAGTCCCTGTTCCGCCGGCTCCGCCCTGGCCCACTGTCCCGCCGGCTCCGCCCTGGTTCCCAGGGAAGCCGGAACCTCCTGGCCCCCCTGACCCGGCCGACTTCCCTGACCCGCCCTCCCTTCCCTATTTAGTTTCGGAGCGTCTTGAATCCGCTCCTAGGAGGGGGAGTAATGTCACGGTGCTCTCTCTCCTCGCTCCTCCCTGCTATTCCCACCCTCCCCCCCCACACACACACACACTCACAAATGGGCCTCAGCTGTTTGTGATTCTCCCTCTCCCTATATAAGCCCGGTTTTCCCAACATTCCCGGTCCGGGCTCGTATCACATACGTAGTGTCGCGGACACGGACGCTCTGTAGAAATTTATGAATGTTTAACCTTTTGTCTGTTTCCAGTCTGTTCCCGTTTCCCAGACTCCCAAGTACGTCACCGCTCTCCGGTACTCCCGGTACCACGGCGCGCAGCGCGCAAGGCTCCCTAGCCTACGTCTCCAGAGTTCCTTATTTAAATAAAATCCTGTTTTGGTTGTATTCTGGATCTCCATGTCTCTGTGCAGCGACCCACCATTACACTGAGGACACGCTGCTACTTTTTTCCTAAATACATCCTGGGATGTATTTCGAGGGTCACAGAGTGTCAAGACCTCATCCAAAAGACGGTGCTTATTTGACAGTATAGTGTCTTCTGTCACTATACTGGGTTGTTAGGACCCACACAGACCACAGGGTAAGCGTCCCCTGCTGGCCTCACAAACACCTCTTCCGGCAACAACCTAGTATTCCCAGGTAGTCTACCATCCAGATAGTAACCAGGCTCATCCCTGCTTAGCTTTAGTGGGCAACCAGTCTTGAGCTACAGGGTGATAGGCTGCTGACGCTGAAATTCACTTTATCAGAACTCTAAACTATTGGCATTCTTATAGAGGGCAAATGTTTTAAAACCAGATCGTAAACAATTTGCTAATTCCAACAATTGATTTGGATTAGTCAGGTTCACCAACTCCTAACTCAAGATAGACTTTCCTTGCCGCAGTCCGGCTTGCTGATTACTGACAAAATGTCAATTAAAAAGAATAAACATGTACATACTTGTAATACCACTGTATCTTGTATTAAGATGCATTGAGACAATGTTCATTGTTGAAAGCACCTTATAAAAAAAAAACTGAATAGTTTCCCATTTTCTCCACTCTTTGTACAGAAGTCGTATCAAATAGTTTTGAGACTAATTGTGTAACTGATACTCTTCCCTTTTTGTCATTTCTAAATGGATGGAAAGTTAAAACGAACTGGGCAGATCTGCAACAAAGATGCTCGATGTGACATACGTTTGGCATATAGCGATGCTGCAGCGAGACGTTTGAGGTGTTTTAAAAGTGGAAGAACATGACCGGAAGCGACGAGAGATCAGGAAGACTTTCAACAAGTTCAATCCCTAAAATGTCAAAGCAACTAGTGCGTGATGATAGTCAGAGAACCAGCCACATGATCTTACTTCCACACCTGTCCTGTCCTATTCACCAGATTTGGCTCACGGAGAATTCTGTTCTCTTCCCAAAGATCAAGCCCAAAGGTTGTTGTGACGGGACTATTTTGAAGGTGATCGTGTATGTGAACCTAAACTAATAATGTAGTTTCTTGTAAACAGAGCCTGTCTCCAAATGTTTTATTACCACCTGAATAGATAATTAATAAATATTATTTTACCATGCCATTTTATGGACCTGAAAAATATCACTCAAAAAATAACACATTCGAAACTGACTGGCCATTAGAAATGTAGTCTTACAAAAGACCCTGCCAAAAAAACCTGTTACTGATCGCTAGCTCTGAATTAAAAGTGTTTTATTAAAGCACACGCTCAACTATCCAAAAAATGGAAGGGAGAAAAGTCACAAACGGGGATCATATAAAGGTCGTGCAATTAGGAGACAACAATGCGGACTAAACAAGAATGAGAATTAGAAAGAGTTTGAATATACAAGCGCAATGATTTGCTATGGCGACCCCTAATGGGAGCAGATGAAAGAAGAAGAGACTACATAAATCAAAAACAAAGGGACACATGAGGGCAATGAGAAATGACAAGACATGTGCAAAGACATAACATGAATCAAAACAAATGACACATGATTATGTACCGCTGCAGCGCTGCAAGCTGGCGTGATCTGTCAATAATTCAGAAAGTCCAGTAGGGTGGAGAGTTGTCAAGTAACGATATACAAATACTTCGCTACCTCACTCACTCAATTTTGGATATCTATCCTTTACTGAAGTAATTATTTTTCCGCTGACTTTTTACTTCTACTCCTTAAATTTTCGTGCAACTACTGGATCTGTACTTTCTTACACTTCTCAGTGTTCCTTCCTGAATGGCTTGGTTGGTTAGTTGTGGTGCAAGCCTAAGTTGCTGTGTTTTATAGGATCGAATCCCACCTAGACTTGTTTGTTTAAGTTAAATTTGAGCTAATAAGAACCGATAACATATGACATGATACTAGAAAAAAAAACCACCATCTCAGTGTTCCCACCCAAATGGCTGGGTGGGTGAGTGCATGGCCATGATTGCCTGAGTGGTGCTTATCAGGTTTCAAGTCACTGTTATGATGAGGATTTAACAGGTGTCCAATGTACGTATTTATTAAGAAATGTTGCTGAAAAGTTTAAATAGTGTTTAGTATTTAACAAAAGTAAATAAAAACAGGGAGGTAGTATCCCAGTGGTTAAGTTGTTGGACTCTGGACCGGACGATCACAGGTTCAAACCCACCACCAGGCTGTCACTAGTGGGCCCTTGAGCAAGGCCCTTAACCCACAATTGCTCAGTTGTAAGTCGCGTAAAACAATAAACAAAAAAGATGCAAAGGTAAAACAATACAAAAGTACACTAAAACGTAAATGGAATGATATATATATATATATATATATATATATATATATATATATATATATATATATATATATTTATTTTTTTTTATTTATTTTTATTTATTTATAACATAGATGATAATGATTTAGAAGTAATAATGGGTAATGCAAAAATGATTTTTTTTTTATTATGGCTTACATTTAGGCTACTGTTTGGTCTTATAGATAGACATGTTTACAAATAAAATCCAAGTCCTATAGTGGGATATGGGATGTGTGTGTGTGTGTGTGTGTGTGCACATGCGAGAGAGAATGGAGACTCAATAGTAAACTCTTTATTTGTAATAAAAAGTAACATTGCAACAACCACAAGTAGTCCGAGTATAATTCAATTAAATATTTCAATTTTGCAGTTATTGTTTTGTCCAGTATTTGGCCAGTAAATTGTATTCATGACTTGTAAAGTGTGAAAGATTAGGTATAAAAAATACTTTTGGTAAACCCATGATATTGCACAGTTGAATTCCTGCTTGGGTTAAACTGATATCCTGGTCTTGGTTTGCTAGTCTTGTTTGAGAAGGTAAAGCTTCATTTCCGTTTTGTAATTAACTCTGATTGTGCAAAAGGTGTGCAAAGCTGAGCTAATTGAGTACTACATTTACAAAATGTGTGCTTGACTGACCAACTGTCCTGGAGAGACACGGTAGAATCCCGACATTAACCGGTACAATAATTTGTACGACATTAACCGAATCCGCCATTAGCCGAGGTTTCACTATATATGGGCTATATTTCAGATGTTATATTTACTTAATAAAATTAAATGATTATTTTATTTTATTTGTAGCATGATGATGGCATTTTCTACAGCATTTTCCATACAAAATAACAATATCTCAGAAAAAAAAACCCTGGAAAACCCGTAGGATATAAAACCAAAAAAAAAAAAAAGTGCCATTTTAGATTCTCTGGCATTAATGGACACGATTTCTCATAACGTCAAGTGCTCACAGTCGCTTCATAAAATGTGGAAAGCAAATAAACTGCAGCTAAAAGTTCATGGCCAGCCTTCAGGAGCGCGTCTATTTGCCGCTATGTGAATAGTAGTCAATCTAACGTGGTTTTTTTTTTTTATCTTCCTGACATCCAGTTATTTACCATTACTCTACTGAGATACCGAAATGGACCAGTGCTACTTTTTGCTGCTCACTTAGCATGAAAGCATGCTACTTGAATAACTGCCGAAAACATTTATCCTTTTTCACCGTGTGTTTGTGAACACAGAGTGCTTTTCAACTGTTACTTCTCTCCCCTTTCCAGTCTATCTCCATCCTCCTCTGAGGAAAATCTTCAAAAATCTGAACTCACTCGTTTGTATGGATACTCTCCAGGCTGAAGTGAGATCCGTGCATCTGAGAGAAGGGTGTCGGTTATGCAAACTTTTCTGGGGGTGGGGGGGGGTACAATTAACATTACAACCAAGTAAAGAACTGATCGTTCGCATAAAAGAAATGAAACAGAATTTAAATAAATTTGCTGCAGTAAGCGAAGCTATGAATACGCCTTATGTTTTAATACATTTTTGTCCATGGATATGTATTCAATTAGTCCATTATTTTCTTGTCTAAGATTCTATATATTCAAATTTCAGCTATTGTCATACAGTACTGTAAATATAGCAGGCTTTTTAAAAAAAAAAAATTTAGCAGAAACTCTACATTTCCTAAAGCTGTTGCATTAACCAATCAGACTGTGACATTTGGTCATCCTGAAGCCCCCTAGCACCTGCCACAACACATTTTCACGTCCTTTGATTGGATAGTCAGAGAGCACTCTAGTCAAAGCTATCCAACTGCATCTGTTGCAAACTGCACAAGCTCCAATATATCAAGCAAATTCAATACAGGGTTTCTTAAGGTTTTAGGTTTTCGAATCTGTGTCTTTATATAAGCGAGGTACGAGCAGTAAGAATGAAATGTAAGACCTCCAGAATATCACAACATCCAAAACACACAGACACACACACACACACACACACACACACACACACACACACACATGTTGTTACCAACTGCACTTAACCAAGCCCTAAATTATATGTTAGCAAGGCGAGTGTCACTAAAATGTCACTTCTACATAGCTGAAAAATAACACGTTTTAAGGTTGCGGTACAATCAGAAAGCCGTTTGGCTATTACATTTGAAGTCATAATGTAGCAAATCATATTTGGACTAGTGAAATAAAGAATCCAATGTAAACCACAACAAAATAATTGTACAGTGCTGCGGGAAAATTTCACTGATTTTTACAAGCAGAATTACATGGACGTCAGAAAATTAAGACCTGGTTTAAATCACTTAAGACTTAGAAAAACAAATTCAAAGCTTTTAAGGCCTAAATTAGAGATTTTTTAATTTTAGACTTTTTAAGACCACATGAAAACTTTTTTTGTTTTTTTCTTTCATTCTACAAAAGTTGACTGAGGAGAAGAAATGTATTCAGTCTCAAATGAACGTTTACAAACCGACTTTTCAAGAAAAGCAGGACATTGTGAGGAAAGCATGGGCCAAAACAGTTGAAAACGATTGTGAAGCTTTTTTAGGAACCATTTACATTTTTGCATTTTGTCTTTCCGGTTGCACAAAAACGCTCATTTTGCCTTCCTTTCAAATCCACAAGAAAAATGTAATGGTGTTAAAAAAAAAATACACAAAAATGACCGGGGATTACTTATATAAGGTATTATAAGGTAAATATTGATGTATGCAGGTGGTGCAGTTGTGGCTACAGTGAAAGGAGACATGCAAGATTGTGTTCATTGGGTTTGTCGCCCAATGGCATTCATTCTCATTGAATTTGATGCAGCGCTCTGTTATACTCTAGGATATTTATGCTTTCTATAGCCGTTGTGACGGTAATAAGATGTGAAGGACACCACAGAAATGCACAGCCGCCTGCTATTTTCCTGTAAAGCCATATTCCTGCGTGTGTGTTACGTGTTGTTTAAATCTTAATCATCTCCAGATCGTCCATCATCAAGAAGGAAAGAGGGTGTTCTGAATAAAATAGACGATCTGTTCAAAATATGAATAAAAAGAGTGTTTCTTTTCAGAACGACCTCATCTGAGGAAGGAGATACAAAAGAATCAGAGCACCTAATGGAACGCATTTATCTGAGATGTCCGGAATAAAGCGCTGACGATCGGAGGCTGTTACAGGGTTTAAAGACGGTTTAAAATTGAAATGCTTCATAGAGTTGCCTCAGACTTTCTCCCACATGCCTTTTGTTGTCATTGATAAGATGATCAGCTGACACGAATAGTATAGAATGTATTCTTTTGCTGGTTTTACACAAATTGCATTTAGTTTTATTTGCACAGCATGTTTATAAATGGGCAAAGCAGCTTTAAACACAATTTCTATTAATTTATTTATTCCTATACCATGTTATTATTATGACTATTATTCATTCTATAGAATATAGAGACGGCGCTCAAACCAGTAGAGACTTTCCAGCAGCTTTAGCTTCAAGGACTTTGTCTATTCACCAGGGACTCCATTCTGCTCCTAAAACTGGATACGTTTCTTTTTCTGCGCTACTGACTCGTTTCAACGTTTTCCCTGAGCTGGTTTGTTGTGGCGCATATTTCGTCATTGGATTTCACGCTCCTGTTGTTCTTGGTCTGACCTCCTTCGTAGTCTGTGGACACTAGAACAGACTATTGATTGCAAGAGCCATTAATTAGCGAACAGGATAAACTGGAGATTTTACAGGAATCTTTTAGGATTCGCAAAATGTCTCTCGGAGGACCAACATTGCAGCCAAAAAAATCACATGGTGTGCAACTGGCTTTAAAGTAACTTTTTCAAATAATATTGCAGTCCTGGGCAGTGAATGATTTCACATGGTTTGGTATAATTGGATTTTGATTAATCATTGTTTTAAAACAAACTAACAAAATTGAATTGTTGGCGCTAGTTTAGTGAATTCCATTGGCTCTGCACATGTACCTTTGACAATAAAGTGGAATCTAATCTAATCTTATCTGTCTGCCTCTGCCTAAGAAAAAAAAACAACAACAAAACGCACTGAGCTGGAAAAAAAATTCTTAATGACCAAGCCAGATGTTAGAGTAAAAAGGATGATATGAGGAAGAAACCTGGAAAGGAACCAACCAAAACCCTATTGTCCCCAGTATTCTATTCTAATTGGTCAGTGTGTGTTCATTGCTTTCTATTATAGCGTCTCCGTAGTAGGTCTAGTTGCAAGGTGTGCATTAAAATATTCATTCTGGTAATCAAATTATGTCTGTATTAAAACCACAGTGAATTTCATGCTTGGATGGAGGAATTTTCTGCTTTCCAGAAAAATAAAAACACTTCAGGACAAGCTGTTATTTGGAATACGTTCAACTTCAACGTGGCTCCAAGCATTTTTGCTTAGTGTTGGACTATCCCATCATGGTACACCAAGGAGTTATTCCAAAAACCTAGCTATAAAAGCGTGTTCATTTTGTGGTGTACAATATAACTCCTTTGTTGTGATGCACTGCAAACACATTTTTAATTGAAGATCATTCATAATGCAGACAAAGCTGTAAGGTCATAATAAATGAGCTCTGGAATGGATGATTATACAGTCTCCAGTTGTCTCTTACAATTTTAAGAGTGTAATAAAATAAACAGTGCCCCTCCCCCTTCTTCCTTCCTCCTCCTCCCCCCACCCCCAAAAAAGAAAAAAGCTGAACAGCAGTAGATGCAATAGCCTATAACACTCAGTACGCCTTTGTTTTTGCCTTCCTTTTAAATTTTCACAGCAGGAAAATTCCAAACGCTTGTGGTTTTGTTTTTTTTTGTTTTTGTTTTTTTTTTTTGGTTTCAGAACTTGGGTAATTAGAATCATGACTCACTTGAACTGTGGAAGGAAGAACGTGTGGAGATGTTGATCTCTTGCAGGTGTTCCAGGGTCTCCGTGTGAAACAAGCGAATGCAGGAACCCTCAGAAAACGCCATCCACACCCCTCCTCCGGCTCGTACCATGTGGGCGACGCTCACCTTGGGATCCTGGTGAACTTCAAACCTCTGATAAAAAAAAAATAAATAAAAATAACGAAAGAAAGAAAGAAACAGCAGTGGTTCCTCTATTGACTATTTATCAATAGGAAATGGTATGCTGTTATAGAAGAGGTCATGTCGATGATGTAATGGGAACGATGTGGGAGAGGACGCACTTAAACACAACAGCATGAAACGTTCATAAAATGGAATGTTACACCATGTTTCTGCAGTATGTGTAAGAATAAGCGTTCTAACCAGATCCTTACACCGATCAGGCAAAACATAATGACATTATAACTTTATGAGTGGTGAAGTAAATAACACTGATTATCTCCGTCATGGCACCTGTTAGTGAGTGGGATATATTAGGCAGCAAGTCAGGTTCTATCAAAATGGTCCAAGGTAGGAACACTGGTGAACCAAGGCTCGTTGATTCACGTGGAGAGTGAAGGCTGGCCCGTGTGGTCCGATCCAACAGATGTGCTCCTGTAGCTCAAATTGCTGAAGAAGTTATTGCTCGATGGTTCAGGACTGTTTTAGCAGCAAAAAGGTAGCTAGGCCTGATCAGTGAACTGTATTAAAAAAAAATCAGAGTCATAAATACTACAGGGGCATAAATACTACATTAATATCACCTCCCTCCATTAATTTATTCATGGGCAACAGTTAGCCGAGTTACTACACACGCAAACACTATACACTAATGGATTATAAGTAGGCCAGCGAGGGCTGGAGACCGATGAGAATCAACAAACTGACATAATTGGGACAGAGTACTTTATAGAGCTCATTGAAGCATAGGAACACACTGTAATCTCTTTCTCCCTCCCTCCCTCCCTCTCTCCCTCTTTCTCCTTTTCTCCACCACCTATTCATTTGTTACCTGGATAAGAGGGAAAGACAAGAAACACAACCGCAGTCCATAATGGCATCAGTTTCATAAAAAAAAGAAAAAGGAAAAAAAAAGAAAAAAAAAAAAAAAAAAAAAAAAAAAGCAAAATCTGCCATTCTTTACACACACACACACACACACACACACACACACACACACACACACACACACAACATATGCCCCCCTACTGTTGTTTACTCTCTCCTGCTGAACCCAAGAGCAAGGATTTGTTCGTACACACGAAGTACGAAAATCCTCCTCTGACAGCAGGAGCTCAGACACCCGAGCCTGCATTTGGCAGCATTAACTCTGTCGAGTGAACAACACAGACATAAATGAGCTGCTGTGTGGAGTGACCGAGGGCTTGTTTTCATGAACCGCATTCCCGGTATAAGTGGCACTACAACGCATTATTGCCTGAAGCCCCGCGAGGATGGACTGAGATGTGCCACGGGTCATTTTCACCCTTTATTGGAGACTCGCAGCAAAGCTACACGGCAAGACTCCTAATGATCCCGCAGGCCATGCTGGTTCCAATTTAAACACATTTAACTTCTGTTCTCCTCCACAGTGCACTGTTTACTGCTAAATAACAGAGCTGAAAGTTTCCACAAGCTAGAAAGTTAGTTAAGATTATTGACTGGTTTTGATACAGATGCGCTCACAGGAATGGAAATGAAGCTACCGCGAGGACAATCAAGCCTTGGGTATTGTTTTTGTGTGCTTGTGCAAAAGCCTCTCACTCGGCTGCTTATGTGGGGAATTATATGCTGTATATCAGCCTGGAAACGACATCTCAAATACACAATATAAGCACGTATGTATGTATATTATATTTATATATATATATATATATATATATATATATATATATATATATATATATATATATATATATATATATATATATATATATATATATACACTAACCACAGAGCTTGACACATTACTAAATAACTAAAAAAAGTAAGAATATTAATAAATACATTTTTGTATTGCCTCTGTACGCCAAAAAATAACATGCTTATACAACAACTACACAACAAATACACACAACTGCACACAATCCATGCCATATACTAAAATATCACATGTAGTGCGAAACAGAAAAATAAAATCTGCTTTCTGAAAAAGTCTATAAAAAGGAAGAGCCTTTTAAGACCCTCTTGTATAATGAGAAAGAGGAGACATTTTACAAGTACTGCCCTAATGAGGTACAAGAGAACTGCAGCGCTCCTTATCGAGCCTCTGCATGCAGGCCCTTGAGGTCCATCACTGAGAAGCTCCCACTGTGAGTTCTCCAGTGCAAGGGTGATGGAGATTAGTCGGTAAGGGCAATTTAGTGAGGGGAAACAACACCGTTCCCTCCTCTGTACACCATCAGATGGGAATTAGCACCTGTTCACGTATGCCCTTGCCAAAGGCACCTACTTTTGTTTGAGTGCGGATGAGATGAGTGCCTTTGATGAGTTTTCCCTTTTAATTGAATTGCCCCGGACGCGGGTGCATTTCTTATACTCATCGTCTCTCATTGTGCGCTGGTGAGGAGATTTTGGCTTGGATCCTTTGATGGTTCCCCAAATGAAGACAAGGAAAACCTGTCACATAACAGCCCTTAAAAAGATACATGCTACTGGATTATATGCTGTTTTCAGTTTACTTTCACAGCAGGGTGGCTGAGACAATTGCAGACTTCTATTGAATGTCAAGGGGCATCAGCTCCCATTGTGTGTATGTATAGAAGAGTTTAAACAATCCCAATGAGTTTAATATAACATCTGTTTTAGGTATAACATAAAAGTAAGGTTAATAATAGATTACACATTTTTCAGTTTTACTCAAAATAGAGTACAAAAATGAGTACACCCCATAATAAAAAATTATTTTTAGTCTAAAACAGACTAGCAAAATTCTACTGTATATATACTATATATATATATATATATATATATATATATATATATATATATATATATATATATATATATATATATATATATATATATAGCTTTTTTTTTTTAATAGAACTCTAGAGCTTCCATAGATCTCAACACTACTAAACATCTTTGGGATGAATTTTTCACCTGCATCAACACATGACTTTACTAACACCCTTGTGGGCGATCAACACACATATCTACATCCACACTCAATATAGTGGAACATCGAGCCAGAAGAATAGAGGAAAATAGTTATTTATTTATTAATGAAATTAGAGAGGCTAAAAGTAGCTTGTATTAATCAAATAATGATCTCTCAAATTTTTTGGCGGATTCCAAATACATATAAATATAATATATACTATAACTAACTATATAGAAATTACATTGTTATAAATATATTACATTAAACTGCGCGCTACCAGAATTCCTTCTTTCTCTGGCTTAATAAATATTCAAAGTAGAAACATTTTTTTCCAGAACAACTAATCACAAAGCTCCTCCAGTGTCTTTTCAAACCCTAAAAAGCCTCTTTAAAATCATAAAGCAGTCTTGTTAATGGATCATAAGAGCTGCAACACCTACAGCTATGCTTAAAACCCAGTGGAATTTATAGAGATTGCAGTACACTGAGATAACCCTTAAAGGGAGTTGGGGGTCAAACCCTGTTACTCTTAGGTCCCATGAGCAAGGCCCTTAATTCTTTGTGCTCCAGGGGAGATGTATCAAGAATGACCGTGCACTCTCACTCCAGGTTCTGAACAAGCTGGAATATATGAAGGAATGGATTTCACTGTGCAGTAATGTATGTATATGTGACATATAATGACTATTCTATTCTAACAGATCAACATTGTACACTGATTCTGTTTGTTTCGCTGTTCTATATCACTAACTTAAAGAACCCTTCTAAAATCAGTTCATAACCACCTAAAGAAGTTTTATGGAGAACATTTTGATCGTGAGAAAAAGAACTTTGCGGCCATAACATTTTCTCACCTTAAAATACCAATGCATAAAAGGGGCCGTTCACACACATTTTCTATTCCTGATGCCAGATTACTGGCAACTGAAGCACTTTTACTGAAGTTTGTTTTTAACCTGGAATCTATTAGTAGCCTAGATATATGGATGTGCCACTGTACCAAGGGAAAAGTAAATACCCTAGCCAACATACCATCCAACATGTTTGTGGACTGCGATAAAGACCTTGTAGCCCTTCTTCATGGTGATTACATTGATTCTAAATCAGACAATGTGGCATTGAAAATCCTGGGTGAGCTCTATCCATGGATAAAATAGGGTATGTGCACCCAGGGAAGAGCTATCGGGTTTTGAAGCGAACATTTAAAGGCAGGTGCAGCTCTCCTGGGTTTCTACAGTCAACACAATGCAGTTCCCCAAGGCGTCAAAGCTCTACAGCCTTCAATGCTGGAAAGCTTGAATGGTTGAATGTTAGTGATGATCAATCAGCTGATTTTAAGAATGAAAAGTCTTCAGGATTATGCCCTAAAAAGGTTTCCATGCACCACCTCAGGGTTTGTCTGCCCCAGTATTTAAGGTGGCCCTTGAGAAAGATTAGGAGAAGGTCCAGTCTATTTCATCAGCCAGTATGGTTTATAAGTGACAGCCAACAAACCCCCAAATGAGAGAGTGTGACCACAACAGCAATGGATGGCCGGGCTATAGCCTTATCGATCTACACACAATCTAATTTGTCCGTCACTGGGTGCCAAGCACTTCTGAGTTATGACCCACACTATTCCGTAGGCTATTTTTAGAATGAAATGAAGGAGAAGCAGCTTGATAAATGGGAATTTATTTTCAAAAGCAGTACCCTTACCCGAGTGGACAGGCTAGAGACGTCAATGACTGAGACCGAGTTGCCACAGCTGGCCCATATGGAGTCTTCTAATGCCAGCAATGTCCGAACAGGCTGATGACCAACTAAGACTTTTCGAGAAGTCTTTGGGTTCCACATCTCACCTACAAATGGTTTAACACGAATACATTTTAAAAGGTGTGTAGGATAAAGCACTTAAAACCATTCAATTAGCAAATTCATTTACCATCAAATAGCAAAAAAAAAAATAAAAAAAACATTGCATGCTAATTTGCTCAAGGCGAGTCAGTTAAGCTAAATTGGTTCCATTAGCACTCAAGAGCATGTCCCTGTGTTTGTGAGCCAAATGAGTAAAAGCTTTATATCTGGCGGCAATTTGAATCCAAAAGGATCACACCTGATGATGAAACTCATATGTGGGCTGCACCGCATGACCTCACTCGATGTTTTGCATTCTTGCTAGTCAGGTTAACGACGCAAGCGTTTTGCAATGTAAAGTTTCCCTTCCAGCACCCTCTTTTTTCCCTCAATTATTCTCCAAAGAAGCAGATCTCTTTCTTTGAGTTCTAATTACAGGCTGTGATTAGATGGAGTGCGTTGCAGGAGTTCCCGCTGCACCTCTGCGGCCTGCTAATGAAGCAAAATTAAATAAGGAAGTGTGGCGAGTCATTTAATTAACATTTTTAGCTGTTTATTTTAGCCTTTGAAACAGGAATCTCCCAACAAGGTTTTTTGAACGTTTAGGTTAATTGCTTGGCATATTAGGAATCACAGCATTCCTTGGTTTCAATTGGATGGACACAATGAAAACACATATTCTCAGGGCAGTGATGTGAGCTTTAACAAGTGCACCATAAAGTGTTCATTACAAATGTAAACAATATATACAGAAACCACATCGAAATGATCTATAGACACTGACAAAATAATAATAATGATAATAATAATAATAATAATAATAATAATAATAATAATAATAATAAATAATTACCCTGTCCTGAAGATTTTTTGCAATATGGAAAAATCTTTCAGAAAATATCAAAGTATGAATGATGTATGAATTAAAGTATGCCAAAAAGTATGATGATGAATAAGTACAGCTAAGTAGATCTAAGAAAATGAAATATTCATACAAAAAAAGAATTACCCAAATTGGGTCTAAGACTCTATAAATTGTGAATTTAAACTGAGAAGTAGATTTTTCTATTTAATTTGTGGAAATTTAATTGATTAATCAATTTTATAAATGTAATTAAAATGTATAGTTGGATTTATTCTATTTTATTCTTGAATGTATCTTATAACTAATATATATATATATATATATATATTACTTTTTTTAAATGCCATGTTTCCTATGTTGCAAACATTTTTAATATTTACTAGGAAAAGAGTGCCAGGGCCATAATTAATCTTACCTTATGCTTGGGTGGAATTAATACTTTGCAGTCAGAGGCAGGTAAACAGAAGAAAGTGATAGACTTATATCGCGACGCTGCTTTTTCTATCAACTGAACATTCCTGCTGA
The DNA here is from genome assembly GCA_030449085.1 of Kryptopterus vitreolus. Classification (NCBI taxonomy): domain Eukaryota; kingdom Metazoa; phylum Chordata; class Actinopteri; order Siluriformes; family Siluridae; genus Kryptopterus; species Kryptopterus vitreolus. The sequence continues at coordinate 13,901,786 of JACRUU010000013.1, forward strand.
TGTTCTCTAGACTCCAGGTGTTTTAATTCTAACACTGTTTTGCATGCAAATATATGCATATTGACTTGTCAGCTATGTATCATGTAAGAGAATCCTAAATAGTCATGCCCCGGTCGCATACATTGTCATTGCTTTACTTTTAATTACAACAAACAAATAGGGCAAAAATAATCATTTGTTTTCAGGTTGATAGTGAAGTCACTAATACAGAGTCCAGAGCTCGTCTCATCGTGTCTCATTTCGATTCGTCTTTGCTGGAATACTAAATACATGATGAATCGCAACACACGCCCAGACATGCTTTTAGACAAAAGGCAACTCCTAGAACATTTGACACTGATGAAGGAACAAACAGAATGTGGAAATAATCAGACTAATTTTGTAGTATTAATTTTATTTGATTACCCTTTTACTCTACGGAATCCTTTTCATTGGCAGACATAATAATATAATCATTATCACACTTAATTACCCCTTCAATTTAGTGCTTCATCTCATTAGTGGAAGAGGAAAACATACTGGGAGACACTGTCTACACGTGCACGAAGAGAATTATATATATTCTTATATACATACGCATATACAGGTTTGTTATATATATATATATATATATATATATATATATATATATATATATATATAATATATATATATATATATATATATATATATATATATATTAATTCATTCATCTTCTACCGCTATATCCGATCTTCCCTCGGGTCATGGGGAGCCTGTGCCTATCAGGCGTCTATGGGCATTAAGGCAGGATACACCCTGGATGGAATGCCAACCCATCGCAGGAAACACACATACACACACACACACATTCATACACTAGGGACAATTTTCTAAGGTGCCAATCAACCTACCGTGCATGTTTTTGGACCGGGAGGAAACCGGAGAACCCGGAGAAAAACCCCCTGAGGCACGGGGAGAACATGCATACTACACAGGTGCTTGAACCTTACTACTCATGAAGCAACATTAGATCCATTATTCAGGGTTCCTACTCTAAACCAAATGTTAAATTAACTGATTTTCAGTGGCAAAAAAAAGCATTTCCATGACCTAACGAATGGACAAAAACAGACCTTTGTTCAGCTGAGCATTGAGAAGACAAAATCAAGATGCAGTTTAACAATGAGTCATAAGTGGTCATTTTGTAGCGAACGCTCCTTGTTTGCCTTAGTTAACAGGTAAAGCTAAAGTAATTAGCAGTCGACGAGAAGAGAGGGAATACAATGCTGTTTTGTAATAGCCTAGCCAAAACAATAGTCAAAATGCATGAAAAAAAAAAACTAATTCAGTGGAAATTTGATAAACGGAATCTAAAATTTAAATGCAACAAACAAAAATCCTTGATATTCCCTGATTGGAATAGGCCTTTTAAAATTTTAGGATATTCCAGAAACATAGGAACCCTGATTATTTTTACGAAAAAAAAATTATTAAAAAGAAAAAAAAAGTCATTGGCAAAAGGGTCACTTTGAAGAACCTGGAGAGATCCAGTACCAGGTCGACCATAAGGCAGCCTTAGGCTGTAAATCAGGCCTAATGGAAGAGTGTGAAATTCTGTATGACATTTACTAGAGCAAGTAAATGTGGAATTTACTTGCAGTAAAATGCATTATTTGTAATTAGCTCTTTTGACAGGTTCTCTGATCTATCTGCAGTTAAATGAGAACTATATGAGGCCTACATTTGCACAACGAACAGTATACATACAGTGTCGAATGGTGGTGGTGGCGGTATCATGTTAAGAATCACTTGAATCATAAATGTTTGTGGACACCATATGACTCCTTTGTGCCCCCTATATGCTGTTATAACCACCTTCACTCTAATGAGAAAATGTTTAACTAGATTGTGTAGTGTATTTGTCAGAGGTTTGTGCTCATTTAGCCACAACTGTGTTGTCTAAGCCAAGTACTAATGTAGATAAGGATCAGGGGCCTGGGGTTAAGAGCTCTATATCAGGCAACTCAAGATCTTCCACTATAACCTTTTGTAAAGCATATCTTCAGGGAGCTGGCTTTGTGCACAAATTTGTGGATGAAAAGGTTATTGTTTGAGCTCAATGTCGAGGTAACATTTTGTGGAAAAAGCATATATGGCTGGAAAAGTCAGGTGTCCTTGTACTTAATATGTAAATAAAGAGCATGATGCATGTAATAGTATACAACACATGCTATCAGTAACTGACAAAAGATGCAGATGTGGAAATTGCACTTTGTACGCTGTGAATAAGATGTATATATAGATCATTCAAAAATCTAATAATACTTCAGTTTCAATAGAAACAAACAGAATAACCGACACTTAACAGATCTACAATTAATTTATTTATATTCATATTTATAGCAGCGTTTTTTTTTTCTTTTTCCTCTTTGAAAATGTAGGCTCCTACACACAACTTCAAAAAACAAACAAACAAACAAACAAACAAAAAAAACCTCCAGGACACTGAAGTGAATGATGCACAGACATGGGCGGCCTTTGAAACATTCAGATCAGATGGAATTCTGCCTCGGGTCTTATGTAACACGTACCTCCAGGAGCTCTCTCGTAGACAAGGAGCGTGCCGTCCCACAGGCCTGCGAACAGGAAGTTCGAGGCATGTTTGAGACACAGCACTGGAGAACCTGTAGCATTCCGAAGGTCTAGAAGACACTGAGTTGATGTGTCCATACTCCCATAGACCAGAATACTGAAGAGAAAAAATCATGAAAAAATGTTTGTTTATTACATAAATATATATATATATATATATATATATATATATATATATATATTAATTCATTCATCCGATCTTTCCTCGGGTCACGGGCAGCCTGTGCCGTCTATGGGCATTAAGGCAAGGATACACCCTGGATGGAATGCCAAACCCATCGCAGGACACACACACTCACATTCACACACACATTCATAACTAGGGACAATTTTCCAAGGTGCCAATCAAGCCTACCGTGCATGTTTTCGGATCGGGGGGAAACCGGGAGAACCCAGAGAAAAAAAACCCCTGAGGCACGGGGAGAACATGCAAACTCCTCACACACATGGCCGAGACGGGAATTGAACCCAGACCCTGGCGGTGTGAGGCGAATGTGCTAACCACTAAGCCACCTTGCCTCTTTATATATATATATATATATATATATATATATATATATATATATATATATATATATATATATATATATATATATATGAAATATAGTACTGTGAAAAAGTTTTAGGAAGTTGTGAAAAAATGCTGTAAACAAATAAAATGGAAGTGTTAATCATTTACTTTCATCAATGAATAAAATGCAGTGAATAAACAAAAGAGAATCTAAATCCAATCGTTATTTGGTGTGAAACACCCTTTGCCTTCAAAACAGCAGCAATTCTTCTAGGTACACTTGCACACAGTGTTTGAAGGAACTCAGCTGGTAGGTTGTTCCATCTTGGAAGAAGTAACCTTCTTCTTCTCTATCTTCTGTGGATGTAGACGTTCTCATCCTTCTCTCTCTCTTTATGGAATCCCACACACACTGTGGGATTTAGAGATCATGGACTCTGTGGGAGTCGTGCCATCACTTCCACTGCTTCTAGTTCTTCTTAGTTCTTCAAAAGGTAGTAACACCAAATAATGATTTGATTTCGATTTTTCTTTTATTGCATTATTTATATTTCTGATAGAATTCTTTGTTTACAGCATTTTTTTTAAACTTTGTCTTTCAATTATTTGTTATAAATAATAATAACAGAGATACAGCCAGAAAAAAAACATTGCTTTTGACAACTGCCAGTTATTAGCCAACATGTTGTTTTATTCCATAATTCAGCTTCATTGAGTATGTGCTGTGGTGGATCTGGATGCCAGGAATGCGTGGGGTGAGGTGGGAATTCAGGTTCATTACAGGGCACTTCACAATTATTCACTGACACACGTACACACAGACGAGCTAAGCAGTTTGGTCTCGCTAAGCCACATACTAGTACGATTTTGGTTGTCAAATATGAAAAAAGAAAAAACCCACACTGACACGAAGCACAATCTCACACAGATAATAACCCCTGCTCAGATTTGAACCAAAAATGTTACCAGTTGCTGTTTGCAGCAAAATGCATCCTTATACCCCAACACAGCACATTACCTGCCATCATCCAGGCCGACGCACACTGTGTTCACGGCAGCCGGGGCATGCTGGAGCATAGGATCTACGCTGTCGGTATGACCGGGCTCAGACACAAACTCCAAACAGCGAACGGCAGCTCGCACCTGAAAGCTCTTCACCGAGCGCGGAGTAGTTCGATTCAGAGAGAAAATCTCCACATGTCCCTGTGCACAATCTCCTCCGCTCGCTACCTGCGAGAGATATAAACCCGAAATATCACTGGGGGAGACAGTTACATAAAGACGAGTTATACAGAACATCCAATGCAGGAGCCTGCTCGCATAAGGACAGAATGGAACGAATGGAGCAGGGAGAAATACAGCAAAAGAATACAAAACACTCAGGAACTTATACTGATGAAGTCTGATGTGTTTGTGTCAGTGTGTCGGTCTGTTACATAACGGGACCCATGAAGATGGTGGAACTTCTCAAGGTTATGGGAAGAAGAGAAGACAAAATCACGACTTCAGTTCTTCTATACTTTAAATTGTATTCATTTATCTTTAGTCATTTTTACCCTTTATTATGGTAGACACACACACATCTAGAAGTGAAACCATTCCAACTTCTATCAGGATGATTTTCTGGTCCCAAGCTCAGGATTAAATCAGTCTTATTAATAAATAATAATTATTAATATCAAATGCACATAAAGATAATACTGTATGTCCTTCATACTACAAACTGCTACACAGGAGACCTCAAAGTAGATCTATCCTTTTTTTTATTATTACTGTTTCTTTTTTTTTTCATGGTTCAGGTTTATAGACACTGCAATAAACAGTCTTATGCAATCCATACGGTTAACATAAAACATTATGAGGCTATATTTATAAAACCTGAGTCATCCATTTAAGTTCAAGGAGGCAAGTTTGGCAAAAAAAAAAAAAAAAAAAAAAAAAAAAAACACTCTCCGGGGGAAAAGTTCCTCGTACTCAAAAAACAGCTCAGGCCAGTATATTGTAACACACTATGCTTAGAAATGAGGTTGCCTGATCTTTCTTATGTTAAGAAACTTAAGAGGAGGTTTTCATTTTCAACATTTTCAGCAGTCATATATTTGCTATTAAACCAAACAAACAAATTGTTATCTGCAAACGTAGCAAGAGAACGAGAAATAGATGCTTTCATTCTCATAGTATATACTGTATGATGAAATGATAAAGAAAAAAATTCTTGCTGGTAGGTAAAATGTCATATAGGAATTGTCATGAACCACCAACCTTAGGAACAAGGAGTAAAACTAGAATCGAATACACAAAGACGATAAATCAAAAAGCAAACTAGGAGCCGAGACTTAGCTGGATTAGCAGTTCGTACGGAGAACAGGAGAAAGACAGGGACCAAACGCATCAGGGTGTGTAGACCAGAAGCAGAGTGGAGGGACAGTGGAGTAATTCTAACTGTGAACAGGTGAAGGTGATTAAAAAGAAGGAGAAGTGGAGTGGGGGATAATGAGAGCTAGAAAGGTGGCATGGGTGGCTGTTCCCTGACAGCAATAACTGTATGATAAAGATGTTAAATATTAAGATGAAAACAGTAATGGAAATCCATATTGGGGGGCTAAAAAACTATAAACTCAACACAATTCTATTAACTTATTCTTTCGTTCCTTACATATAAAACAATGGAGACATCACTTTTAATCTCCACTTTTAAGTTTCAATGCAGCACCAAAATAATTGCAAACATATACATGTATATGTGTGTGTATAATACATCTGCAAGGACACTGCGGACCAAAGAAGCAAGTTATGTTTTTTTTTTCTTTTTCTTTACTGTCAAATATAACATTTAATTTTCTGAAATTTAATATTGTACTTCTGGATATGAATGTTTGTTGTCAGGGGATTTTATATGGACCTTGAGTAGCATCAGATATGTAAAAGCAACATATCAGATATGTAATGTCAGTAAAAAGTAGCCATTATTGAGAAAGAAAAGCTAATATAAAATATAGTAATAACTTGTGTGATTTTATTTTTCATCTCAAGTCTGTAGAAAATGAGATTACGTAAGAGCAGAAAACTTGCCAGCCATTACATTACTGGAAATCTCTGTACTGTCTGTTCTAGCCAGAGCTATCATCAGGGCCGATTCAGTAGCCATTACGTTGAACCAATCTAAGTTCTGGATTGCTTCTAGCTTCCATGGGCAAGATTGAGAACCAAATGGTAATGGAAATAATGACAAAATGTGGGATCGTAGATTTGCTCCTGTGCTCTGCTGTCAGATATAAAAAGAAGAAGAAAAAAATAAGTCTGTAGCTTTATTTGAAACGTTTCCCTTTTCCTCTTCGTCCTCATGCTCGCAGAGCTCGAAACAGTGTGCCTTGATCAAATTTCCACATTTTTTTTGTTCCCGTCTTTGCCACAATATTTTTTTGCCTGTCAGCAATTTCGGGTTTCAAAGCCGAGCGTGAGGTTCAAATCAAATATCCGTTCAAATCAAGGTCATCTTTCTCTTGGATCTCTTACATTCAGAGCCACTGTGCCTAATGTATTCCGAGATTCATCTCAATAACTTCACTCGTATTTTAAATTGAGAAATCTTTTCATTGCTGAAGTGGAAAAGGATCTTTTGAAGGTGTGCAATACGATTCGAAGACGCCGAGCTTTCGGATGGACCGATGATTAATTGGAGTGAAAAAAAAGTACATTTACTTGGTTCTGTGGTAAATACATGGAGACAGTGAGCATTCAATAGATTGATAATAAAACTATTTGTGTTGTGCAACGCATTATAGGAGGAAATCAACAGCAAAGTACCATGTGTGCATATATATATATAATTACTACCTTAAAAATGTATTGTATATTTCAGATCATTACCATAAAGTTTCACAATTACTACCATTCTTTTTTTTTTTTTGCAACAGCCTTGTTCCAGGATATGTTTGCGAATCTGCATGAATGAACTCTGTTTACAGCTAGGCGGTGCACACTTCATGTATACGCATACCGTGGTAAATGAGCATGCTAATAATGATGTGTTTGCTGGGTTCTTTCGGGAGAAAGAAGCTTGCAGATGACGAGGTAACATTTTTGGTCTTTTGATTTCAGTACTTCTTAGTTTGACACATAGTGTAATTAGGGCAGTCTAAGATTAAAGTCTTCAAAACCGCAAATCACTTTTCTGTGACATCTCTGCAGCCATGTCTCAGTCAATCTGAGCACGCATTCATTGTGCCGTAAAAGCAGCATGGTTCCCACACACTGCCCTCTGTTAATGAACACTCAGAACTACAGCTACATACACTCACATGTACACACATATATATATACATATATATATATATATATATATATATATATATATATATATATATATATATAAGGGGCACGGTGGCTTAGTGGTTAACATGTTCGCCTCACACCACCAGGGTCCGGGTTCGATTCCCGTCTCGGCCATGTGTGTGTGGAGTTTGCATGTTCTCCCCATGCCTCAGGGGGTTTTCTCCGGTTTTTCCGGTTTCCTCCGGTCCAAAAACATGCACGGTAGGTTGATTGGCACCTTGGAAAATTGTCCCTAGTGTATGAATGTGTGTGTGAGTGTGTGTGCCCTGCGATGGGTTGGAATTCCATCCAGGGTGTATCCTGCCTTAAACGCCCATAGATGCCTGAGATAGGCACAGTTTCCCCATGACCTGAGGGAAGATTGGATATAGTGGTAGAAGATGAATGAATGATTATATATATATATATATATATATATATATATATATATATATATATATATATATATATATATATATATATATTATTATATATATATCTATATATATATATATATACTGTATATCCAATTAATTTTTGACTAATTCAGATCAGACCCAGACAGACACTTAATGACAAACAGTGCCACTCTAAATACTTATTTCTCTTACAGCGTTTACACAAGCGCACACACATGGAATGAGAGATGAAATACAGCTCAAATGACATGCTCTGCTTCACTCTTCCCTCTTCCTCAAACAGAGCTTATTAATTCTGACAGTGCATTGGCTTAACGGGAAAGCTTTCACAGCCTCCTGGCTGAGAAACAGAGACAAGTCTGGGGCATGATTCCAGATATCTATTCCTCTAAACAAGTACTGATGAGTTTGTCCATCTTACTGGATTTGGAGAAGAATTGGGCCGAATCCAAACGAGGATCTGCAGCGTTAACATGGGGATGGGGTTATTTTTAGGGATTCAGGCTTTAAAAGATATGTCAGTGTGATTTTTGTGCAGCCGCCGCTGCGGGCTCTTATTTGCTGTTTTGTCTCTTTATCAAGCACCCAAGTCTTTAGCGACACATCCGGAAGCTGTGCTAGAAAATCACACGGTTGATGTTAGGGGAAATTTCGATGGCTGAACGCTAGATTCAGGAGCTTCTGAGCTCGAGAAGAGATTAATCTCCGCTGTCCAGAGTCATCTTCCCCTTTCTGTCGCCGTGCCGTTTTGTGAAAATTGCACTTGGCACTTTGGTTCTTTTCAAGCTTTTGAACTCGGGAGCTCATTGACAGCTTTTGGTAATTGGTGGATTTAGGGTTAAGCATCGACGGATGAGCCAATTTGCGCAGAGGCACGCCGAGCTTGCCAATGAGCTCGCTTACTTTGTAATTGTGAGCGTCTTCACCGCATCGGAAATGAATTATTAATGAACAAGGTGCCCAGAGGGAGTATTGATAAAAGCAAAAGCCTCTGTTTCTTTAGAGTGGATTATTAATTTATTACACAAGCCGTTCCAAGTACGCCTTTGGTAAGAGCATGGGATTTCTAGTGCTGAGCAAATTCACTATAGGAATTTCAAAAGAAAAAAAAATCAAGTTGAATAGGTAAATTGTAAAAAGTATTTTTTTTTCTTTTAAATGTACATTTACAGCATTTTAATCAATGTCCTTATGCAAAGTGACTTATATTTGTCTCATTCACAGCAATGGGCTTAGGGACTAAACAGCTATAGGGTTGCTCAGAGGCCCAGAAGTGTACTGATGGTAAGATCAGATTATTTTAGCGACTTTTTTGAAACTCGTTCATCAAAACGAATGATTATTTTTTCATCAGAAATGAAATGTTCTATTTTTAATAAGCAGATCTCCCAACCCATCAGTGTAGATAAGGACAAATTATGACAAACAAATTAGGTAGACCCCATCTTATGATCTAAAATCATTAGTCCTTTCGTTGCGTGAACCCAATAACTATTATAATAATAGTGTCAAGGTTCTGACCAAAAAGAAATAACAAAAAAAAACTGATCTATTGGATTGTGTAGCATTGTTCCGATACACCAGGAGACAACAAAACAATGGAGCATTTTATTGAACTGACTACAGAAAAGAAATGTTTAGATGAACTGTGCGTTAAAGGATCTTATCTGAACCAGGAATCAAGTGGCGAATGGGACAACAGGGAATGCAGGAGCAAGCGGGAGTCCAAGGCGATTCATGGTAGGTGAATGGTAGGCCGGATGAAGAGTGAAGGGAGAGAGGACTATTTTAAAGGAGACTGGATAAGGAGGAACAGGTAATGTGTAGGAGGTGCAGGTAATTAGAGGAATGGAGGAGCTGAATGGGAGTGCTGAGAGCTAGAGGAGGGAGGGGCACAAAAAATACAGGTCCGCTGCATTGTGTCTTGTCTACCGGAGTTACATGATAAAAACCAGAGGATTCATGATATGAACTATGCATAACATGATATGCTTCATGTGTAATGCCTTGCATAGAGTAACATAATAAAATAATGGAAACAGATCGAGATGAACTACTCAATTCTGTTTCCTGTACATCGCTTAAGAAGATTTTCAATTCAACATCCAGTAGAAAATGAACGAATCAAACTTTGAGATGACTCGTATTTCTGATTCACATTAAATACTTATTGAAGATGAATAAGTTTCACTAAAGGAATGGCAGCTCATAGCGGGAGCTTGCTATGCTATATTCCATACTTATTTTGTATAAATGGACCGGCGTGACCGGCACTTTTTTTTTCCCCGAGGATAAATCAATGATTACATGTCCTCTTATATTACTCGCTGTTGGCGAAATAATTTTTTTTAGACTCGATGAAAGTGAGAACTGCATCATCAAAGGTCATGGTGGAAGAAAAATGACAGAAATGTATGAAGAAGCGAGTGTCACGATATAGGAGTGAGGATGGTCAAGGTGGATACATATGAAGAAGAAAGTAAAGGATGCTTCACTGACGGAGCAGGAGGAATCATGAACAGGAAACAGGCGTTTAACAGGATCAACAAATGGGACATCAGAGGTCAAAAGAGGAACTAAAAAACAAGAACAAAAATATTTAATGCCAATCACTGGGAACACTACATGGAATAATTACTATTCTATTTACTAGCAACCTTTCAGCAGGTACCTGCACTTAATATAGACATATGACAGATGAAATAATACACACACAAGGTTATTTACACCCAATTGACATCAGTGCTATAATATTGGAAGAACATCAATTTCATGTAAGCTGATCTTTTCTTAACCCAAACTGTAGACTTCCGTTATAGTTCTATAAGCACTGATCACGTCTAGAAAGATCAACAAATGGGTAAACAACTGTGCAAATCACTGGAAAAGTGGTTAAAATGTTGCCCTTTTATTCAGAAGGCTGTAAGTTCAAATCCAAGCACTGCCAAGTTCAGTCCATAAGCAAGGCCTTTAACCCCCCCAACTGCACAAAAAAAAAAAGAAGAGATAATTGTAAGTCGCACTGAATATGTATAGACAAATGCTATAAATGTAAATTATATCTCATCCCGTGTGATCTAATTGGTTGTTTCCCTCACATTATTTCACAACTCCACATGGTTGCACATTACCCAGTGTTTTGCCACCTGTTCATACCAAGCCGTCTGTTAAATGATTGATTTTTTTCCCTCTTTTTTTTTTTTTACATTCTTTGCCAATCGTCTGACCTTGTTGAACGTGTTGAATTCTGCCTGTCAATTTAGATCTGCCGGTTTCTCAACAGTAACACATTTACTGCAGTTGCAACCTTCTGTATATCCACTACGTGACAAAATACATACTATATAAGGAAATAGTATGAGGGTATCTGACCAGAAAATTTGTATGTGCTTTTAAAACATCCATTTGTGTATTTAGTACCCATATTTCTGTTATAATGATCTCCACTCTTCTGGGTAGATGCTCATTATAACACAAAAGCATTTGTTTACTCCAAGCATATCTTCATCGAGCAATCTATTGTGTTGGGGGCATTGTAATGCTGGAGCAAGTTTTGGTCTCCTGGTACAAGTGAAAAGGAAAATTTAGATCTAGCACATTAAAAAAAAAAAAATAATACAATTGTGTGCCTCCAACTTTGTTCTAAACGTTTAGAGAAGAACCACATATGGCAGGCGTCGCAATACTTATGTCCATATGGAGTACTTTTTTTTTTTTTTTGCACACATGCAAAAATGCAAATGAGATTTTGTCATTTGGAGCTTGGACGACTCACAGGTACTACCATGAACGCTCACAAAATGCTCCACCAGTCTCCGATAGATGAAGAATACCATGTGGTATTTATTTATTTTATTTTATTTTTACAAAGCATATTCTGCTCACTAGGCAAAATTAGATAGATAGATAGATAGATAGATAGACAGACAGACAGACAGACAGACAGACAGACAGACAAACGCTCTTTCAACTGATCCCGTTCGGATCACCATACTTACATGTACCACATACATAGACACTCTTATCTAGAGAGACTTACAACTGAGCAAGGGTTAAGGGCCTTGATCAAGAGCCCCCTAGTGGCAGCTTGGTGTGGTGCTGGGATTTGAACCTGCGATCTTCTGGTGTTCCAGAAGCCAGTGCCTTAAATACTAAACCATCACCTCCCTATTTTAAAATACGTCTAATGGAAACGCATCAAATTCGCAAAAAACTTGAAAAACTGCACTCGCAAGAGGGGGTTTTTTAGACGATGTGAAAAAAGGAATAATTCGCAAAACCATAATGGCATTTCCAGGTCACATGATATACAGTAGGTGTGATTGGCTGCAATATAAGTAAGCCTGCCCATTTCTTTTTTTGAGTGACATTGCGAGAGAACGACTTTTAGTGGGATGATATGGTTAATGGAAACACCGTCATTTCGCAACAGTTTTTTATCGACATTTCAGAAATATCGCAAAAGTTTTACGCAAATACGTAATGGAAACCCCACTCTGCCGCATATTTTTTACGTTGAATCCTAACACAACCCTTCCCATTTGTCCAGGTTTGGGACTGGCTCTTGGCAGTCTATATAAGTCAATTGGGAGCAAGAGTATCCCAAATCTTTCCCTATGATCAATAACGTGTTTGGTAAAGGTATAATACTCTTTTAATGTTCGTTATTTATAAAGTTAAAAAACAAAAATAATGGAGCAATAATTCTAACTTGCAATGTCTAAGCCCTGCAATAAAAGGTTAAAAGGTTGCCACACATCTACACTTAATGCTTTGGTTGTATAAAATGAATTAGAGAACCGAGAGGTCATGAGATAAATGCGTCCACAGTTCGACTCCTGAGCAAAGCTGCACACGTTGTGTGCACTGAGGTAAGTGTAAATCCCTCTAGATTTTATTTGATGTCTGCCCAATGTCATAAATATAAACACGGGTACACACAGACCGAGTGGATATAAGCTATATAAGGGTCACAAACCTAAGCGCATGTCATAAAAATAAAGATAATTAGGATTACAGCTCTGCTGTGTTGTAATACACAGGGTTCCATTCACAAGAAGTGGCTTTCAGATCGATCCGCTCCTCTTGCGTAAAGATGCATTATTTATCTTAATATAACGAGTCGGATCTTTTCAAATCAAAGAATGCTCTAAGCGAATTAGTCCCATGGTAACCACTGAAAGTATTCCTTTGTCGAACTGATCGATGAACAAAGCCCGCTCGAGTCTATAAAGCGAGCGAAGGGTGAAGGCTGGACATCTCAGAAGATGAGGTGTTGTACTCGAGGAAAAAAGAAAAACAAAAATCGATATTTTAATTAGTATCAGGTGCTGGGAGGCTACAAAGCTAGAGAGAGGCAAATGAGAGGAGGGGAGGAAAGACGCCTGACTCGCTGACTTCTACGCAATGTCATTAATTTGATCAAAGCCACGAGAAACGTCCCGTGAGGCGACCATCTCGGGTGGGGTAATTAGTGTCGTTTCTCATCGAAGAGGCACGGCATGAAGGCTTATCCTCCCTCCGGTTTTCTCCATTTATCCGTGAAAAAGCAAATAAATGACACCTGAACTAAAGGTTGAATCGATTAGACCAAGAACACGGCACATGCCAAGTCAGACACTTTGGAGCTGATTCGTACATTTTAGAGCTGGTATTTATAAAGTCAGGAAAAAAACCTCTATATTGTTGGCGGGTCGTGCATTTCACACCCAGGGCTTCACCTCATAATCACTGTGATGCCACTGCTATAGCAATATTGGAGAGATGCACAGTATAGCAGAACGATGCACGCAGCGACACGCCGGAATATCATACGGCAGGAATGAACGCCATTGAACACAATACAACAAGTCTCCTTTACACTATAGACACAGCCCACACACGTCATTTCTAGCAGAAGCATAGATATTAACTTTATCAAATGGTGCAGTGTTTTCTTTGTATTTGTGTGCATTTTGGTTTTGCTTTTCCTGGGGATTTGATACGAAGCAGATTTCTATAGGAAAGAAAACACAAAAGAATAATGGGCTCCTGAAAAAGCTCCTATCTCCAATATAGAAACATCTCAAGGATGATCAGTGGACACAGTATGCACCCAAGCTCAATTCTGTGTGTCATGGGAAAGGCAGTAGATACAGAAACTCATATAGAGACAAAGTAATGTTATTCAATCTAAAGAGAATGGGAATAATACTAGGAATAATTTGAAACATATCCACAGCAAAAATTTGTTTAAAACATAAGCCAGTGATTTCCTTTAATGTTTTCATCTACTTTTTGCAGGAAGGAATACAATAATCAATCATTGTATGGCTTTTAAATAAACTATTATTGAGTTTTACAAACTTGAAGATCTATAAAGAATAAAAAATAGATTTCAATTAATTAAAAAAACAAACAAACTTACATTTAAAATGATTAAAAAACATATTCAATATTTCAAGCCTGGGTTGGAAATTGTATTTCTTTTTTTTTATTATTTTCAATAGACCAGTAAACTAAATCAAAATACCTTCCATCGAAATCACTCTTTTTAAATCAGATTTGCGCATACAATCCAGACAACAGGCTCGACTTTAGACTTAATCCCTCATATTATTAATCAGCTTGTACTTCATCGGGGGGAAAAAAAAACACACACACACACACACACACACCGGCCAAAACCTGTCATGATGTCATTTCTCTTTCAGATCCATGCCTAAATCCGAGCTAGAATATCTCCAAATACAATCAACTCAAACACACAGATAAGGGCATCCCATTGTGTTGAAGGGCAGCGATCGGATTTGTCCAGCTGCTGTGGACCTTAGGATTATGCGATAAACTGAACAAAACTAGCAAAGACGAGACCTTCTATATAAAGAGATATTGCTTGATTATTATACATATATTGGAGGTTGAAAATTGATTGCTTTTTTTGGATCCTGAGATGAATTTTTATGAGAAGGAACTAGTGTTATGGGAGATTTTGACCTGAGGTCTTGTTTTTGTGTTATTATACCAATAAAGCAATGTTTGTCTGGTTAACATGGGTCTTACACTGTAGCAGTAATCAATGTCAAAAAGGTCAGCATGCTATATTTCAGTTACACATCCTGTAAAGGCTTAAAATAATATTTTGCTGGGCAGTACGGAAAGAAAGAAAAGAACTGAACATAAATTTCCCTTTCCAAACACTACAAATGGTTAAAAAAAAAGAAAAAATCAACTTCTGTATCATTCACTTCTGTATGGGCTTCTACCAATCTCAAGCTAGTTGCTGTTAATTAAATTGAAAGCGAAGTGCATTAGCAATACATAATTGCAATAAATAAAATAAATAAATAAATCACTATAGTTCATGACACAAGTCTAATGATTTAAGTACTTTTTGAGGGAATAATTTTTTTTTTTTATAAAAATCATGGCATTTATAAAAAGAAGAACAATCACAAATGCAGATTCAGAAAGCGACAGCAAGCGTTACGTTGTTAATTTGACAGCTTTATGCTTTCAGCTGGATCTGCATCTGGATCTGCATCTGCCTTGTCTGTCTCAATATATTGCCTGCTTGTTCTCTGCTCATCAATTAATCAATCAGATTAGCTGTTTACAGTTTGCGGTTTTTGTTTTTATTTATTTTGCACACACACATATATATACATATATTGCAGTTAATTGCAATACGTTAGACAAAACAAATAAAAATAAACGATTTTAAAGATTTTTTTTAATGATTTTAAAAAGTAGAAGTACACAAAAGTGATATGATTAAATGAAATTTCTGGCTTTCAATCTCTATATAATGTTGTATCCCACTAATACCATGGTTTCTGGAACAAGTTACGGCTGCTTTTGAGGTTTTTGTAATTAAATGGATAAAAGCAGCATTTAAGTGAGTTATTTCAAGTACAGATGACTGTGATGATCCCTCTCTCCTCGCTCCTCCCTGTTCCTTTCCACACACACACAACCCAAATTGGCCTCACCTGTTCCTCATCCCCTCTCCCTCTCCTTATTTAAGCCCGGTCCTTGCCGACATTCCCCGTCCGGGCTCGTAAACGCAAGAGTAACACTTACGTAGTGACGCGGACACGGACGCTTCATGTATTGTCTAACCTCTCGTCTGATTTCTCAATCAGGTTCCCGTCTGTTCCCGCTTCCAGGACTTCCAAGTCCGCCGCCGCACCTAACTTCCCGTAACCTGTCCCTAGCCTGTCTGGCCACTCCTTCTGAGCGGCGTCTCCTTTGTTCTCTATTAAATAAATCTCGTTTCGTTTGATTCCGGCTCCCTAAATATATATATATATATATATATATATATATATATATATATATATATAATGTGTATATATATATATATATAATAATAGATATTAGAGAAAGTTTTGTTTCTCATTCAAACCTCTCCAGTTCGTCTCCAGTTCATCAAATCCACCAGTTTCCCATAGCTGTCACTAGAGACTTCACGCTCAGCAATGTGATACGCAGAAGTAGGAAGTCAGGAAGTACAAATACTTTGTTACTGTAGATTGATTTTTTTTTTTTACTTTTTAACAAAAATATCTTACACTTTCAAACCAGGCTCATTTTTCACTTTAGTTTTGAACTGTTTGGTGCAATACTTTTTTCTTCTCGTTGCTTCAGGCCATCAACTTATTTGCTGTCATTGCATGGCTTTTTCATCCTACCACTAGTGTACTGTATTATTTCCTGGCTATCATGCACTCCAAACACAGGCTAGCTTCCAAAGGTAACCTTCTAAGGAAGATGGGAATGAGAAATATGGGTATGACAGAAGAAGTCAGCGATGGAAACATGACTGATCACCAGTTTTGTAACAATATAATATGATGTGAGGTTACCAGAATAACATTAAAACAGGTCAAAGTAATAGCTGCTTAAACTTTACTAAAAAAAAGTGTAGTTAGTATTTCAACTTTTACCAGCGTATTTTAAAACATCAGTATCTGTATCTGTGTCCTTAAGGGGTCATAATCCATGCGCTTCGATTTCAATATCTCCACTGAATTGAATGGGCTTCATCCAAGCCTTAACAATTCCAGAATACATAACCTGTTATTCTGCCAGTGAAAAACTCCAAGAATTAGTAAAAATACTTTTCTACAAAGTAAAACATTGTTCCAAGATGTTTCTTCTGCCTATATATATATATATATATATATATATATATATATATATATATATATATATATATATATATATATATATATATATATATATATATATATATATATATAAATATATAAATCTCTGTTGACCATTTGATGACCTTTTATTTATTTAATTTACATATTTATTTATTTGATTGCTTGTTTATGTGTTTGTTTTATTAATAATAATACATACATACATATATTCACTACTAATGCATTTATTAATATATAATTACACCAATAGACAACGTGCTTTTAGCCAACTTACCCAGAGGTATCCTTGAGGAAGCGACGTGCTCGCTGCCGAGAAACCCAGCAGAGCGCATTGGACTGGATTGTGCAGTGCGGCTTCTAACTGAAAAAAAAAGTGAAGAAGAAATAAATAAATGAATAAACAAACACATAAATAAATAAATAAATAAATAAATAAATGAATGAATGAATGAATGAAGAAAAAGGTCATTTTTAATGGCATAAGTCCTACCATACATTCAATGTCATGGTGTATGTGAATTCGTTCCAGCTTGTCTGTAAGCATTCCTGAAAGAATTTGTCAGCCTAAAATAAAACGTACACCATTTTCTCCAATATAAAAGATGCATGGCTTTGGAAAACCCACTAGTCATCTAACAAACGTTGTTTATAAGACTATGTATGCGGTCATATAGGTAAATTTTGAACTCTGATTTCTGTTGCCTTTCATTAATATTGTATTATTACACCTTTTATAAGTACCTGCATTCCAAGCAAATATCCTCATGATTGACGTCCAAAAATATAGGGACCAAAATTTTCCATTTGCTGTTCTCCATAAAGTGTTACCCCATACTTGACGGTGAACAATTGTATAGGGCGTCTAAAGTTATTTTATTAAGATATGCTTTACATGGAAACAAGTGGAAGACTTGAGGGACCTTTTTATAGCTCTTTCATTTATGTGTAAAGCTTCTTTGAGACAATGTCCATTGATAAACACACTATACAAATAAAAATTCATTGTATTGTAAGTTCATTGACTGTACCTCAGGTCTCCTGACCTCACATACAGTGCTATCAATTTTAGGTTACAGCAAATGGGGACTAAATTTTTGTATAACTTATATGTAACTTAGCTCACCGTGTGAGTGCTAGCAATGAAAATCTTACCTTAAGCGGTTATAATACAGTGACAATGATTTTAATGATTTGTTATATTAGTATGGCTATATTAGTGTATATATATATATATATATATATATATATATATATATATATATATATATATATATATATATATATATATATATATATATATATATATATATATATTATTCTGATAGGTCCAGTTACTAGAATAACACTAAAACAGGTCATAGTAATAGCTACTTAAACTTTACTTGGTGTATTTCGTATTTCAACTTTTACCAGAGTCTATTATTTAAAACATGAGTATCTGTATTTGTGTCCTTAAGGGGAAGGATGTGTGTAGCTTTGCCCATTTCTGGCCCTTTGATTTCAATATCTCCATTGAATTGAATGGGCTTCATCAAGCCTTAACAATTCCGTGTATGTATGTGTATGTATATATATATATATATATATATATATATATATATATATATATATATATATATATATATATATATATATATATAGTGAATAAAATGTGTGGTGGTTTGAAGGTTGTACTTCCGTCTCTTTTATATGTATTTATTTATATTATTAATAAAAATACGCTCAAACAGAAATGTGTGTTGCATTAGTCACATCTAATGTCTCTAAGGTTTCATGGCATCGTACTGTATAAATAACCATCTCCCATTGGATTAAAGCAACTCCCTTCTTCTTTAGCAAGCGCTAACTTTTCCACCAAAGCCTGGAGTAAAGAACGAGTTCCAATTTCTGCACGTCTACTGTGTGCAGTCCAATTTTAGACCATGAATAAAAATAGCTTTTGTGTTGTTGTTCCAGCACTCCTGAAGGCATTTTCATTTTGGAGAAGGTAGTAACTAATGGTAGGCCTGCGAGCGTTTTCGCAGTGCCTAAACACAGAGCACTAAATAAACAGCCACTGAATACTAGGCCAAGGCGATTTTCTGCTGCAGGAAAGTTTCCGTAATGCTGTGAAACACTGTCGGTCTAAATGCTGTTTATATACTTTTGAAGAGTCAATCAGTGTGAGTCAGGAGTGTATGACTGGAGTCACTGCTGACTTGGCTTGAGATGTTTGCAGTTCGAAGCCAAATGAGCAACATGGGAGCCAAAAGTGGCAGCCAAATGTGGCAGCCAAAAGTGGCAGCTTCAATAAATAACATAGATGTTATATAGAAATATAAAATTTCAGTTATTAAGCCCATGGTACAATTAAAAATTAAGTTATAAACACTATAAAGGAAGTCACTGTGTATCGATTTTTATATTACAACACTAATTAAAGGCTGGAATCTGACTGTAATTGTAACTTTAATTCTTCTATTCTTTTTTTTTTAACAATAATTCAACATGCTTATTCAAACTAATATCAAGGCCGTAATCAGACACTTATTTTTATGCGCATATTTTGGTGTTTAATGTTGTGCTTTGTTTCTTATTTACAGTCGCTTCTTTTCATTCCTTGTGGAACCTTATGTTATTAAAGACATTTTTTTATTCAGTTTTTTGTTCAATTTTTATGCACAGTTGAAAGCATAGAAAACTAAAACATAACGCCAAATTTGTAATGTATAATACTTAAATGAACAAAGAATCAGTCATTCTGGGGCATCATTATATTAACTGCTTTTTGAAAATAACATTTAATAACCACACCATCTGATGATTTTTTTAAGAGCTTGTATATTAGTGATATTTAACTAACCTATACAATTATAGAATAATATTAATGCAATATGCCTCATGACATTAGCCGATACTTATAAATAATGATAAAATATGTGGGTGACCTTTTTGTGTTTGTGTAAAACATTTGCATTCGGTACATACTGTAAAAATCATTATTCAAACCTAAAAAGCCACTGAAGGAGAAACAATCCAAATTACTGTCAGAATCTACAAGGGTCTGATATTGCCTGTTGGACGAAAATATAATTGCAAGCCTATGAACGAAGAAGCAAGAAAATAAGTGAAGGACTTTTGATGCTCTTAAAGATTAGAAAATTATAATGGAATAGTTTTGATAATGGAAAAGTTTATATTATATATATATATATATATATATATATATATATATATATATATATATATATATATATATATATATATATATCTATATATGTATATCCAAATGTGTATTTGAGTATTTTGAGCAAACTAGTGAATGTTAAACGTACAGTGATTTTAACATGATTTTAACATGCTTGGAAACTTTAGGTTTGTTTGTTACTGTCTTGTCATACATCATTACATTCCATACTATTACATTCAAGTTATACTTGACTGTTGCACATCTAAATATATTTGTATTTGTATTTATTTTTAACTACCATTTCATCTTCATATTGTTTCTTATTTCATTTTATTTTCTCCTTTTTCTATTTTTATTTTATACACAATATTCGTTCAGGCTATGTCTGTGACAAAAAAACATCTTAATACGACTACTACTACTACTACTACTACTACTAGTAATAAGTAATAATAATAATAATAATTATTATTATTATTATTATTATTATTATTATTATTATTATGTTATTATTATTATTTATTATTATTATTATTATTATTATTATTATTATTATTATTATATATTACTTATTATTATTATTATTATTAATTATATAATATATAATAATATAAATAATAAATAAATCTTTATTTTAAATAGTGAGTTTGAAAGTTAAATCTCGAAGCAATTTGCAATTTTCAATGATAAAAGGAAAAAAAATTAATAAATACTATAAATAATCTTTACAGGGAAAATTAATTAATTGGAAAATAAATAAATAAATAAATAAATAAATAAATAAAGTAAATAGAAACTTACTTAAATCTTTACTAATATACACAAGGAAAAAAAAACAACTTAAAGCTATTCTGAAAAAAATATCTCATCTCATCAATCTTGAATTTTGTTGGACATAAAGCAGATTCACAGAAACTGAACAGTTTTATATGGAACCAAAAATAAATTTTTTTAACGATTTCAGTGATTACTTTTCAGTTCACCACCTTCATAAATAGTGATTATATGCATCACAGTAGTCAGAAAAACATGACTGGCTGTTTCCATTAGTATTTGTTTGCACTAGAATTTTGAGACATTTGCAATAAGGTTAAAATAATCGTATAAAAATGTCCTTATATGAGATTGTTAGTTCTCCTGTTGCTTGTTTCTATATAAGTATTATGGCTACAGAAGGCTCTGGGTGAATGTGTGGCTCTGAATTGCTGCATAATTAGCAAAAATCTGTATCCGCTCACGGATCGAACTCCGATGTTCACCCACATCTCCATCGTAATATTTCGTGAGAGATTGAATGCTGTGTGGTGACGGGACAGCAGAAGGTGTGTGTAATTGCGTCATGAAGAGCTGTGTGTGTGTGTGTGTGGTGTTTTGTATGTGGGGGTGAGGAGGGGGGGGGGTTATTTAGGAGATGTCAGTGTGTCAGTATCTGTGCAGCTTTAATGTCATTTAATGTTGCTGCAGAGGAAAGTGAGCATCCGTCACTCGTAATTCGTGACATCAATCACGCCTTCAACCCTGCCATAAGCGTAATGTACGCGCGATTACAAACACGCTAAAAATAAAGCGAGATGACTGTCTGAGGCCATCTGTCCAACTTGAGCACTCCCTCCCCCCCCTCCCCCCTTCCCCCAAACATACACACACAGAAACACACACATTATTGAATCACGTCGTTGACTCACACTCATCTAGCACATTCTGTCCTGCTGCCGGCCTCATTTTGATTCTATCTTCTCCTTCACCATCTAGGACAGATATGTTTAATTGGTAATCAAACATCGGTCATGACGAGAGTACACACACTAGGAGCAGCGCCCCGCGGCCGCAGTCGGTCGAGAGTCTAGTTGCGTGAGATGCAGGCAATCTTTGCAGGTGGAGATTGCTTTCTCTTTGACCAGTCTCCGGTGAATTGCAACTTGTTCTCTCTGGCTGTCGACTCAATCTGGAGACCCCTAGCAATGGACTACATGATTCCCTGCAGGAACAAATGTATTCCGGATCCTCAAAGGGCATCTCGCTAGACTGCTGTCCAGATGCACAAGTAATATCGCAGCTAGCGTTCTATCTCAGTTACTGCGAGAGGGCTTATTTCGCTGCTCCGTGTGGAATCGCTGTACGGTCTGGTTTTTTTACTTTTGCCTCTATGTCTGTCAGTGTCACACGGTGATGTGCTGTTTGTGGCGCCGGTGTGTGATAATTATGTGCAAACAACTCATTCAGCAATACATGATAAAATAAATAAATAAATAACTTCCAAGAGGATAAAAGAGATGAAAGACCTTTTTTTTTAATGAATTAGAATTAGTATAACCATTAAAATGCAGTTTCTAAAAATAAGCCAAATGATTTGTGGATTAAGGCATTGTGGAGCTTCAGTTAAGAGACTATGCTCAAGAGAAAATGTGATATTTTTCAATAAAAACTCGAACTTCCCACCAAATGAACTGTATTACCTATAATAATAATAATAATAAAATGGTTTAGTGGCTAGCACGTTCGCCTCGCACCACCAGGGTCCGGGTTCGATTCCCGTCTCGGCCATGTGTGTGTGGAGTTTGTGCATGTTCTTCCCGTGCCTCAGGGGGGTTTCTCCGGTTTCCCTCCAGTCCAAAACAAAAAATTGTCCCTAGTGTGTGAATGTGAGTGTGTTTGCCTTGTGATGGCTTGGTATTCCATACAGGGTGTATCCTGCCTTGATGCCCAAAGACTGATATAGGCACATACTTTTGACTTAATAGTGAACCTCAAGCATCTTTTTCCCTAAAAGTCCCAGGATGAACTGTCTACAAAGGCAACATCAAATCTTGAATATTTGCACATAATGCAAAGCCTCATATTGCTGTTTCCAGAAAAGGAAGCCAGGACGGATTGTAAATAGTGCCAGTTGTAAATAGTGTGGATATACGTTAACCCAATCTGGCGCCTTGAAAAGGCACCCATTCATCCAGGAATAACAAACCAGTCAGAGACTTTTTGGCGTAGTGCATCCGTCCGCAGTGAGAAAGTGATTTACATATCAACATGATGCCCTATTCGGCCCAGTCGATTTCGCATCCTTGCAAGACTTCTTCGCGAAAAGCCATCTGCTGCGCTTTCAGCTCCAGGAACCAGGTTAAAAAGGAGACGGAGTGGAAGAGAAAAAAAAAGTATACAAAAAAAAAACTAAAAGAGCAAACAGGTGAGTAAACGAAAGTGTGATTTTTTTGCAGTGCGGCTGATAAAAGCAGGCGAGATTTAATTAAAGAGAGATTTGTCGACGCTGCTCGAGGCCGGGGTTCACAGCTGGCGGTATCCGTCACCCCGCGCCCTACACGGAACTTGACCCACCCCGTTTCTCCAGGCAGAAGCAGCCCATATGCCGCGGTTACAATGTCCGAAACCCCGCAATCACATCCAGATAGGAAGTAATGATGCGTGCATATGGGACGATAGTTATCGCATGCATATCAGGACACTTACACATGCAACGGAATTCATTTGGCATGCGGTTAAAGGTGAAAAAACTGAATAATACAGATGTTGGCGGTTGCTGGTGACCTTGCATGCGGTGTTCTAATCGTCAGGCTGTCAGGCGAACGGTGCAGCGGGTTACAGAACGACTCAGCGGTTACGTCGGCACAAGCTTCCCGGGTTTGACGCGGGAGAATGAATAAACGATAAGCAATTAACATCGTCGGGATCCGACACAGATGGAGCGTTTCCACCTTCGGATAGACTTCGCTCCCGCGGCGTCTGTGAAATGTTCATTCCGTAGTTCGGCTGCGGATACATTTCTCGCATATTAGACATGATGAACAACAAGCAGGCATCTGCCTCGTGATTAATGCTCTGAAGATAATGGACGAAGGTTTTTCTTTTGTTTGTTTGTTTTTCTTTTTATGTATTCACATTCAAATGGACTCAAGACACTTCTGCAGACCCTTTTCATAAATATATGTTTATAAAATATAAAATTTACCTTATTAAACACATACACATTATGCATTCAAGCCTGTTAACCAAGCAACTCCCCGAGCGTATCCACTAGGTGCAAAACGTGCAGAAATAAAGGTAAGAAATGGTTTTAAGGTAAAAAAAAAAAAAAACGTGAGGTACGTCGCAGGACACATTAACCTAAGTACACGGAAAAGGAAAGGAAAATCCGTTGGGAAGCAAAGGACATGAATACAGAAGGAACACAGAGGGAGGTACAAGCACGCTCAGTGCACATTTCACCTGAATACTGCATGCTGACGGAGAAAACAAAATTGAAATGGAAAAATACTGTGTGCTGTAGAAAAAGCCACAAATATGCTAATACTTATATAACTAATGTGGAGTGACAGACAGCCAGATAGATAAATGTAAAGAGTTAGTGGCTGATAGATAGATAGATAGATAGATAGATAGATAGATAGATAGATAGATAGATAGATAGATAGATAGAGATAGATAGATAGATAGATAGATAGATAGATAGAGATAGATAGATAGATAGATAGATAGATAGATAGATAGATAGATAGATAGATAGATAGATAGATAGATAGATAGATAGATAGATAGATAGATAGATAGATAGATAGCAATACAGACAGACAAAAGGACAGACAGACAGACAGACAGATAGATAGATAGATAGATAGAAATACAGACAGACAAAAAGACAGACAGACAGCAATACAGACAGCAATACAGACAGACAGACAGACAGACAGACAGACAGATAGATAGATAGATAGATAGATAGATAGATAGATAGATAGATAGATAGATAGATAGATAGATACAGATCAGATACAGACAGATACAGACAGACATACAGACAGACAGACAGACAGACAGACAGATAGATAGATAGATAGATAGATAGATAGATAGATAGATAGATAGATAGATAGATAGATAGATAGATAGATAGCAATACAGACAGAAAGACAGACAGACAGACAGATAGCAATACAGACAGACAGATAGATAGCAATACAGACAGACAGACAGACACAGACAGATAGATAGATAGATATATAGATAGATAGATAGATAGATAGATAGATAGATAGATAGATAGATAGATAGATAGATAGATAGATAGATAGATAGATAGATAGATAGATAGATAGATAGATAGATAGATAGATAGATCTAGATAGATAGATAGGCTGCAAGTTTTTGTTTGTGAACTTGTGCTCTTTTGAATTCAGTTACAATTTTAAAACGCTCTTTGTCTACACTGGCATCATTTTACAAAAATTGCTTGTCAACACTGAATCATCTGAAAACACTGAAAATACGTAAGAAGCTCCAGTCTGTGTCATTTCCATCACACGTTTACGTTTCCTCATATCGCTGAGCTAATGTGGCTGCAAGTAAGCGTTCTGTTCTTTTGGAAATAAATGCAATCTGAAGGTTGAAGTGACATTAATCCTTAATAACGCTATCACAGCAGATACTACTGTAACCCAAATGTCTGGTTTGTTTTTAGGTGAAGGGGTCATTCCTTATATATATATATATATATATATATATATATATATATATATATATATATATATATATATATATATATACCTTTTTTCAGTCAACAATGCAAAAAAGAAAAATGGTGTCTCAGCATGGATGGAAGGGTAAACCATTGTCATTTCAAGTTATCTGGGTTATCTATCTGTGTATGTGTGTATGTGTGTGTGTGTGTGTGTGTGTGTGTGTGTGTGTGTGTGTGTGTGTGTGTGTGTGTGTGTGTGTGTGTGTGTGTGTGTGCTGGAAAAGAGACAAATACAATAGAAGTGCAAAAAAAATGTTTAATGCTTCACTAGCGAACAAATGGTATCTAATAAAAAAGAATAGTTGTTTAATCAATTTTCCCTCTAATCCTATCCTTAGATGCCTTTATTGCTTTTTATTTATTTATTTATTTAATGGAATAAAAAAGCCATACTACTAAATATGATCAATGACATGCAATCTATCATTCCCTAATTGAAAGTTTAAAGAAACTGTATTGGTGGTCTTTTCTGAGGAAGAAACGTCTGGACCATGCAATTTACATCAGTAATAAATATTATATTATGTAACACATAATGCACATTTTCAGACAGTGGTTTGGTCAGAGAAGGGACATGGGGTAGAAGGATGCTAAGGATACAGGAAGGAGGAAAAGAGAAATGCTCAGGAAGAGGTTTATGTATGTAGTGAGAGAAGGCATGCATTTGTTTAGTTTGAAAGAGGCAGATGTATGGGACAGAGTGACATGGAGACGAATGGAGCAGTCCGAGGAACATATATGCAGATATATGCAGAGATGCTCCAGGTTGTTTGTTGTTGTTCTGCAATGCATGTTTAAAAATGTTATACCCAGTATACCATGGTAAGGATGTTTCAGTCTTTCAGTCTTGTGATCGATGTAAACTTCTCAGAGGGAAACCAGAATGTTCATGAAGTCAAAGATGGATTATGTGTTGATGGTTACTCAGCTACTATACATCCAAATTGTTCAAGAGTCCCACAAACCCAAATAGCTCAAAAGTCAGAAAATATGATGGCAAGAAATGATAAACAAGATGTATATATATATATATATATATATATATATATATATATATATATATATATATATATATATATATATATATATATATATATATATATATATATATATATATATTTACAGCATTTAGCAGACACCCTTGTCCAGGGCGACATACAAATAGTGCTTTAGGTCTCCATCTAAGAATAAATTCATTCATATGAATGAATTTATACATATACTGTATATATTAGGGCTGTCAAAGTTAACACGTTAATAATGAGTTAACGCAAATTCACTTTATTGGTACTAATTTTATTACTCCATTACTATCTGAGAATGAACGGAACGCAGAAAGCACACAACAAAAGAATAAAGGAATAACAAAATTTCAGTGACTTTCCCAGATCTTTTCAGCCGTGCTTACCGCTTGTAATGTTGGAAAATTAGGATGGGAAATAAAAGAGGCGATAGATTATTAGATTTTATTAACAAAAAACACCCAGCAACGTGTATCCCGCTTATATATACTATGCTACTGTATATTACCGTATGTAACCTAAACGCATCACCAGTTTATATGGGAACAGCAACGGGAACAGGATTCTTAAAGGAGCCACGTACTATTTACCAACTAAAATACTTAATTTACTAAAAGTAAACATTGAAGTTACCAAGAAATGCATTAATTAACAAGAAATTAATATTGCAAGAATAATTAAATAATCTATTAGAGCAGGGGTGGGCAAACTATAGCCTGTTAGCCACATGCAGCCCCTTGGTCCTTTTTACATATTTAATCTGTAATCTTTTTCTATGCATCAAAAAATAAAGCTCACACAGATGATGCTGAGCAGAGTTACAATCTCATTATATACAATTAAAACAATAATTAAATCATATATTATTTTATTATTAAAATATGATCATTTTCCGCTGTATATTTTTCCTTTCAACTTTTCTATTGACCCAAAAATAAGATGTAATTATTTCATTTGCCATTAAAGATGGAATTTTGCTTGACTTTTTCATTTTTTTTTTTTTCAAAAAGAATAATGAATCAGAATCAGAATTTACACTAGATTTGTTTATATTAGATTTGTTTTATAAGAATGTTTTTTTTTGCCTTTTCAGGTTAATATCAAAAACAAGTTGCACACATCAATAACTGCTTAGTATTTCGGAGAGACATTCCTCATAACTGCCGTGTTACGTCAAATAAATCTTTAATAAGAGTCTTTTCCTTTCTGGTTTCAACTACAAACTACTTTTTTTTCATTTCACTGAGATTGAATGTGTAAGAAAGTACTTTGGGGTGTAGTATCCCAGTCAGGATCTACTGCATCAAGTAAATCAAGCTATAGTACATACTGTACACTACGTTCTTTTGAGTGCAATATTAAAACACGCTCTCTGACTCCTTTATGTGTGAAAGTCATGAGCAAGTAACTTGAATTTGTTGCATTTGTTATCTCACTTGGATATACTTAGTAAATTTATTGTTACTATTTATAGAACATACTGTATTTGTTCAAAACATGGCAAAGCCCATGGGTGCAGTGTAAGATCTTGAGTGGCCTGTTATGGAGCTCCGAACCCCTCAACCCTATTGAACAAAAAAAAGCTGACTGCACCCCAGGCCTCCTCACGTCACCCACAATCTGTTACTGACTTTAGTAGCACAAAACTCAAACACAAATACAAATACACTCTATATATCTGGTGGTACATCTTCCCAGAAGAGTGAAAAAAGGAATGTAAAAAGGGATGAAATGTGGAATAGGATATTTGAAAGGCAAATATGAATGTTATGGTCACAAAGTTTTGACCATATTGTGTTGGTGGTGATCAAGTAAAACAGAACAGGATTAGCTTTTAATACAGTAAGTGCTGTTTGGTTTAACATGCAGTGCAAGGACCTCTCTGTGCTATATATATATATATATATATATATATATATATATATATATATATATATATATATATATATATATGCACACACACACACACACACCAGTAAAGACTAACAGCTTTTGTGCTAGTTATTAACTGATGATAATTGCAGGCTTCTGATGTCCACCTCCACACTTTCCCTCACAGGCTGAAGAGAAAGTAGAGGATCTGGTAGCTCAGTATATCAAAGCTTTGGACTGTGAATCAGGAACGTTGTGAATTCAAATGTCAAGTCCCAATACCATCAGTTCCCAGTATCATTAAGTCTCAGTACCAAACAGCTGCCACTGCTATTACTGCTGCGTAATATGTCGCCACTGTTTAGTTGTTTAAAGATGGTAGAAAGTCACTGTGGATAATGCTCCCGCTGGAGATCACAACAGCAAAGGAAGTCACCATTTAAAAGAAATCAAAAAGTTCAGGTTAAGCCACTCACAACAAGGGAAAAAAAAACAACACCACCAAATCAGATATACAACAACCAAACTAAAACACAACTGAAATATCTATTGTGTATCTGATCAGACCCATGAGAGTAAAATCAATTGAGACTATAGAGACATTTTCTTCAGTGCAAAACTGGATTGTATTTGGTGCCGACCAAGAGACTCCAATGTCCTCAGCGAGACGAGCGTTTTGATACCTCATAAGCCTGGTATCGCCATCATTTCCCAAAGGGGCGTGGCCAGAGACATCAGGTGATGTCATCACATCACCCGGCATTCGACTACCCTCTTTGTGCCGAGTGTTTAGACATGCAAACTCCTATTCAGGCACGCAACAGCAAAACTAAAAACACAATTCCAAATCAGACCCACAACAGTAAAACTCAACCAAAATCAGACACACAACAGCAGAACTAAAAAATGCAACTCCAAATCAAACACACAAAGGAAAAATTTTAACACAAATCCCACTCTGACCCACAAAAGAAAAAACAAAAAAACACAACTTTCAATGCACCACCCAAAAACAAAACTAAAACCTAGAAAAAGATGAACCGCTAAACATAATTAAGACATAATAAAATCAGCAAATACCGATACACAACAAAAGTAAAAACACAACTCCGAATCATCAACAAACATGAAATTTGCCCCTGAATTAGCAGTCATGTTATGATTCAGCATATCTGGAATGATTCCTGATTTGTCATTTCTTTTTTTACCTTACTACTGAATTTTCACCACAGAAAAACTCTGCATTTTGACTAAGACACTGCAAGACTAGAGCTGCTTTGGGTTTTTCTTTTCGAAACATTTCCGAAACAGAACATGAGAAGTAGAAGCTGACAGGGAGAAAGTTTACATTAAAGGCACACGTGGGTGTGTTTCAGAATTCTGCCACATGCACGCCGCGATTAGCGTCCCTGTAGCCTATAGGAATTCGATACATGGGGTGTCAAGGGGAGGAATACAAACTAGAGACAGTGTGTTGGCAGGAAGCTTCGCAAACACTGTGGTTCCGCTTTAATTAATACAGACAGCCGCAGTTCCTCACTCGTAAACACTAGAATGAAGCCTGAATGCTGCATAGTGCACTGCTAAACCGAGTAGCATTCGCCTGAACGCGGTTTCTTGTCACGTAGCATCTTATTCAGATGTACAAGTGGATTCAAGTGACAATAAGCAGCTCGCAGTGTATCTTCATGACCTCAGGTCGGTGGGAAGAAAAAACAAAACGGATGGATTTGGAGAACTTAACATGTTCTGAAGAGTTTGGAGAAGTGTTGGAGGAATAGCCATTTGCCCTTGCGTCAGCATTTGTGGGAAGTTTGATGCTTCAGTGAGGCCTTATGACAAGTCTTAAAAGGAACATATTTATATTTTGTATGAGCTACGAAAGGGAATAAAACCAAAATCAAGGTGTCTGGCAACTTCTGCCGAGAAAAATAAAGTCTACCTCCACTCAACAAATTAGCACCGAAACGGCTAAACGCATCGCTAATATTTCTGGTAAATGCGTCCTTTACATGCCTCACTGAAAAAAAACAAACAAACAAAATTGCAGAAAAGCGACGATGAAAAATTTCCTCAGCTTATCTCAGACATCGTATCATTAGTAAGCGGGAGAAATTCAGCAAGTGCTCCAGCATATTAGTGCTCTGAGCAGCGTCTGACATTGCCAGAATATCACAAAGCCGCATTCATATTCATGTGTGGACTGATATGTTTTTTCTCCTCCTCGTGTCCTGTTGGCGCATCTGATTATGATGCGGCCACTTAATTCAATGAGAGTCTCGGCGTGTTTCATCATCCCTCCTGGCACCAATTTTCTGACACGGCACAACAATGCCACCTTGAAGTTATATATATATATACATATATATATATATATAAAACGAGGATAAAAAGGAGATGACTGGAAGCCTGTTGTTTTTCTAACATAAAAACAGGAAATGCTAACACATGTGAGTGTCTGCTAGCGTTCAGGACCTTAGCGAGGTCAGGCTGGCTGGAAACAACAGATGTGAAGGCTACGAAAGGTTTTTGGTTAATCTTGCGGTCCAATGTCGCAGTGAATGAAAACCCAAAAGGTCCCTGGGGTGACACAGGAAGTGAAGCCAAAGAGCTAAACAAAATCCGAAGCCTTGCTAGCAGCACCGGGAGAAGGGCATTTTAATATTCGGCTCACAGTAATCTCAATTACAAAGCGCCACCACTAATCAAGCGCCCTGATAAGGAATGGAATGGGGCTTTTATCACCTAAGCTTTTTCGGGTTTTGTTCCAGAGGATCTACCTTATCAGCCTTCGGTGACGCCGGAACACAAACGAATCCTTTCAGGCACTTTGCGGCGGATTTCACTAGAGGACATATTTACCTCGGCCGGGCGCAAAAGTGAATGTCCGACTCAACGAGGCGATTGATTTTCACTGAGCCATTTCATTTTTTGACATTATCCAGTGGTCCATGTGGTGTAATCAGGTGGAGAGAACTGACAGTGTAATTAGCGTCGAGCAGGAGGAGGAGGAGGAGGAGGGACGTAGCGAAGCAATTCATAGGAGCACGGTAAACAAAAGACGAGGCGTTAGCAGGGTGCATCGAAGTACCGCTCTATTCTCGCACCGTTAAGGGTAAGTCGAACAGAGTGCTGATGTTTAAATTAGCACATTACGCTCGCACTGTGCCATTCTCGTCAAGGTTATATTAGCGGCTGCCTGCTCCCTCAGTAAGGGGAAAAAAAGGCATCAGTAGGGGAGGAGGGTAAGACAATTTCTGTCATGCTCTAGACACTGTCGGAGCAGTGATGAGGTCCAGTAATTAGCACGTAACTGTCAAAGCAACAGATTAGCCCTTATGCAGATGACCTCGTGCTTTCGGCATTGGTGCATTGGTGCGACCTCTATTACCTACACCCCAGAGTCACACTGCCCTCTACTGGTGCATAAAAGTGCAAAGAGTTTGAGGAAGGAAGCCTGGGAGGAAAAGTTAATCTGACACCAAAATTGAAATAACATTATACATTTCTTAGGATTAGCATGTCCTAGGTTGTACATTCTACCCTTCAAAAAAAAAAAAGAAGTTATCTCTCTGCTTCAATGCCCCATCAACCGTGATCAACTTGTGACAGCCTTTTAATAGCTCGATGGGAATAAAGTTCACCTGAGAGATCATTACATGTTTGTCTAGCTCTGATATCTGCAGGCAAGTACTCAGCGAAAATATATAAAAAAAAAAAAAAAGGTAGCCTAACACCCGGGATCATTACGGAGACGCTGTCTCGCAGAACACACTGATGCGTCAAGAGTTTTTGCTGCTGCTGGCTATGCACGCAGATTAATGTAGCAAATCCTGCTCGCAATCCTCAGGCAAGAGTGCAAAGGGAAAAAAAAAACTGTCAGTAGTGGAGAAATAGTAAGCTGTTCTTCGGAGCTTCATTGAACGTTATTCTGGTGCACAAATTCAGATAATGCTCACTAATCAGAATCTCAAGCAGAGATATTGTAGAATTTCCTGAACTGACATAACTATTGTTAAAAAAAAAATGGTCGCAGTCACACGGGCTCAGGCCAGGCAAGAGTGTTACTTGTGTTTAGGCTAGGATGTAACTTCCTCTAATTTGGTTTATTGACAATGATGGAATTTGCTATTACAACACTATTGTATGCATGTATGTGTGACTCGTGAATCATAGTGTAAAGTAGTGCCTTTTTATTATGCAGGTTGCTCACGTATACTGGTTACAAAAATCCAGCAAATATAATCAAAAACAGTGCTAGTGAACGTCGAATGCTTGAGGCTTTATAATGATATGCAGTTTGTCATCACTTAATCTGTTAACATAAAGAAGGATTACACAGCAAGACAGCGCTTTTCAGAGTTCCTATCACTGCTGGAATGTGTCCTGGAAGTATTCCTTTCAAAGGAATACTGTGTGATTTGCGATAGATATTCCGCAACGCTGTCAAAATGTGACCTTTTAGAATAGAACAGAAAAGAATAGCCTTTATTTGTCACATATAATTTCCAGCACAGTGACAATGTTTCATCGCATATCCCTGCTTGGTTCGAAGTCGGGGGTCAGAGAGCAGTGTCAGCCATGATACGGCACCTCCGGAGCACAGAGGGTTAAAGTGTGGCAGCTTGGTGATCCCGGGACTCAAACCCCAGACTTTCTGATCAGTAGCTCAGCGCCTTAATCACTGAGCTACACCCTGGATCTTCATCTTTAGGAAGTCTGCAGGAGCCACATCTGGTGAGTAGGGTAGGTGCGGAAGTAAAATTATGGAGAATGTTCCCCAATGATCATGGAATGAATTCAGGGTTTGAGATCATTGAGGGTCTTCCTGATCTCACATGATCGAAGCATGTGTGCTGCTAAAAATACCTCATTGCAGCATCATCGACCGTCAATCATACATTATGTGGCAGATTTTTTTGTCCAGTATCATGTAGAATTTCACGTTTGCTCTTTGTTTTTGTTTTCTGTTCATTGGAATTGAAACTTGTTAATATCGCCACATACATTAAAGTACAATCAACTCCTATTTTTCCCATTTCCCAGATGGGGCCAACCTTGACACCGTGGCCCTGGAGACTGAACCCCTGAACAGTTCCCATCATCAGCATGAATTCAGGACTCAATCATCACATGAATCTAAAAAATGAGCATGAATGTCCTCCAGTTAGTTTCATGGAAAAGTGAGTGAAATGTTATAGAACCATTTAGTGCTTTTTCACCCTTGGGGGTGATGAGATCATGGAGAGCTTTCGCTGACCGCAGTGCTTTCATTGGTGTGAGCCATGACAGTCCTGGTGACAGGCCTGCTGTGATCTAACAGCCAAGAAAGAATCGGATTGACACTTCCTTCCATCTCTGACGTAGCAGGCATACCGAGGGCGCACTTTTTTTTTCCCGGCCTCTCTGGATCTTGGTGACATGGTGGAAAATCGGTCCCGCCTCAGCCTTGACACTTGGTGACAACAGAACGTTGTGAATAAACAGCTGGTAAATTAAGGGTGGATCTTCTTCAGGAAACACAAAAACAACAAGGAAAGAACAACAACAACAACAACAACCAAAAAAAAAAAAATCGATGGCTGCCTTCATTAATTACGCAAATCCATAACAAGGCACAGAGGAGAAGCAGGGCGTACCAGGCAGGTGGGAGGCTGTGGCATCAGTAATTAATAACCCCAAGCTTCCCTGATGAAGGCATGCAGATATATGACTGCGGGTCTTTGTTGATGCTTCTTAAACATGCACAGGCAATTTCTGGGTGCCCCTGCTGTTCGCGTGTTTGTGTTTGCCGCGAGGATATTCGCTGCAGAGGAAGAGAAGCAGAGACACAAAACAGGAGGAGAACTGAACTGTTTTTAATGCAAGCCAGGCAAAGACGACAAAATCAGGAGGAAGCGAGGAATAATCTCGATGTGCTTTGAAAGGCAGCAAGGTTTCATCATGATGGCGCGAAAAAAACAAACAAACAAACCAACAAATAAATAATAAAATCAGTAGAGGCAAGGCATGAGACGAGAAGGGCACCTTTCCCCAAAATGTTGTTTGATCTATATTTCATGTCAGGTCATACCACGCATCAGACCAAGATGTGTGGGTTCCCCCCCCCCCAGACCACCGCCGCATCAGCGCCGTATATCAGTCCCTCTCCAACTGGCATTATAAATAGACTCGGCCCGCATGTAGGTGTCACTCGGCTATCTCATCTGCGCTCGGCAGTCAGTCAAGGAGTTTTGGGAGAAGGTTGGAGGAGGCATGGTGCAGCTCGCTCACCGCTCAGAACATCAGCAGGAGTGATGGGGACAATAGAAGCACCGGAGGGCCACGGTCAAAGAACTCAATCACAAAGCCAGACAACTTACACAGAAGTGATCAAGAAAGACGGAAAAGATTGCACGCCCTGGAGAAATCCAGATCGCGGGCCATTCCGGTGAACATATAATGACACGACTCGGCAAACTACTCACGTATCGCCATGCCGACAGGGAGAAGTCAGCGATTGATAACGCATCAGAAATCAAGAATGTCAGAATGTATTTCCTTCTTTCAGGGTTTTGGTCTGGCTGTTGCCTTAAAAATTTTAATATAAAAAACATTGCGTGTTCGTCAAATAATTATTTACAAAATTTTGCATTATGAACCGACTTGTTGATAGGTACCTTTCAGCATGGGGTGAAGCCAATTAATTTATTTGGTGGGACGACTAAGGACGGACATATTGGACATATTTCAGTTAGCTATCATTAGCTAATGTTATTTAATTCATCACAGTATTTAATTTAAATCAATATTATCCTACTTTTATATTTGCCATGACCTTTTGTGGCTCACTTTGATAGGTATACATATTCTTTTCTATACTGTAAGAATTATTTGGAAAGGATTTGGTCCAACCGGAGAACCCCTCTTGATTCTGTAGCCCCACTCGCTGTCTGAATCTCAGCTCAAAGTTTATTCGTCATCAACCTAGTATTTATACATGGTAGCTGTGTGTGCGTAGCATCTACGTGGATGTGTGTTATCGTTATAGTGTCATTATACTGGGTCGTATACTGGGTCTATACAAGCTCAGCGTGTATTTTCTGCACATTTCACATTTTCGAACAGAAATACACTGTGGTGATATATTCTCTGCAAATAGTGTTTAAGTGATACACAAGTAAATACTGATATGGATACTCGATAATAAGAGAAAATTACAAATAAACTATAAAGGCATCTATTGATTAATATATCTAAAATATACAAAGAAAACCAAACAAGAAAATGTGTTAAGGTGCTCGAACACTAAGAGCTAGCAAAACCCCTTCCGTGCCAATAACTCTGCAAGAATCTAGAACAGAACTGCAGAAAAGTTCAAATTCCTTGCGAATGGTTATTTCCCTCAGCTGACGCTTGTATAATCGTGTTGTGCCAAACCACGCCGACTAAACAGCAAAAGGGTTTCCAGCTTTTCCTTTCATTCCTCACCGTTCTGTAGGACGCATTACATCACACACTTCTCCGTTTCGAGGTAGAACCTAACTGGATAGTCTTAAACTCCACTACTTCAAAGTCGACATTTCTTCACAAGAAAAAAAAAAACCTTGATTTTTTACCAAAATCCCTTTTTTTCATGTCATCATTCACTTCAAAGCAAGCATGATGAAATCTCACAGGTATCAAAGCACTCGCAAATCGGAGCTAAACAGAATAAAGATGTTTTTTTTTTCTCATTGTTCTATAAGGCACTCGATATGTTTCTGAAATACATTCTAGTGAAGTTAAAGGATGAAGTCTGGGTAATAATGCAATAATAATGACAGACAGCTGGTAATTAACCAGTGAAACTTCCGGTGTTGGGAAAGTTATTTTGGAAATGTAATGGATTACAGATTACAAATGACCCTGTTCAAAATGTAATAAGTAGTGTAACTTGCAATTACTTTATAACAGTATAGTAACTGATTACATGTGATTGCTTTTTGATTACTTTCATTTGTCCACTAGGTGGCACTTTAAGTTAACATTCTAAGGAAAAAATCTTTCAAACCATCGGAAAAAGTAGGTTATATTTTGGGCAAGATTTTTGTCGAGCGGTTGGGGAGGGGGATTTAGGGCGCAGGATTTTGGTATTTGTAATCTTTAACATTTTCAAAAATAACTGTACCTGTTACTTTTATTTTGCAATTAAATTACGTGACGACGTTACACGTAACTGGTTACTCCCCAACACTGGACACTGCTAGTATGGGATTTCTTCACATTAATTGACTACAACTTCCAGCTTCATCGCTATACGGAGTAATTTCATATTCAACAGCTGGAAGGTGTGTTTCTCACTTTCTGACCGCTGAAACCTTACAGTATGTTCATCCCTGTTATGTCCTGCATTCATCTTCATCTTATGACTCAAATATAACAAGCT
Organism: Kryptopterus vitreolus; assembly: GCA_030449085.1. NCBI lineage: Eukaryota > Metazoa > Chordata > Actinopteri > Siluriformes > Siluridae > Kryptopterus > Kryptopterus vitreolus. Next base: position 13,938,792 of record JACRUU010000013.1, read on the forward strand.
AAAGTCATATTGTAATAGTGAAAGCCCTGTGGCCACATTTGTTTTAATCATGGTCGTTAACATCCACAATCCCCACAATGCAGATGTGCACTAATCCCCTCCTTGCACTAATAAACACTTTGCCAAGCCAGACAGCTGCCAAGAGTGAAGAAAGACGTTGGAGGCTTTGGCATGGAATAATTCCAGCCACTCACAGGCTGAGGTTGAAGAATGAAGTCTGAAAATGATCTTTCCCTCTAGTCATTCATACAGAAGAACCATTATTCCAATAATTCATTCTAAACCCACCTTCTGTCCGTGAGAAAATGTCTCGCGTGCCAACCAGGCTAATATTAATCCACATTTACCTTATTACTCCTTCTCAGCAAAGCTGCAAATATTAACCAACAATCCAACAGTTAAGACACCACCATCTGCGCTCGACTAGAGTGGATTTCGGTGGCAAATTGGTGGCAGCTCACCCCATCCTTTTTCTCATTAAACAATAGTCTTTTTCAGCACACTGTGTTACAACGGCAAACACAACATATCTTCTTAGCATCCCGAACATGGCGTTTAGGTTTTCCTTTCACTTTTCTTTCTTATTAACGAAGCCAAAGCACATAATTAACCATAAAGTTCAGAACAAACATGTCTAAAAGACAATTTAGGAATGGAAAATATACTTTCATTCATTTGCTAAGAAACCCGGGCTAAAAGAGCAAGAAGCCTTTAGCACGGAGCTAGAATAATCAGCAACAAATAGAACATAGATGATTAATGATAAAATTACATAAATAGCTACTTTAGAATCTAATTAACAGGCAGCTTGAGTGAAGTATGCACTGCAGTGCCATCTCAGAGAGTTCCTCCTTGCTACTTGTAGGAACAAAACATATATACAATAAACTTACATTTACTTTTATACAAACTTTATATCTGTATAAAGCTGGTTTGAGACAATGTCAACTATATAACACAATAAATATGAATAGAATTTTCAATTAAATTCAATTTCTAAAACAACACCTATTAAATCAACTTGTTCTCACAGAATTGATGAGAACACACATTATTATATATAATATTCATTCATTCATTCATTCATCTTCTACCGCTATATCCGATCTTCTCGGGTCACGGGGAGCCTGTGCCTATCTCAGGCGTCTATGGGCATTAAGGCAGGATACACCCTGGATGGACAAAATGTCCAACCCATCGCAGGGCACACACACACACACACACACACACACACACACACACACACACACACACACATTCATACACTAGGGACAATTTTCCAAGGTGCCAATCAACCTACCGTGCATGTTTTTTGGACCGGGAGGAAACCGGAGAACCCGGAGAAAAACCCCCTGAGACACGGGGAGAACATACAAACTCCACACACACATGGCCGAGACGGGAATCGAACCCGGATCCTGGCGGTGTGAGGCGAACGTGCTAACCACTAAGCCACCGTGCCCCCATATATAATATTATATAATATTATTATATAATATTGTAAATGAATTACAATAAGATGTCATGTTTAAAGTATTAGGTAAGAAGTATAAATGTATTGTAATTAGATTAAAAATTGTGTTTGTGTCTTTTTCACGTTTGTGCCTTTTTCATTTCCGATTCATTTTAAAATTCAGAAGGTTAATACATGTTAATATTACTATTAACCACCATTAACCATTATATACCACCATTTTATATATATATATATATATATATATATATATATATATATATATATATATATATATATATATATATAATGTGTGTGTGTATTGCAGGTACAGGTTGCAGGTAGAATCAATCCTTGAAATAAACTGTGTGTGAAAATGTCCTATAATTTACGTAAGCAGTATAAATGGGCCGTTTTCATTATTGATTAATATAAATATCCAGAAGGTAAATGATTATTAATATATTTAACATTTTTACACTAAATTAACAAAACAACATTTACTGTTTACAAAGTAGTAACACTACTAGTAGTAGTATTCCTATCCGCAGTGACCTTAGTACAAATCCCTATATGTTACTATTGTGGTCGAAATGTATTGAAGTATTAATGTGTACTAATATGCATATCACCACTGGAATTCTTTTTTGGTTAAAAGCATTTAGTAGAGTTAAATGTACAGAATTTGACATTTTTTTACTATATTTATGCTATTTATATAATACCTAGAAATGTAAAAAAAAAGAAAAAAAATATCACTGCTAAGTAAACATATATAGAACAGAACAAAGTGTGATGGTATAAAACAACGATTTCTTGGACAGGGCTTAAGTTCCTGCAGACGCCATTCAACTTCCTGGCTGCAGGGTTGAAGCACGGATCTCTAATTTAATGCAGGCACATTGATTTATGCTCAGGTGTCCCACAGTCATTAAAGTAATTGCATGATCACTTTATAACATCCTCCCGTGGAGGCAGTGGTAATTTGGCGCCTGATCCTGCATCGCGGAGGCGAGTCTCGTAACAACGTTAGAGCTGAAAATGTAGTCCGAGCTATCATCTTACAGACAGTACAAATTGATTTTATACCTTTTCCGACTGACCACGAAAAAAAAAAAAAAAGCCTTTTAATGTGTCTCTCAGTCAAGTTCAGGCTTTGATCTATGAAAGCCTCGCCAAGGCTTAGCAGCCGGTATCGATTGTCACTTTTCTTTCCAGCAAGTTTCTCTGGCAAGCTTTCGGTGTCAACTTATCTTTCACATATCTGCCACGTCGGCGCGAGACATTCCTACACTCCGACTGCACCTCGAAAAGGTGCTGCCGGTTCACGGTTTCAATTTCCTGGGGCTAGGAATGACAGAATTCACAAAGGAATGACCGGGGACATTTGTCTTCAAAACAAAAAAAAGGCAGAACTTTCTGATAGTCTATTAAGAAAAAAAAAAAGAGAAAAGTTTGAAACAAAAGTTTTCATTTGCAATGGACCAGTGATCTTACTGTGCAACCAGGTATGACCACCCCCCCCCCCCCCCCACACACACACACACACAAACACATACACATACATACACAAAGATGACTTTTCTATGACAATGGCTAACCTTACAATCCTGGACTTTTGAGGTGAAGACAGGCATTTGACAGGCAAGCAGCGGACACCAGAGAGGAGCCTTTGTCCTTCCATCGTCTTCTGCACAGATCCAGCCAGGTTTATTCTCTTCTCCTAGACGTGAAATCAAAAATGAATTGTTTTGTCCATGCAATGCTGTCAGTTGATTTTGAAATCCAGTGAACCAAGAAACACATGAATGAGCATGTGTCTGTGTGTGTGTGTGTGTGTGTGTGTGTTGTGTGTTTGTGTGTGTGTGTCTATGACTATTACAAATTAAGATCTACAGAAGAAATCTGTCAGTGTTGGATTGTTTTTTTTTTTCTAGTTATTTCTTTTTGCAAAAAAAACTAATTAAAAAAAATGCACTTCTTTAACTGTACTTTAACTTTTGTACGTATAAAAACAGCTTGGACGATACAGAAATTGCTGTAAATGTATCAAATTACCCATCATTTACAAGCGGCATTTACATTCTTTATATTAATATTCAGAATTGACTCTGAGATCATATTTTGCACGGGTATTGATGCGATATTTATGACTCAAGGTTAGAAAAAAAGAAATAGTGCTCAAATATTTACAGTTTATATCATTAGCTCCATTTTAAACATAACTCTGATTCAGGTTTGCTCAATAGGAAGTCTTAGGCATGAAGGAAAAAGCTGTAAAGACTCGGTGGAAAAGGAAGGTTTTGTGCGAGCAAGAGGGCAACTACGGCTTACACGGTTCCCAAGTGTTTAAAAAAAAAACAACAACAAAAAAAACAACAACATATACTCACAGTGACACAGACAAACAAGTAAACATTCCAGACTAGCAACAGCTTGGCAACAGCAAACGAATAAAGTAAATGACGCAGTACCCTCAGAGTCATGTATACGGCCTTGCGGAAGAAATTGTCATTTTCTCTGTGCAATTCACCAAATATACATTTTGTAAGATTGACGAAAGCAGAAAAAAAAAAAAAGCTTTTATGCTGAAATATTTGAGGGACCTTGAGAAAAGTAATTGTGGAGAAAAGAATGTGTGCAGATGTACAGTTTATATATAAATATGCAAAGAAATTGCTATATAACAGTATAGTATTTTTTTATCGTATTAATTGAGGTCTTTGCTCTATTGACTGCATGTGTGATCAGTTTCTTAGCATCAGATCTATCCATCTGCCTGTTTATCTCTTTGTTTATCTATCCGTAATGTGCAAAATGTTCAGCCCATCATTCCATTTCAATTGTGAGCATTAGTTCATATGCATTAGTATACGCAATCATTTCTCAATCCCTATAGAGAATTTCACAAATAGAGAATTTCTATTTTTCAATCTCTATAAACTCTATACACAATTATCTTCATAGAACACAAATTTTTATGAATTATTTCAAAAGAAAGAGTAAAATAAACGAATAGATCGTATGTTAGTCTAACTAGACGATATTTTTTGTGACCCGCATGACGATATGAAAGTTTAATGTTAGTGGGGCCCGTGTGTTTTATATGAATGATACTGAATTGTGTGTGGAAGGTTAATTTTTTGTGCAAGCTGAAGCTGAACGAACCAATCACAGTGGACTATGGGGCTCCCGGGGTCGGCTCATCGGCCAGACTTGACACAAGCAGAGAAACATTATACAATATAACATATAGAGGCAGGTGGTTAGCACGTTCGCCTCACACCTCCAGAGTCGGGATTCCCACCTCCGCCATGTGTGTGTGGAGTTTGCATGTTCTCCCTGTGCCTCAGGGTTTTTTTCTCCGGGTTCTCCAGTTTCCACCCGGTCTAAAAACATGCACGGTAGATTGATTGGCACCTTGGAAAATGTGAGTGTGTGTGTGTCTGTGTGTGTGTCCTGTGATGGGTTGGCATTCCATCCAGGGTGTATCCTGCCTTAATGCCCATAGACGCCTGAGATAGGCGCAGGCTCCCCGTGACCCGAGGGAAGATTGGATATAGCGGTAGAAGATGAATGAATGAATGAACTATAGAGGCGCCCATGTAACATCACATAGCATCATAGAATAATTTCTTCTTTCTGTGTTTGCAATGAGCATGTTTGACTTTGAGCTGGATGAAGGTGATGTTGGATTCGACATCACACATATTCTATTGTTTTTTTTTATCATTTAAAATGGGCTGATTTGTTTAAAAGTTGATGCCGATTTGATGGCCACTATCAATGCAGATGATTTGTTGTCATGACGGGTCTGCACATTAACGACCAGCACCGATGTTCCGTTGACGATGTCACAATGGGATGCCTCATCAGTGGAACATCAATGTTGGGAAAGGATGTACTGCTGAATCCATATGGTTATTATAGAAAATAAAGCCAGTAAATAACACTTCCGTGGGTGCAAATCATTGTTTGTATATAATAAATAAGTAATGGTGCCCCAAAGACCCGGCAGATTTTTTTTTTTTTTTTTCGCTCCCTATCCCGGTACTTTCTACCATCTACAAATGTCATGATATTAATGTCATCATGAAAGGCATAATGAGATCACACATTTATGCAAAACGTTTTTCTCCTCCAATAAGTCAAAGTACAGGTCCAGGCTTACTGACGATCATCTTCAAACCATAGTGCGGGTCTTAACTGCTTCCTCCCTCAAGCCAGATGTGGCTCAGCTATGTGAGAAGAAGCGCCTGTCCTAAACGTTTAGTGTGACCTCCTCTTACACTTGATCAACAGCAGGCACCTGACTCTCGTAAACCCAAACAAAATGCAATCCTAATGACTGTCATTGCTAACATCTGTATTTGTCCTACACTTTTCCAGAATAAGTGCTGTGAAAAAGATATGTTACTCCGGGTTTGACAGGTGAGACATGCATGACAGTACATACAAATGCTGTCTTGAGTATAATTCACTGGCAGCTTGCTAAAAAGACCAACTTTCAATCACATCACTCCACTGGAAATGCTAAAATATCACGGAATTTGACAGCCGCAAAATCAACCTTTTACAACACCACACAGTCACTGATCCTTTCATGTATCAACGGGCTCATTAATGCCGGATTTGTTTACCTTATTTAAAAAAAGATTATAACGTTTCACTATTTTCATGCAGTGAAAAAAATAATTACGGCTACAACTTAAAAAAAAGAGAAATACATATTGATCATGTATCAGTTTTGATATATATATATATAAGCATGTCCATGAAGAAAAGCTCCAAGGCCCTGAACATACACCGACTCAATGAGGGTAGAAGTGGTTATGAAAACAGAGTAACCTTCCAAGAGAAGGAAAAAGGCTTTCAGCAAATGAGAGAATGAAAGGAATGACTCAGGAAAGGATTTCATCTTTATTCTCCTCAGGTTTCCTCAGTTCACTCTTTGTGAAGGATGAGATTTTGTACAGACTGTACATTGTAAAGACCATTAGTTTCTAAACAGTGTAGGCTTAATCATGCAGAGCGCCACGGCATTCCAAATCCCATGAAGTTCTCAACATAATGAGTCTTACAAAATAGCACAGGTGTCCGTCTCAGCATGCGACACAGGAACTTCTGGAAGTCAATTAATGAAACCTGGATTCAGGTATTGGGAGCAAGCAGAGCTCTGATCCACGTCAGAAGCGAGAAGAAATGACGTGCACAATGACAGATTGTACAGTATATAGCAGAGGTGCAGCCTTTTTCAATGGTGTGGTTGCAGGGAGAAGAGGTGGTGAAGGTGGATGAGTTTCTGTACATGGGGGTCAACAGTGTAAAGTAATGGTGAGTGTGTTAGAGAAGTGAGGTAAAGAGTGGAGTGGATTGAGAAGAGTGATTTGTGATAGAAGTGTATTTGTAACAGCGAAAGAGAAAGTTTATAGGTGAGACCTGCGACTGTAAAAGACAGGAGGCGGAGCTGGAGGTGGCAGAGTTGAAGATGTTCATTGGGAGTGACGAGGATGGACAGGATTAGAAATGAGTTTATTAGAGGGACAGTACATGTAGGATGTTTTGGAGACGAGGTGAGGGAGGATAGATTGAGATGGTTTGGACGTGTGCAGATGAGGCACAAGGAATGCATAGGGAGAAGAATGCTGAGGATGGAGGTGCCAGGCAGGAGGGAAAGAGGAATGTCAAGGAGGAGGAAAGACATGCAGGTAGTTGGGGTGAAAGAGGCAGATGTAGAGGACAGGGTAGTGTGACAAAGAATGATCTGCTATAGCGACCCCCAACAGGAACAAACTAAAGAGGAAGGCGACTCAAATTTAAGATCTATATCACAACATCAAGGACACACACACACACACACACACACACAATTTTCTAAAGCCAAGTATCGCACTTCCCCAACTGAAAAATAAAATACAGTTTTATGTCTGAGGTAAAGTCCAACAGAGATTAGCGCTTTGAAGTTAAGAGTTCAGAGCTCAATTCTCCTGCCTATTTTCCTGCAATTCTCCTGCCCATTTTCTATAGGTACACACAGACACACACACACACACACACACACACACACACACAATGAGAGAATCTTTACTTTACACACACTCCCAGCAGGCATATGGTTACACCTGTGGCTCTCATCACTGCTTTCCATTTAACGCAATTTATGTATTCAAGCAAGAGTAGCGAGGAACGGCATGAGGTTCTAAAATGTATTAAAAAAAAAAAAAAAACAGACGAAAAAAAAAACCCATTCCATTCATTTGTAGTGAAGTTAAAATGAATAAAAAGGATCTCTTGCATAAGTTCAAATCCAAGCAGTATCACAATTCTGTCCATCAAACAGGCGTCAAATCCTCAAATCAGCTAAATTGGTGACGTGATCATTCCTGCGTCGTGAGGTAGGAGGAAATCGTTTGCGGATAGACACTCAAGGAAAGCTGTTGCCCCAAAACGCATCCAGCTGTTTTAACAAAATGCTTCAACTGTACAAAAACCATGGGGTGCAGCTGGAAAACTATTCAATACAGGCACTTTTTTTTTTTTTATGTGCTTCAAATTCACACGGTTTCCCTGCAGACAGTATTAAACATGGTAAAGGTTTTTACCAAGACACTGTGGAGGAAAAAGGGAGAAAAAAGAAAGAAAGTAAAGCAATGGGAAAGAAAAAAAAAAGCTATGGGAAGCATAAAAGAAGGAAAGAATAAAGACACTCGGGCCCCTGAAGAAGGCCCCATCGCTGCATAGTTGTATGAATAGTTGTAAGATAAGTCGCTCTCGTCTACCAAATGCTGAAAATATGAATCCTTTTGTGCTTCAACATATGTTTAGGATCAGGCGGGAATCGAAACCTAAAGTTCGATCCGAATGGCGAGACTCGAGCACAAGTCGCGGGTTAACAGGAGACTGCCGGGTCGTGGTCAGACACTCGGACACGCGAGGCGAAGAGACAATTAGCTTGAGTTTTAGCATTTTGTCGTTGTGTAGATTTCATTTTAAAGGATGCCCACATCTGGCGCACACCTTCAGGGGAGTTAGCAATTCAATTCGCCTCCTCTTTACCGCGGCGCAGTTGAATAATCAATACGCTGTACACATCATTCCGAGGAAATATTTCCACCTGCGTTCTGCAGGGAGCTTCTTTTTTTTCCATATATAATTCTTTTTTTCTAATGCCAATGCGGGAACTTTTCACTGACTGATTCACTTAACGCACCCAAAAAGCGGGCTCTTACACTCTTTGCTCTCGGTAATGAGTCTTTTAATCTAAAAGCTTTTGATACAAAGGTGACAGGATTGTTGAAGGACACATTCAATTAGATACTTTAAAAGGAGCCTCAGTTAGAGTGTGAAGAAAAGAGAGATAGATAGAGAGAGAGAGAGAGAGAGAGAGAGAGAGAGAGAGAGAGAGAGAGAGAGAGAGCTCTTCTCCTGCTTTCTCAAACATCATTTAAATGATAGCCAGACCAAACGGTTCCACTTCAAAGTTAAGATAATATACAAGCGCTTAAAAATGACTGCCTAATGAATATCTTGTTTTAAGAATTGCTTGAGGTCAGGGAACTGATTTAGTGTCGTTGGGACAACCTTGTGCAGGAGCCCCGGCCTCCAAGTTACGCTTTAAACAACGGCGTTTAAGAACACGTTTAATGCACATGGATTAATTAATGATCCAAATAAAGAAGGTGGTTCTCCAAAGGTTGTGGCAATATTGAAGTCATAAGAGAAAACGATCACAATCATTGTTAAGTTATTTGGTTCAAAAATTACTAAACTAAAATGGTGCAAACACCAAGTTTCCACAAAATGAAATAAAAATAAATAAATCTGCCGAAACCAAGGACGGACGGAACAATGGAAGTTTAAAAAGCTATGAGGAGAAAAAGGTCAAAAAGGCAAAAAAAAGGACTACATTAGAAATGAAAGAAAAAAAAAACAATGGGGTGGATGGGTGGATGGAAGGATGGATGGATGGAAGAAAGAAAGAACCAATGGGGTGGATGGGTGGATGGAAGGATGGATGGATGGAAGAAAGAAAGAAAGAACCAATGGGATGGATGGATGGATGGATGGATGGATGGATGGAAGAAAGAAAGAAAGAAAGAAAGAAAGAAAGGAGGGAAGGAAAGAAGAAAGAAAGAAAGGAAGACAGACAGAAAGAAAGAAAAAAACAATGGGATGGATGGATGGATAGAAGTAACAAAGAAAGAAAGAAAGAAAGAAAGGAAGGAAGAAAGAAAGGGTCAGAATAGACACAATGAAAAAACATAATAAGAAATGAAATGCATTGAACACCAAAAAAATCAAAGAATGAAGAAAAAAGAAAAAGATATATAAAATGTTATAGGTTACAAGACATATAACTAGAACGTGGAGGAAAAAAACAGAGAGAAAGAAAAAAGTAATGAGGAAGGGGGAAAAAAAAGCAATGTGAATCAAAAGAGAACCAGAGAAGTAAAGAAAAACAAGACACAGAAAGGAAGAGAAATCCCAACCACGTCAAGCTGTAACGATTGGGCCCCTGAGCAAGGCCCTAAACCCCATTGCTGTTCAGATTTTTTTATGTTTATTTTTTCTTTTCAACACCGGAAAAAGTCACGCCAATCACATTTTTCTTTTTTTCTTTCTTTCTTTCTTTCTTTCTTTCTTTCTTTCCTTTCTCATTAATAATGAAAAAGTTCATTATTAATAATTAAATAATCTTTATGTTCAAGTTGTTTTATTACAAAATAAACTGCATGCAGTTTAAGCACATTTCATTTTAGTCTTGTAAAAAAAAAGAAAAAGGAAAAAAAGGTTTGATTGTTGTTTCAGTGTCGAAGAGGCTTTTGTGTTGTTGATTAATGCAGTGTTGAGGTGTATAGTTTTATTTGTATTTAAGGAAATAAAGCCTTGCAAAGCAACTGTTTCTTTGGATCACTTTCATACGAGTCATTCATGCATTCATCTTCTACCGCTTTATCCGATCTTCCCTCGGGTCACGGGGAGTCTGTGCCTATCTCAGACGTCTATGGGCATTAAGGCAGGATACACCCTGGATGGATTGCCAACCCATCGCAGGACACACACACATTCACACACACACAAGCAATCACACACAAATTCACACACTGCAGTCAACCTACCGTGCATGTTTTTGGACCGGGAGGAAACCGGAGAACCCGGAGAAAAAAACCCTGAGGCACGGGGAGAACATGCAAACTCCACACACACATGGCCGAGACGGGAATCGAACCCGGACCCTGGCGGTGTGAGGCAAACGCGCTAACCACTAAACCACCGTGCCCCCATAAGTCAAATACTTTTAAAATCAGATATTCTAAGAAATTCTTTTTACTTGAGTCGTGTAATCTTCATCTTATTTTTACACCTCTGCATTTCTCAGGGTACAAAGACACGATTCTAGACTTCTTCTATGTTCCGGCATCAATCTTTTTAAACGTTCTTAAATAAGCACTTCATGGATTAATGAACCAGCATCAAAATGTATTTATTGATAGAGAGTTCAAAGCACTTTGCAATTCACCCTGGATATGAGAATTTGCCAAATGCCATAAACGCCAAAGGATAATTTAACCCATAAAAATGTGCCGGTTAGATTAGCTATTTCACAAATTTTCACAAAATAAAAGATGAGAGTTGAAGGAATGTAATTTTTACATTGTTGTTTTATTTTTCTTCTGTACTGTAAACTTATACATACAAGTTATATATCTTTAGGAGACAAATGAATTTACAGCATAAATTACATGATGATGTAAAAACGGGGTGTTGGCTGGGGGTGCGAGCTCCCAAAGCTTCTTTGCATAACACGAAGGGCCAAGGCTTTCACTCAATCTCCTGCTGTGTGAATGAACCTTTGCTCGTGATGTTATCAAAGATCTAAGCTTTGGTGTGAACCTTTTGGTATCCCTATGGTAATGAAGGGGTCTGAGGGAGGGAGTGATCTGGCCCAGAACAGCTATTTCCCCTATATGCTTTGTTTTCACTTATCACCCAAGTGCTTTGTTCTCCTTGGAGGGGGATGCCTCCAACATGTGTATAAGAACTACAGTACTAAGAGCCTAAATCAGACTTGATGACTGCAGCGCCGAAGCAGTACGCTCTGACGTGTGGGCTCTTCCGCAATAAAGACTACTGCTGAAAAGATATCCAAGTCTCCTGGTCTTCTCTGGGAAAAAAAAAAGTTAACTACAGAGTGCACCTAAAATCACTGGATCGGTCACATATAATTTATTTATTATTAATTAACTCCCTCAAATAATATTTTTTGATGGGAAAAGAAAGTGGTTTTTTTTCCCCCACATGTTAAAAATGTAAAAATAAACATTAAACAAACTTGGTGATTCATTAATTTATGCATAAAAGAGTTCAATACAAAATATGTTTAATTAATAATCAGTGGATGTGGGGCATGGTGGCTTAGTGGTTAGCACGTTCGTCTCACACTTCCAGGGTCCGGGTTCGATTCCTGTCTCAGCCATGCGTGTGTGGAGTTTACATGTTCTCCCCGTGCCTCAGGCGGTTTTTCTCCCGGTTCTCCGGTTTCCCCCCCCGGTCCAAAAACATGCCACAGTAGGTTGATTGGCACCTTGGAAAATTGTCCCTAGTGTATGAATGTGTGTGTGTGTGAGTGTGTGTGTCCTGCGATGGGTTGGCATTCCATCCATGCCTTAATGCCCATAGACGCCTGAGATAGGCACAGACTCCCCGTGACCCGAGGGAAGATCGGATAAAGCGGTAGAAGAAGATGAATGCATGAATGAATTTGCGATGCAATAATTAAGTAATGATTTTTTGGGGACTATTTGAAGAAGAAATAAGTGTAATTACTGTACATAACACTGCTTACTGCATCATGTGGACGTGCAATTCAATATTTCTTTCAATACAGTGTATAGAGTGACCTTCGGGGGCCAAAAAAAAAAAAATGCATTTAGTGATTAGTACTTTTGAAGTAAAAGTAACAACAGTGTTATATCTTCAGTACTGAACAGAAACTGCTAACACACACACTGTTTGCTGAACAAATAATAAAGAGCACTATGCCTCCAAAGGATATCGTTTTCGCCAAACACTATAAAGAAAAAAAAACAACACTGCTTCTTATTTTAGTCTGAACAAACCTCCCACATGCTTATTCTCTAGCAGCAGTATTCCCAGGCTAATACGCCGGTGCAGTGATATTAAAGTCAAGGCTCATATGCATAAATAAATAAATTATAATTATTCAATTAAATTTGTTGTAATTATTACACTGGAACCGCACATTATTTAGCATTAGTGGGCTGTGCATTTCACAGTGAAATTCTTTTCTTCGCATATCCCAGCTTGTTGTTGGTAGCTGGGGTCAGAGCATAGGGTCAGCTATGATACGGCGCCCCTGGAGCACAGAGGGTTAAGGGTCTTGCACACGGACCCAAGGGCAGCAACTTGGCGATACTCGGGCTCGAACCTGGATCTTCCGAACAGTAACACAGCGCCTTAGACCACTGAGCTATACTCCCTCCCTAAATCAAAACCTACCACCCCCCCCCCTCCCTACTTGAATCAATCAACCTCTTAATACCATTGTTATAATGCCACGGCTCTAGTAACCATCAACATTACAGAGAAATGCGGTATAACAAGGCTCTGCATTGCAGACACTGCATTCTGCGATGAGTCACAAACTTTAATCTATTGATTGGTGTTCATGGACCCTCTTTTTTGTGACACCTCAGGACGACTGGCTCCGTCTAGCTCCATAGCAAAAGAGGCTGAGGATCATGGGTAATGCTACCAGAAATGCCAAATATTATCTCTGTTAAGTGTCTGTCTGAAAGTAACGGAGTGACCTTAATTAATCGGATGAATATATGTATTATATTTTTACTGGAAGGAATGCATATTCGTGGACTCTGCGTGGAATGTATATTCAGTGACTCTGATAGAGTCTGATAAAAGAATGTTCAGTTGGTGGCAGACGGAGGCAAACATAATTACAGTTACATTTACAATTTCTAAAACTGTGAGGACAACATTCATAGCACGAGTGGGTTGTTTTTGTGACAGTGCACGCCAGTGAATAGCAGGTAATTCTTCACACATAGCTGGAAGATATTCAGTGACTCTGCCGTTTGGACTTTTCATTCCACCCCATCGGTACCAAAGCAGAGAAGAGCCTTGAAGGAAACTTGCCTGAAAGAATGTGGGACCATAAGGGCGGGGTTAGACAGTCTCAGGCAGTGATCTGCAATATGGGAGTAATGAGATCTTTGAGGGAAGAATGTTCTGGTGCATTGTTTGTCTTTGCAGGTAATTCAGTGGTTTGAATCAGATGCATGCAGCTACCAAAAGCCAGTGGATGGCGCGCAGCACTGGGGCGGTGTGGGAGAACTTGTGGACAAACAGAATTATGGGATAAACCTGCCAGCAGAGGTGTTAAAGTCGCGACATTAGACTGAACAAGCACCTGAGAAGCCTAGGTGGATAGAAATCCTTCTGATGATGTAGAGAAGGATATCCCGAGGAACAGCCAAGAAACGAAGGGACTATTACTGTATTACAGTACAGTAACTGTTGTAGTCCTGTCCTGTCTCCTGCAATCCATGTAAATCAATACACGATCAACAAATATCAGTTTGTACTGACATTCTATTGCTTCTCATTCTGATGGCAAAGAGACAATCATTGATGCAAATAATTACTTTTGAGAGATGGCTTTCAGGCTTTTGCAAGGAAAAAAGTTTGTGGATGCGAAGGCATAAGATCCATACAGTACGTACTTTCTGAATATCCCTTCCCAGCTTTATTCCCCTTTTGATGTTGTTATAACTTCTACATCTAATCACATAGCGTGCTATAGAGATCTTGAATCCTCCTGAACACCTTTTGGATGAACGTGAGCACTGACTGCACACCAGGCCTTCTCACCTCACCTACATCAAGATCTGATTTTACATACACACACACAAATCCAGAATCTAGTGGAACATCTTGCTAGAAGAGTGGCGAGAGTATTATAAGAGCAAAGAGGGAGTAAATGTGGAATGGGATGTTGAAAAAGCGTATGTAGGAATATAATTCAAACCAATCAAAAATAAATAAATAGATAAATTCTTCAGGCATTGTCTTAGAAATAGAAGCAAAGAAAGGACAGAAATATTACCCTGTGCGATAAACAGTGTTGGGAAGGTTACTTTGGGAATGTAATGGACTACAGATTACAAATGACCCTATTCAAAACGTAAAAAGTAGTGTAACTTTTCAATTACTTTATAAAAGTAAAGTAACTCATTAGCTTTGATTAGTTTCATTTGTCCACTAGGTGGTGCTTTAAGTTAACGTTCTCTTCAAAAAATGTTTCAAACCCTCGAAAAAAAAAATCGGTTCTATTTTTCTAAATGAAACTGAGATTGTCATCATTCAAATCAAAATCACGTTTCAGTTCAAAATCATGCCGTCGTCTAAAGCAACAATTTTACATGGAATTCTTCAGATGTAACCCTATTTGTAATCTTTAACATTTTCATAAGTAACTGTCATTTAATTACACCTTTTTTCTCAGTAACTGTAACGTTTTACTGTTTGTAATTGAATTACGTAATGCCGTTACATGTAACTAGTTACTCCCCAACACTGGTGATAATGAGAAGGAAAGTATCAACATTGCTACACTTCACTACCATTTAACTGTCAGTTAACCGTCAGCATTGATGATCGCCTGATCGAGAGATCCGAAGATCATCCTCATGATAACCTGCATCCATAATTGATTAAGCTACGTGACGATTATGCAAGAAATGCAACAACCCTCTACATCTTTTTATTATTAATGGATTAGAATAGAATAGTCTTTATTTGTCACATATGTATTACAGCAGGGGTGGGCAATTATATTTTCCAAAGGGCCACATGAGAAACCTGAGGTGTGTTCGTGGGCCGAACCAACAATAACGTTGAACGTAACTTATGTTCAATATGAATTTTTTACGCTTGTAAAGAGTGTTAAATATCATCATGTTCATTAGGCTACCCACTATCCTTAAGAATAAGGATATTCTATTTAAGGAAAAGAAACAACAAAAAATATGGCTGTATTTTTCCTTCATTTTTAACACTGAGCATACTCCAACAACGTCAGCGTTGCTGTGTGGTTATACATTCTTCTCGTGCAGCAAAGAAGCCGAAGCAGTTCAGCGGGCCGGATTAAAAGGACCAAGGGGCCAGATGTGGCCCCCGGGCCGTAGTTTGCCCACCCCTGTATTACAGCATAGTGAAATTCGCATATCCCAGGTTGTTTGGAAGCTGGGGTCAAAGCACAGGGTCAACCATGATACAGCACCCATAGGGCACAAAGGGTTAAGGGCCATGCCCAAGCGTGGCAGCTTGGCGATACCAGGGCTCGAACCCCCGACCTTCCGATCAGTAGCCCAGTGCCTATACTATCAGTAGCCTAGCGCCTAAGCTATACCCCCCCCTAAAAACGTGTTTATATATATAAATGTTATAATATATAATAACGGATTAATAATGTGCCTAAGCACGTTTTTATCCACTGTTTGAGGACCTAAAAAAGCAGACCAGAAAAGAGACCGTTTGTTTCGCGAAGCAATTCGAATGCGAGGGAAAGCCAGTGCGAACGACCTTCTTACACCATCCTGGCTCTCAAGCAATTTTACGCCATTAAAAGCTGGCCTTCGAAACTCGAACAGATGTAACAGCTTTAATAAACGTATTTGTGTGTATCCGGGACGACATTAACACGCGCACATACATACACACGGAACGATTTATTCTTTCCTCAGGGGTGTCACTAATGCAAATGCAGGAAGTACGGGAATTAAAAAAAAAAAAAGAAAAGAAAAAAAATGCAGAGTGAATGTATTTTCCTGACCTAGTGGAGCAGTTAATCCCGCGCTCTGCCAGACTCGTCTCCATTTGCAAGCGAGCTCGGCTGTCTGATGAAATGCGCCTGATTCGTAATTATATAAAGCGCCAGTCGATCCCTGACCTCATCAAACAACGTGGCCTTATGAGGAACGCAAATGGTCACAGGTCACAGAGAAAGAGGATAGGACTGTCAGTCTGCTCTTGCAGGTCCTCTGGTCTTCCCCTTGCAACCTCATGCTTTCCGACATTTCCTCGACTAATTATTCGCTTAGCATGACTAATGAGATTCTTCGGTCTTCGGTCGGTCCGCGTCCTTGGAGTGGCATTCAGATAGGTCTGGAATTGCACCAATTTCAATGATGAAAATGTTTTCAAATGGAAAACATGTAGAAATGATTTGCATGCGTAGCACTGATATTAACATGTCACAGCCCAGTAATGAACTATTCATAGCTTAGATTATAGCTCATAACATCCACAATGTTTTACCAACAGATTTTTTATAAACCCTATTAATATGTCACTATACACAGACCAATACAACTCTGCATAACACTGTTATAAACAATACATAGCGGTTACATAATAGTTTGAGATGTTTTGAAAGGTTTAAGAATGATGTAGAAATTAGCTGCATAACCCACACGGACGTTAACATGTCAGTCTCGTCGTCAACTATTTGTAGCCGTTATCATAACTTGTCACGTTCACAATGATGCAATGCTTTGATAAATATTTAGAAAAATTAAATGTCATTATGGAGACTAGTAAAAGCCTATATAATACTGTCACAAACAATGCATGCTGCTGTCATTAAAGTGTCATCATAAGCCATCTACAGTATAGAGATCAAAACTGATAGCTTAATGGCATAACTTGGTCATTAACAATACATAGCTGTTGCTGGGTTGCCAGATTTGTTTCTAACCTACATAAACACAAACATCGTTTTAAATATGTCAGTTATGTTAATAATTGATAAGTTGTCTAAGCAACACATTTGCAGACGTGTAGAAATGATCGGTATGTGTCATATTGACATTAACTGATCTATTCCTAGATTTGATCATAATGCTCCATGATGAATTCACAATATGCTATACTAATTCCTCTCGACATGTTCTCTTCCCACCCTTAGGTTTATTGAATTTATGCCAACTCCAGTTGTGTCCGGCCCAAGAAGATTACGGACCTATAAAAAGTACCAACAAAGAACCCACCAATATACTGAACCGTCTAACAAACATCTTCAAACATCGCTGGACGTCTTTAGATCCACTACATGCAGAGTTTTGACATTGGACTTGTTTGGCTTCCACATCAACTGACTATATACAACTACAGGAAGGCTATTATTCACCGTCATACAAGACACACAATTCTCTCTCTCTCTCTCTCTCTCTCTCTCTCTCTCTCTCTCTCTCTCTATCTCTCCTCGTCTCTATCGATATATATATATATATATATATATATATACTATATATATATATATTATATAGATATATATATACATATTTTTTTTTTACATAGGGCATACATAAGCAGTTATAAAGACTTCATCCAACAAGAGTGAAGTTATCCATAAGTCCATAAGAAATCAAGTGATCTAATCCCTGGGTATATTGTTATGATTTTCAATACATTACGGCTTATAATACATCCTACTTCACATTTAATTATAGATAAATAGACAGCCAGTAGATATGTTATTACAGTTAAAGTAAGTGTCCATAGATATTTATAAAACCTACTTAATTAACAGGAGGTATGAAGCCCGCATTTGTTGGAAGATCTCAACATCTATTGGAAGATTTTTAGGTAATAAACAAGGCCCTATCATTGTAAATAGTGTTGCTACATGGTTATCTATGCCCATTAAACATCAAAAACTTATTTATGAATGAGCATTCATAAAATCTCTGACTGCAAGGACCATAATGCAGCCACATCTGGAAACTACTTTCATAGACCTATTGTTTACACCAGGGATCAGCTGTTAGCATTCCGAAAACACAGAGGTGCTACTCCAGGAAAAAATTGCTACTTCAGGACAAAGCTGAGAGGGAGAAGAGGGGAATCAAGCCATTGTTCAACGTCGAACCAAAAAAAAGGAGACATTCCGGATTAAGTCTCCTGTTCATCATGGGGAATGTGAGATCTCTACCCAACAAGATGGATGAGCTGGCGGCTCTCACCGGGCATCAGAGAGAATTCCGTGAGTGCATCATCATGCTGTTTACAGAGTCATGGCTAACCAAGCTGGACGGATTTCTGCCCCTGCGCACGGATAGGACGATGGGGAGTGGCAAGAAAAAGGGGAGGAGGGCTAGCAGTAACTGTGTGGGAGGAATTGTGCAATCCGCACGGGGAGGATAATGACAATGTAACTGCCTGTATTACAGACTATATCATCTTCCAATTGGAAGATACTGTACACATCGGGAATGTACAGTGTTTTCCGTATATCAAACCTGATATAAAGACTCTCTTTTAAATCAGCAAAAAGAGAAGAAGAACTGAAAACTGTACAGAGAAAAGAAGATCGGGGAAGGAAAAGCATGCCATCAGAGGAAGATGGAGGATCAGCTGCTTTTATAGTCATCAATCCTCCCTGCTCATACGGCAGGCTAGCCCACCTTTCTATGTGCTGATCTCAGCTCTAAATCTACCCGCAACACACCTCACCTATCACCTCTACCAATTAGAATAGCCTTTATTTGTCACATATACATTATAGCACAGTGAAATTCTTTTCTTTGCATATCCCAGCTTGTTTGGAAGATGGGGTCAAAAGCGCAGGGTCAGCCATGATACAGCACCCCTGGAGCACAGAGGGTTAAATGGCCTGCTTGGTGATACTCGAACCCCCACCATCCATTTAGTAGCCCAGTGCCTTAGACCACTGAGCTACACCCTCCCTTTTATTACCTCCAGCCTCTACACACTGCCCCTTACAGAAGACCAGGTGAGAATGAAACTCTGGAATATCAAAGCGAGTAAGGCTGAAGGCCCAGACGGCTTCCGTTCCAGGCTCCGTGCAAGTGCAGAACAACTGAGTGGACTTTGGGGACTACAGACTAGTGGCACTGACCTCGCATCTGAAGATGTTGGACAGGCTGGTGATAACTTGTCTCTGACTTCTGGTGAAGCCTATCAATGGATCCATTTCAGCTTGCCTATCAACCAGGCATAGGAGTGGAAGACTCCTCCTGAATATGGGTTATTCACACCTGGAAAAGGCTGGTAGTACTATAAGAGTCATGTTTTTTCACCTTTCAATTGCCTTCAACACCATCCAGCATGTGCTTCTGGGGCGATGGATCACCATCTAACCTCACCTCACTAACCAACCACAGTATGTGAAGACAAATACTGAAGCCCCACAGGGACACTCCTAGTTGTTCACTGTCTACACTGAAGATGTACAGTCAACCTTTCAACCACATTCTACACTGCGGTCTGCTGGAGAGGTAGCGCAGTCTTGTCTACTACAGACAAGAAGAGACTGGACGAGCTGAAAATAAAGGCCAGCCCAGTTTTGGGGATTCCCCTGGACACTGTACAGGAGGTGGGAGAGAAGAGGATGCAATCTAAGTAATCGTCAATTCTGGAAAACGACTTTCAACCTCTATATGACACAGTTTCATCTCTAAGCAGCTCCTTCAGTGACAGACTGCTACGTCCTAAATGTCTGTAGGAGCAATATGCAAGGCCTTTTCCTCATGCTGCCATTAGACTTTAGCATTATAGAGACTGATTCACTGGGAGCAACTCTGATTGTACTGTTAGTAACTGTTAATACTGCCTTTAAAATGTGAAGTAAAATATAGTATAGTAAAAATAAGTTCTGTGCCATTAGCAACTCTGCAATAACACCTGTATATAATATGCAATACTACCCATTTGCAATTTTGTGTTTTGTCTTGTTTGGCGGTCCATTTATTTCTGTCTCTATTTTTAGTTGTTATTATTTTGCTGCTGCAACATTAACAGTCCCCCACTGTGGGATGAATAAAAGTATATTTATAGTCCATTTATAAGTATCTTATCTTATCTGAGTGCTTTTGTAAAAGCATGTCTAGAATGGTGCTGATTACCAAAACAGATCTTGATAGAAAATAAATACAGTGGTTTGCTTATTTTGCTGTCAAGAAGCTAAATAAGTTTTCAATAACCAGAGCATGACACCCAGCCCGACATTTTATCATGTTACAGCTGGCTTTCGAGCAGACGACCACCCGCGCTGACCTTCAGCCCTTTGAAATACATTAATGATGACAAATACCGGAAGCTTCCCCTCCGAACAAATAATAAACACAATGCCGCAGTGGCAGACTGAATGAAGCATTAATGAGACGGACAGTCGACCCGACCTCGCCGCTCCAGCCTCGCCGTGAGGGCGAGCATCGCTAATGAGTCGGACATCATGCATTCCTCTCGCGTGCACTTCCTGCACAGAGCTCTAGAAAACACCACTGCTCTTTAACCAAAGCCTGTTGTTCTCTTTGGACAATAATGAAAAACGCCAGCACTTTCACAATCTGATCTGAAGCTCATATAGTGAATATGTAAGGAACGGGGTGTTGACATGGGAGAAGAATCAATAAAGATGAAGTGTGATGTTATGTAGAGTTACCAGTAGCATGTTTTCTATTTAAGAACTAGTGGATAGATGCAGTTGCAAGTTTTTGATCAACACACTGGAGTTTAATAAAGATGGGTATTATGGGTCATGGAAGAAAAAAGAAGAGACAAAATCAGGTCAAAGAAAGAGAGAGAGAGAGAAAATTAGTTAAAATGTCCTCAGCTATAAGTCAAGACATGGCCTTACATACACAGGAGTTTTAAAGGCTGGTGTAGGGTAATATACTGCAATTTGTTAATTATTTATCAGATTTTAGTGCATAATTTAGCACGCGAAATTCAGTACATACAATTCTGAATATAAACAAGCACCAAACAAGCACCAGTTCGGTACATTCAGTACATACAATTCTGAATATAAACAAGCACCAGTTCGGCAGTAAAAAAACACACCGCTAGCTGATGGGACTATTCAATGCACTCTGTTGCAGTGTCTGGTGATGCTAATGAATAGGAAATAAACAAGAGCTAAAATATGAAACACCAGAAATGCGCAAACAGATCATACTGCATGTATATGGTACTACGTTTTCTTGCCACGAGAAACTTTTTAAAATACAAATCTTGTATCTGTATAGTCATCACCAGAGTGAAAAATGAACTATGGGAATACCTGTATATATAACAATTTGGCAACAAACGGAGACAATTTGACAGACGAACTTATCCAGAAAGACTTACAATGATAATATTTCTACAAGTGAGCAACTGCACCTTGTTATAAGCCTTGCTCATGGGTCCAGACATTGCAACTTAATAAGCACTGAGATACAAACCGATATTCTTCTGATCGAAACGTCTTACTCACCAAGTTTCCATATAGTTTTCCCAAGACATTGTCAGTGAACCAAAGTTTTAATGCTGATGCTGTATGTGTCCTGGAAAACGTTTTCAAAACATGTTTGCCAGATGTCAGCGTTTGCCATGTTTGCCAGATGTTTAACCTGAAATACTGATGTGTGTGCGTTTGAACCTATGAAGGCTGTGTTTGGGAAATTTGAAGTAGGCGGTCCCAAAAGCAATTCGATCCATTTTAAAACATCATACTTTATATCCACTTATAGTTAAAGTTGGACAATCAAGTTCCTCTTGTTCCCCTTTACAGGACCCCGGAGGAGCCCGGTCAGAATCCATGATGCGTCCAGCCGGACCCCAAAGTCTTCACAAAATGAAATAAATAAATGGCAAACTCTATTTAGTAATAAAAGGACATTTATATCAAATACAATAGAAATGTTTGGGCGCTACATCGCCACAGGTTGTTACTACAGTTACTCTGCTCACTGTTGCTATGGTCAGACGTGCAGGTGCGCATGCTGTAAAGACAGCAGAGAGCGATGTGCAAATGAAAAACAATGGCATTGTCAAAAACAAGGAAAGTTCATGCTGAGTTTTTTTTTTGGGGGGGGGGATAATTGGGTGGGAAAATGCACAATTATTCTATAATTATGATATATAATTGTCTGGATCTCAGCTGGAGAGGAGGGTTCATTTACTCTTTACACACTACTTTACATCTAACTAAGAGACACACTTTACTTTACACTTAAAAAGGACCTCAAGCAATTTTAGTTGAAGACCCATGCTTTACAGCCTCCCTTTCTTTCCATTCTTCTTGAGTTTTATTTTATGATAAAATATGATAAAACGAAACATGCTTAAAAAAAATGTAAAATCAATGACGCCTATTTTGTAACTAAGATGCTATAAAAGCCTTTCTTGTTACACAAGATTCACATTAGAGACTCTTAAACATCTCTTTACATAAAACATGAAGTAAAACAAGAATCATACACACTCATTATACACACATACACACAACATAATGCGGCGTATGTGCCATACAAGTCCCTGTGCAAGCTGTTACTATAGACACAGTCAAGTATGACAAACATTGCAAAATTCCTTAATATAGTGTATAGATGATTTTGCCTTTCAGTCAAAATGTAATGTCCGCTCTTTTTTGACATTTCACCGTTTCTTCGTATGTGTCCAGTCTGATTCATGGCTAGAACAAGACTAGCAAGTCGAATACAAGCCAAAAAGTCCTAAAAAGTCATAATTGTATAACATAATTGAACGTTTCATAAAAAGGACTCACATCAGCATCTTTTTAAATCCCCCGATTAATCAGATTGCAGCCTGGGGATTTATGCAAGGGAAGGTTAAAAGTGTTAGAGTGCTAGTAGAAGAAAAACCATCTTGTCCTTGAATACATTTAAGTACAAGAATAGCATGCACAATTAGAGACATTTCAATGCGGTACACAAAATCGCTTCATTGCCGCGATTAAATAACGAGAACTGCTCCTAATCTTTGCGGTTATTTTTTGTTTTTTTTTCAACATCCGTATGAGTATGACATCTAATTAACTGGTCTAAATGCAAGGCAGAAGCTTTTACACTGTGTTATGATTAGAGTGTCATGTCTCATGAAACATGTTTATATATATATATATATATATATATATATATATATATATATATATATATATATATATATATATATATATATATATATATATATATGACTAATTATGCAAAAGAACTTCAGGCAGTGCTCCAGGCTTTTTGTGTACATATAAATAAAAAATAAACAAATCTAATGTGCGTATAAGCGTGCAGCATTATTCCATTATTTCCAGAAAATGTGAATGAAGATAATTACTTGGAATGACAATGATGATGTGACCATCACTACAAGCTCCAGATGACATGGCCATGGTGGGACTCATCAGCGGGAACGCCGAGTCAAGCATGCAGAAATGAATACAAAATTAAAGAGATGGTCGTTGACTTTCGGAGAACACAGAGCAGCCATACTCCACTCATCATCGATGGATCCTCTGTAAAGATCATGAAGAGCATCAAATAGCTTGATGTTCATCTGAACCTTACCTGGCCACTCAACAACATGGAAGAGCCCACAAACACTAAACACATCCTAAAATCAGGGAAGAGCTTCTGAAGCATTTTGGCCCTCACAACCAGACTGCGCAACACTGATGTCACACACACACACACACACACACACACACACACACACACACACACACACACACACACACACACACACACACATACTCTCCGTCTCAAATGTGCGCTACTGTTACAACACAGATGAATGCACGCTCAAGTCTTAATACCATTTCAACTCCACATGCTCAGCACACCCCGTATTTATTACACACGTTCACCGTTTTTACTGTTTATTCTGTTTACATGCTGTTTTTGCTCACCTCACCATTGCTGCTCCTGCTGTACTTTGCACATCATGTTCGACACACATCATGTCCTGCACTTTTTTGTCTTGTACGGTTTGCACTAGGTTGCACATGATTCACTTCACTGTGTACTGCGTCAGCTATATTTGGTTGGAATGACAATAAAAATGTATGTGTGTGTGTGTATATATATATATAGATAGATAGATAGATAGATAGATAGATAGATAGATAGATAGATAGATAGATGCTAGATAGATAGATAGATAGATAGATAGATAGATAGATAGATAGATAGATAGATAGATAGATAGATAGATAGATAGATAGATAGATAGATAGATAGATAGATAGATAGATAGATAGATAGTATACTATTCTGCTATTCTGTGCCTCAAGTGTTTTTATAACAGTTTGGAAAAGAGGCACATGCAACTGGAAAAGTTAAATATCCTGAAACCTCATTTCATTTATCAAAACTTATAATCCAAATACCAAATAAATTCATAGCAGGCCAATTAACACATACTCTCAAGCAAGCCGTATCTACACGCAATGCATTATCTACGTATCTAGTGCAAAATGGAATACAAACCAGCAAGCAGCCAGAAAACTAGAAAGCGCGCATCTCATGAACAATGAAGACGATGCTCAAAGAATATACGATTCGTAAACACAGCGGGGTTTAAATGCAGAAGCTAATCAAGCACTAACATAAAACAGCTGGACACAATCAGGAAGCAAGCGAACTGCAGCACAGGGGGCGGAGAAAGGACCCAAACACAAACATCAGCACATGCTGCTTATCACCATGGTGACGGAGAGTCAAAACAGGTATCTGTGCTATTTAAATACTTGGAGGTTAATTGAAAAAATACTGTGGATCAAAAAACAGTCTGGAAAGCACACGAGTGTGAGAACGGAGTCAAGTTTATAAAGATGATTTTTCTTTTATAAACGAATGTTATAGTGCACAGTTGTAAGAGATCCACAAGCCACGCCCCCATCTAGCGCCCAGTACTCCCAATCACGTCTTTTAATTACCCAAGCCTGTCCATCATTTCCCACCTTCCCTTAAAAAAAGGCCCTTTCATTCAGCGTCCGGTCTACCTTCCGTTACCCAGAAGCTCCTGGATGCCTGTTTGTGCTTATGTTCCCTGATATCCTGTTTGACATTCGTCTTGGCTAAGTTCCTTTTACCCTATACGTATGTTTCATCTATTCACTGCTTTTTATATATACTTCAATAAAACTACACATTTGTGTTACCTCGGGCTCTTGTCTCCTGGTGTACCGTGACAATAGTGTATGCATATATATATATATATATATATATATACAATAACACAGGAGGACACTGTCACGGTGCTCTCTCTCTCCTTGCTCCTCCCTGCTCTTTCCCCACACACACAAACACACACACACACAAATTGGGCCCAGCTGTTCCTAATTCTCCCTCTCCCTATATAAGCTTGGTTTCCCCAACATTCCCCGTCCGCGCTCATAACTATTACGTAGTGTCGCGGACACGGACGCGCATTATATATGTTTAACCTTTGTTTGTTTCCAGTCGCTCCCGATTCCAGTCTGTTCCCGATTCCCGGACTTCCAAGTCCGCACCCGCTCCTGCTCTCTGGTACTCCCGGTACCACGGCTCCCAGCGTGCAAGGCTCCCTAGCCTGTCTGGCCGCTCCTTATGAGCGGCGTCTCCTCTGTTGTTCTTTATAATAAATCCTATTTTTGGTGAATTCCGGATCTCCCGTGTCTCTGTGCAGCGCCCACCGTTACAGAAGCCCGGACCAATACAGCCAAACCCGGAAGTCGCGGCTCCGCTGCGGTACGGACAGTCGGAGTAAGCCGAACCCGGAAGTAGCTGCTCCGCCGCGACCCAGGTTTTTTTTCCCTTTTTCCTTTTTCTTTTTTGTCTCCATCGCAGACTCACGAGCGCCACCCATGTCTCTGCAAGCCGCGTCCGGGATTCCGGACACGCCCCCCTTGACGTCCACTGATGCCGCCGTCGCCCCGTCCCCCCCACCCCCCATCACCCCGCGCGCTACGTCGGCTCAGAGGAAGATTGCCACGCCCCAGTCCCAGTCCCGCCGGCTCCGCCTTGGCCCACTGTCCCACCGGCTCCGCCCCGGTTCCCAGGGAAGCCGGAACCTCCTGGCCCCCCTGACCCGGCCGACTTACCTGGCCCGCCCTCCCTCCCCTATTTAGTGTCGGAGCGTCTGGAATCCGCTCCTAGGGGGGGGGGTAATGTCATGGTGCTCTCTCTCTCTCCTCGCTCCTCCCTGCTCTTTCCCCACACACACACACACAAATTGGGCCCAGCTGTTCCTAATTCTCCCTCTCCCTATATAAGCTCGGTTTCCCCAACATTCCCTGTCCAGGCTCGTAACTATTACATAGTGTCGCGGACACGGACGCTCATTATATATGTTTAACCTTTGTTTGTTTCCCGATTCCAGTCTGTTCCCGATTCCAGTCTGATCCCGATTCCAGTCTGTTCCCGATTCCCGGACTTCCAAGTCCGCACCTGCTCCTGCTCTCCGGTACTCCCGGTACCACGGCGCGCAGCGCGCAAGGCTCCCTAGCCTGTCTGGCCGCTCCTTTGAGCGGCGTCTCCTCTGTTGTTCTTTATAATAAATCCTATTTTGTTGAATTCCGGATCCTTGTGTCTCTGTGCAGCGCCCACCGTTACAGACACAAAGGAACACATTTTTTTGAGTCCATTTTTTTATACATCCATGCATGGAAATGTACTTCTAAGCTCTGTAAGTGTTATTGAGTTATCCTGCAACAGATATCTAGTGTGTTTCCGTCGGCACACCTAAATCCTATTAAACTGCTCTGGGATGAACAGGATTGTTAAGAAATCTCCAAGTTTTACAAGAGGCAAGGCATTGCCTTTTTTTCAGCTGAATTTTGTGAATAAAATGTCCCGATTCCAAGAACGTATAAAGTTGATATTCATGCTAAGGGAGGTTTCTTTTTGATGGAATTAAAGTTTTAAAATATAAGTGAAATATAAGGAAGATGCCTGTGTCTCTCCCAAACTATAAAACTCTTGGTGTTTCCAAATGTTTGACAGGCACTCTGTAACATCTCTATTGATCTACAAAACATCAGCAAATCTTTTTCATCCTCACTCTCCCACTAGATCTCTCTCCGGTCTTCTGATCAGCTTCTTTTAAGAGTTACAGGAACCATTGGCATGGTGTATTATTCTTTTTTTTTCCTCTGTGAAAGGTCCTACACGTCAGAATAGCCTTCTATGTGAGGTCAGATTTAATAGTTAAATTAAATAAGATGCTATTCAACAGTCATTTCAAAATGCTATTAAATAATTGTTATAAACTGTATACATTTATTAAGAGTCCGTTTTAACATTCATACATTCTTATACTGTTGATATATTATATTTATTGACTATGATAGATAGACAGACAGACAGACATGTGGAGCTTTCAGACATTTTGGGCTCTTAACATAAATAAATTCAGGGATGGTCATGGGTTCGAACCCCGGTATTGCCAAGCTGCCCTCCTTGAACAAGTTCCTTAAACCTTTGTGCTCCATGGGCGCTGCATCATGGCTGATTCTGCGCTCGGACCCCAGCTTCCAAACAAGCTGGGATATGCTTTAGGTATGTTTAGATATGCAAAGAAATGAATTTCCCTCAAGGGATCAGTAAAATAAATAAATTAACCTTCAACGTAACATTTATTCACTTCCTTTCTTTATGCTGATATAAAAACAAAAAAAATGTAAAGACTGAACATTTGTTTGCACCATCTCAAATCAAGCACCAAAATCCTCCATAACGCACCCAACTGTACGTGTGGAAATCTAGCGCAAGTTGCGTTTGGTGTCCTGATGATTTGCAATCACTTAAAATACCATCATTTGCTTTATATATATCTATATATATTATATATATATATATATATATATATATTTATATATATATAAATGTGGGCATGGTGGCTTAGTGGTTAACACGTTCGCCTCACACCTCCAGGGTCCGGGTTTGATTCCAGTCTCCGCCAAGTGTGTGTGTGGAGTTTGCTTTTCCCCCCCCCGTGCTTCAGGGTTTTTTTCTCTGGGTTCTCCGGTTTCCCCTGGTCCAAAAACATGCACGGTAGTCTGATTGGCATCTTGGAAAATTGTCTCTAGTGTATGAATGTGTGTGTGAATGTGAGTGTGTGCCCTGCGGTGGGTTGGCATTCCATCCAGGGTGTATCCTGCCTTAATGCATTGAGATAGACACAGGCACTCTGAAAGCTGTAGCACTCTGTACCACTCTGGACGGTACATTTGTTGCAGATTCTTGGCCTGAATTGTCGGAGCTCATCTAGCAGCGATTTTATATGGCGGTATTCCACTTAAATAATAGTTAGTGCTGTAACTTACCCGTGCTTTTGAGCGCCTTCAGGTCTCACGTGTACAGTAAGGCATTGCGAACAAATGTGGCGGCAACGTCTATTGCAACTGCTTCATCATCAGATGGAAGCAAACGACCTTTTAATAACTCCCGAACGCATAATTGAATTCATTCATCAAGTGCACGGTTGCAGGCAGCCGACAAAGGGAGCCTGCGGAGGGCTGAAGCAGCAGCTTCGGTGGGCTTGATGCTCTGATGCATTTAGCAGAATCAAGGGCTTAAGCGCCGTTGGAGTCGAGCCCAACAGCACGCTAGCACCAGCCTCTAGCAGTGATGGTCCCAGCCGCTGCAGCCATTTAGGCCCAGGGGGAAATTTTGCACGCTATTACAATAATAAGCCTAGTTTTTTGCACTGAAAAGCATTTCTAATTACACATTATCGTTATTGAGCGGCATCAGCTTGTCGCATTAAATCTATACATGATTAATTTGACGCCAATCTGGTCTGTCAGAGTCTGGGAGGGAAAAAAAAACACAACATAGGGTAATTAAACAAGCCACAGCGCAGGGTGTGTTACAGGAATCAATGCGAAGCCGTGATAATGTTAATTGAATTCATGCTAATGTTTACTGATCATAAAACAACCCAGCTTTCCTCAGCAAGGCTGTTTTGCATATTCATTGGAAAGATGGAAATGTAGCTTTATGATCGCAATACTGTTTACAAGAGTGGACTTGGTTGTTGTGATGGTGCCAATAGAAAATAATATAACGTGTAAAATTATGTTCCTGGAAGCTGGATTATTCCCCAAATACTGTGTGGAAATATGCATGTGGATCACGCGGCAGATAACAGAGGTTGTTTTATATCAAATGTGAATGTGGCCCTATATTTTTCTATATAACAGGGATATTTTCTATATTTCTCTCTATATCAGTCTATATTTTTCTATATTTTTCCTCTTTTCCTTTTCTTTTATCTTATTCTTTTTCTTTCTCCCACTATTCCTCCCTCTCTCCCTTTGTTTGTTTCTTCCTTCACATTTGTCTTTCTGCCATTCATTCTTCCATTCTTGTTACCGATTTTCTACTTTCTCTTATTCTTTCACTATTTCTCCCATTCATTTTCTTTCTTTCTTTCTTTCTTTCTTTACCCTTTTATTTCTCACAATCTTTCTTTCTATATGGATTTCCTTATTCATCCTTTCTTTATTAAATATAAACCTAAATATGAATGCAGACATAGAAATGCTAAATTCTCCACTGATGAGCTTCAAATTATCTTCAATAAAAATCCACAATAGGAGGGGAAAAAACAGATGGAAGTGAAATTCATAAGGAGTCAAAAAGAAGAGGATGAGGAGAAGTAATATGGGAAGAAAGATAAAGATGAGAAGGTAAAGGAGGTGTGTGTGTGTGAGTGAGAAAGAGAGAGTGAGAGAGAGAGACTTTAGGCAGAGATGGAGAAGTTGAGGTGAGCTTTTAGTCCCCTTTTTCTTATTCACGACTCCCTGTGGCACTGCTGAATGCTGGTCTCGATCAAAGTCTTCCCCTTTCTCCTTCTCTCTCTCTTTCCATCTCTCTCTCTCTCTTTCTCTCACACACACACACACACACCAAATACATTGTCACCCATAGTTCATCTGCATAAAAGCCCAGTAGCAAATTCTTTTTTTTTTTACAAGTTAACAATTACTTCTGTTCTTCTTCTATTTGCTTATCCAATCAATAATGCTCTTTACAGCTCCAAACATCTTCATTTATCTCCTCACAGCAACTCACACCTCCACACACGCTTCATACAGCTCCACATAGCACCTAGTCGCTCCATCCAGTTCCTCACAGCTCAATACAACTCCACAAAGCTCTTAAACAACTCCACACAGCTCGTACACAGCTCCACAAATATACTAACAGCTCCTAAACAGCTAAACACAGCTCAATACAACTTCACACCGCTCCACAAATCTCCACACAGCTCTTTTCAGCTCCACACAGCTTCACATGTTTCCCTACATCTCAGAAATCTCCTAACAATGACACCATCATGTTCCTCCTGTTTTCAAAACATGTCATTTTAAACCTATTACTTACTCCTACTGTGTGTGTGTGTGTGTGTGTGTGTGTGTGCGTGTGTGTTCATGGTAACTGGTTAAAGGAACAATGAGTCAGACAGACAGCTACAGCAGACAACAGAGAACATCTTCATTAAGCTTCAGTGATGGGCCTCAAATTACATCCAATAACAATCCATATTTAAACCATTATACACTTCTTACACAATTCATCACAACAACGCAACACTGCAGAGAGACAAAACGACTGGAAGCCACAATACAGGCAACAAGAATGGACAAGATAGATGCAAATAGAAAAAAGTAGATAAGAAAGAAATAGGGAAGCAAAACGCAAAAGAACAAGTGCATCAATTGTATAACAGTAAGAACGCAAGGAAGAAAGAAACAAAGAAATGAAAGAAAAAAAGAGAGTCAAAACTCTAAAAGCATGTGATCTCCCGTACCGCACCTCGCTTCCCGAGAGCGTCTAGCACTGCTCACCTGGTTCCACCTTCTCTCACTGTAAGAGGTAATATCAGCTCAAGGCTCTTCTCTGTTCTGGCATTGAGATGGTGGAATGAACGTCCCCTTTATGTCCCAACAACAGAGTCACTGGCTACCTTCAAACGACGACTGACGACCCCTATCTCTTCCAACAACACCTATCCTATCTTTTCTCTCACTATTCAGGAAACCAAAAAGCTTGTTTTTCTTATTTTTTTATGCTTATTTTCTGTCTTAAGTTTGTATCAACCATACCTGAATGAATTTATTCTTAGATGGAGACGTAAAAAGCACTATTTGTACGTCGCTCTGGATAAGGGCGTCTGCTAAATGCTGTAAATGTAAATGTAAATGATCCAGAATTACACTGATGCAGTAAAAATGGGGTGAAGGCGCAGGACAGGAGGAACATCCAGTGAGGATTCCTGCCATGCCTGGAACTAGAACTGAAGCTGGAAATGGAACTGGAACTGAAGACGGCACTGGAGCCGGAGCGTTGGTGTCATCCGTCACGTGACATTCCTGATGGAGTAGTGAAGCGAATGCTGATGTTAGCGCTTCGAGGCGGATTCATTAGTCAGCCCCAGGTGGAAGAGGCGATGCGATGGAGCCTATCAGGATAACATCTCCACCGGGGGGGGGGGGAAGCTCGGCAACAGCAGGCCACGCTTGAAATTACATCAATGTCCTCCCTCTGCTTGTAATTCCATTTGGTTAAATGCGAAGGGAAAAGCGTAGGTGTGATGTAATTAATGGATAATTGACAACGGAGCGCCAGGTTGCGTGCCACTAGCGCAGGAGAGATCCGCCTCAGCTTCTGACTTCACACATCTCCCAGACAACTTTGGTGTGTCTTTGGAGAGCACAAGGAAGGTCATGCAGGAGTACACACAGACCAACCAAGAGGAAATACAAAGTAAAGTAGTAACCATGGAAACATATGGGCTTGAGCACAAATGAATTGTCCGGGAGAGAACACAAGAAAGGCTTGAAGGAATAAAATGAAAGCAGGCCTATTTTTGAAAACTAATTTTACTGAAAGAATAAATGAAGCATGAACTGATGGATGGATGAATGTAAGCAAGGAATGAAGGGATAAAAAATACGAAAAGAAATGCGTTTAAACTTTAACCAAAGAGTAAAAAGGAAGAAGAAAACAAAGAAAGCAGAGGGAACAAAAGAAAGAAAACGAGACAAGTGATAAAGCAAAAGAACAAATACGTTATAGAACAAACAAACAAAAAATACTATGAGAGTGAGGAAGCTAATGAGAGACAAAAAGGGTTAAGAGACAGAGTGAGACGGAGTGAGCTCGATTGAGTGATAGAAGTAGTGGTCACGGGATGGGAGATGAGAGTGATTATAGAAGTGTAAGAGTGATAGACTGATTGCAAACGGGATAGATGGATAGAGGGAATAGAGTGTAAAGAGAGGAGGATAAAGAGAGTGATATAATGATAGAAAAAGGATGGAAAGAGAAAGAGTTAGAGAGTGATAGAGCAAATGATCAATTAATAGAGGGATAGAGAGATATGATTAAGAGACTGGGATAGATGAATAGAGAATGAATTATAGAGGAATGGAGAAAAAGACAGAGAAAGACTGACAGTGTGATAGAGGGAGACTGTGTGAAAGTGTGAGAGTGAGAGATAGAGATAGATAGAAAGAGAGGGGGGATAGAAAGCATGATAGAAGGATCGAGAGAACAAGGAGGATAAAGTGCTCACAGAGGGATAGAGAGAGTGATAAGGTGATAGAATGGGGCTTAAAGAAAGGCAGAAAGAGAGAGAGAGAGAGAGAGAGAGAGAGAGAGAGAGAGAGAGAGAGTTATAGTGAAAAAGTGATGGAGAGAGAAATTGACAAGAGGGATATAAAGAGAGGGGGATAAAGAGATCAAGTGATAGAGAGAGGGAGAGAGAGAGACATGGATAGAGTGTCAGAGTGAGAGAGACAGAGTGAGCAAGTGATAGTGTGATGGAGAGACAGTCTGCCCGATTAATAGAGAGAGATGGACGGTCATAGAAAGAGATGGGGACAGAGTGATAGAGTGGGACCAATGGAGAAACAGTGAGGGAGATATAGAGGGAAGGTTAGAATGAGAACATATTAGAGAGACAGATATATATATATATATATATATATATATATATATATATATATAGAGAGAGAGAGAGAGAGAGAGAGAGAGACAGAGTGGTGGAGAGCGGAGTAATGGAGTGATTTAGAGATGAGTGAGAGTGACAGAGAGTGATGGAGAGATGGTAGACAGAGTGATAAACTGATGGAGGAATAGAGAGAAAGAGTGATACAAAGGGTATCAAGGAGAAGCAAGAGAGTGTGATGGAGTGATCGAGATGGAGGTAATGCTATGGAGAGAGTAATGCTATGACGAGAGGGATAGAACGAGAGGGGGATAAAGAGAACGAGTGATAGAGGGAGAGATATGATAGAGTGAGGGAGACGGAGTGAGAGAGTGATAGTGCGATGGAGAGACAGTATGCCCAATTCATAGAGAGAGTTGGCCAGTCGTAGAAAGAGCTGAGGGTAGAGTGATAGAGTGAGAGTAATGGAGAAAGAGTGATGGAGATATAGAGGGAAGGATAGAGTGAGAACATGTTAGCAAGACAGAGTGAGAGTGATAGAGGGATGGCGGAACAGAGAGAGAGAGTGATAGAGAAAGTATTATGGAGAGACGAGAGACAGTGTGATGGAGTGATAGAGAGAGAGAGAGGAGTGTGATAGGGTGTGTTGGTTTAGTGTGCAGGAAGCAGGGGGTATAATATGCTTGTGATTGCGCTCAGTCACTCGCTCGCCGCGTTTCTCGCAGCAGCTGTAATCTGCCAAAATCCACTTAGTGTCAGTGGAGATTGTTATTTGCTCATCACCATAAAAGCATTTTCACCCCCGAAGCTGATGAAGCGGAACGGACGAGTGTTACTGCTCTTCCTGTGGACACAACAATTTAGCAAAACACTAGCAATCTTCCAAAATAAAACGATCTCTCCGCGCCATGGCGGGAATGCAAAGCAGATCGGGACGACGGAAGAATGGAAAATGGAAAAAAAACGGAAAACGCTTCTCTAAATCCTGGTATTATTCCTCATCACCGCCATCACGTCTTCCACTCAGTCACGCTGCGCTTTCCGCTCGGCTATCGCGCGGTACGTTTTCACACGCCACGGCGCTGACGAGGGCGCACTTCGCGTTCACGGGGCGGATTGTCTGGACGTCTTTACTCCATTAAACTAAAAGGCAAATGCAAGACAATAGAAGATAAAAGGAAGGAAGGATGGAAGAAAGGTAGGAAGGACCGAAAGAAAGAAAGAAAGAAAGAAAGAAAGAAAGAAAGAAAGAAAGAAAGAAAGAAAGAAAGAAAGAAAAGAAAGAAAGAAAGAAAGAAAGAAAGAAAACAAAAACATTCAGTTATGAGATAAACATAAAAGGAATAAAGGCAAATACAAAACACTATAAGATAAAAGGAAAACAAACATAAATCTAGTATGAGAAAGAAAGAAAGAAAGAAAGACAAACAAAAAACAAAACAAACATTTAGGGAGGTGTTGGCTTAGTGGTAAGGTGTTGGACTCTGGACCAGAAGATCGCAGGTTCAAACCCCACCACCACCAAGCTGCCACTAGTGGGCCCTTGAGCAAGGCCCTTAACCCTCAATTGCTCAGTTGTAAGTCGCTCTGGATAAGGGCGTCTGCCAAATGCCACAAATGTAAATGTAAATTTAGTTATGAGAAAAAAGCATGAAAGGAAAAAAGGCAAATACAAGACAATACAAGATAAAAGAAAAAAGAAACATGCAAATCTAGTGTAAGAAAAAATAAGAAAGAAAGAAAGAAAGAAAGAAAGAAAGAAAGAAAGAAAGGAAAGGAAAGAAGAAGAAAAAGAAAAAAACAAACACAGAAAGAAAGAACAAAGGAAAAAGGAAAGACAAAGAAAAAGAAAGAAAGAAAGAAAGAAAGGAGGAAAGAAAGAAAGGAAGAACGAAAGAAAACAAACACACATTTAGTTATGAGAAAAAAACATGAAAGGAAAAAAGGCAAATACAAGACAATACAAGATAAAAGAAAAACAAACATGCAAATCTAGTGTAAGAAAGAAAGAAAGAAAGAAAGAAAGAAAGAAAGGAAGAAAGAAAGAAAGAAAGAAAGGAAAGAAAGAAAGAAAGAAAAAGAAAAAAGAAAAAAAACAAACACACATTTAGTTATGAGAAAAAAGCATGAAAGAAAAAAAGGCAAATACAAGACAATACAAGATAAAAGAAAAACAAATGTGCAAAACTAAGTGTAAAGAAAGAAAGAAAAAAGAAAAAAGAAAGAAAGAAAGAAAGAAAGAAAGAAAGAAAGAAAGAAAGAAAGAAAGAAAGAAAACAAACATTCAAAAAAAACATTTGTGAGATGAGAAATGAGTTATGAGAAAAAACATAAAAGGCAAAAAGGGGAATGCAGAACAATACGAGATAAAAGGTAAACAAACATAAATCTAGCATAGGAAAGAAAGAAAGAAAGAAAGAAAGAAAGAGTGTGGTGTCTACAACCCTTAAACTATATAGTGTATAACAATATCAACGTCTGTTTTATAAATAATATCTGAACGGAATAAGCGCATTAATACCGACCCGCTGTACATGTTACGGCCGGAACTACTTGCCGAATGAACCAGCTCCTGATCAATCAGCTTTGAGCGTGTAACCTGCCTTACTCTGGTATAAATTAGTATAATGGGTGTAAATAAATGAAGAAATATGCGAATGAATCTCTGCGCTACCATCCATCATTCTAACAGTCAGATCACTAGCACATGACCTTAACAAGTTTCACAAGGTCGTAGGCGTGAGTCACGGAGATATTGAAATTCCAGCCCGTTTCCTGTTAATCAGGAGCCATAATGAAGCAGCGTGGACGTCAGAGAAGCGTGTAGATAACAACGCGAGGTCGGCCACCTCGTCTTACGCCTTATTACGAGACATTTCGAAGAAGACACTCTCTCCGATGATTTCGAAATGGCGAGGAGATTACAGGCGCGGTCCCCAGCTCCACACCGCAATGTGAGATGGAGAGGAGGAGCTGCAGAGGCAGGGGGTTGCGAGTAGCTGTCACCATCTCTGTACCGCTACGTGCCGGAGACACTTGGAGTTTGAGGAACACCTTTTTGTTCTTGCTTCCATTCTCTCTTTCTTTCTTTTCTAGTTTCCCAATGAAGCACTATTTTTTTGCACTATTTAAGTGAATTCCTTTCTTTTTTTACCCTTTCACTTCATGTATTTTCCCCTTTTCCACCCTTCTTTGCTTCCTAGCTATTTCTTCCTCTGCTTTTTTTTCTTCATTACACTCCAGTATTGTTAAATCATTTTTCAATGATCCTTTTTATTTCTATCTATCCATCCATCCATCCATCAGTCCATCCATCCA
This sequence comes from Kryptopterus vitreolus, assembly GCA_030449085.1. Classification (NCBI taxonomy): domain Eukaryota; kingdom Metazoa; phylum Chordata; class Actinopteri; order Siluriformes; family Siluridae; genus Kryptopterus; species Kryptopterus vitreolus. Next base: position 13,975,345 of record JACRUU010000013.1, read on the forward strand.
TCCAGCTATCTATCTATATCTATATCTAGATAGATAGATAGATAGATAGATAGATAGATAGATAGATAGATAGATAGATAGATAGATAGATAGATAGATAGATAGATAGATAGATAGATAGACGGAGAGGAGGAGCTGCTGAGGCAGGGGGTTGGGAGTAGATGTCACCATCACTGTACTGTAAGACAGACAGACAGACAGACAGATAGATAGACAGATAGATAGATAGATAGATAGATAGATAGATAGATAGATAGATAGATAGATAGATAGATAGATAGATAGATAGATAGATAGATAGATAGATAGATAGATAGATATCTTTATAGCATTTCCTTCCTATTTTTTCTTTCCTCATATCCTAGCCATTTCTGCATTCATTTCGTCATCACTTCTTTTCTAGCTATTCCTCCCTAGCCATTCCTTGATCCTTTCCATCCAACCTACTCTTTCCTTCTTTTCTTTATAGACATTTCTTCTTCTTTTTTGTCCATTGTCACCTTTTTAGCCATTTGTGATTTTCCGGTCTTCCCTTTTTTTCTAGCAAGTTCTTCTCTCTTTCTTTCCTTTGTAGCAATGATACTTCAATTCCTTCATTCCTTCCTTGTTAATCCTTCATAGCCACCCCCCTTCCTTTTCATATTTGTCCATGTTGATTTAAGTATTCATGTAAGGTACATTTAGAACAGGTTAATATGTGCCAGTAAGTTGTCATTAACCAAGAATTAACTCGATCAAACAATTAATCATGTTAATTTGGATATATAGAGATGGACACAGATGTGTAAACGTGGAAAAACCATCGCCGGAACATTCCCTCAGGAATTTAGCTTTTATGTCTACACACGGAAACACTCTCAGACTTGGTATTTAGTATTTTGACATTCTAACCACGGCAGCCATCCACACGTCATGGGGAAAAAAAGGTCACGAAGAAGAATGTCATATAAATTGTCTTTCTTCTGGCGAACTCGCGGAGGAGTCGAGCGGAAGAAAAATGCTCAGCGGTGGCATCAGACGTTTCATTTAGAGCCTGTCAGTCAGGCGGCTTTTCAAAAACATCTCGGCAATCGAGAGCGCTTTTTCTACATCTCCGAATGGCGCGTCGTCTAAGTGGAGGACTAGAAAAGGAGGGCGAGCACTCACTCTGCGCTATCTTGGCCAGATGGAGACGGTTGACCCACGAGATCTTGCTGAGAGGACTCGGCGTGTTGAACACCACCATGAAGCTGACAGGACGGCCGGACCTGGAACAAACACACACACACACACACACACACATACATACACAGGAGGCAAAATCCTTATCATCATCATCCACTTTTAAATATGTTAAAGATTAGAAATCCCAAAGACCCCCACCCAAACAAAAACTTCGTCTGCAACCCCATCAACAGTTTGATTCCAATTTCGATCCTACTTTTTTCAGAGGGTTTGAAATGTGTTTCCTTAGACTGTTCATTTCAGTGGGGCACGGTGGATTAGTGGTTAGCATGTTTGCCTCACACCGCCAGGGTCAGGGTTCGATTCCTGTCTTGGCCGTGTGTGTGTGGAGATTGCATGTTCTCCCCGTGCCTCTGGGGGTTTTTCTCCGGGTTCTCTGTCCAAAAACATGCACGGTAGGTTGATTGGCACCTTGGAAAAAATTGCCCCTAGTGTCTGAATGTGTGTGTGTGTTCCCTGCGATGGGTTGGCATTCCATCCAGGGTGTATCCTGCCTTAATGCCCATAGACACCTGAGATAGGCACAGTCTCCCCGTGACCCGAGGGAAGATCGGATATAGCGGTAGAAGATGTTCATTTCATTAAGTGCCACCTAGTGGACAAATGTAATTGAAAAGTTACACAAATGTTTTTTTTTTTAATTAGGGTCATTTGTAATCTGTAATCTATTACATTTCCAAAGTAACCTTCCCAACACTGTGTGTATGTATATCTATCTATCTCTCTCTCTCTCTCTCTCTCTATATATATATATATATATATATATATATAGTGCAGCTCTTTTTAATACCCTTTCCTCATTATCACAGTTTGAACTCGTTACTGCATTCGCGGCTGAAGTTAAATCGATGTTTTTTTTCAGTTATGTTCTTTCCTTTCAGCATTTTTGCAGGATTATTATTACTATTAATATTGTTATTGCATTGCTTCATTTGCTCGTGTGACGAATAGACCAGAAAGTCCAGAACAAAGCATTTGCTTAATTTGTTGTGATCAATTTTCCTCCTTCAAATAAATGATTACTGTGGTTAATTCTCTAATGGCAAACAGACCAGGGCCTTCCATGCGCTCGCTTCTATTCTCAAATTTTCACAGGGCTTTACACAAAACCACTTACAATCACATCAATGCATGCTTTTTTATTTATTTATTTATACATTAAGCTCTATTGAAAATATGCACAAGTACGATCTTCCTGACGCAATATTCTGCCTTTGTAAAGAAAATCTGTACACTGAATAGCCAAGATCATTCTCCAAGCCAACGATATTGCAAATTCAAGGAGTCAATAAGTGTTAATCTCAGTGTCCATGTTTTTGCTTGTATGCATAGGCTCTCTTAATTATTAGTTATTAATGAAAATGTCCATAAAATTCCTGCAAATTTTCGGTTAACCATTGTTTTAACTTTATTTTTTAACATATATAATATTTGTATATATTTTTTAACTTTTTTTTTGAGTATAATAGCTCCATAGATGATTATACATATAATAAAGGTAGAAAAGGAATTTTAAACGTGCACAGTGATGAAGTAAAGTTTATCACACCACCAGTGTATTAGTGAAGAATTCAATGTCCAAAATGGTTGAAATGGAGTGTAAAGCCTACTTAGTCACAAAGGTATCATACTTGCACGTCTCTCAATCGATGACCAGCTATTATTCAACATTTTCTTTTTTTTTCCACACAGAAATGTAGACCGGACCCACACAGACCCATGTGCACCAATGGGATTATAGCTGCTAAAAATCCAATCCTATCTGCTGCCTTTCAGGAATAAATCAAGTATTGTGGTTTAATAATTGACTTCAAATTCTGAGCAGCGTAAACCCCTGTATATGTTCAGAAATAATCGATTTAGGACAGAGATGAGAGAAATGTGAAACACGTATGACCTTATGAGAGATTATCCTGTCTTAAACCTCTTTCTTAACGTCATACGTTTCTTTAAAACCCGCTGTGCGCCAATAAATCCGTTGTTTACGTTACAGAGACAGCACTGACGCGTTGCCTGCAACAGTTGGATTTGATGTTTTGGTGCTTTGCGTTTATACTTCACTCAAATTGAACTTCGACCCAGTTCACGTAGCACTGTGCATAAACATGGTGTGGAAGCGAGGCCGTAGGCACGCTTTTTAAAAGGATGGCAGAGCCAGGGAAGGTGAGAAGTAAGGATCCTACACCTGAATGAAATGTGTCTTAAATAGCATTTAGCAATGGGGAGAAAGCAGTTTTAGAAGAGTATAATAGAGAAAGAAAGTGAGTCTGGATAAATAGAGCAGTGTGTGCATGTTCTACCTCAGTGGTTAAGGCATTGGGCTCTGGACCGGAAGGTCTCAGGTTCAAATCCTACCACCACCAAGCTGTCACCCACTGGGCCCTTGAGCAAGGCCCTTAACCCTCAACTGCTCAGTTGTAAGTTGATCTGGATAAGGGCGTCTGCCAAATGTAAATGTCTGAAACTAGTAATGTATTTTTTATTGTACTAGAAACTTGTATATTCTATTCTATTTGTATATTCTATTCTAATCCAAACCATCACAGGGTGGTAGCACACTGAACATTGGACCAGAAAGTCATGAGTTAAAAACCCAGCACTATCAAGCTGGTGGGCTCTTATGCAAGGCCCTTAACAATCAACTGCTCAGATGTAAGTCACTTTGGACAAGGGTCTCTGAACCAGAAACCCATGCAGCATTAATCCCATTCATCGTCCTCAAAGGACAACCAAACCTGGTTTGATATTCACATACATGCTAAATTCCTGCAAAAAGAACAGGCTATTTTCAAACATTGTGTGTCTACAGTGGACTCCCACACTCAAGACTTCTATTAGGTACTTAATGCACCACTGATGTTTAACACGTGTTACCATCAGGCCTACTAGGCACGTTTCATCCGGGAGTGAGACGAGACGCAAGACGATTTACGTTCAGTCATCACTAGAAGGTAATTGAGTGCAGTGTGCAGGCCTCCTGAGCTCCTGTCATATCAGCACCTCGGCCTGCTTTGTATTCTCTCCCAGACCTCAGAAACAGCAGAGTCAGAAATAGAAAGAGAAGCCGAAAGTCACACACAGACACACAAAAATGATCCCCTAAACTCGGTGACTGCACTCATAAAAGGGACACTGTAGATATAGCTCTTTCCTTCCTGCCTGTGTGTTTCCACCAAACTCAGCAGAAAGATTTTCAGAAAGGTGAAAATTGAGTGCAAAAGGTGAGGAAAAACGTTCTATTTGAAATGCAGGTTTGGCACAGGAAGCACTTGCTCCCATACTGACTGATCGAGAGGCTGTGTATGTATGTGTGTATATGTTTGTGTGTGTGTGTGTGTGTGTGTGTGTGTGTGTGTGTGTGTGTGTGTGTGTGGAGCTCAGTGTGGAAGAGGGCTCCAAGGCAACAGGGCAGAACGGAGAGCAGGGCACAGGCTGATGTCTGGCAGGTGGGTGAGCGGTATGTGTGTGTGAGAGTAATGCAGAAGAACAGGACAGATGTTTGAACGAATGCCATGCCGCATTCATCATATACACACACCAAGCAGTCGTGCTCCCTCTAAAAGACTGGTAAAAGGTTACTGAGGATCCCAAGTACTCACTTTAAATCTAAGGTTTGAGCTTCTTAAAGGGAATCTTTTTTTCTTTTGTGCTATGAGGTTTTCCACGTAACCTGTAAGGGTAGCTCAAGGAGGGACCTTAAGAGTGCTGGATACCAATTTCCTAAGAGTGAGCTGCTTCTGGAAATAGGATAGTATTAGTGGTGGATTACTTATGGATTATGGAAGGTTAAAAGGTCAAATGTACTAGCAAAGTAAAAGAATAGCTTCAGGTCCACTTCTGTTCAGGAACAATATTGGAACAATGATCAATGATTTTCTGCTATTTTCACATACTGGTGACGAACGCAGTCTAACACACCAGTATATCTAAGATGATGTGTTTATAATGCAAATGACATGCACTATCTGGAGGAAAAGTTAAAGCCATGATGATTCCCAATTTGTAGTTATAAGAACCTTCATTCGTCTATGAAGATTTGGGAATGTTGAGATTTGGACTCATTTAACCAAAAGGGCAGTAGGAAATTTAAGTACTGATGTAGGTGACTTTAGGAGGCCTGGGTGTGCAGTTAGAATTCATATTCATCCCAAAGACATAAAATAGGAATGAGATCAGATCTCCATTCAAGATCTTCAGATGTCGAACCCATGTAAAAGCACATTTTCATGGCTTCTGGCTTTGTGCAAAGGAGCATTGTCTTGAACAGGTTTGGGTCTTGGAGATTCATTTGACCAGTAGTTCAGAGGTAGTTCAGAGTAGTTCTGCCTCATCCAAAGGTATCCTATACAACTTCCAACTATGATGTAACAGTTTGTAGAAAAAAGTTTGCAGAAAAGTATGGAAAAATCAGAGGTTGTAGAAGTTGTGTATACAAACAAACATATAAACTGGAGCTCGGCAGCCCTCAGATAGGACCTGAAACTCAGCATCGTCTTCGGTTGGAATCTGCATCTCACCGGCGTCCTCGGTTGGAAACTGGATCTGTCAGCACCCCCAGCAGAACTCTGGAGCTGTGCATTACACACATCCAAGCAGAAAGCATGAGGTTGTGCACCTCCCCCAGTAGGGCTGCGGAGCCAGAGGGACAGTTGCCTTAAGAGGTCATCTGATTGGCCATAGTTGGCACATTGAGTGCCTTTAATTGTTCTGTGAACCACTGAAGACTAGGTTTCTAAATCCTGTTGGTCTTGAGTGTGTTCGTGAATAAAGCCCAAGGTTTAGGTGCACCTGCTGGGTCCATAATTTGGCCAGATTAATCTGTTAGCAAGGGGTGGAGAATGGAGGAGGACCCAAAATGCAGGATGACACAGAGAATGCGAATAATAATTCTACTTTATTTAGAAAGTCAGCAGACAAAGGAAAAGGACAAGGCAGAGACACGTACAGTACGTAAACAGTCCAGGGTCAGGCAACTGCACAACACAGCAAGGGAGGCAGAGGCAAAATTCACATTCACAATGAATGGACGGCCATGGTAGGTGAGAGGTAAGGATCCTACACCTGAAAGACATTTTTGGTAGAGTGTCTTAAATAGAGAACTGGTGCATTTAATAGAGCATTTAATTAGAAACCCAGCAGATAAAGGAAAAGGACAAGAGACATGTACAGTTCATAAACAGTCCAGGGTCAGACAACTGGCAAACACAGCAAGGAAGGCAGAGACAAAATTCACAATCCTTAAACAGCACGAATACCAGGCGAGGCAAACAGAGCAATGAAGGCTGAGGAAAAACATAATACAAATAAACCAGAGATCAACCAGGTAATCCAAGATACATGACAGGAATCCAAGACAACGGTATAGGGCACAGGAATCAATGAACAGTTTGGCTAGATTTATGACAGGGCAGCAAAACTGGTAGGATAATCTGGCCATTATCTCTGAAGTCATTAAATTGAATGCAGAAAAAGCGGAAAGATAACCACTCAACCCGGAGTGCACCTGGAAAAACCATAGAGGGAATAGACGGACAAGTAAAGGGAGTAGCTCAGTGCTTTATGGTGCTGCGCTACTGATAGGAAGATCGGTATCATCAAGATGCCGCCTTTGTGTCTATGAGCAAGGCCCTTAACCCTCTGTGCTCCAGGGGTGCTGTATCATGGCTGACCCTGTGCTCTGACCCCAGCTACCAAAAGCAAGTTGGGATATGCGATGAAAGAATTTCACTGTGCTGTAATGTATATGTGACAAATAAAGGCCAATCCAATTTACATCATTGTCAATCCACTCCATTCTTATGAATAGTGGTGGAACGTCCTAGAACACGCCATGAATAGATGATTTTATTATAGAGCATCATGGGAATATTTTTTTAGTAATAAATACCTTGACTGTGTAGTAAAGCTGTTCTTGGTAGCCTAGCAACTTTGCACCTTTGTCATTAATTTGTCATTCTGTGTATAAAACATTTCCTGAAATAACTGCATATGAGCATATGAGCATATGAAATTAAGTGCAGCAAATTATGATACGCAATAGTACTAGTCACGACGCGAAGCCGACAAACACGATACGATACAAATCCGTCGTTCACTAAACAATTTAATGTGTTATTGATAGTATTCCAAGTAAGCCATTCTTCCATCCATAGAGAGTTAAGAGTAAGGTTAGGTTGCTAGGCAACATAATGGATAAAGACATTAAAAAAAGGCACTAATAAACAGCGGTGGATTCCAAATAAAGAAAATATTCACTTTATAAAACATAATAGGAGTGAATTCAAAGAAAAGGGAATGAACGAATGAAAGAGAAAAGGCTTCAAATATAGAATTAATGAGCCAGGACTGAAATCACGTCTCACTCGAGCGACTTTAGGATTGGAGCCTTGTCACTCAAAGGCCACAACCCTGGAGCAGTAGGTGGGCTGTCAGGATGCCAAAATGCCACCTGCCAGCCGCTGACCCATGTCCTTATACTGGGGACCTGGACTTGGCTCTAATAAAATCACTTAGATCACTGAGCAATAATTACTTCAGTTTGGGCTAATTTTGCTTGCATACTTGTCATATCAGTGAGACTGTATTAAATGTGTTGTAGAATATGTATATTACTTTCACTCACGCTTGTCACTGTCCAGATTATGCACAAATCCCAGAATTCCACTTCTAACTGGTATTAATTGGACGGCAAAGTCTGGGTCTACAACTGTAAAAGCTTTTTATGATCCATTATGTAGCATTATTACACTACTTTTTTTTCAAATACTATGTTTTATTATTCAGCCTTCAATTCAATTCAGTTTTATTTGTAAAGCGCTTTTAACAATCGACATTGTCTCCAAGTTGTAGAAAAGAAAAGAATGCTTCAGGATTTTCCGTCATGTCCCTTTAATATCAGCTCAATGTACGAAACAGCTTAATTTCGCTTTCCAAATAATTGCTAAACCCAGAGGTCCACATACTTGCTACTCCCCGAAATGCAATTAGATCACTTTTGTGAACACATGTGCAAATGATCAAATTGCTTAATTGGGTTTCCTTTGGGTTCTCTTTTTTTACTTGCATGAAAATCTGATAATGCTTGAGGTCAAAATTATGTTGCAGAAATGATATGCAATATGCTTGCTTTGACTAAATAATAATTACATTATTATTCAAATTAGGTTTATTTAATTCACATTACTTTTTCATTATTTACTGAGATAAACATTAGTTGTCCCTTTTGTTTTTAGGTAAAAGAAAACAACATATTTTGAAGGTTTGCTTCCAAATAGCCACCTGAAAAAAAAACTTTCTTTTACTAGTTATAGAGTTTTTTCCGACCTGGTTCATCCCAGAGTAGTGCAATAGGATTTGGATGCGGTGACTGGGAAGGCCATTCCAATGATCGGCTCATTGTCTTGTTGTATGGCGATGGTGGATTCAATGAGCCGCAGTTCAGGTGGAATTGCATGGTGTTGAATTACGGAATGGTTGCCATGTTGGTTCCTTTCACCTGGAATAAGCATCCACCCTTACCTGCTCCAGAACAAGCCTAAACCATTAACCTTCCACCTCCATGTTTGAGTGCGGTTTTCTCTCCTGTTCTCTGTCTTATTTAAGTTCTTCTTTTAGAGATAAAAATGTCATATGTGGACTCGACTGTCCAGAGATATTATTTCAAGAGATGTGTATATATATATGGGGCACGGTGGCTTAGTGGTTAGCACGTTCGCCTCACACCGCCAAGGTCCGGGTTCGATTCCCGTCTCGGCCATGTGTGTGTGGAGTTTGTGCATGTTCTCACCGTGCCTCAGGGGGGTTTTCTCCGGGTTCTCCAGTTTCCTCCCCCGGTCCAAAAACATGCACGGTAGGTTGATTGGCACCTTGGAAAATTGTCCCTAGTGTATGAATGTGTTTGTGTGTGTGTGCCCTGCGATGGGTTGGCATTCCATCCAGGGTGAATCCTTCCTTAATTGCCATAGATGCCTGAGATAGGCACAGGCTCCCGGTGACCCGAGGACGATCGGATAAAGCGGTTGAGAGAGGATAGATGAGAAGATGATTGAATGGATGAATGAATATATATATATATATATATATATATATATATATATATATATATATATATATATATATGATATGATATTTGTGATATTACAATACCAGCTTTATCTACACCTATGACATACCACGAATGAAGACGTTATGCTTGCCAGCCAGCCACATCAAAAACATCTTTCATTCGAGCGAGATCATTTGTTAAGAACGCACTTGCCAGTTTTCACAACTTGCTCTCGACGCCCGTCTCATTTTGCACCTGCTGTTTACACCGCGTCAGTTCTCGTAAAAATAACAGACGCAAATCTGTCTGTCTTCACCCTCTTCTTTGTTCTTCTTCCCCTCCTCCCGCCCTCCCCGTGCCTCAAGTGTCTGTCCTTCCATCTCCTACGCGAATCCCTCACTAATCCGTCTTCATTTCCTCTCCTCCACAGCCATCCTTTTGAATGACAATTCCTCCAGTCACTGCACAACTAGGATAAGCACATCCAGGTGCATGGTGGCGTGAAAAAAAAAAAAGCGCCACGATACATTTACATTCGCCCTTTCCTAATGTGACATAATAACTGCATAGCAAAAGGCCCTTTAAAATAAATGTAATAAGGAATTACTACAGAGTCCTATGACAAGCAGTAGCTAAAGCGCTAATGCAGAATTGACACGTGTGCGCTCGTCGTACCAAGGTCAAACGCGGCTAACAATTCGTACCCGGTGTGTTAAAGGTAATGAATTTTAGAAACGATCACTTAATGAGCCGATCGGCCATCCTATTAGGCCAGTCATTTGCAGCGGAATATAAAGCTTAGAGCGCAGCCTGAAAAACGGGCGATCCAGAGAGAAAGTTCAACGCGGCATCCAAATCCTTCATCATCCAAATGCCGCCTCGGGCATGTGCTAAAGTGTTTGACACTAGCTAGAATCGTTTGAAATTGCCCAGAAGTTAGCACAGACCTGTTCGACATTACAGATGAGTGATGATCACTAGCACTTGCTGATTTATATTCTGGGGAGGAAGCGTAAGAAACTTGGCTTCATTATATTTTTAATGATCTAAAGGAATCTGTGTGTGTGTGTGTGTGTGTGTGTGTGTGTGTGTGTGTGTGTGTGTGTGTGTGTGTGTGCGCGCACTAAAAGAGAGAGAGTATGAGTCAAGTTAGTGATGATTTGCTGTGTGACTCATGATTTATTGTGGAGTTGTAGGACTGTAGTTTCAGATAAGTTATGAAGCTAACAGATATGATTTGGAATTTAGATTTGAGACGAATTTATGAAGATTAGAATCCTGAGATTTGGGTCAGGTTTAAAGTTTAAAATTGGCGTGAGCATGCAGTTTCAAGACTTGATACATGACTTGGATTTACAGAGCAAAGACCTGATCCTTAACTCTGAGTTGTAGGTCCAAAACATAGACCCGTAAGACTTGGGTCTAACACTAGAGACTTTACTCAGACTTGAAGAATAGACATATGAAAATTGACCAATTAGATACCAGCTTAGAGACTGCAGACTTGACCCAGATTTACAGTACAGTTACATCCATGAGACTTAATTCTGTCCTGTAGGTCCAAAACTTGAGACTTTAATTGGAGATGCAGCATAGAGATTTGAGAATTGAATAACAACTATAGTAGAGTCGGTCAGTCTCTGACCATTTGAGATTTGACATTATCGTACCTCTTCGAGACCTAAGAAGAGAAGGTACAAAGTATGTCCTGATTCTTATCTCTGATGATACTGTAGTAATTCAATGGTCTTATCAGAATTCAGGCTAGTATAAATATCAAATATTATAATTTTATAGTATTTGCTGGGTAGTTAACAGTGTTGGGAAGGTTACTTTAGAAATGCAATAGTTCAGACTACTGTGTAATAGTTAATAGTACAGATAAAAAATGTACCCTATTCAAAATATAATAAACAGTGCAACTTTTCAATTACTTTATAAAAGTAAAGTACCTGATTACATTTGATAACTTTTTGATTACTTTAATTTGTCCACTAGGTGGCACTCGGAAAAATTTTCTGATTTTTCTGAATCAGATTCAAATTGTTGACTGGTTGGGATGTGAACAGAATTTTTGTCAAGCGGGGGAAGAGAGGAGATGGGGGGGGGGGGGGGGGGGGGGGGGGGGGAGGTGCTTTTTTGGGGCTTTGGGATTTGTAATCTATAACATTTCAAATGTAACTGTAATTTAATTACAAGTTTTGTTCGAATTACTGTTACTTTAATTTTTTTATTACAAAAACTAATAAGAAAAAAATTAGTGGTAAGCACGTTCGCCTCACACCTCCAGGGATTCGATTCCTATCTCGGCCATTTGTGTGTGGAGTTTGCATGTTCTCCCCGTGCCTCAGGGGTTTTTTCTCCGGGTTCTCCTGTTTCCTTCCGGTCCAAAAACACGGTAGGTTGATTGGCACCTTGGAAAAATTGTCCCTAATGTATGAATGTGAGTGTGAATGTGAGTGCATGCCCTGGGATGGGTTGGCATTCCATCCAGGGTGTGTCCTGCCTTAATGCCCATAGACGCCTGAGATAGGCACTGGCTCCACGTAACCCGAGGCAAGATAGGATAAAGCGGTAGAAGATGAATGAATGTTACATGTAACTAGTTACTCCCCAACACTGGTAGTTACTGAATTTTACAGGTGCATTGAGTGAATGTTGGTAACAATTTCCTGTGTTCATAATCAGCTAAACTATGACTGTTTTACTCTGGAAATCCCTAATCAACAAGCATTGCAGTTTGGGTGCGAGACTAAATCCTCATATAATTAGCTCCCTTGAGTGACTCTGATCAACAGGCTTGGCATGACTATCGGGCCTTTGGGCCTGATAAAGAGCATTGGGTATGATTAATGGACCACCGTGTTAACCCACTGCCTTTTGATCATGGTTATCTGACTTTTAATCTTCACCCGCTGATTCTGGAAATGATTAGCACATTTCTGGCACACGAAGCACCATGTAGAACCTGAATAAACTCACCAGGCTACCACTGTCCCTTTAAATGTGGGTCTTTCTAAACTAATCCTGTACTAGGTACGTGGGTTCGCTGTGTGAAAGTGTGCCACTCACTTGTCTGGCTTTCCAGGGACTTGGAGGCGAAGGCGGCATTTGTTGGCGCTTTGGATTTGGTCTTCTTTGATGCGGATGAGCCTTTGCAGGGCTAAGCACCAGTCTTCTGCCACAGTGGTGTTTAGATTCTACACAACCAAACCAGAAACACAAACACAATAAATATTAATAAACTATCTGCTAACATTTGATTTGAAAATGAATAAAACATTGGAAGTAATTTTTTTTCCTTCTTGCTTAGTGCATTATGCGAGCACAGACACACAGACAAATTTCAAAATACACTATAACAAATACTGTATAGCTAGCATTATAATACAATATAAGAAATGCAAAGTGTTATAATACATTAGAAAACAAACATGCTGTCATAATACACTCATATATGTGGATAGTGTCATAATGCACTGGAACACACATAATATATATGATAAATAAGATATAAAATATATAAGTATATAATATAAATATATTATGACACATAAGGCTAGTGTCATAATACAGTATAATACATATGGCTAGTGTTAAAAAATATTAGAAAACTACATGTGGCTAGTGTCATATAAACTATAATACACATGGCTAGTGTTATAATATACTACAATGCATATGGCAAGGGTCATAATACACTATGATACATATGGCTAGTATCATAATACATTATAATACATGTGGCTAGTGTCATATACATTATAATACATATTATTAGTGGCACAATACACTATAATACATGCCATTAGTGTTACATTACACTTTTACACATATGTGTAGTCTCATAGCATGTGGCTACTGTCATAATACACTACGAATCCCATGGTAAGTATCATAGGTATACATATGGCTAGTGTCAATGTGATATAATACCTATGGCAAGTATCATAATGCATTATAAGACATATGGCTAGAGTCATAATACACTATAATGCTAGTGTCATAATTCAGTTTAACACATATTCTAGAATCATTATACACTGTAATACATATAATACACTATAATGCATATGGCTAGTGTCATAATGCACTATTGCTGTTTACATATTGATACACAAACCTACAGCCGCCATTATAAACCATTATAGCTTTATCATGAATCCTGGCTACACAAAACGTCTTTCCACATGCGCCGTCTCATTGTTAGCTGATGTACAAGGCTACGTCTCCCAAAAATAAAATAGTAATAAAGTGAAGCACTGAACCTCTTGCAAACACAATTACTCCTTATTCCCTAAAGCCAAATCCAATCGAAATCCTTCTGCAATATCAAAGAGATTGTGGACTTTTTTTTTTGCTTCTTCTTTTTTCCTCTCCTTCATTCTGTTTGCTAGAATTTCTCGATAGACATCATACACGATCAGCCTTTCGGGCAAAAGTCAGTCATTTGGAGCGAAGCCAAAAGAACTTCAGTGCGAGAGATAAAGTGAAAAACCTGGAATTGTTTCCGCCCGTCTAGAGAGAATAAAGGAAAGGCCCCTTTTACATATTTTTCGACATGGAGTGGAGACTCGGGGGAGACGGCCTGGTTTCGTTTTCAAAACCACACAGCCGATGTCAAGCAGATTTTCCCAATTATGAATTGATGATCTGTGCGGTCGCTTCCTGATCTTTGATGACATTTTAATTGCAGTTGAAAATTTCCGTTCGGAGGACTCCTCCGCTTGGATGCTTACCTGAAAGACTCCTCTCACTCTCGCTCAAGGCTTATATGCGGAGGCTTATATGCTGGTTTTTAATAAATATCATTATATGCTCTCATTTGTTGAGCTGTTGAGGTTGCAGACGTGGTGGTTATTTTATTTGAGTTTATTTATTTATTTATTTATTTATTTATTATAACCAAATTAAAAATTCCCTGATTCTGAGAGTAAGGTGTTCCTGTTCCTTTCCTTGCTTAGGGTCTGATTGATTTATTCCAATACCCTACAGTACCTCTGGGTGGAGTTCTCTTTATCTCTGTACACGAGGATGATTCCAGGTGAACAACCTAAATATCCATGAAGTTACTTGGAAGTTACTATGGATTTGGACTGTAATCAACATCAACAGTCTACTAACATGGCTCAGGACCACAGGTGTGCTACCCTGTGCAGGGGCCTCATCAATGTAATAAACTGTAATAAATGGACATCCGGGGCCACTGAGAGGAGGATGGTCTCCCTTTGAGTCTCAAAGCTTATTCCTCATGCCACCTCAAGGAGTTTTTCCTTGCTACTTTACAGTCGCCACTGACACGTTTATTAAGATCAAACTGACAATTATAAGGAAGAATCTTATACATTGTTTTACAGCAGCTTTATCTATGTAAATTTAAGACAATTGTTAATAGTGCTACACAGTTGAAAAAAATAGATTTGAATTAAAATCAAAGACCGGTTTGTTACCTCCTATATTCTGCTTAAGTCGTGGATCAAAGTCACACTGCTGGACAAACTATTTTTTTATTTGACTGTCTAAGCTTGGAAAATTAAATTAAAATGGTTTAGAGATGACTGAGACTATGACATCACCTTGAAATGGAAAACACCGACATGCTGGGTGTCATTTTATTGATAAAAAAAAAAATTATATATATATATATATATATATATATATATATATATATATATATATACTATATATATATATATATATATATATATATATATATATATATGGAAGATTTCTTCACTAAAACACATTCTTTGTAAGTACAAACATACTTTCTGATTCTTGTACAATTAAGTACCTTCAGTCAATATCATATTAAGAGAATGCTGAAGGCAAAGCAATTTTATTGAATATTTATTTCTAATTAATTATCTTGATGCCACACACACACTATAAAATGTCCAACAGGTTTTGGAGACTTGACCATAAGATTTGTATGAGCCTATTAGACATCCAATTCCACAGTCAGACTCCATTAATAACCTAATAATAAAAACCTAATAACCATAATAACCTCCATTCTTCTAGGAAGATGTTGCATTAGATTTGCTTGATTCTTCATCCCAGCCACAAGGATGGTAGTACTAATGTAGGGTGACCTTTGCCTGACCTTGTTGTCAATGTATTTTTTTTGCAATTCCTTCATTAAAATCTACCTCAGCTGCATTTGTTTTGATTTACATTAATGGAATTAGGCAGACGCAGTTATCCAGAGCGACGTACAAATGAGCAAATGAGGGTTAATGGCCTTGCTCAAGGGCCCACTAGTGGTAACTTGGTGGTGGTGATTGGGATTTGAACCTGTGATCTTCCAGACCAAAGTCCAATGACTTAACCATTGAGTTCCCTCCTCCCTATTGAACTCTTATTCTATGACAAAAAAGTGATTATTATGTAATGACACAGACACAAGCGATGTGTGTACCTGGTATGTTCCCTGTAAAGTTCCCACCAAAGAGGTGACCTGCTCCACCACAGAAAGGTCGTGCTGCAGTTCCTGGAGTTCTTGATAAAGCCGTGGAGGACCCAGGATCACTTTACCTGTCAATCACATATAATCTCATTTAGACTCTCAATTAAATCCAAGCATTACAATATTAGGCTTCAATATTATAACTAACTAAAAATAAATAACTAACAGATTTTGGTGCCCGAATAACATAATGCTTTTCCGGTAGTAGAAAAAGAACACGAATTAGGAACATAAAATATGTTTTTGAGTCAATTATCAAATTTATATAAAAAAAAAAAAAAAAAAAAAAAAAAAAAAAAAAACATCCGGACTGAGTGGAAGAATAGATTGTGAAAATAGATTTTTTTTTCAAAATGAAAGCACTGCAGCATAAAGCATGATGCATTGCATCATCGTCCGGATAATGATCTCGCACTAATTGAGGCATCGTTAAGTCATTTATTTTGCAAATGCTATAAAAGTAGCAGGGAAAATTACAGCCAGACAGGATTCAGATAGATGGGATGAAGATAGGCGGGGGGATTTGCAACTCCGGAAACTGTCAGGCGCTTGAATGATTATGGAATGTACTGTACAAGGGACTAGTTACACAACAGTGCAGGTAGATGTCGAGATTTCAGCATGAGTATGAGTATGAGCAAGGGCTTCTCTATAGGCTGTGATCAACTGAGGATGAGAGGAGAAATCGGAAACGAAGCACAATGTACAGCTCGCTGCGCACAGTATGCCTGCAAACAAGCGTGAAGGTATTTTCCCATTAATATTTATAACACCGAAGTAAAATAGAAGATGTAGCAAAAGTTTAGCGAAGCACACGCGGTTTCAGAGGCACGTTAAAAAATCGTTATTTATTAAATAATAGTGAGAGACATGTGCCATAAAATAATGGGGGAAAAAATCAGCAAGGGTACAGCAGCTGGGATGAAACATACTGTACTATGGATGGAAAAAGGGTATGAAAGCACACCATTTCCTGTTTTCTCCTTCTGTTTGCACTGACATGGAATTTTGAGTCTTGAAAACAGTTTAAAGAGGTTACAGAGGACAATAATGAAAATAATGACGCATTCTTAGCCCTTACCACGATATTTTAAAGGAGCCTAGCTTTTGCTCCTGTACAGGGATGTACTGGAACATAAGTGCATTTTCACTGTGGATTTGTGACTTTTGGGAAAGGGAAAGTGTGGATGTGGATCGTTTCTAGACTGTAAGCTCAGATGTGTCCGGATTAGTGTAGACGTAGCTGTCAGCGATCCCTTAGCCATACCCCCCTCTAGCTCCAAGTATTCTCATTCAGCTTCTCCCCACCGGAATCCTTCCTTCTCCTGCACATCCAGTTCTCCCGGTCTCTGCTAGACTCCTTGTTCAGTTAAGTTCTATTCTTCCTGAGCTTAAACTATGTTTAAAATGTCATTTTCTAGTTTATGTTTCAATAAACTACACCTTTGGTTTTGCTTCAGGTCTCTGTCTCTCGGGGAATCATGACAGGAGACCGGATTAAACAAAACCTCCATGGATCCTCAGACGGCTCCAACCATTGATCCAGTCAAGGAGCTAGTTGCCATGCTCTGCGAAGCCTTCACTGTGACTCCGACTGGCACAGCTGTGCCGTCCGCCTCAGCCGGCCCTATGGCACTTCTGGCTACTTACTCAGGCGAGGCGGAAACGTGTGGTGGCTTCCTCCTTCAAGTCAACCTCTATATCAAAGTGCAACCTGTTATATTCCCTACCGAATGCTCCAAAGTAACAAGTACTAATTTCCCTATTAACCAGCAAAGCATTTCGATGATCAACATCCATTTCGAATGACCAAGCACCATTATCAACCACTACTCCCATTTCATGGAAGACTTTGTGGAAGTATTCATTATAGCCACAGGAGCACCCATTCCCTTCTCCCCCAAGTATCTTCCTCGGGGTACAGTCTCTAATTCCAGTTCATGCTCAGCCCAGTAGAATGGTCCATCGAGAAGATCCGTACTGCTACTCTCACAAACCCTGCTCCTCCATAATGCCCACAGGGGAGGACTTTCATCCCCAACTACTTGTCTCCCAGGCAGTGGTCAAAGGACTCTCTCCTTCCTCTGAGCTAGCTATTCGTGGCCCATTATAATCAGGGATGTCCAGGTATGTAAAAGGCTGCTCAGTCTGTGCCATGTCCAAAACACCTCAACACTTGCCAGTGGGGAAACTAGTCCCGCTGCACATTCCACAATGACCTTATTGGTCCCATATTAGTATTGATTTTGTCACGGCCTTACCTAACTCTGATGTTAACACTGTATTCTTGTGGCAGTACAACGCTTCTTTAACACCTGCAGAAATGGCAGAAATGCTCTTCCAGCATATGTTCCGCAAATATGGCCTACCTGGGGAGATTGTACCTGACCACTGTCAGCACCTCCCATGTCTAGAAAGCATTCTTTAAATTAGTCCGTGTCACAGTTAATCTGTCCTCTGGTTATCACCCACAGATTAATGGCCAGACCAAGCATAAGATCCAGGAACTAGAGCTCTATCTCCAGTCATACGGCCATCAGGACAATTGGAACCGGTCCCTCCCGTGGGCCGAGTATGTGCAAAACTTCCTCCGTTAGGAAAACTCAGTTTTAGTGCATGTTCGGTTTCCAACCACCGCTGTTCGCCTCCAATGTTCCAGCTGTGTACTACTTGTTTTGAGAGCTTGAGATAGTCTGAGAGGTGGCACACAACCAGCTGCAGAGAGCCCTCAGAAATACATTCCCTGGAGATTGGAAGCACTTACCTTTCACCCCAGTGATAAAGTGTGATTGTCCACAGGATCTACATCTCTGACTGCATTGCAAGAAGCTAAGCCCCTGCTACATTGGACCATTTACCATACAGAGGCAGATAAACTACATGTCTTATCAGCTCCAATTCCCTCCCAGGTACCACATCCATCCAACATTCCATGTGTCACTCCTAAAGCCATTTTCTCCCTCTGCCTTATATAACTCTAGAGCGCTGAAACCAATCCCCCTCTCCCCATGGTGATGGCCAACCCTCCATCTACTCGGTCAGAAAAATCCTAAATTCGCAGAGCTTTGGTTCCACTCTCAAGTATCTCACTGACTGATCAGAGGATTGCTCGCAGCTTCCTAGGCAGGATGTGCTAGACCCAATGCTCCTGGAGGAATTTCAACACCCTAGCACCCAGATACTGTGGTGGCCCCAGTGTCATGTTAGGGTGTCTGGAGCCGCCCCTGGAGGAGGGGATACTGTCACTGATTCTCACTGAGCTTGCAAGATGTTTAACATTTTGTGTTGTGCTTTCAGTTTCAATAAACAACACAGTTGACTTAATTCCTGCCTCTGTTTCCTCGTGAATCATGACAATAGCCTCAAAAACAATTGTAAAGTAATAGTTTTTAAGGGTGAAAAAAGCAAAACTATATACGCAACTGTTAAATGTCATTTTTTTATGCACCATATCAATGTTTAGTACAATAGTTTACTCAGTTCACATGTCTACTCATTGTAATTCAGTACTTGCTTTTAGTATTCAAACTGCCTCAAAGCACAAGTGTAGTCATGCTATTGTTAATAATGCCTTATTGTATATAATTAATGACTGTTTATCATAGGCATGATGCAGTAGTGAGCCATCGATCCAATCATATGTCGGCATTATGAAGGTCAAAGACGTTTTGCGGCACCTGCAGTATTTTTGGCATATGGGCTATGATGCGTGATACTGTACAGTAAGCTTAACCAATTAGACTTCAATCTGTCCATTTGGAGGCCCTCATCCAATCACATAAGCATTTTAACGCTCTGTGATTTTGTCATACTTTGTATCCATTAAAAACAAAATTCTATATAACATCAATCTAATGGCACAACCGATTGTTGTAGTCAAAGCCGCCATTGACTACAACTCCCTGAACACACACACACACACACACACACACACACACACACACTCTCAATCTCACACCCTCTCAGTCACATAGTTTCTAATGATGCACACCTGTTCTTAATTACATACAAAACTACTCATGCAGGATTTTTTCCTTTCACACTCCACATGACGTATTAAGTATTTAAAGATGAATGTGGTCCACGACCGTGTTATTAGGGCTCCATGTTCCTGCCTTTGAGATAAAACATCATAAACTACATCAGTATTACAGGTTAGTTTAAAATGATTTGTACGCAGGTTGTGCAATAAATGAAAATACATTAAATAAACACACACACACACACACACACACACACACACACACACACACACACACACACACACACACACACACACACACACACACACACACACACACACACACACATATATATATATATATATTTGTATTGCTCACAAACATATACAGTAGAATACACATTGAAATGCTGATCATGGCTACTTAAAATTTATATATAAAGGACTATAATAAAGCAAGTGGTTACACATGTGAAAAAGTATTTAACAAATTAAGCAACAAAAAAAATTATCTAAACAAATATTTTACCAAAAAAAAAAAGAAACAAGAGTGAAATGTATAGACAAACAAAAGACAGAGATTGAACAAACAGATGCTACTATGTAAAAAAGATCAATTTAATTTTAAAAGAAGTAGAAAGAAAATAGAGATAAAAAAAACAAGAATAGAAATGATTATTAGAAGGTAGCCATTGTGAAAAGGAAAAAATATGCTAAAAATATGCACGAAAAATACAGTCGAACCCCCGAAATTCACAGGGATTTCTTTCCCAAAGCACCAGGAAATGTCAGACCATAAATTTTGAATGTGGTCAAAAAATATGCTTATAAATGCCTATTTTGATGGTTTAAAATATAAAGACACCCCAAAACAATTCATTTCAAACTCAGCTTAATACATTACCCTTTAAAAGAAAGGTAAAGGCGTATACGGTACAGTACTGCACTGCTGTGTGTCCCGCAGTGCTAGAATGTTATATACCCTGTATGTACTATCATTCTTGTAAGCGCATTTTCTTCGGTATGTCTTGTTGCTTTCTTTGGTATAAGTAAATACAGTAATAATTTAATTTAATAAAAATAATGGCTTCAATAATGAATGCTATGAAAATATGAGTATAGCTATAATTGCAGATAAACATGAACAATTATTAATTAGTTTTTAAGGAAAAATAAGTGAATGACAGAGACCCCCCCCCCCACACACACACACACACACAGTGCTTGTGCTCATTCTCTGTATTGTCATTGGCGAGTGTTGTGTCATAAATCACACATATTTGTACTACAGTTTGAGACCATTTTAGACATAAAACAATAATAATTTTCCAGCAATGTTCAGTGTTTCAAAGGTAATTTTCTTCTTTTAAAACACAGTGAAATGCCGTCTCCTAAATTATGTAGATTTTTAAATACTGGAACGTATGATTTTCCAATTGAAGAAATCATCATTTAGACAAGAGCTTTTAGACTTTCCATGTTCTGCATTGAAGCCTGTTGTTTCCACACAAACAAGTCGCTGCATCTTAAAAATGCATCAACTTTTATATATTCGGGGGGTGGGGGGGCGGTAGCCCCAGGTAGATCTTTTTCCCTAAACTTTCTTTTTCCCTTTTTTTTTGTATAACAACTTGGAGCAAGAAAAGCCTATTAAAAATGATTTGATATTTCCCACCCTTAACAAAAAGAATACAGAATGCAGATCAATACTCTATTGTTTGTGGAAGAACACAGTCTAAAACTGAAGCGAGAAATAAAAACAAAAGAAAGAAAAAGTGAAGTTTTAGAGAAATATGAAGGACTTGAAGGGCGGAGGACAGAATGCAGGTGTCTCATTAGATGTGAAATGTGCCATCGATTTGAAATGCCCGCCCTCCATCCCACTTTTTTTTTCCTGGAGTACCCAGCTTGGGGGAATCGATAGCAGGGGAGAGTCCAGCATGAGAAGTATAATTAAATCCCAATGGTGGATTCAGTGGCCAGAGAAGTGTCTGGCTCTGTCACTGCCTCCATGTCCACATAATCAAGTGGCCTGTGTGTGTGTGTGTGTGTGTGTGTGTGTGTGTGTGTGTGTGTGTGTGTGTGTGTGTGTGTGTGTGTGTGTGTGTGTGTGTGTTTGGGGGAGAGGGTTAGATACCATACCCAAACGAAAGCCTGACGGAAGGACAAAACTTCACCTTTATCCTCCAATTCTATTTTATGATGATTTATCCCCTTTATCCCACACTCAATTTACACTCTCTGATTGCATTTTCTTGCATGTTTTTTCCATCTTCATATTTTATTTATAACCTAATCAGCTCTTTTTCCCAAAAGTATTGGTACACCAGACATTTTCCAGCCATATGTGGTTCTTCTGCAAAGTGTGGGTTGCCACAAGGTGCACAATTGTCTAATATTAACTGTTCGCTTGAGCTCCAGAAGAAAAACCCAGCGTGACAATGCTCCTGTGCACCAAGGTAGCTTTGTGAAGATTTACCTGCTTTACTTGAGACCTCCTGCTATAGCGATCCAACCCTTTTGAACACCTTTGGAATGCTTTGGATGCATTGGAAGCCTGAATTAGAAACCTGCGGGACCCAACGAGAATGAGTTTCGGCGCGGGACATGATTTGATGGCTGATCGCGGGTGGGGTGCGGATGTCGGGAATATATTCATGTGTGTGCGGTTTGCGGGAGAATACTATTATTCGCAGGACTCCCGCAAAATGGTCTTAAAGAAAACTATAAATGTATATACTATATTATATAATATATATATATATATATATATATATATATATATATATATATATATATATATATATATATATATCTAAAAAAAAACAAATAAAGTGTTATGAATCTACTGCAAAAAGCAACAATGTCAACTAAAATGAAAATAAACAATATACAGGCACAAGGTCAGGGGCGAAAATAACATATTTATGCATGTGCGGGCGAGGGAGAGGGACAAAACTTAAATATTGTGAGCAGCAGCGGGGCGAAATAACATATTTTCGCGGGAGCGGGCACGAATGGGACAGAAAAATCCATCTGGCACAGGTCTCTAATTGGAATGCTCATTCCAACCCAGGTCCCCTCAGAAAGAAACAATGTTACTGAAAAACTATTTTTTGCCACTAAAAATCTTATTAAATGTTACAAAATACTGTAGAAATGATAACTTTAGAATACCAATTTTAAATCATCCAAAAAATTCATTCAAACCTTTTGACCAGAACTTCATGCGGTTCTGTTTTTCCTGTCAATTTTATGGAATTACAATGACTCCGCAATTGAATGGAAATCTCTTCCTTTGTCTCTGTCTCTCTCTCTCTCTCTCTCTCTCTATTTCACAATTCTCATTTCTATCCATTTTTCATGCTCTCCAACATACCAAGGCATTCTTCTACAGCCAGACTGACACTGGTGCTGCTAAATCAATAAGTCAGCACGGAGATATCCGCTCCCGCTACTGCGCCAAGGGCTTGGAGGCCGCCCTGGACACGGCCCTGCTGCCGAATGTGCAGTGCTGTAATCCAGCCTAATCCAGTTGCTGTACCAAGATTAGGTTTTCAGCCAAACACATTCTCTCCCACACAATCTCTTACGTGTTCAGGGCAGGAATGTGAAAAAAATAACATGCATTCTCAGAGTCTTTTCATTCTATCTGCATTTAAAAATAATATTCTATTGAATGGTTTATAACAATCATGGTTTATTTATAACAAACTCAAACCTAATTACAAATCGGGAAATGTAATAAAATTTGTAAGTCAAATAAACTAGTAAAAAAAAAAGATCTAGATTTTTCCAGGTAACTAAATCTATACATGGATTATGAATACAGGGAAGATCTGGACAGATTTTTGTGGACATAACATAGGACCAAATGATTAATTCCACATTTACAGATTATTTGTTGCTATAAAAACTTCCACTCCTCTGGGAAAATAGCAAAGAACTGGGCATGACCCAAACGAATGCCTCAAGGATGAACGTGAACGCCCCAAGCCTTCTCACCTCACAGTACATGCCATTACAAAATACACTTTTACCTGAATGTAAGCACATTTCCATCTCTTCACACTCCAGATTGTTATAACAGCAAATGTTCAAAAAACGTATATATTATATAAGTAATATAATATATTATATATATATATATATATATATATATATATATATATATATATATATATATATATATATATATATATATATATATATATATAACTATATATATATATATATACTACACTACTACATCGTATAAAATTTAGTTTTTTTTTTCATCCTCTCAATATCCTATCAATATGTTTTTTTTTATACATGCATTTTCTTGCATTTTCCAAGTGTACTATTCTCATCTTCTGAATGGACACCTTCATTTTTTTCCCAGCCATATGTGGTTCTCCCCTAAACTGCTCCCACAAAGTTGCAGGGACACAATTGCATCAGAGGTGGATGTTGTAGCATTCAATTTCCCCTTCTCTAATCAGAGACTCAAACATGTTCCACCATGACCATGTACAAAGCCAGCTCCATGAAGATACAGTAGGGTTTACATGGGTTGGTATGAAAACTGTGAGTGGACTCCTATAAAGCTCTGACCTCAACCCTTTTAAAGCCCTTGGAGCGCAAATGGAAAGTTGACTTCAACTAAGGTCTTATCAAATACCCCACAGTCACTACCTGACATTACTAACACCCTTGAGCCAAAAGTATGTTGGTTGAAAGTCTTGCTACCTTGCAGAATGTTAACATTACTTATCATAATTAATGTCCTTATTCCTAGTAGTCATCTATTTCAGCCAACAATTCAACCTTCAGTAATTCCTTCAACATGAATGTAAAATTGTGAGAAACTCTTCATACTAACCTAACTAGAATTAAACGCCATTATTGCATGCAAGCCAGCGTACATTTGCAGGATTTAGCAGACACTTTATCCTGAGCATCTTACAGGTACTCCAGAACAAATAAGGGACTTAATTAAGGAATAGTAAGTTTACAGAGCTCCGGGACTCCACAAAGCTCCGCAAACTAGCTAGCTGATAAGGCTTTTTCTGTACTTTCAAATTTGATATTAGCTATTCGAAATTCAAATTATTGTGTCTAGTATTTAACATTTTTATTCATATGTATAAGCAAGATACCTTGTGAAATGTTTATATTGGCACTTAAAATTTCCCTCAGGCTATACTCGGCCTGAACAATTAAAATATTCAGAAATACCCACTGTCCATCATAACTGAGACATTATTTATACACAGAACCCGAATGGCACAATTGTAAAACATACACTTGTAAACAACATATCGGTAAATATTAATATTCCTATGTATTATTCTGTAAATAGTGAATATTAATATTAATATTCCTACTCCTATATACAGTGCATTATTATTTCATTTTCAGTCTTTGTTATATTATTATATATCCCATCCATGTCTGTATTTTCTTCGGCACTGCAATTCCTCGTGTGTGTAAAAACACTTGGTAACAAAGCTATTTCTGATCCTGAAAAGCTCCTATGCCGGAATGAAATCCCTCCCTAAAGAAATAATGTAAATCCATTCCAGGCGAGCAAATATTACTTTTAAAATGATAATACAACTAGGATGCCCTAATATTATTTAATAATAGCATTTAATAATTCACGATGCCACATATAATGCTTTCATATCTAAAAGAGGAAAACCTTCTTCCTTTGGGTACTTTACCTTTGAGAAGAGTGGATGCTGCCGTACTTAAAGTTCAGCATTTCCACACTAAATAATAACACAGCACTATATAAATGTAATACAAAAGACGTACTACGATAAAGTTTGTACAGAACAGTGTACGCGATGCTGTTCTGTAATGAATATTAACAAAACAGAGACAACGCTAAGACAACTCTCCCACTATGAACGCAACAGGAACTGAAGGGTTAACTGGCTGCGTGAAATTTATATCACTCGTAACCTGAAATTTTACCCATAAGCCTATGCAAATTATTTTGGGTATCCCGAATTGTAAACTTAATTACTCGTATACTGGTGCACTCGTAAGTCGAGGTTCCACTGCGATATTTTTTTTCTTAGAATGCATCTACCCATACAAAATGTTTACAAAGTTGTTCATTTGTTTGTTATTTATTTATTTCCTCCTTTTTTGCCATGACACCGTGTGTGAAGCCTGATTCAGCAAAGAATCAAAAAAGAAAAAAGAAAAAAAGAGCCAGCGGAGGTTTACATCTCTATACAGCATGCAGCACAAGTCCCTGAGCTTCCTGCAAGAACCATTCCATCAATAAATTAGGGCACCAGGGCTTGCAGGAGATGAAAAATGAGTCCATTTCTGAGGTGTGCACGGGGAGCATGGGATATGTTTTGGGCCCAGGCGTCCCGCAGAGTGACATCATACGAGAGGGGAATTGTGATGACGGGCTGAGCGAGTAAGCGTGTGAGTGTGGGTTGCTATAAATAGCGGTACGTGCAGCAGAGATGTCTGTCAAGAGCAGCGCACAGTGGAGCAGCGGAGCCTAGGATATGATGGCAAAGCGATGGCTTAGAGACGCATTAAACTCAAGTGTACTCGGATCAAATGGGAAAAAGAGCAAGAGGGATAACCCTGTTTTCACTAGCGAATGACAAAGTGACAGGTGATCATGCTTAGAGAGAGTATCTATAGAGATATATATAGATAGGAGAGAGAGATTATATATATAGATAGATATATATTATATATATATATATATATATATATATATATATATATATATCTATAGATATATAATATATATATATATATATATATATATATATATATATATATATCTATATATATATATATATCTATATATATCATATATACACACAGTACCACATGGTTTCAGCAATAGTGACAAAACATTTTTAAATTGAAATTTCTTTCCAAATGTAAGACATGTAAAAGCGACAAAGCAAAGCTTGGACGAATCTATATTTTTACATACACACATATATATATTTTACATACACACACACACACACACACACACACACATATATATACCATATATATATATATATATATATATATATATATAATATATATATATATATATATATATATATATATATATATATATATAGATCAAGTGTACAGGTAACTACAATATCAGTCCCTCTACCGCAACAACAGACAATACTATAATTGGCATGAGTGACTTGTTTCATCAGGAAATATACATTAAGAAAAATAAAAATAAAGCTAATCGCTGGGAACAAATAGGAAGCTGCAATTTGCAAAAGAACTCATCATCATCATCATCATCATCATCATCATCATCATTTCGGCTGCTCATTTATCCGGGTTTGGGACGGGCACTAGGAAGGAACTGGCTTGTGCACCACTAGTGGCTGGGCAGACTGAGCAATTGGGGCTTTGCTCAAGGGCCCACTAGAGGCAGAAAAAAGGTTAGAGGAAATTGGTACTTTTCCTGTAACTGGAAATAGAGGAAATATTCTATAGAATGATAATCATACACATTACATTTGTGGTCTATCATTTGTTCATTGTTCCACAAAATTTCCCCATGTCAATGAGATAATTCAATCAACAACAACAAAAATAGAGAAAAAAAAAACGCTTGCAGTAAACTATTCAGCAAATTCCATAAGCGGAGAACACAGTGACCAATGTCTAGGGAGGGATCAAAAGAGTAAAGTAAAGCTTACCTAGGGTTGAAGAGGTGCCTGACCTTTTGACACCTCCCGGTTGGAAGAGGGCGTCCTTGCCGACCTCAACTACCTGGACGTGCAATAAGGGGGCATTCCACTTCATGGAGTACTTGGGTCCTACCGGAACCAGACTGCTGATGTCTGGGGGACCCCTAGTGGCAGAAGAAAAAAGAAATCCCCGTCAAACAGCCGAGGAACATTGTTGACGACCCTCCACTCCTTCTCCTTAATGAATTGTTCAGTGTCCTTTGGTGAAGTGGAAAGTGACGGTAGATTTCAGTAACAGAGCTATTCTTGAAAGGATTACAAAGGACATCTAAGTCCATTTCAGAACAGCAATGCTAGAAGTTCTCGGCAAGATTTTTTTTTATAGATGTAAGGGGAAGCAATAACATTTTTAATTGCGTAATTCAAAAGAAATAGACCTAAGGAATTGGTTTAGCAACGTTCTGCTTTCTGGCAAAGCACTGAAAAATTCACTTTCCTCTTGCAGCCTTCTTGGTCACTTATATTATATAAGTCACAGCCATTTCTGAGGTAGTGAGCAGAAAAAAAAATAATTACGGAGCACAAACGAAATCTGGACAGCATCCCGGAAAACATTTTAAATAAGGTTCTGTCAGAAGTAAAATAAATAAACAAATAAATAAAGCAAGCCCCCAGTGGTGTCGTAAAAAGAAAGGGGGGAAAAAAAGAAAAAGCTCCAGCGTAGGATTGAATTTATAGTACGGCCCAATCCTAATTCACTGTGTCTTGATTTCACTTCTCTACACATGCCAGCTGAGCCTTTTGGACCTCATTGATTTTTTGCTAAGAGTGATATATGGAACGGAACCAAGTCGGAATATTTTAGTTCACTCTTTTCTTATTAGGAAGCGAATACACATGATGCCATGGTACTACCTCTATGATACAAAGAATGACACAATGATTATAAATGTGCCAAAGATCTATGGGAGGTATTGTTAAACATGAACATCAAGATGTAGCTGAAGGTGTCTTCTCTTGGAAAGAAGCACTAAATAGTATTATTAATCATAATAGGTGGCCTGTGAGCAAGGTCCTTAACCCTCAGTCCTCCAGGGACCCTGTATTATGCTCCTAACATCTTTGGGATATGCGAAAAAGGAATCGGACTCTGCTGCAAAATACATTTGGCAAGTATAAAGTGCCTTTCTTTGATTTTAGCTTATTGGATTCACTTTAATATAAAGCTCCAGCATAATTCATTTTGAGCCAATTGTTAACGGTAAACAAACCGAAAATTAAGCCTGAATTTGTCATAACGTTCTCTGTAAAAGAGAAGGCAGGCTTAGTCATGCTAAACCATTTAGAACATCTGGCCCTGTATATAACCTTTATTCATATTGGAAAACCAGGCGAGCCCTAAAACACAAAAGAAAGTACACATTCAGCTAATCACTGGAATAATAGCCATTGTTTTCTTCAACAACAGAGACCCTTGATCATACCAGTATAATGACTAGGTTTTTTCAGCCAGGGCTTTTCTAAACCCCCAAAGGGACTTTGATAATATTCATTGCCTGACATTTGTCATACGTCTGTTGGACAATTTCCACCCAAAACAGGACAGACAGAAATGTACGAGGTGGTATCAAACATTTCAAGACTAATGCTGCTTTTGTGTCCACGTGCATTTCCAAGTCTGCACAGCAAACAGTGTAATTCAGTGTGAAACCAGGTAATATCACCGCAGAGAAGTTTGACCATACGTACGTTTGTAATACGGTTATGCAGCAACGTTTCCTATAGGGGCTTTTTGAGTGGTGCACACACGGAAGAACATCACCAAAGCTCAGGAAAACTTTCAACAATCTCGGCCCCCGAAAATGACAAAAACATTAGGTACACCACAAAAAGAAGACTAGGACACATTGCTGAAGTGTCAGGAACACTTGAAGTGCTGTATCGCTGTTCAAGGGCACGATGATAGTGTGCGAATGTAGACAAATAAAGTGTTACTGAGCCAAGCTAATCTCGAACGCCTTTGATACCATATCGTATTTATCTCCCGAGCTTGAATTTCTTGCAGTGTAGAGTTCTGGAAAGACATGCACTGCTTGAAAGCCAATGTTTAGCACTGCCGGAACTATTTAAACAGTAGACCTTAAGCTGGCTCTGCATACATTTACATTTTATACATCTACATTTTCATGTTTGTAGCCAAGTAAAATGCTCGAGAAGTGGAATGTAAAACCTAACCAACCCCATCCGCCCAAAGCTTCGAGAACCAAACCAGAGTCACGATGCTTAATGAGTTTAGAAAGCCCATTCTATGGTTAGCCATGGGGACAAACATATATCATAATTGAGCGGGATCTCACGCATAGAAAAGCCTTGCCTTGAGGAACTTAATGAGAAACATAATTCATTAAAACCAATAAAGGTTATGTATCAGGTTATGCTTCGTAATTCTAGAAAGCCCTTACTTTTATTGATGATTCCATCCAAAGGTTTGGGGGTTTTCTAGTTGCAGGGATGCCATGAATATCCATACCATAATATTAAAGTCATGGAGTGACTTGGTTTGTTATAGCTTTGGCGTCAACATTTTTGGATGGCAAATTAGATTTTGATATCTGACCCAAATTTAAAAAATATAGAGAATGAAATCTTGGAATTAAGCAAGATAGACCCCTATATCCCCCTATTAAGACATTAAGACCCCCTATATGTCTTAATGTTATATTGACCAAAAATCATGGTCTAAAAAAAATCCAATCAGCTCTCAAATGTGAATTTTTCTCCATTTAAAAGAAAAAAAATACCTAGATAGCATTTGACATTTTCCTGAATATGTTTGAAACTGTCATTAGAATCCTTCTTAAACACCATGACCCACGAGATCCACAAGTTTGATGTCGTGCCTTTTCGGCTTGGCAAATGCCTCTGTGACATTTCAAATGGTGGATAACTTGGTGTGTTGGCCTGCCTTCTAGAAATAGTTGTGTGATGTCTCAATCGCTTCTCGCAATAATACTTTCAGCAATATTCCGAGTCCGTTTTGTAATGCCGAGTCAAAGGTGCCACTGGGATGGAAGATCCCACCAAAGCAGGGTTCTTTTACCCTATATGTAAAATGTCTCTACAGGATTTTCTCCAAAGAAGTAGCCTAATTCCACCTGCCTAATTAATTATTCTTGTCTTTTGTCATTCACACCATCAGGTATGGCTTCTACTAACCATGTCACACTTTGCAGATAAGATTTAAATTTCCTTGCGTTGGAAGGTGAGATAAAAATGTTGCTCGAAGAATTGAGTTATCACCTACCATCAAGCCAGACATTTTGTCCGTTTTTTTTCAAAGCTTTGCCTCTGTCCATGATAAGACTACAATGCATTTTTCCTCGTTTTGAGGCATTCTTCAATACGAATCTGTCTTATGCGACAGGATTTCTTTATGCTATGCATCAGCCTGTGACATTTTGGGGTTTGTTTATAGAAGCCTATTTGTGAGATTTGAGGTCCATGTAGTGAACAAGCACGGTCTATAATATAGCAACAGTTTGCGGTTGTCTCAACAAGTTTTGAGGCTAATTCTGCAACACACGGACAGACGGCACCACACTGCTGCATGAAGAGTCACAGGGAGCACCGGCTTTTTTGCATTATAACGTCTGCTATTCTGACTTCACGTTTAAGTTTCTCATAAGAAACACCATGATCTTACTTATGATCTTACACTCTACTTGCTCCTGCAGACTGCGCCCTCTTCCTGAAGAGAACAATTGATTGCGGCGATCCAGTACGAAACGTTCCTTTTGGAAAGAACAACTTCAACATACGTTCCAGAAGTAGCCGGAACGCTTGGAGTGCTGTACAACGGGAACTATTTTGAAGGTTTCATTTCTTTTTATAGGAAAAATGTCTATAAATATAAAATGCATATTATTTTACTTGAACTGAATGCGCAACCATCCAAATAAACACCAAGAAGATCATTCATTAATATTTGATAGTGGACTTAGAAAACAAAGGGCAAACTTTTGTAAAGGGTATCCATCTAAAAGAATCTAGCTGTTTAAAGAAGCTACTATAATGATTACCGCAAAGGTTGAACCCAGATGTATTAGCTAGAAGAGAAAAACCTTCCTTGTTTTTTTTTTTTTTTTTTTTTTTCCTTTTGGCCCTGCAGATCAATAGCACTGTCAAAGATAATCAGCTAGCAGGGGATAAAGAAAGCGCTTACACTTTTGATGTATGGATATAATCCTTGCATCGGTAGGTAAACACATGGTCATTTTTTTTTCTTAGATAATGAAGATCCTATTTAGCGTCAGTGCCATTATAACTATGGATTCTGCAAGACTGATGCCACATTTAGTCTCTCCTATTGAGTGGCTATCAATCAGTAAGTGATTTCTGGGGCGAGTAAGTAAGCAGGATAGTGGTCATTCGGGAGAGTCCGTTGGCTGCAACACTCACTTTACATTGACGTTTGCGCAGACTAACATGTTGCTGAAAAGGAAGACTTTGCGCTCCTTGGACTTGATGACCTGGCCACGGTCGCCGTACACCGTCTCAATTAGCGTCTCGCAAAGGACCAAAGAGCTCTGATCGGAACTCAGCGTCTAGGAAGAGAAACATCAATGGAATGTCAGATATCAATGGAATTACATCTGCCCTGATACAAGTGAAGGTGACCAGCCATGCTAATGACAATAAAAGATTAATTCCAACATTATCGTTTTTCTAGGTAAGTATCAAGGTCAATGAAGGTAGTCAGCATTACCACCTTTTTTATTTTTTTTTTTATTTGAGCGTTTTGATAAAAATGTACAACTTGAACAAGGTTAGAAACACAGCTACTGGATTGTGAGCGTAATTGTAAATTGTGTAACGGAAAGTTGGCAAAAGTACTAAATGTTCTACATGAACTTATTACGTCGTGTTCAGGAGAGTAGAACTGGTGCACTGTCTGTTCTTTCCCTCCATCGTCAAACAGGCATATAAGATGGCTCAAACTGCAAGAAAGCACTCTAAAATAAATTATTTAATTAATGTGTGTGTGTGTGTGAATGTGAATATATATATATATATATATATATATATATATATATATATATATATATATATATATCTATATATATATATATATATATATATATATATATACGCACATTAACCAGGGAGCTACAGTACCATTGCACATAATTATTAAACTCATCAGACTAGCAGCGATTCAGAAATATTTTTTAAAGGAATTCTGTAATAACTAATTTGGTTTAAGCATAATGTGATACCGGGCCACTTTCAGTGGAAAATTAAATTTAATAGGGAAAGTACAAACTCTCATACAAAGAGTTAATTTGCTGATCCACCATATATTTAAATTCACTTGAGGGTAGTAAAACAAGGCATGCACTATACGCATGATAAGATTATACAAACATTCCAAACTAAGAGTCTAGTTTCTAGTGGATGTTTATTGCTTCATGTATTAATGCATGAGTTATCATTATCACAGTAACACTGATTTATTAAATTTATCCTGTAATTAATTCGGCATGTCGTTAAAAGATGGAAATAAGTACATTATTAATAATAGTATATATTAACTGTAATTCTCAGTGCTTCAAACAAACACCGTTCGTGGTTTTGCCTGAATGTTGAAAAGCACAGTTCTATAAATAATGCATCCGTTTTCCTTCCTGAGCCACGGTCCAATGTCGCATCAGACAAAATGAGTTTCTGCTTCTATAGGGAATACGGGGCGGCGTTGAGCCTTTGTTGTAATGCATTGAAAAATTAGAAGAGCAGCTGAGCTATGCATTCTCTGTGCTTTTTAATACTGGTTATAACATGCCCTTGTTGTGTTCGCCTTATGCATAAAAATCCAGGGTGTACAAAACAAATCAAACATAACATTTTTGAAGTATTACTGTAAGTAGTCCATTGCTTGTGTTTGCATTCATAGAGATGAAGTCAGCACTTTTTAAAATAAAATTGTGCCACTTTGGGGATAAGCCTCTAATGATAATGTTGGCATGGTAGCTTTGACCTTATAGAGGTTAAACAGTTTAACAATTGTATATATATATATATATATATATATATATATATATATATATATATAGATATATATATATATATATATATATATATATATATATATATATATATATATATAAACTTGAGTGCAACAACTCAAGTTTAATTGTTTAACCTCTATAAGGTCAAAGCTACCATGCCAACATTATCAGTAGAGGCTTATGTGTTGTGATCTGTGTTGAGTTTGGTTTCACTATTAACCAACATAGGTTTGCCTTAAGCATCCATATTTGTCCGCATTAGACGATTATAAGCTTATAAAGTAATAATTTAAAGTACAGTACAGCAAAATTGAGATCAATTAATCATGAGTTAACTCGTGACGATTCATTTCAGTTAAATATTGAAATTGATTGACAGCCATAATAAGCTTACTTTTGAGGATGGATTTGGACTACAATTAACATGAAACATCTATTCCAGTGGCTCAGGACCACAGGTTGCATGAACAGTTCTGCATTTCATTGCCTCTCACTGCATACATCAACAATGATAAACCTGATGAACACTGTGCCTCCCAGATGAGGATGAGATTCCCTTTAGAGTCTGCTTCCTCTCAAGGTTTCTGACTCATTCAGTCTCAGGGAGTCTTTTCCCCTTTCCACTGGCTCACACGTTAAATATAAACTTACTATTATAAGAAACAAACTTCTAGTCACTAAACGTATACACTCTCTTATACAATTTGATTACCTATAACTAAGACCATGTCCTTTGTTCAAAGTGCTCTACAAATAAAAAATGAATTAAATGCAAGTATTTACTGTGACCTGTCCGTACACTGGCATTCACTTTTGTCAACTTAAAACAAACAGAACACTAATGAATGTCATTGCTAACACCTGCATTTGTGTCAGAACGACTGCTGTGACAAAGGTCTATTACAACGAGGTTTGTGCAAGACACGCTTCGCTTTTTCAGACACATTTGGCGAGTTTAATTCAAAGGAAACTTGAAACTTAATAAGATCAACTATCAATCACATCATTCCATTCCAAATGCCAATGTCTACAGAACGTGACAGATTGGAAATCATACATCTGCCTCAGGAGGGCCATTCAACAACAAAGCTGGTGATGGCCTGAGATTTTTGCACAGTACTGTATCTACTGAATGAGACAGACAGACAGACAGACAGACAGACCATTACCAGTAACACCCGATTAAAGAATGAATCATTTTCGCTTAGCCCTAACCCAGCCAATGAACTAAACTCCATTGATTAATTGAATTAAACTAATTAAATTAATGCTGATATTGTCAACATTTTGTAAAGCAGAAATTCTCAAGTCTGATTGGTCAGAAGCTGTAATTTATATACTGGCGTACAAGAATGCTCTTGTTCAAATACATCATTTCTACTGGTACTTGAACAGCAGACCTTCTACACCAATGAGCTTTTATGGAGGACATTGAGGAAGGAGTCTCCAGTGTCAGAAATATAGTAACACGAAACAAGCTATTTTTAAGTAGCTATTTTATATAAAACATTTTTTTAAAAGGTCTTGATGATAGAATTATTGATTAGAGGAATTCTAGCATAAGTGATGATGGTTTATTTACACAACTAAAAGCACGCATGACCATGTGATCGCTTTTATTACTTTTCATATCGTACGTTTAAGCATAGGCCGAAAATGTGTCCTCCAGGGCAATGCTATAATATGTGCTTTATAGAGTATGTGTGTGTGAGTATGTGTGTGTGTGGGTGGGTATGTGTGAGTTGGTGTGTGTATGTGTGTGGAGGGGGTGCGACTAGCAGCAAACAGAGAATGGTGTGCGTGTTAAACCGAGTGACACACAAAACTTCCCACACACAGTTTTTAGCTGTCTTGCTCCAGTAACTCAGATAGCACACGACAAAGGATGAATATTTCATTCAGCGCTTATGGGCTAATAGAAACGCATTGAAATTCTGGCCGCTAAGCTTCGACAAATGAAACTCGCTAGGAAAAAAAAAAAAACATCACTAGAACGGAGACAAAGAGGCAGAGGAAGAGAGAGAAGATAGAATGAGAGAGAAAGAGGGAGCGAACAAGAGCAGCATTTAGAGGGACGAAATCATGCTTGTCAATTAAATGTTTCATTTACTCCTTAATTTCTCTTTTTTCAACAATGCGTTTTAGCCAAATCTTTAGCAGATGGGTTGTTCCATGATCATGATCATGATCCCAACCAATAATGGATCATTAGTGGCCACTGATCGGTGCTGTTCATCAGGACTAAACCTGCCCATGTGTGTTATCTTACACATGTTGTGAGATTCACAATGCACT
Organism: Kryptopterus vitreolus; assembly: GCA_030449085.1. NCBI lineage: Eukaryota > Metazoa > Chordata > Actinopteri > Siluriformes > Siluridae > Kryptopterus > Kryptopterus vitreolus. The sequence continues at coordinate 14,011,082 of JACRUU010000013.1, forward strand.
AATGATAAACAAGGAATTTCTATATCTGAAGGTTGAAAGATGGTCTAAAGTGGTGCGCAAATACAAACGGATCATGTAAAATGATTATTAAGTCCACAAGCCTGTTTGAGAAAGTGCCTGCAGCACTGTATACAGTATTTGTTTACAGTATTTATTTTTTTTTTGGTATTATTTCATATTGTTTCTGATCTCTTGCAAATTTTAAACAGGTCTGAGTGACAGTTACCTTATTTTTAGGGTCAATTGGTACAATTTTCATGGCATTTTCATTGAAATTATGATGAATTTGCAGCTGGTAGAAAAAAGTCAAATTTAAGTTGATAGAGTTTTTTAAATAATGTATGCATTTTATGTATGATGTATTATTAATTTTTTAAATCACTTATTATTCAAGTATATGTATGAATTCACAGGCAACGGTATAATGAATTTGCAGCTGGTAGAAGTTGAATTTGTCTGTTTATAGATAGATTGATAAATTGATATATAGATAATTATTATTATTATATAATAATTATTATGATTAAGAATGTCTACAATGAGCAAACATTAATCAAATACATAAATACATGAATAAACACAAGTAACAAACAAACAAAAATAAATAAATAAATCACAGACACCAAATGGTCTCTCATGTCTCTAGATATTGTCTGATTGACTAATCCAGGCCTTAAATCTTTAACCTATGCTACAATGATATTAACCATATGTCATCTGCTCCTCCTTCATTGAAAACCTTCATAGAGAAAGCAGGAGCAACATGATTCCTTCCCAAGTGGGCCTCTATGTGATTAGATTGACCTCTAGGTGCAATAATAGCACACTTTGGATGCATTAAAGCTTCTGGTTTGGTTCAAAATGAATCAAATAATTCAAAAGGATCTTGAACATATTTCTGCCAAGTCTCTACTGCATATTTCAATTGTAGATATGTCAAGAGGAATTCAGTTAGAATGGTTCTTGTCCTGTTATTAGAAATCCATGTGTATTATGTAGAGATTTTAATGCAAATGTTTTTTTTGTGAAAAAAAACCATAGCACTCCTGGTTAGTGACATTTCATGAAATCTTTGCTTGCCTGTACACTGAAATGAGTGTTTGTTCTCAAATTACTAAGTCTAACACCAGCACTGGATACTCAAATGATAAATGGCAGAATTCCAAGAGAGGAGATGTGGTATGATATGAGGTGTAGTGGAGAATTATGTGATGGTGGTGCAGAACATGCGTAAGGACGTGAAGTGTGTAGTAGGAAGGACAGACTGGTTTAAGGTAGAGGTGGAATTACATCAAGGATCGGCTCTGAGGCCGTTCCTGTTTGCAGTGGTAATGGACAGGTTGACGGACGAGGTCAGACAGGAGTCTCCGTGGGCTATGATGTTTGCGGATGATATTGTGATTTGTGATGAGCGTAAGGAGCAAGTTGAGAAGAGTCTGGAGAGGTGGAGGTACGTGCTGGAGAGAAGGGGAATGAAAGTCAGTAGGAGTAAGACAGAGTGCATGTGTGTGAATGAGAGGGAAAGCAGTGGAGTGGTGTGGTTGCAGGGAGAAGAGGTGGTGAAGGTGGATAAGTTTCTGTACATGGGGGTCAACAGTGCAAAGTAATGGTGAGTGTGTTAGAGAAGTGAGGTAAAGAGTGGAGTGGATGGAGAAGAGTTGCAGGAGTGATTTGTGATAGAAGTGTATTTGTAACAGCGAAAGAGAAAGTTTATAGGTGAGACCTGCGACTGTAAAAGACAGGAGGCGGAGCTGGAGTTGGCAGAGTTGAAGATGTTCATTGAAAGTGACGAGGATGGACAGGATTAGAAATGAGTTTATTAGAGGGACAGTACGTGTAGGATATTTTGGAGACGAGGTGAGGGAGGATAGATTGAGATGGTTTGGATTTGTGCAGAGAAGAATGCTGAGGATGGCGGTGCCAGGTAGGAGGAAAAGAAGGCGAGGTTCAGAGATGTGGTGAGGGAAGGCATGCTGTTAGTTGGGGTGAAAGAGGCAGATGTAGAGGACAGGGCAGTGTGCAGAAGGTTGATCTGCTGTAGCTACCCCTAACGGGAACAGCCAAAAGAGGAAGACGACGAAGTGAACTATGGCATCAGTCAAGCGTAATGGCTTCTCATGTCTAGATGTTTTTTGTGCACATTTGCATTGTGCATTGTAAAAAATAATATTGGTTTAGTAGCATTGTCTGCAGGCAAGATAACAAGCAGGTAATTGTTTTGTGTGTGTGTGTCTGTGAGAGAGAGAGAGAGAGAGACAGAGACCTTGCTAAGTGAGCGGTCACTGACGCTGCGGGCGAGCTGTTGGGTTTCTGTGATCTGATCAGCCACTCGCTTTTGTTCATTCAGCTTTTCAGCCAGAGTCTCGAGCTCAGTCAAAGCCAACTGCAAGGGCAAACGGTCCACGTGTCCTTTAGGAGTGTTTTTCAGCATGTCCTGAGAGAGAGAGAGAGAGAGAGAGAGAGAGGGGGAGAGAGAATGTGAGACACACAGGGAGACCGATACAAATCGAGTTGGATAGAAAGAAGCAGATATACAGAGAACAAGAGAGATTACAGACAGATACAGAAAGTGAGACAGCGTTCCAGAGAAGCAAGGAACAAGAGAATATAGAAAAGGAGAGAGAAAGAAGGTAAGACCGAAAAATACAGAGAGACAGACAGAATGAGAGTGAGAACGTGAGTAAGAACGTGAGTAAGAATGAGACACAGCAGCAACAAAAAAAATGAAAGAAATACAGAAAGAGCGATGGAGAGAATGCGAGACAGAGTGACAGATAGAAAGAGAAAGAACAAGAGAGAGATAAATAAAGAAAAAGGAAAGAAAGAGAGAGAGAGAGACACAGACAGGGGCAGGAGAGAGAGAGAGAAACAGAGATTGAGAGTGAGCGATAAGAGCGATAAGAGAAAGTGAGACAGGGTGAAGGATAGAAAGAGAAAATACGAGATATAGATACAGATACAGGTAGAAAAGATACATAGAGACAGGCACAGAAAGAGGAACAGAAAAAGTGAGATGCAGATATAGACAAACAGAAAGAGGAAAAAGGTGTGTGTGTGAGAGAGAGGGGGAAGAGACACAGAAAGAAAGAAATACATAAATACAGAAAGAAAAACACAGAGAGAGAGAGAGAGAGAGAGAGAGACACTGATGGGCCCTTGAGCAAGGCCCTTAACTTGCGACTTCAGATGTGAAAAGGTAAATTCTAAGGATAATAACAAGTGCCAAATGCCATAAATGAAATCTTATTACAGAATCTGGAACCATGGTTTGAACATACATAAATATTCTAAAGTCAATGATTACATACACATGTGCTGTTGTAGCAAATATTTGTTATTATTTGTGCCATCTAACCTTTTGCAAATCAGAGCTAAATTCTTTTAAATATAAGAACTTATTCATTCATTCATCTTCTACCGCTTTATCCGATCTTCCCTCGGGTCACGGGGACGCCTATCTCAGGCGTCTATGGGCATTAAAGCAAGATACACCCTGGATGGAATGCCAACCCATCGCAGGGCACACACATACTCACATTCACACACACATTCATACACTAGGGACAATTTTCCAAGGTGCCAATCAACCTACCGTGCATGTTTTTGGACCGGAGGGGGGAAACCGGAGAACCCGGAGAAAAACCCCCTGAGGCACAGGGAGAACATGCAAACTCCACACACACATGGCCGAGACAGGAATTGAACCCGGACCCTGGCGGTGTGAGGCGAACGTGCTAACCACTAAGCCACCGTGCCCCCCAAGAACTTATATTCACACTAACTAATTAAAAGTATGTCATTTCTTTTTTTCCTCAGCTTTTTATTTCATGGTGTGCATACACCCATTAAAATAATTTCCTGTACAGCTGACTGTACGGCATCCGTTTCCCCCCCCTTCTTTTTTTTGTGCAGATTGTTCGCGCAATCGCATTTAATGGTGCACACACATTGATTTGTTACCCTTTTTGCTTGACTTTTTTGGGCAATTTGTGTAACATTTGCAGAACATATGGACAGAAAGCCTATGGGAGCAGCTCGGGTGCCTGGTGTGAGGAGAGGAGCATATTGTGCACCCAGTGGGACTCATTATCAAAAAGCTGTGCCACTGGAGCTGTGATCATCTCAAAAATGCTCGCAGTGTATGTGTGTGTGTGTGTGTGTGTGTGTGTGTGTGTGTGTGTGTGTGTGTGTGTGTGTGTGTGTGTGTGTGTGTGTGTGTGTGTGTGTGTGTGGTGTGTGTGTGTGAAAACAACTGGACACTAGAAACATATAAAAAAATAATAATAAAAATAAATAAATAAATACAAATTCAGAATGCCTATACTAAGATTTTTTTTCTTGTTGTGTAGAGCAAATACAATCATACAAATATGATCAAAATCATTTACTGTACATAATATGGGGTGAGTGACAGTGTGAAATATGCAATAGCAGCCCATTCATTCGACATAGTCGTGAAACCATTAATATTATCGGGAAACGCAGCACAACACATTGCTACATCACACACAGTTAGACTGAACGCATTTACTAAAGCAAGAAACCAAACAATTCAACTAGTTGTATACATCATCTCAAACCACAATTAACGTCCTAAAATGTTAATTTCCTCTGTCAGACATTATGGAATAAAGCAACAGCTATTAAATCCAAACAAATATATAGTATATGTAGGGAGGTGGTAGCCCAGTGGTTAAGGTGTTGGCCTCTGGACCGGAAGATCATGGGTTCAAACCCCACCACCATCAAGCTTCCACTAGTGGGCCATTGAGCAAGGCCCTTAACCCTCAATTGCTCAGTTGTCGCTCTGGATAAGAGCATCTGCCAAATGTTGCAAATGTAAATGTAAATATGTGAGCTTGTGCAGTTTGCTATAGATGTGGGTTGCGTGCTTTGATCGTGCGATTTGTATCATACAATCAAATGACAAGAAGTAATGATGTAATTAACTGGTGCGACGTTATGCACATTCTGTATCATTGATTGTTGAGGGGAGGGGGGGGGCGTTTGCCTTGTCCCTGCCCAAACTCCAGTGCGGCTGTGCGGTTCCACATTATTCTGATACGGCAGGTGGGTATTTTGCCGATTTGATTTGGACAGTTCTGTAACAATCTTCGGCAGGCCGGATTGAAAGATCCAACAGGCCGGATCTGGCCTGCGTGCCGTAGTTTGCCCACCCCTGAGTTTAAGCAATAACTACTAGAAACATGGATTTGAAGCTATAGGAAGTTTGCCTTGTTCACAGTGAAGGCCTTGGACTAGTTTCTTTTGGCCCTGATGTTCACAGCTTTATCTCTTTGGCACGGTAAACTATGGAAGCGGAGATATTTTTCTTTTTTGTTTTTCAGGCATGAAGCTGCGGCCTGCTTGTTCATTCATTCATTCGTCTTCTACCACTTTATCCGATCTTCCCTTGGGTCCCTTGGGGGGCCTGTGCCTATCTCAGGCATATATGGGCATTAAGGCAGGATTCACCCTGGATGGAATGCCAACCCATCGCAGGATACACACACTCACACTCCCACACATATTCATACACTAGGGACAATTTTCCAAAGAGCCAATCAACCTACCGTGCATGTTTTTGGACCGGGGGAAACCGGAGAACCCGGAGAAAAACCTCCTGAGGCACCGGGAGAACATGTAAACTCCACACACTCATGGTTGAGACGGGAATCGAACCCGGACCCTGGCGGTGTGAGGCGAACGTGCTAACCACTAAGCCACCGTGCGCCTGCGGCCTGCTCATTTATTCCTAATTTAATAGAATTATGCAAAATTTATATATGACTTTTAAACATCCCAATCCAAAACAATTTACATCTCTATAAACTTATACCCCACTTAGTTGCATTAACAGACTTTAATCAGCTGTTTTTTCGACCACAGTGTTGCCATGGTACCAAATTTTTGACTTTCATATAATACCTAGATAAAATGTCACGATACCAATAACAAATCGATAATATGGCAAAAAAAAAAAACAAAGAAAAAACTTAAGAGTAAAAAATTTTACTTCGTAGAAGTGTTTAAACTTCTATGAGGAAAAAAAAATGGCCACATACTGCCCTTTATGATCCTATACTCAGAACTAGAGAACCATTTTTTAAGTACAGCTACAAATAAAATGAAGAATCATATTGTGTTTAAAAGCAAGGTATCGGAATACCATTATAGTACCGGTATATCATGAAACACTACAAGAATATTAGTAATATTCATTAACAATGAAAAATCATTGAGTTTACAGCATTTAACTAAAACACTACTGATCCATTTCATTTACAGCATTTGGCAGAAACCCTTATCCAGAGCGACTTACAATTACAATTGAGGGTTAAGGGCCTTGCTCAAGGGCCCACTAGTGGCATCTTAGTGGTGGGATTTGAATCTGCAATCTTCCAGTCCAGAATACAATGCCTTGACCAATGAGCTATCACCTCCCTTTACTGATAAAATCCAGCACAGAGGCATGGGGTACAGTAGGTGTTCAAGGTTAATCCCCCAAATAATTATATTATAATTATAAATTTATATTTCTGGCATTTGGGAGAAGCTCTTATTCAAAGATACTTACTGTACAGCTGAGGGTTAAGAAGTTTTTTTTTTTTTTTTTTTTTTTTGCAGATTCCAGACATTTTCCAACTCAAAGCTTTTATTGTGTTTGTTCCAGTTAATGTGTGATTAAACACACTCCTGCTAGAGGGAAGAATTTTCCTTATTCACTGTAAAAAGTTATCTTTCAAATATTCATGGCTAATCGATGCTTACTGAGGTATGAAATGAACTTCCTTGACTCTAGAACACACACACACACACACACACACACACACACGGGCTCGGATCCCTATTCCTGAGAGGACAGGTGGGGAAAAATTGCATAAGCAAGTCCGGTGCTGACAGAAATCGCAGCAACACTGACATTTTGCCGCCATCAGAGACCTCACTGCTGAGTAGGTCACTGTGATATTTCTGATGTCGATCCACTTTTCTCAGTGACATTTGGTGAGCGTGTGGTGTGGTGTGCGCATATATATGCAGCGGGAAAGAGAGAGAGAGAGAGAGAGAGAGGGAGAAAGAGAGAGATGTGTCTCTGGTAGAGGACACTGTGAAATTGCTTATTCATTGTTGCTTCATGCAGTTTGCATGGACCAATTCTTCCGGGATAAAACAAGGCAGAGGCAGAGAGGTAGTGGGAGAGGTAAAGAGAGTCCGGCAGTGGAATGCAAAGTTGAGTATGACTCGGGCTCATTTTACACTGAGAAAATGATTTCTGTTTGCTTCTGATTTTTACTTTATACATCTTGAAGTTACCTTCCAGTTATTTTCCAAGGTGCCAATCAACCTACCGTGCATGTTTTTGGACCGGGGGAGGAAACCGGAGAACCCGGAGAAAAAACCCCTGAGACACGGGGAGAACATGCAAACTCCACACACACATGGCCGAGACGGGAATCTGGCGGTTTGAGGCGAACGTGCTAATCACTAAGCCAACATATATATATATATATATATATATATATATATATATATATATATATATTTTTTTTTTTTTTTTTTTTTTTAGAGCGAGAGAGAGAGAGATTTTCAAGTGTAGATTTGTGCACATTCAGGCTAACATTTTTTGCTCCATAACACTATTTTGTGTATCTGTCCTACACTTTTCTGCTTTATATTGTATGTTTGTTACTTTTACATCCACTGACCTGTAAGAGGAGGATGAACTGAGGAAAACGCTGAATAGGCTTCACCATCAGACCGTATAGAGTGATCCGGTCAACACTAGAGGACTGCTTTTTCTGCAAACCCACACAAACACATATAAAATATTTTAAAATAAGAAATCTGTAGAAATATTTTTAAAAGCTTTTTTTCCTTACTATACACTAATGGTTCTTTTTATGTGTTTAATAAGTGGGACATCAAAAAATATAATACCTACCTTTCAGGTATTTTACTATTTTCAGGTATCTATTAAGGTGTGACAGACAGAATGCCCTTCCATGTTATACTTATTCTAATTATTTTTATTTGTACATAACCAATAAAACAGCTGGACCAGAAAGAAATAAGACAACGTTTTGCACTTGTGTTTTATTAAGTTTAAACAAGTGAGAACAAACCAAAAAAAAAAGAAACTGGTTCACATTTTCCAAAAAATCACAGAGTCATCTCCACATGAACAGAGGAGATTTTGGCTGTCCAGCAGGGAATGTCAACATTTGCTTTCTTGCTTTAGGTGTTTTTGAGAGTGTGTGATAAAGCAATCTCAGACACATTATAGTCAACACTGGGCCTCCAGTGTGTGCATTAGGCCTCGGATTCTATTTTGCACATTTGCCATGTATATTTTGCAGACTAAAATCACTACAATATTTTTAAATAGGCATATTAAATTATTCATTCATTCAGATTTGTATATTTGAATTTACAAAATATGCATGCACACATCTCTAACACTATTTTATATTAGCCTATTTTTCTTCTTCTGTCGTTTGCTCCCGTTAGGAATCACCAAAGTGGATCATCCTTGTCCACACAAGTTCACCCAAAGTACCGGCATGTCTACCCTTACCACAGTGGTTCTCAAATAGTGGGGCTATTTGATTATTACTAGAATAAAATATAATTGCCCATCAACTACAGTGGGTGGCAGGGGCGCCCACGTGGTCTGAGTATGCGCAGGGACAGTGTTGGGAAGGTTACTTCGGTAATAAGTAGTGTAACTTTTCAATTACTTTATAAAAGTAAAGTAACTGATTAAATTTGATTACTTTCATTTGTCCACTAGGTGGAAAAAAGTGGGATATTTTTTGGAAATTAAGCTATATCAGAATCAAATTTTATTATAGGCTGCATCTCCTGCGTAGAATATAGTCTATCCGTGTGCAACTTCCTCCACTCTTATGCGTCACCCTTTTCTCCTCCTTCTTCTTAAAATAAGCATCACCACTGCAGTCTCTATTCTTTTCACAAAATCTACCATCATCTTCCTTACACATTCCTTTCCTTAGGGCCATACCTACCCATCACCTCCTCATCATCTCTGTTCCCTTTATCAACAAGTACATTGAAGCCAATCCACCAATCTTTCATTTCAAAGTACACTCTCCATCTAATTCACTCCAGAATCTTATCTTCTCCTCCATTTAACAACCCACTCTATATTACACTGTATAACTCTTATGCTAACATTTAGTCACCGTCTGCTGTTAGAATAACCTAGATTCTTTGGGGGACATGTCAGAAACTGGTGTACGTAAGGCAAGGACACCTGGGGTGCCGTCAGCATTTCCATTCATCCAAAACCATGTTCAACAGGGTTGGGGCTTTATAGCAGACCATTCACCATCTTCCACTTTATACTCTGTAAAGCAGGGGCCTTGTCAAAGGAAAATTGAATGCTTCCATAGATATAATAAAAAATTATGCTCCCTTTTGGGAACAGTTTGTGGAAGAACCACAAGCAAAGTCAGGTGTCTATCTATCACTATAGAATATCAATATAGGAATTAACAGCATGTTTTTTTTCCCCCAAAGCTGTCTGACATGCGTATTTTATTTACGTTTAAAATTTTTACAGGATTGTGGTATCCATCTGCGTTCCCTTTTAAATCATTCCTAATTCTATGGCTCGAGTTGCAGATGGGGATGTTTGCTCTCCTCTGTTTTTATAACAGTGCTAATCCGCATGATTTTCAGTAGCAAATGGGCAAATCTGTTGTTTACTGCTGTTTGCTTTTTGTTTGCTGCATATACATATACATATAATACACTATATGGGGAAAAATATGTATGTGGAGCCACACAATTGTATAGAATACCTCTGGCATTATTAAGTTTCACTTTAACTACGAAACCCAAACCCATGATGATAATGACCTTGTGCAAAAAATATGTTTAACATGGTTTAAAGTGGAAGATCCTGAGTGGCCTGTTACAAAGCTCCGACCTTAAACCTTTTTTACAGCAGAAGGATGAATTAGAAGAACCCCAGGCCTCCTCACCTCAACTAAATCATTATCCTTGTGGTTAAATGAACATAAATCTCCACAAGTACACTCCAAAATCTAGTGGAATATCATCTCAGAAGATAAAGATAAGATAAACCTTTATTCTTCCCACAGTGGGTAAATTTCAAAGAGTGGAAGTTTTGTTATATACACACATATATATAAACAATTTTGTAAATCTCACTACCTACTCTGTATGAATGCATATGTGATTTGATTTGAGAATTCTTCATCACAACCACCTTTACAGCAATGTCCAAAGCTTAAGGCTCCTGTAGTTTGGCATCGTTATTGGTTTACATCAGGGGTTATAAACCATTCAATGCAAATCAAATGTAATGACTACAGTAAAGGTCATAATAATAATTTTAAAAAATCAACTGTAAAATAACTCACCTTGAGAAACTCCAGGAAGGCCGGTTTGGATAAACAGGCTTTCTTGATGAGGGCCATGGCATTGGTGAAGTTATTGACATAATCGCTGTAAACATCCAGCACCATAGACTTGGAGAACTGAAGAAGAACCCGATGAGAAATTGGAAATAGTGATGAAGGGCAACACAAAAGACATGTACAATAAAGTATTTTTGATTTAAATAATCTAATGTTCCTGGTGTACAATTAATAGTAGCCTAAACGGTGCTGATTAATTTATCCCATAAAGCTGCGAGTCTTTTTGAATGAAAAACGCTGGAAACATGGTGAGGTTTTTTTTCGAGTCTTCCTTGATTGCAGAAGGAAATAAATGGTACTTTTTCCTGAGGTACTAATAGAGCTGATCTGTTTGCCACCTCTGCAATCCAAACACCCGTCACCATCCATTGCAGCCGGGCATACTGAGCGCTGGCAAATAAATAGACAAATAAATAAAACCTAACATCCATTCGTTCAGATTTGATTAAAACCAACTGATGGTTGAGACCAGTGCCTATACCTGTAGGTCAGAATCGACAAGTATGTAGAGTATATGTAATAATGGTAAGAACAGACAGTGTCTATTCTGTACAGAACTGATTTGTATGTGTGTATGTATATATATATATATATATATATATATATATATATATATATATATATATATATATATATCATTCATTCATTCATTCATCTTCTACCGCTTTATCCGATCTTCCCTCGGGTCACAGGGAGCCTGTGCCTATCTCAGGCGTCTATGGGCATTAAGGCAGGATACACCCTGGATGGAATGCCAACCCATCGCAGGGCACACACACACATTCACGCACACATTCATACACTAGGGACAATTTTCCAAGGTGCCAATCAACCTACCGTGCATGTTTTTGGACCGGGGGAAACCGGAGAACCCGGAGGAAAAAAAAAAACCCCCTGAGGCACGGGGAGAACATGCAAACTCCACACACACATTGGCCGAGACGGGAATCGAACCCGGATCCTGGCGGTGTGAGGCGAACGTGCTAACCACTAAGCCACCGTGCCCCTTATATATATATATATGTGTGTGTGTGTGTGTGTGGTGTGTGTGTGTGTGTGTGTGTGTGTGTGTGTGTGTGTGTGTGTGTGTGTGTGTGTGTGTGTGTGTGGTGTGTGTCGTGTGTGTGTGTGTCTGTGTGTGTATATGTGTGCGTATATGTGTGCGTTTATGTGTGTGTGTGTGTGTGTGTGTGTGTGTGTGTGTGTGTGTGTGTGTAAATATCGAGAATGTATTATATAACTTACAATTAAAAAAAAAAAAAAAAAAAAAAACAAGAGAAAGAAACATCCCCATTAGCTCCTCATGCTTTGGGGCTTCTGTGTAAATCCCAACAACATCAGTGAGGCCAAGTGGGCTCTTTTAACTGGTGAATAATGAGCTGATTCTGAAGATGTTCTCTGCATGGAGGGTCATAGCTGTACACTCATTCATTAGTCCATTAGCCTTCCCATGGTGTCGCGATGCTAACGCATCTCTCATCACCCCGTGATAAAGAACACCATCTTTGCTCGCCGTAATTACTCCGTCGTTTGAAGTGGGCCAGCGTGATATAGTGATATAACCTACTCGCTAATGCTTTACTCTCTGGGTATTTTTTTTTCCTTTATTATCTAGTCACGTCTGCTAAAAAAAAAAAAAAACAAAGAGGTTTTTGTTATTATTTTATGACTTCTACTACTACTATCATCAACTACTATAACTACTACTACTATAGTACTACTATAGTGCTACTACTACTACAACTAATAAGAAGAAGAAGAAGAAGAAGAGTGGGGCACGGTGGCGTAGTGGTTAGCACGTTCGCCTCACACCGCCAGGATCCGGGTTCGATACCCGTCTCAGTCATGTGTGTGTGGAGTTTGCATGTTCTCCCCGTGCCTCAGGGGGTTTTTCTCCAGGTTCTCCGGTTTCCTCCCAGTCCAAAAACATGCACGGTAGGTTGATTGACACCTTGGAAAAATTGTCCCTAATGTATGAATGTGTGTGAATGTGTGTGTTGGCATTCAATCCAGGGTGTATCCTGCCTTAATGCCCATAGACGCCTGAGATAGGCACAGACTCCCCGTGACCCGAGGGAAGATCGGATAAAGCGGTAGAAAATGAATGAATGAATGAAAAAGAAGAAGAAGAAGAAGAATTGCTCCCTCTCCATCTCCCCCTGTAACCTACATCTTTCAAACCAGCTATCTGCAGGTTTCCCTCTACCTCATCCATAAACCTCCCTCTCGGCCTTCTACTATTCCTCCCGCCTGGCACCTCCATCCTTCCTCACAGCATTATTTTACTAATACACCCATGTCCCTCTTCTTACCATGACCAAGCCATCTCAATCGAAACCATTCTCCCCACATCTGCAGAACGTCCAAACTGCATGGTACCGCCAATGGGCTTGATTCTAATCCTGTCCGTCCTTGTCTATCCTGATGAAAACCTCAGCATCTTCAACTCCTCCACCTCCAGCTCCGCCCCCTGCCTTTTTGTCAAAGCCACTGTCTCTAAACCATGCAACATCACAGGTCTCCCTTACAAATGTTCCCTTCGAGTCCAAAATTAATGAATGAATTCATCAGGTAATCCATCATTTGATTGGTCAAGCAGCACTTGCAGAATTGCAGATTCAACAGTTAATTTGATTTTCCATTTCTACATGTTAACTCTGCATTTCTTTGTACATATATATTGAAGACTTGAAGAATTGAAGACTTTTTAAAGACCATTAAGAATGAAATACATATCACTATAACAAGCGCACAGACAATACATTGTTATTAACTGGCCTTGCATCCTAAGTATCGCTTAGCTTACGCTTCCCCATATCAACATGAGTGAAATTTGCCCAGGTAACAGAAAGCTGATTGGCTGTTTCATGTCGGTCTTATTTGTAGTCATCATACAGCAAATTATATTTGGAGTAGCAAAAGAAAGAACCACCACCAGAAACTAACACACGACAACATTCTAAAGTGCTTTCAAGGAGCATTTAAGATGAGCCCTGACAGGAAGAATTAATGCATATTTCTCTGTCCAAACCTCTACCCAACAGGTACAATTAAAAAGTCTATATGTCTAATGTGCTACAAAATCATTTCACTGAGGTCTATATATCTGTTTTAGAATTGAGTTGTAAATGGTAAAAATCCACACTGATGTAATGACTATTGTCCACAAATTGTTACAGCAATAATAAGCATGCATAATGACTGCTGTAACAGTTGGCTTACATGCTCAGTTCTCCAGTTTTTTTCAAATTATTGACAAGCAGTCAGGATTCCAAAGTTGTGGTGAGCATTTTAACAGGCTGTAAAAAAAAAAAAAAGAAAAAAAGAAAGAGAAGTAAAAAGAAGTAAAAATCTCTCACCGACGCGACAAAGAGATCTCCAATCTTCTCACTGGAATCCCACTCTGCCACACGGGAAGCCAAAGCTATCTGGAACATGCAGTGGCACTGAGTGATCTCTCGCACACGGAAGAAAATGGGCCTGATTTTCCTCGGGCTCAGGATGTGAGCCTCAGCCTCTAACAATGGCCTCTGGTATTCCTGCAGAATTATAATATTTAGTGTATAATCTCTACTTTTTTTTCTCTACTTAAGTACCAAAAATCACAGGGAACATGAAGAAAGCAGAATGCATTCAAGTCAGATCTAAGTGTATTTTAAGTGACGTATTAAAGCAAATTATTGGATTCAAGATGAACGCCCTCACTCAGACCTACAATGTTTTATGATTTTTCTTTGTCATTTTCCTTTTAGAATACACATGCTTGTGTCTTATTCATGCTGTCAAATCAATCCTGGATTAAAATCAATAGGGGGGGGGGGCATTTTAACACAGTACACAGACAAAATAAAATATGTTCATGAATAAAAAGTCTAGTCATTAAAATACACTTTGTACAAGACAATAGATTTCTCAAGACCATTTTCTTTCCTCCCCTGCATTCTCCACTGCTAATGAATTATCGACAAGGACAAATTAAAGCTGAGGATGAGCCAAAGGGACTCGGTTTCCCTAACAAGGCCTAAAGCGGCAACTCCCGAAACGCAATTTTTCAGCTCTTTATTTTCTGGTTACGCCCTCACCAATTGTTACGCTGTCTAGTCAGAGAGGCTTTATTTCCAAGCGCACTTGTTGAGTACATTAGGCCAACGATGTGAGACACCATAATGAGAACGGGAAGAGCATTAAAAAACCTACAGACAGAGCTTTTATTCCACAACAAAATGTGGGAAATTGTGCGGATCCAGATGGACTCGATTTCATATCGGACCCATTTGTCATTGATCAGTGATGCAATTTGGACTGGTGCCTTTGCCTGGGAAAGGGAAATGATAATAAATGCTTTTTGCCTGCACCTGCTGAGAACGTAGACGCGTGTAACCCGACTCTAAGAGGGCAAATCGGGTTTCTTTTAAAACGGATGCATAACTCAGGAGGAATGTGATTACTGAGACACATTAAAACTCATTTCAAACTCAGACTACAGAATCATTAGTAGATATCCCAGGTATTGCATTCCAGTCCAAGGTTCATACTGTATATTTATTGAGTGAATAAGAGATGTTCAAATCTAGTCCAGAGAAACAAAAAGTAAGGGATAAAGTATGATGTTACAGGAAGATCACATAGAGTCACAAATCAGGGTTATTATTACCAGCCTGAAGTGGATATTAGTTTCCCATTACAGCATGTCCTGAAGTAATTTATTCTTTATTTACCACAACAATTTGCCAAATATTCAATTCTAAACAATATGTTACTTCTTTATAAAGTATTATAATATATTTGAATAAAAATATAGGGCTCAAAATAAAAGAATTTGCAGGATGCTCTTCCCTAGAACAACTCTCAATTGTCTCATTTATACAACTGAGTAGTTGATCGTTAAGGGTCTTGTTTAAGGGCCCAACAGTCACATCTTTGGCATTTCTGGGATTTGAACTCACAACCTTCCGAGCAGGAGTCCGTCGTTTTACTTTTGAGACTTTGTTTGTTTGTTTACATCTCCTAGAAGAGTTACTATAATGAAATAGTAGTAACCAGCATCAATTAACGACCACCTCTACACACAAAATATTTAAATCTAGTAGTTTTAACGAACTACAATGTACAGTACACTACTCACACAAAACAAATGTTTATTTATATTGCTGTTTTGGGATTTATTTTTGTATTATTATTATTAAAATCTAACCTCAGAACTATTTGCAAGTGACTCACTTGAAGGATCCTTTTAAGAGATTCCAGGTAACTCCTTTCACTTTGCACAATAGAGCCCAAAATATGGCGCCGAACAATCTGAAAATAAAAGAGAAGTGAGTGCTTTTAATATGAATATAACGAAACTGTACATACAGTAGCTGTGAATATTCCCTGCTTCTAATTCTATGCAGGTAATAATGCATAACTTTTACATATGGGGTCAGCTGAGTGACCATTCCCCTCTATTTACCATTCATGCTATTTTTGCACTGTGCATATAGAATTCAAGGCAGTAGTCACTGTCACTAGTCAAATCCAAGAACAGGACCTTGGACACAAGAACAGATGGTGGAAATTCTTAAGGCCAAGTATTTATTTAACTTATATACTCATATATTATATTCACTTATATACTCATATAAAAAAAAAAAGAATTGTATAGACTCCTGCAGAATCTCCCAAGACAATAGATGTAAGCATACAATTGTATAATAAACCAGAAACCTGCATTACAGTCCAATGATTTATTTTTTAAATCCACATATCCTATAGTATCATAGTAGGAAGTTGGGTCCAGAGCACATAATAGTGTAGGCCTGAGGCAAAGATGATGCCGGCTATCTGGATGTGATCGTTTCTGAGACCAAGCATCCTCCTGAATGGTTATTGTAATATATTTGAGAATGTATTCCAGTTTTCTTTTGTAAAGGAATCCATTGTTCTAGCCATTAATATATGCTGAATATAAATAACAGGCCCAACTGTGGCAAATTGAACCACCGATTTTCTGAGTAACCCAGAAACATAAGCATTCAGAAACCACTGCCCTGTGCTGTCTTGTAAAGACAGGAGTATATCTAGTTACAAAAACATGTTTTAAAATTGTTTTTTTACACATATTCTTGACCCTGAATCAATTTTACTAGTTATGTCAAGTTACATCATTAAGGAACTACGCCAAATATTATACTGGTTTCTAGACAAATTCTTTACTGCATTATCAAAAAATTAAATAAATAGAAAAAAGAACACAAATCTGCCTAGAAAGACCAAGACCATGTTTGACCATGTTTGGAAAAATCGAATGGCAGAAAGCTTTAAAATTTCTGTATGACTTCAAACACACATACATACAGACCTGGTGACTGCTAAGTCCCTCTGGCATTGGGCCCAACTGTGCAGGAGGATGCTTGGTCTCAGAAACGATCACATCCAGATAGCCGGCATCATCTTCAGCTTCATCTGTAGTGACACATCAAGAGGACAGAAGTTACAGAAGGAGAGTGTGGTTACTTCTATAATTCAGGTACATAGCGAGGGGTGTAGCTCATTTGTTAAGGCGCCAGGCTACTGATTGGAAGGTCGAGGTTAGGCCCCAGAATCACCAAGCTACCATTCTTGGGCCCTTGAGCAAGATCTTTAACCCTATGTGGGTGCTGTGTCATGGCTGACAATGCACTCTGAAACAGTTTCCAAACAAGCTGGGATATGTGAAGAAAGAAATTCACTGTGCCATGTGACACTGTACTATGTGACAAATAAAAGCTAATTCTATTCTATATAAATATGTGGATTGTATTAGTGTTGTTACAATACTGTAAAAAAAAAATGATTGCGACTTCTCAGAATATTGTGATACAAACCCGCAATTCTGGCTTTTGTTGTCAGATTTTGAGATAAAAAGGCAGAATTGAGACTTAAAAAGTCAGAATTGCGAGATAAAAAGGTAGAATTGAGAGTTGTCAAGTCAGAATTAGGAGATATAGACTCACAATTATGAGAAAGGAAGTCAGAATTATTACTTATATCTAGCATTTGTAACAACTTGTAACAACTTGCTACACCATCCTTAAAAGCATGGTATCACAATATCTTCCTAGTGCCTGTATCGTGCAACAATAGATGTGTATATAAAAGGTTTCATGGTTTAAATCTAACAAGATCATTTAAATACAAAAGCCAGATATCAGTTATCGTATTTTATCATGTATTATTTTACAAATATTTAGTATTTCTTTCACCAAAACCTCTCTCAACCTTTGGTGTATGGTTACTTCATAAGGTTTTCAGGATTTCAGCTGCTCTCGCTTCATTCCTTAATGGTTTCTACATGATTTTTGAAAGGGTTTCTCTTGAAAGTCTTATTCATGGAATGGACTGAAAAGGCTTAAACAGTGCAGATTTCCTCCAGAACACCAGTGAGCTGTTCTAAGCCACCTCCAAACACAATTTCAATTCACAAAGAATAACAAAGGAGCCTAAAAAAGAGAGATTTCTCACATATACAGACACACAAAATCCTTCTGATTTTCAAACAGGTTACGGTAAGCTTTGCAGTTAACGACTGGAATAGCAATGAAGTCGGGCGGTATCGACACGTTTAATATTACATTCGAGCCACACTGCTGCAACAGATGAACATGTGAAATGGGAATTAGGACCTTTCTGTCTTGATTTGAGACACAGACCATCTTTGAACTCAGTGGGGAGTCGAGGAGGCCTCCACTTTTAATTCATTTATAGTCTGTGAGAAAGGTGGACAGGGGTCCTACATAGGACTGGGATCAGGCATTAGCACATGGGTAATTTAGCATTGGTAATCCATGTACTATTATTATTATGGTTTTAGAAGGGAGAAGGAAATCAAACCAAATGAGGGGTAAGCAAGGTAACTGATAATAAAGGAGAATAGGAAACCATGTTGACACTTCTATGATCAAGCTAGACCATTTAACTGATTTCTCCATCTGTTCATTGCTTGCAACATATTTCAAGAAATACTCTAATCACACCTGAGATAACAGCTCTTTGCTGGATGGATGGATGGATGGATGATTAGTCATTCATTCATTCATTCATTCATCTTCTACTGCTTTATCTGATCTTCCCTCGGGTCACAGGGAGCCTGTGCCTATCTCAGGCGTCTATGGGCATTAAGGCAGGATACACCCTGGATGGAATGCCAACCCATCACAGGGCACACACACTCACATTCATACACATATTCATACACTAGGGACAATTTTCCAAGGTGCCAATCAACCTACCGTGCATGTTTTTGGACCGGGGGAAACCCCCTGAGGCACGGGGAGAACATGCAAACTCCACACACACATGGCCGAGACGGGAATCAAACCCTGACCCTGGCGGTGTGAGGCGAACGTGCTAACCACTAACCGTGCCCCTGTGGATGGATGATTAGTTGGTCTAAGATTTACATGAACATGCTTTTTCATGCAAACACAAAATCTAGACCTTTTACCTGAGTGATCCTTTTTCTGGAGAAAAGAAACTTTCCTCATGACAGCCATCCTGGTTTTCTCCAGGCCATCTTTAGTCCCGCTGCGTGCCGCTCTCATGAGCTGATGCATCTGTTTCCAGAACCGGAAAAACATGGCGTGATTGGGAAAAGCACTCATCAAACATTGTGAGTCAACAAGCAGGATATCGTAATTTCACACATCGATTCATGTTCCGTTTATGATCCAGAATGTAGCCACGAACCCACATGAAGTCTTGTTTCTGTTATGCCAAATCCCAATAGTAGAAATCAGGACATTCACTGAGGATAACAGTTAATAAGCACTAAATGGACAGGAAGCAATAATGAGTAGCTTATTAAACCAAAAGCAGGGCTGAGAAATGAGTAAGACTGAAAAAACAGGCCAAATAAAGAAATCCATCATTTAATGATTATAGTGACATTAAAAGAAAAAAAAAATCTGCCCCAAAAACAATTGATTTGTGGTATCTTCAGAAAGAACCATAAAACTTTCAGCGGTTGTTTGTCTCTTTTAGTATATTAGACATCCATATTAGAGCTGAACGATGTTATAGCAGACGACAAATATATTTGTCAGTGCAGAGCTGCACATATAATGATGGACTATAAACTGGCCTTTCTACGGAGACAGACAGCAACAGGATTAAAAAAAAAGCGAGACAGAGCGCAAGGAAGTGTTCCTTTTTCTCATTAGATAGTGAGTCAGTCCATCCTACCGAGTCTGTCTGTAACTTTGGCATTATTAAGTGCATTTAAAAAATCACTTCAGTGAAAGGAACGAAAGACAGGAAAATTATAATACCAAAAAAACTGCATAATGCAATATACAATAAATAATGGGACATGAATGACAGTACAGTAATCATAAAATAGATGCATTTTAAAAGTATTGACTACGTACAAATAATTCTGTATTTTGTTGATGCAATTTTATGTTGTCATAAATGATTGCCAGTTGAAGTGTTGATTTAGATATGAAAGACAGATAAATGCCCCAAACTGTACAAAAAAAAATTAAGTTTAGATGTTGCTTGAAAACTGCTTGGGACTGCTATTCAGATATCAAGTGGAAGTTCATTCCACCACTGTGACAAAATAGTACGGTTGCATGTGTTCCTTGTACCTAGCTTAGTAAAGAGGCCGTAGCATAATGATCAAGGCACCTCTGGATCAAAAGGTCAAAAGTTCAAAATCCCAGTATCACTAAGTTGGCACTGTTGGGCCTTTAAGCTAGATACCTAACCCTCAACTTTTTAGTTGTAAGGCGCCCTGGAGAAAGGCATCTGCTAAATCCCATTAATGTAAATGCTGTAGAAATGTTGTGACCAGTCGAGCAATGCTTGAAGTTAACAATATGAATGTAACACATTTACATTAAAAGCATTTGGCATATGCTCACTGACTTCTGCTTATTTTATCTCGTTTTTTCAACTGAGAGTTATTATGGGCCGTGCTGAAGGGCAAAATAGTGTTGGCTTGGTAGTGCTGGGATTTGAACTCGCATCATTTCGATCACAATTCCAATGTCATAACCAAAATGACAAGATAAAAGAATGCACATTAAAAGTTTTACATTGGCAATATATAAGCCATGCCTAAGAGATGCATATTGAATGTTTTGCTTTGCCTATATTGTATATAATTTAATATTATATTTAATTTAATCATATTAAACATATTAAATATTTTTTTTACAAAATTTAAGCATTTATGCATAATGGCTTTGTTTTGTTTATTATAAAAAACAATGTGTATACAATATGATACTTCATATATATATATATATATATATATATATATATTTTTTTTTTTTTTTTTTTTTTATTTATTTTTTTTTTTTTAGGAAAACATGCATAAAAAGGGACAAACAGCTTTGGAAATATGCAGCTATTTATATTCATTGGAATTTCTACAGATGTATAATATTCCATCCCTATTGTGTGAGAGAAATGGTGTTAGATAGCTGGCACAGGTGAATTATCAATTTACATATGAATTTCAAGCGGACAAATGCCAGAAAAACACACAAAGTAAGTCTTGGCTTGGACTTCTACTTAATTACATAGTATTTGTTTGAATGTATGCAGATGCGTAGTTTTCCTTCTCTTTTGTTTAGAAAAACAAAGGTCATAAATGAATGGCAGATGAATTCTTGATTCACATATGAATTTTAAAATGCCCCAAAAAGGTAAAGAAGACCGCACATCTTGTAAATCCACAACACAATATATAGAGTAGCATTTATACATAATATATGCAGATGCCTAATCCCTTTCTCTTTGATAAAACAAAATTAGTTGTTTGTCATAGCTGATTTACATAAGAAGTTAAAAGACAAGGCATGCCTTTAAAGCATGCACAATGAAGTCTTGGCTTGCCTATATAATTATATAGCATTTTTACAGCATTTAAACTGATGCATAATTTTCCGTCTCTTTTTTTTCTTTTAGACAAAAAGGGGTGTAACTGAGTGACACTTAAATTACTGATTTACACATGGATTTTTAAAGACAAGGCATGCCTAAAGAGGCAGAATAAGAGGCCTATGCAAATAACTATATATAGGTTTTTTTTTGTGGATGTATGCCGATGCCTGAAGGGTACTTCTTTAAATAAAAAAAGAATAAAAGTTGAATTAAGGATAGAAAAAATTATTATAAACATACCGCATGGTTTAAAAGGGCACTATATGCATTTGGCAGGAAAAAAAACACTATATGAGAACAAGTAATCTGTCATATGTGCTCGTTCCCCACACTGTTAAAACAAACTAGTAGGCACACATATAATATATAGAATGTCTCTGGATGTGGTAAATGTTCCCTTTACTTGAACTAGTAACCCCAAACATGTTCCAGCATGGCAATGCCCCTGTGCATAAAGTGAGGTCCATGCAAATATTGGTTTGAATGGAACCTCAACCTTGTTTAGCATGAACTAGAATGCATGACTAGCCTCTTCATCGCACCAATATCATTACCCGAGTTTACTAGCACAATTATGTCTGACTGAGCACAAAATTGAGTAAAACGTGCAGGAACATCTTCCCAGAAGAGTGGAGGTTATTATAACAGCAATTGGGAACAAAATGCATTATGGAATGTTCAGAAACAAATTTCATGGTCCATAAACTATTAACTACTATTAACAGCTTTGTGAGTTTATACCTGATACTTTCCTCCAAGTTTCGAGGCTAGCTCCCTCTTGGTTTTGGCACAACATTCACGAAGGCGGCGGACGTCAGCGGGGAGCTACACATCGCATGTTGGCAGCCACAGAACAGCGCAGAGGTCAGGGATGGATGGAGAGGAGTGAAACAAACGGAACAAACAGACGAACTTCAAGGTAAATAAAAAAAAAGCAAAAAAAAAAAAACAAAAAACAAAACAAAACAGGGTGAGTAGCATGGGTGGGGCATGAAGCAGGCATGGATTAAGGTTTAGTCGTAAAGCTAGAGCAGCATGATGAATAAATTGATTGATTTATGAATGTATAATAATATAGTATAATATGTATATATTTATTTATTTTATTTATTTACTTATTTATTTTATTAGTTTGATTATTGTGTAGAAATTCATAATATAGCTAAATCCTTTTTTGCATTCTAATTAATTGCTCTAATAATAATAAAATTTATAATAATGATAATTCACTGATTGATTACTTTAAAAAAAATAAAAGAAATATGTGTACTATCTATCTATCTATCTATCTATCTATCTATCTATCTATCTATCTATCTATCTATCTAAAAAGTGAAAGAATCGCCTGAAGAAAAAGAAATATGTGAAAAATACTATCTATCTATCGATCTATCTATCTATCTATCTATCTTAAAAGTGAAAGAATCACCTGCTCTTCCACGTCACTACAGATGCCAACAGCGATGTTACATTTAAATGTGGAATTCTTTTATATATTTGATTTGCCTGGTCTTTAAGAAAAAGGCTGGAGTTTTGATATGAAGAGAAAACGTTGGTGGATCACTTAGATATTAAAGTGCATCATGTAATATTTATTGAACGAGTGATGTGTTTTAATGGCGCTCGGGTGAAAGCGGGGTGAGGGCACTGATCAGCAATTGGTTTCTCAGGGAATTCGGTCTGGGCAAAGAGTTCTCGATGGCAAGTCGACCTCAGGTCCATGAAGGAGCGCAAAGTGAATGAGGAGTGAGCTCGAAACCCCGCCATCTGATGGGCAACGAGAGATGGGTGGATGTGGGAACGAAAAGGAAGAGAAAAATTAGGTATGTACTGCCCCCTTTTGGTTAGAAGGCATCAAGGGGAGATGTTCTTTCGGCATTGGAGGTGTGGAGAAAGCGAAATCGAAGTCATTTATATCATAAAAGGATGTCATACACACACCTTGCTCCGGGAGGACGCTTTCTCAGAGTCTGACTGCTCATCATAACTCTCGAACTCGCTGGAACTCCAGCCGTTGTTGGGCCCCTGAGGGACTTCCTCTTTCTGGACGTCCTCATAGATCAAGTCTCCTGCCACACACACACACACACACACACACACACACACACACACACACGGCTACGATCAGCACATCCCTATTTCCCCATTGGACACAGGTAACGTCTGACTTCGAGACACATATATTCTCTGTGACAAATATAGTAATGCTTGAATGCACAGCTGCCATACTGATCATGCACACACACACACCACACACACACACACACACACACACACAAACACCTCTACGATTAGCACATCCCCATCCGAAACAGGTAATGTCTGACTCTCAGACACATATATTGGCTCTGTGACAAATATAGAGTCAATGCATGAACGCACAACTGCCATACAGATCACACACCCACGCACATACATTATTACCGACCTTCTCCTCGAGACACGTCCTCACAAGGCACATCGTCATAGATCACCTCTGAGCTGCCCTTCTGAACATCATTCGAATGAGACACTGAGAGAATATCACAGAGAATATGAGGTATATATACTGTATATATATGTGTGTGTGTGTGTGTGTGTAGGTGTGTTTGTCCACTAATTATCACAGAGAATACGAGGTGTATGTATGTATATATATATATATATATATATATATATATATATATATATATATATATATATATATATAAAATATATTTCTGGATCAGACATGGTTAAGGGCCTTTCTCAAGGGCCCAACACCAGTGGCATTTTTTATTAATAGCCCAGCAGAATTGAAAATTCAACAAAAACTATCAAAACAAAAAAATGTAAAAATATTTAAAGTATGTAAAATTTCCATATAATGTCAGTCATGAACCTGGAATGGAAAGACTGGACTACTGCAAC
Source organism: Kryptopterus vitreolus (assembly GCA_030449085.1). Taxonomy (NCBI): domain Eukaryota; kingdom Metazoa; phylum Chordata; class Actinopteri; order Siluriformes; family Siluridae; genus Kryptopterus; species Kryptopterus vitreolus. The sequence goes on from JACRUU010000013.1 coordinate 14,035,348, forward strand.
TTTCTCCTGGCTCGTCTGCTTCTGAATAATATTCGGCCCCTGCAACTGATCCAAATCTGTTTGATGCTCTCCCACAAAGCCAAAAAATGACCAGCACCTGTCTATCTCACGGTACCTGTCTATCTCGCAGGGCATGTCTATCTCTCCACACACTGCACCATGCTTTGCTGCCTTCATCTTCTAGCACTGTAGACTGGTTGCACCATTTCCCAGGGAACTGAAAAGATACTTCTCCTTTCTGTCATGAAGTGATAGAATGAACTTACATTTCATGTCCAAATAGCTGAGTCTTTAGCAATCATCAAAAGACGTTCAAATACCTCTTCCAGTGGTGAATAAATCGGCACTTCGCTTTAAAATATGCATTAGAACCTGTATCAGAATGCATTTATTGATTGGGATTTGAAGGATGTTGAAAATCTCCCACACACTACCACATGCAGTATTATATATTATATACAATATATATATACAATATATATATATATATATATATATATATATATATATATATATATATATATATATATATATATATATATAGCTATATATATATATATTCCCGTCTAAGCCATGTGTGTGTGGAGCTTTGCATGTTCTCCCTGTGCCTCAGGGGGTTTTTCTCCGGGTCCTCCGGTTTCCCCCCAGGTCCAAAAAAAAACATGCTGGGTAGGTTGATTGGCACCTTGGAAAAACTTGTCCCTAGTGTGTGAATTGTGTGTGTGTGTGCCCTGCGATGGGTTGGCATTCCATCCAGACTGGTGTATCCTACCTTAATGCCCATAGACGCCGGAGATAAGGGAAAGACATATGAATATGAATGAATATATATATATATATATATATATATATATATAGAGAGAGAGAGAGAGAGAGAGAGAGAGAGAGAGAGAGAGACAGAGAGAGAGGCATTTAACAACCTCTGACTACTCCTATATCTGACCATCCAATCAAAGGATGATGAGCGATATTATAGCGACAACCTTATAGCAAAATCAAATATACTTTAAGCTACAGGTGCCCACACTGCTTATAAACTTTATAAAAATGGATAATATTAAAAATAAAAGAGGTTTTATATTTACATATATTGCATTATATACATATATATACATATATATAATACACACACACGCACAATAATATATGTAAATATAAAACCATTTTTATATCAAGTTTTATTTCATAAATTTCACTTTAATCTTCTTACAACATTTTCCGAGAATTGATTTACTTTTCTGTTTCTATCCAGTATGGACTACGGACTAACCGTTGACTTCACTCCCACTGTGTCTTACCCAGTTTAGCTTACTCGGGGGGTCTATTGATTGTCTTTTAAAACCTGATTTGTCCACAATCCTTTCTCCTCTGCATCACACCTCCAGAGGTCCTGTTTCCAGTTAATCTCAGGAAAAGGTTGATCTTGGAGTATTGGGAAATGGATTAGCCAGCAAGGTTAACTAAGCTCTTGTCAGAATCACGGAGGAAAAAGAGCGAAATGGGCAGTGAGTGTTCAGCCTGAGGTAGAGCTTAGCTTTGTGAAATGTGTTCATGACAGAGGGAGCAGAAGACATTCAAAGTTCCTTAACCACAATTAGGCTGACTATCGGTGATTATCGGCTCAGCGGTGGCCTACGCCTGTCCCACACATGCTGACTAACTGCCAGAGTGACTCATTTGCATTTCTGTGCATGTTTAAACCACTTACGAAAGGATTTATACACAGGCTGTCTATAAGTCCCAGAATTAAAGATGTGATTTTTCTGTTCGTGTCTATAGAAGCTGATAAAAATGGCTAATATAAAGTGTGCACAGAGAGTGGTTGGAGGGTGTCATTAATTTTTAAATGACTTTATTCCTCCATGCCAACCAAAGTCATGAGTGCTAGCACAATCTCTGACCTCAAATCTCTCACTTTCCATCGTATGTAAGCTCACAACTGCAATCTCCTAGTTGTTGTGAGCCTTGTTTGTGCATATTACCTTAACATGTTTAAAAGCTAACATGTTTAAATCCATTCTCAATAGTGTTTTGAACATTCTGTGTATATAGGGCTATGTTTTAAAATTCAACATAATTTCTGATAAACAAATGTTATTGTTATTAACTTTAATGGACTCCATAAAGATATAATGGGTTACATTATAACAATTTGTTGCCTTATACTGATGTTATCACATGGTATCTGATGGACACCAAGGACATCTTATGGGAGGTGGTAGCCCAGTGGTTAAGGTGTTGGACTCTGTACTGGAAGATCACGGGTTCAAACCCCGCGACCACCAAGCTGCCACTAGTGGGCCCTTGAGCAAGGCCCTTAACCCTCAATTGCTCACTTGTAAGTTGCTCTGGATAAGGGCGTCTGCCAAATACTGTGATTGTAAATGTAAATATGGATATTTATTAAGCATGCAGATCTTAGTGTTTTTAAGAAAAGCAGCTGTTGGTTTGCAATGGTATTTAGAATGGAAACCATTAGATATTCTCTAATGGATTCTGCTTGAATGAATAACCTCGGAATTCCTTTGTTTTTATGTATTATTATTGTACTGATTTGGATTATATTCATATTATTTTCTTTTATTATTTAATGGCCTACACTCGGACTGGAAGGATCTACAATCAACAGCTAAATAAAGCATCGCCAAACATTTAATAAATAAGAAACAGTCGGTGTTCGTTTCTAACTCGGGGTCCGGCCCCTGAAGACAGCAACTGACTTGTAGCCTGGAGCGGTTTCGAGATTTGCTGATGGCAATGAGCAACGATTCACAAGCCACTGAATGCAATCTTGTCACATACGCGCATTGCACATGGCCTGCGGGAGCTGACTGAACAGCAGATACTTTCTTCTTCAACTTCACAACAGATCACCTCAGAAAAAGAGAGAGGAAGGGCAACAAGAGTCACTGGGAATTGGCCGTTTGATCAAAGAATCTTTTACATAAAATCCTCCTGAAATAAATTTTAAAAATGACTAAATTATTACATGCAAGTCTAAATAATATAGTCAGAATATATATATATATATATATATATATATATATATATATACTATATATATATATATATATATATATATATAGTATTACCTAATTTTTTGCTCGAGGGGGTGTTTTACTACTTATTTATCATACGCTACTATGTTCTGTTCTGTAAACTGTCTCATTGTAGTCATTCATGTTGCATGACGCTGTCAAATCACTACCCACTACCTACTTATGTTTCCTAAATTATAAATCCTGCACAGATTTAGAGCAAATACTCAACTTGCGAGTCATCCTGATATATTAAATACAGCTTAATTGGACAACAACTGCACCTAGCAAGCTTACTTGATTATACATCTTACTTATAGAATAAATAATGGAATGCTGGTTCATTTGCATTTATGTGAAAGTGAAGAAAGCATAATAATTCATGTGCTGAGACTTGCCTGGGGGTAACCAATCCCAGTGTAAAAAGAATGTAAGGTTTCTGGGGGGTTTGGGGGCTGGGCTTGGCCACATTACTGAGAAAGAGTAAAAAGAGTTCTTCTGCGTCATAAAATATTTTCCAACATGAAGCTCCTTACTGACCAGTACAAAGACTCTGACTCTGACTCTGGAGACTCCTTACCAAATTATATATATATATATATATATATATATATATATATATATATATATATATATATAATATATATATATATTATATATATATATATATATATATATATATATATATATATATATATATATATATATATATATATATATATATCAGCGTTTGTATATATCAGCGTGTATATATCAGCGTGTATGTTACTATTGGAACCTGCAATTTGCCTCACTTGCTGCTCTTCTAGAAGATGAACTAAGCACTGTGGTTTAAGACAAAATTAATGAATGCCATTGCGTTTTGTGCTGCATTGTATTCAACAAGAAACAAAAAAACAGGGCAAGCCAGAAAGATCCAGTACAGAGACCCCTACCTTCAGGAGAAACTAATGCACTAACTGTAGCCTCTTCTGCCTTCATCTGTTTTGTATCTACAGCCGGGTTCTCTCCATCCCTGGAACAGAACCAAAGAAAGAGAGGGGGGAGTGGCAAAAATCAGTGCCTGTTTCACGGAATAACCCATAAACTCCTAAAAGCAGCATTTATGGTCATTTCAGCCACAGATACAGTATAGAATATAGTGAAACTATCCAACGTTTCCTCCAGGAACAACGTGCTCCAGGGCGCGACAGACATTAATACAAAAATGTCGCAATACAAAACTAGCCACATAAAGTGCAAAAAAAAAAAAAACAGACAATGAACATAGTAAGACTGTTGCACTGACTAATACGTTATATGTGTGAAAACGTTTTTCTTAAATAATATATACTTTACGTACATTTTGATCATTTAGCAACAGGTTTACAAAAAAAAGGGTTTTCCTGGGACTATTTCCGCCCTCTAGTGGTCACACAAGAAATGAATTCTTTTTCAACACTGTTTCAGGAAGCTTCGTCATGATCATCACTGCATACACTAAAGGTAAAGTAAAATTTACGGTTAAAGATATAGGATATATATATATATATATATATATATATATATATATATATATATATATATATATATATATATCTATATATTAAGGATTGGCAAGACTTTGTAATGAACAAGCAAAAAGCTACTGAAATACTGATTTATTCATATTTGTTTGTTTTTTTTGTTTCGCTTTGAGTCATAAAATATGACTTAAAAGGCCTTTTTAATCTACTGCTGTGGTTACTTGTAGTTATATACATTATTTCAATATAAACAAGAAGAATAAATGCAGAGATCACGCTAAATCTCTGCAGATGGCGACCTCTGCTGGCCTGAATATGAAGTGTACAGAGTTCCGGTTATATGCCGCATGTCACCGAGATTTATAAATGTATGAATGTTTAGTAAATGCCTACAGAATATGATCGATTGTACCTGATTAATGACTGTAAGAAAGTTCCTAATTTGTTGAGTCCATATTTGACATTCTGGGCTCTAAGAGGAGAACTGGTTTAAGCCAGAACAGTAAAAAGCTGTTAGCAGCTCTGGGATGAACAGAACCAGAAAGAGTATTTTACTATTAAAGAGCATAATTGGCATATTTTACAAGAGTATTTCATCTAAATTAACTGTCCAGATGCTGAGAGTGTGTAAAGCTGATAACTACCGCAAGGGAAATGTTTCAGTTAACATAAAATCTTCATATTTATAAAATTACTTTTGGCAACTATTTTCATCTTAAGTAAGCAGTATAAGCAGTTTTTTTTTTAAATAAATAAAAATTCCGATGTTATATCTAGGCTATATTTAGAATGTGCTCAATGGGACACTCTATAGAGGTTTCCAGGTGCTCGCATGGTTTGCACAGTAATGAGAACCGATCATGTTGAATTCCGTGGTGCTCATAGTGAGCAGGTTTTTTTTTTCCGCCGCGAAAAAGTTCATTTACAAAACATCCTGTTATTCATCTCCTCATTCTTTCATCAATTCCACCTCCTGGGCCTGTCAGAGGCACACAGCACAGTGTGAAAGCTGTCATTTTTTTTAATTAGAAATGGCTAATTTTACGTCTCTGGATAAAAGCAAAGAGAATAAAGGCACACAAGCAGGGATTTTACACCAAATATGAATCACTGCACAGAATACAAAGGCATCACAAAAGCGGTGTGTAACAGCTAATCCCAAAAGTCTCCAATTTGCCACAGAGGGAGGAACAGGTGTTGTGCTGTAGAATGCTAATAAGAATGCTGTATGCACTCGGGGGCCTTCCTCTTTCTCTCCACACACACACTCTCATACACGCACAGTAACAGAGACAGAGCTGCTGACGATTATGCTTTTGTCTCCTGTTAACCCACCCACTGAACATGATCTCAGGAGTGGCAGAACATTGCATGTATAAGGTTTACCTGAATCGCCTCCGCCTCTCGCTCGTCAGCGGTTCGCAAGCACGCTTCATGTTACGCTGCCATATTGTGCTGATGTGCTTGTGATTCTGTTGTTTCCATTAATCCCAAAGCAATAATTACAGCCCAGGAAATGTATCTCTTGGAGTCATGTGCTTTGTGCTGTGGATTTCACCCTGAAACACTGTGCCACTGTGTTTATATAGAAATATGGCGATGCTCTGGTATACTCATGCTCATTTGTTAGAGGTTGTGCGTCATGCTGAAAACACTGTTTTGTTTTATTTTTGGTTTGCAGCTACAGTGGGATATGCTCCTCTAAAGGTGTTTCTTTCGCACCTTTACTGATGAGCCCCAGAACGGAATGCAGCTACAATAAATGGACAAATGTTAAAAACATGTGGCAGTAAGATTTATATTTGCATTCTGTAGATAATATTTCACATTTAGGACCTGATTGTGCTTATAATAACCTCCACTTTTATGGGAAGATGTTTTTGTGTAGTGCCTTTTCAGACACGTGGGCATGAGTATAGTCATGTACTTGAGGATGTAGGTGAGGTTAGGACGTCTGGGGTGCAGTCAGTTTTCACATTCATCACATTCATAAAGGTGTTCCGTAGGGTTGAAGCTCTATAGAAGGCCTCAAGTAATCTTTGGGTCTCAGTTCAGGCGAAGGAAAAATTTGATTGCACTGCATCCAAAGACATCCTATACAAGTGAGTGCCTACAACATTGTGATAACAGTTTGGAAAAAAAAAACTCATAAGGCTGGAAATGTCAGGTGTCATATTTATCAATATAGTGTAGGAATAAATGTATCACAGAATGAAAGAAAGAAAGAAATACTTTATATGAGTCATGAGCTACTGAAGAATTGTATCACAAACAAATTCAATGCTGAACACTTGTCAATTGTAGTCATCATTATTCACTTTTTACAAATGAGGTGCAATAAAGCGCTTCAATGGTTGTAATTATGGTTCCTAAGGATAAGGAGGTGGTAGCATAGTAATTAAAGCATTGGCCTCTGGACCAGAAGATCTCAGGTTGAAAAACCCTTAACCCTCAATTGCTCTGTTGTAAATTGCTCTGGAAAAGGGCATCTGTCAAATGCTGCAAATGAAATAATATACAATAAAATCCAATCTGAATCCGAACACTAGGATGGTGTACTTTTAAGAGCATTAGGCAACATTTCTGAGCCGTATAAAGTCTCTACTTTTGCGATTTTGTCTAACAGATGCAGACCAGGGCTCGACCTCCTGACAGCACTGCGCCTGCAGAAAATGCTGACACCCACATTATTCAGTGGAAAATGCTATTGATAGCTCCAAGCTGTGGTACTGTATTGACATCTCGATTCTGGAAACATGCGCTCAGCAAAAATCAGCCAGGCAGATGGAAGCGAAGAGGAGTTCGTTTTAGTCAGGGCTCTCAGGATAAGACAGGACAGGACAGGAAAACCCACAGGAACCACAGCACCAGTTTAACACTATGTCCTTTTCACTAAAAAAAAAAATCTGTGTTCTGGACATCTGGTTTTCAAAAACTGAAGAGTTGTATAATTGAAAGGTTTAAATAAAAATTATTTCATTTCCAGCAGCTCTTTCTCAGTCCTGTTATTTATTCACTTGGGTGTTCTCCTCTATTACTATACTCATTCATTCATTCATCTTCTACCGCTATATCCGATCTTCCCTCAGGTCACGGGGAGCCTGTGCCTATCTCAGGCGTCTATGGGCATTAAGGCAGGATACACCCTGGATGGAATGCCAACCCATCACAGGACACACACACACACATTCACACACACATTCATACACTAGGGACAATTTTCCAAGGTGCCAATCAACCTACCGTGCATGTTTTTGGACCGGGAGGAAACCGGAGAACCCGGAGAAAAACCCCCTGAGGCACGGGGAGAACATGCAAACTCCACACACACATGGCCGAGACGGGAATCGAACCCGGATCCTGGCGGTGTGAGTCGAACGTGCTAACCACTAAGCCACCGTGCCCCGCTTCTATTACTATATTTACTAATAAATATAATAGTGTTACCTCAGGCTATTCAAGAAACACAACATGCCAGGAATTATTTGATTGAATTTCAATTCTATCATCAACAATATTTTTTCAAACGTATGAAGTATGGTCTGATTGGTCTTTGTTTCCTAGAACTGTGGTTCTGATGGTGGATTTGAGTTGAGTTCACATATTCATATTAATGTGCTTAGGAAGCAGTGCCTAAGACATTATTGGTTCTATAATAACAAATAACATGGTTAGGTTCATAGCTCTTTCGTGATTCAGCTACCATATTAGTTTTTGTTCATGTTGAAAGGTTTTTAGGAATGTACTGCCAGTGCTTTGACTGACTGAGATGCAAGGTTAGTGAAAAACTGATTAAAAAAAAAAGGTCAGATCCTGGTAGAAGTCATGCAATGGACTGTTTTACTTCACATTGAATTTGTAAACCTGTGCTCAATTATTACCTGTTTTCTAAACATCATTAGAATTGGAGCCTTTGAACCTGCAATCTTCCTGTCCACAACCCAATGCTTTAATCACTGAGCTACAATACCACCGCCCGCTTTACATAGAACCATATCTCAACACCCCAGAGATGGACACTTTGTTAGCGTAGCATTGTTGTATTGCAAATTAAAAACATGTATTAAAAAAATCCTACCACGCAGCTGTTTCTTTTTCAGTTAATGAATACATTTTAACCTACATGAGAAATTGGTGCTCATTAGCTGTTTGCTTTAATTGGTTAATTGCACAAATTATGCTACAAAAATCCCTGACTATGTGTGTGTGTTCACACTCTATATTGATTTGATTTGATTCCTGTTCGTTTACTTTGCATTTTTGTAAATTGATACAAATAAATATTCTTTCAAATTATGTGGTATACATTTGGAGGTATTTTTCTGGCCATGTCAATCTGTGAAAACTTGATTTACATTCAGGCGTAGTTGCCAAGATAATCTTCCTTATAGGAAAAGGTGTACAGTGATTACTGAATGTGTGAAAATCGCTGAGTATAATGAACAGTAATGAACAGTTTACGGTGATAAATATAATAGATTGTTAAAGTCAATTTCTATTGAACTATTAGAGAACAGTTTAAATAGAAAAGAGACAATCAGAGTACTTACTGTTTTTGGCTTCCAACGGATAGCATATCTGAGGAAAACAGATTGGTATAAAAAATACACGATAACACATTTAAAACACAAACTTTAAAACAATTTTTATTATTCTTAATGTGTTTAAAGCAGTACTAATCAAGGTAGGAACAGAAGTCTGACTTTACATAAAAAAAACACCAAAATAATATGTGGTCAGTTTGCTAACACAACGCCCACCCTTCTGCCGATTCTGAGATATTATTATTTGTCTGTGACCACCAGGGGGCAATGCTTCTTCTCATTCACCAATTCTTTTATTTTCTGAATTACTTATTTTCCTTCACCTTTACCTGGGTAACTTGTCGCCTTTTCTGCATCCTCCTGACATTCACCGTCTTTCCCAGACAAAGTTGTTTGAGTAAAATTGAGAATAGTGCTGTCTTTCTGTTGTGTGTCTCCACATCTCAGGGCATTTCCTTGACCCTCATTCTTTTCTTCCTCATCCTCTGTAGCACCCCTCGGCTGCTGAGGAGATATGCTCATAGGTCCTGGGAATAGAAATAGAAAGGAAAGAGGAAGATGCTATGAAGTAATTATTTTTAATCCTTAATTTTACATTAGGACATATAAAAGAAATAATTTGCATTGAACTGTTCTAACTGTTCTGACTTAAGGGTTAAGTTGACTTAACCCCCAAAGCCTGTTGTATTTCATTACACCATTTTACCATTTTACCATTAAATAGTCACTCTTAGGGAAAAATTAAGTAGTCAGACACTTTTGCTTCTTTAATGTAACAGAGTGCATAAAATATACACATCAGGCTTATGAATTACACTCATTCACGGCCTTACTGTATTTCACGACAGACAGAGTTTATCTTCATATCCTGAGAGGAGTCTACTACCCCATCCTTCCTAACACACACACAGACACACACACACACACACACACACATTCACAATGCAGATAATATCATTGCTTACTCTGACTACCTCTGGAAACCAAAAGGTTTCAAGACTAGCAATCCACATGTCTGGTCGCTTTTTTCAAATATACCTTCCTCACACCTTAAAACTTGGCAATAGAACTCGTTATTTACAGTCTGGCCTTAAGAGATAAATGCATGATGCGAATGTTGAAATATACAAACAGCAAGCACTTGGTCGAGCTGAGGAACACTCTTGCCCTTTTGATTCAGTGGAAATATGTTTAGATGCCTCTTTGTTAATGAATGGTGAAGCCAAATGTACGGTAAAGATCGCACACCTGCTCTGAATTTTACTAAGAAGTGTTCTCTCTCTCTCTCAGTGATTGGCAAAAGAGGGAAAAAGATTTACACATACTCAAAAAAGTGAAACCAAACATTTACCTTTTTACCAAACTGTACCTTCAACAACAGACATTTTATTACATACACAAATCTACAAATAAATAGTCCTCATACTTTTATATTCACCTAAACATTCACCTAAACATAGAGTTCACCTAAATTATAGAGTACATGGTCTACTGTAATCCGACAACCACTTCACGAGTAGAGTTCGTGTGGTTAGATTGTGTTACATGTCATGAATAAGGTTATTAGAGACTTAAATATATACAGTATATATATATATCGATATATATATATATATATATATATATATATATATATATATATATATATATATATATATATATATATATATATATATATATATATATATATAACCACTACTGAGTATACCATCATCAGAAGGATATCGAAAATACAGTATGAGGGTTGTCTGTAATAAAGAGCCAAGTAAATCATTAACAAAATGAGTGTGTTAGTAACGCATTAACACAAATTAATTAATTTTACCAGAACAAATTGTTTATTGTGTGATTAATTCAGCATTCATTTCTATTGAACACATATTAGTACTATTATTTTTATTTATTTTTTTATTTTTTATGGTGGTTTTATATTGGGTTTTTTCACTATAATGAGAGCCGTGGCTCTCTTTCTCAAAATGAAATACTATGGTAGTAGTTCTTTATCTCTATCTGTTACTCAACACTGAATTCTAGAGGGTTGCGATTTTTAATCACTCGTTGTGTTCTGGCCCCTAAACCTCAACTGCTCAATGTGTAAAAATAAAGTAATTTTAAGTCAACCTGCAAATGCCATAAATGCAACACACTGTAGCCTATTTTGTCATCAACTATATATATATATATATATATATATATATATATATATATATATATATATATATATATATATACACATATAGGCAGTGGTAGGCAGGGTAGGCAGTGGTAGCTGGAATTTGCAATCTTCAGCATTTTCTAAAGTAAATGAAATTTAATGCCGCACCGGGTAACACCAATCACACACCATCACAGTGGGTGACACCAAAATGAAAAAAAAATGCAAATTTGAAATAAAAAAAAAAAATGGAAAAATCTGGAGGGGGTGACACCATGGCTTTACCGCACCGGATGACACCAACCCTAGTGACGCCACTGTATATATACTGAGATGGGCCATACACTGAACTCGACGCCACGTCGGAAGGCAGAAGGGTTGCGCAATCGCCGCGCAAACCAGCGCAGATGAGTGAGAGGCGGGGCGTCATCAACGAGACACGGCTGGAGCTTATCCCGGAGTGGCACCTTCATTATCCCTAATCAGGCGGCTTCTATAAAACGCCGTCGGACGGTAGTTGTCGTCGGAGAACGTCTGGGCTCCCGATTAACGGCGTATGTCCTTTTTTTTTTCTCTCCCGACCGCCCACTACAGGTGAGACGGTAAGCGCGGATGGGAATACCCGCCAGACCCTCGCAGTGCCTGATAGCTGGGAGTATCCACAGCCCTGCGGCAGGAAACGAAACTGACCCCTACGTGTCGATGGAGATCCGGAGCACGAAGCCGGATATATAAAAATAAAAATATAATTTGTATTTTAAAAATTATAAATACTGCATACATTTTGTGTAAACCTCCTGTTTGACAGCATCTGTATGAGGAAATGTCTGAGGAATCCCCCCAGCAACATCTGCTTTACATTGCCATTATCTCACAACTATTTCCTTTGCCGTATCGTGTCTCTTTTCTCACCGCCTCATGAGAGTTGTGATAATGACTCCTGGGCATGTGTGTGGGGGAGGTTTTTTTACAAGAGGTTTAGCCTTCTGCTTCTTAAACAGTGATTATCTTACAGTCTGGGACTTAAAATCAGGAGGTTTACATTTACCTGTTTTTAATTAGAATTTTGAGAAATGTTCTCTACATTCTCGTTTCATGGCACATAGTTCAACAGGTGTAGATGATGTCTTTTGTAAGTACTACAATGAGCACATACACATATGCATATGTACACGAACATGAAGACCATGTACACGCACTGTTGTGGAAACTCAAGCAACGTGTTTGTTTAGCAGTCACGCTCATGGTCAGCTTTATTTGTTCTGGTGTTATAAAAAGTACTGTATAAAAATAAGTTTCCAACTTGCATTTTCCAGTCAGGCAGACAGACCGAGTTTTTGTTTTGATATTTAAATTACTGTAAATGCACTGAGAGAATTCTTATCGATAGCAGAATGCTGAGGATGGAGGTACCAGGCCAGAGGAAAAGGGGAAGTCCAAGCAAGAGGTTTTTCAATGTATTGAGGGAAGATGTGCAGGTGGTTGGTTTAAAAGAGGAAGATGTAAAGAACAGTAATATGGAGGCTAAAATGGGAAAAGCTGAAAGAATAATTTATGGTGCACATGGGATGGAATGTTCTGCTATTGAGAACTGATCTCAATGCCATTGGACACCTTCAAGAGTGTTCAAGATGAACTGGAACATTGACTGCACCTCAGACATTCTCACCTCACCTACATTAATACCTGACTGGCTGTGTTGTGTAACATCATTTTAAATATACAACAATGAACATTGTGCTCTTTATGCATTGTTAAGCATTTAAAATTTAAAAACCCCAAAAAGGGGGACAAACACTTTAAATAAACAGAATAAAGTTTTATTTATTGTTGTTTTTTGTTTGCCTTTTTCCCTTGCTTATTCATTCATTCATTCATCTTCTACCGCTTTATCCGATCTTCCTTCGGGTCACGGGGAGCCTGTGCCTATCTCAGGTGTCTATGGGCATTAAGACAGGATACACCCTTGATGGAATGCCAACCCATTGTGCACAAACACACACACACACACACTCACATTCTCACACACACACATTCATACACTAGGGACAATTTTCCAAGGTGCCAATCAACCTACCGTGCATGTTTTTGCACCGGGGGGAAACCGGAGAAAAACCCCCTGAGACACGGGGAGAACATGCAAACTGCACGGTGGCCGAGACGGGAATCAAACCCGGACCCTGATGGTGTGAGGCGAACGTGCTAACCACTAAGCCACCGTGCCCCTTCCTTTGCTTATTTGTTCATTTATTTCTTTGTCAGCTCCACAAATTGCTTTTATTATTTGTGTAATTAAATTATAGTTTAATCTGTGGCCTGTTTCTTTTTCCCCCTCATAATTTTCCTTGTCTGTGTATTTGTAAGTTTTTTTTCCAGACAAATAATATTTACTATGAGCAGAAAGATTCAAATTTACTCTTTCCGGTGGGATCTGCATTCTATCCCATGATGCACTGTTCCTTTGGACCTGTTATACGCAGATTCACTTTCATGTTTATTTGAATCTGTTTATTCCAAACCTCACTGAACTTCAGCAGTCACTGGGATCAGCCCACTGCATGCACAACACGATACAATGGTACGATTGTGGCAAAAAAAAAAAAAGACTGTGGAACTGAGTTACAAAAGCATCTTTTCAGCTTTCGTCAGTGAAAACGCTCAACTGTTGATTAGCTCACAGGTCAAAGGGTCAGCACCATGCAGTGGGTGATGTGCTTCGATCAAAATGTGGATAGAATTAAGTGGATTTATTTTTTTTTTAGATGGAATATGCCTCCATATACAAAAGGTTGAGAATTTATCAGACATCAATTTGTCTCTCAGAGGGAAGTCAAGCAAGTAAAACATACAGAATATTAGCATGATGTTTCTCCACAGTGAAACAGGCTGCCTTTACGAGGCAGTGAACGGTTTATTGAATGCGTTACGCTACACAGTAATAGCTTTGTGAATGCTTTTCTCTCAGGGGGCTGCTTAGAGTTTATGCTAATCATAAAGAGACACATTCCATTTGAGAATTGTGCTTGACAACATTCTGCTAATGTAAAAAATAAAGGAAAATAATTAAAACATTTTTGTTCAGAATGCCATGACAAATCCCAGCACTGATACTGGTGGACCATTGAGAAAGGAGCTTAACAGTGAACTGCTTTTTAGTGTTTTTTTGTTGTACAAAAATGGTTGATCTGGATAAGGAAATATGTCAAATGCCAAAAATGACAGTACAGTGAAGTGTAAAAGTTTGAACAAAAATCTCCACAAAAGAGATTTCATAATCTAGTGAGACGTCTTTCCAGAAGAGTGGAGCTGTTATTATTAACAGCAAACAGGAAACAAAAGGAATGGGATATTCAGAAAACAGTTACAAATAAGCCACTTATTTGTATACAATACTGACTCAATTGTTTGTTTTTTTTGCCAAATCATATAATAATAATAATAATAATAATAATAATAATAATAATAATAATTCATTCATTCATCTTCTTCCGCTATATCCGATCTTCCCTCGGGTCACGGGGAGCCTGTGCATATCTCAGGCATCTATGGGCATTAAGGCAGGATACACCCTGGATGGAATGCCAACCCATCACAGGACACACACAGACACACACACACACACACACACACACACACACACACACACACATACATTCAAACACACAAGGGACAATTTTCCAAGATGCCAATCAACCTACCATGCATGTTTTTGGACCGGGAGGAGGAAACCGGAGAAAGAACCCGGAGAAAAAAACCCCCTGAGGCACCGGGGAGAACATGCAAACTCCACACACACATGGCCGAGACGGGAATCGAACCCGGACCCTGGTGGGTGTGAGGCGAACGTGCTAACCAAAAATATATTAATAATAATAATAATAATAATAATAAATAATAGTAATAATAATAATAATAATAACAGATTTAGATGGCAACAGTGGAATTGCACATTAAGTGAACATTTAAGAGAGGTTCCAGTAGGCATTCTCTTTGGCCTGATGAAGCTCTCTTAGTCTTGCATGGCTTGATATTGTTGTAAATTAAATGAGTGCTAGAGGAAATCCATATATCCTCACAGAAACTGTTATATGATGTTACAGAGTCTGTGAGCTCAACCAAATAAAAGGCAGCAGGCTTCAAAAACACTACAATCAGTGCAGTCAAAACAGGTATGCAATGGCTACTCTGTTTCATTGGTCCAGCTTTTCACTTACTACAGGCTTAGCAGATTTGATTGTATGTAGGGAGAAGATGAACCAGGCAGTGGTCAGAATCCTAAAGTAGCACTATGGATGGCACAAAATGCATCATTTATTGTTGTGGAATGTGTTTGAAAGGATTTAAGATCATAATGTTTAGTGGATCTCAACAGTTGTGGAAAGTTAACTGTAAACTGTTAACTGTTCCCTCTCCTACTCCACACACATCCAAAAAAATCAATCTGTCAAAATCTATCAAAAATGATCCTGTCTCAACGCTGACAGAGACACTACCTAGGACACCTCCCAAGCTCACTAATCCGAATCAGCAAGTGATTGTGTGTATTATGTATAACCACTGTGATAGAATAGTAATTTCGCCGATTGGTCAGATAATTAAAATATATCCATTAGTTCTATTTCAAAGTTGTTTCCAAAGTAAATACATACAAATGACGATGTATCACAACATTAATTTTTTTAATGTAGAATTCTTTTCTGTTAGGACATTTAAAATGCATTGAACTTGTACAGAACTTGATTAATCTTCTGCTTATGGGATTTCGGAAGAGTCTCCAACACCGATAATACTCACAGAGTGTAACTACATCAAACTATTTCTAAAAGAAGCACCTGGAGGAAACACAAAGCACTACACATTCAGCTGCTTTTATAATAACCCAAACAAAAGGATTGCCTTCGCAAACATGTTTGAAAAGATGCTATTGATCTCATCCTCTTGAGTTTCTTGACTATTATTTTAGCAACAAGCTGAGACACAAAGTGTGTACAGAGTCTGCATGTAAGTGGCATATATAGAATGTATAGAATTTATAGCAGCAGGTGATAACAAAATTATAGTGACGTGGAACACAAAGTACAAAGTCAATGCATATAAAGCACATTATAAATCTTTCTGCCTGTCTGTCTGTCCATCACTCTATCTGTTTATACATCTATATGTTTATCTCTCTACCTGTAGGTCTGTTAGTCTGTCATGTATAATCTTTAGGTAAGTGACAGACACATCTCACACTGTGACAGACACGTCTCAAACTGCTGTGTGTAATTTTGTCAGGAGCATGAAGCTTTCACAATCTGAAAGTCTGCTTATGTCATATTGTCACAAGTGACGTACTTGCACAAGTCTGATACGAAGCTGACAATGAGCATAAAACACAAAGGGCAAATACAGCAGTAACCTGAGTCACTCTGCGTATCAAATGGTAACTTTATTACCAGATGATCATTGATGCTGTGTTCAAGATCTTCTAATAGCATTAAAACAAATAAAAAATAATAATCAGTAATTAAAAGTCATTAAAATGTTTATAAAATGAAAGAAAACGTGTTGGTGGTGCTGATGGAGCTGTGCCTCATACATGCATGGACTGCTAATGACATGGGGATTTCAGTAGAGAAAAAAGGCAGAACATTGTGATTGTGGAAGTGAGGGACACTGAGGAAATTCGGTGAAAGGGGAAAGCAGCGGAGCGAGCCAAGATCCAGATTGGGGGTGGTACAGTGCCCTCATGTACAATGACACATATACAATGTGAGGCTGTGGCGTTGGAGTGTGGGATGCTGAGAAAAATCCATGGCATTATATCAGAGCAAGCCAGTATTACAGTTTCTGCTATAGTGAAAGGTGCTGATGACATGACACCGACGCTATATATATATATATATATATATATATATATATATATATATATATATGTGTGTGTGTGTGTGTGTGTGTGTGTGTGTGTGTGTGTGTGTGTGTGTGTGTGTGTGTGTGTGTGTGTGTGTGTGTGTGTGTGTGTGTGTGTGTGTGTGTTGTGTGTATATATATATATATATATATATATATATATCTATATATATATATATATATATATATATATATATATATATATATATATTATATATATATATATACATATATACACACACACACACCACACACACACACACACATATATATATATATATATATATATCTATATATATATATATATATATATATTTGCGTTACAGGATGTCTGGATTTTTGGACCCTGTCGGTCTGCTTGTCCATCTAGACATTCACTGTCTGTCTGACCATCTAGAAATCATAAAGCAGTAGGAACAATTCTTTGTTCTTTAGTCAAATAGCTAACAAAACATTGTTTTAAACTTCTCCCACTACTAACTACAGACATCATTGTGCAATTTGACAATATTTATTAATAAAGTGTTAACTTCTCTGTGCAGAAGTCTTTTGCGTAGTAGAAAACTCCAATTAAAAGGTTTTGAAATTATGTTTTTATATCTGTTTATTATTAGCCTTAGATTACGTAAAGCACTTATTGTACCCTCACCTAAATTATTTATCACTATAGAAACCATAACATATTACAAGCATGGTAATGTTTAAATATAATTTTGTAAAGACTGCCAGACCTGCTGAGAAAAAGAATGGCATTGTTACCAGTGAATATTTTTCCAGGATGTCCTTTTTCCAGGAATAAAGGAATAATTAATCATTTAATTTAATTTAATTACAGTGTGTGAACATTAATTAAATTAAGTTCATTTTAGAGCTAAAAGAAAGAAATTAGACATTGTTACTTACTATGTTAAGTAGTTGAATCAATCACATATTTTGCCAAAAAAAAACAAGAAAACTTTTTTCCATATTTATACAGTTAAAGAAATGTGTTTCTGTCGTCATCTATAAAGGCAAACATTACACTACTTAATAACTTACTAATAATTAGCAATATACACAGAAGCATAATGTATATTGCTTATTATTAGTAATATATGCATGATACTCTTGTGTATATAACTAATAATTAGCAATATACATGAGAGCATCATGCTTCTGACAGGTGTTTGTGTCAATGTGTGTATGTACAGTGAGTGTGTGTGCAAATCACAGATGTACAAGCTTACAATGTTTCACTATTCCCAACACTTTTATTCATGGTGCCTCTGTCTTTTTATTGGGAAATAGATAGATGGACATACTGACTATAAGTGGGAAAGTAACAACAACAAGACAAGAACTCAGCAGCCTTACCTTCTTATCACTGGTCAGACTTCCAGAGGAAAAGCTTCAGTGGCTCCTGATAGACAATTCAACCCTGAACAAGCTCGCTTGGACTTCCTGCTATGAAACCCGGTGCATTTGAAATACATCTCCCTCTGACTTCCTGGGCCTCTGAAAGGGCTGTTTACTTTCCCACTCCTTCTTCAGGCTGAATGAATGTCAATGCCCCTCCTTTCTCTCTATCCCCTGTCTCTCTCTCACTCGAAGCATTGTTGTTCATTACCTCCCTCCCTTTCTCTTTTCTACCCCTAACTGCTAAACATTGCTTTAAAGGCCCACTGAGTGAAAACTGAGGTTTTTCCTCTGCGCTAGGACCAATGACAAAGCTGCAGAGAGACACACAGTCCAATCAGAGCACAGCCTAGAGGCAGGGATATGAGATGGGGGAAAGGAATAGGACAAAGAAGGAGAGAGAGAGAGAGAGAGAGAGGGAGAAGGGGGAGTTGGCATGATTTCAGATTACACAATCTCTAAAAAGGGGAATTAATAGAGTGATCTAACTGAAGTGGATGGATTTGTCTAATAGATGACATTATGCTACAAAAAACACCTTCTCCTTGTCTCCTCACAAATGGCTCCGTGCGTTAGTTCTGGTACGAGCCTACATTGCTGAATCACGTGTTCCATTTCTATGATTCGAATCTTGTTAACACGCGTTTCAAAGCATGAAAGTACTCTTAAGTGAAGAACCTGTCCTGAAAGCACCAGATCTTTCAAAGCGTTTCCAATTAGAGGTTGACGCATGTGCAATGCAGGAGGAGGATGATGATGATGACGGCGTGACTCATCCTGTTTACTATTATTCCCACAAATTTGACAAACATCAGCCAAATTACTCCACTATCGAAAAGGAAACACTGGAGTTCATTTTGCCATGCAATACTATGTTGGATCTAGCAGTCTCCCTGTTCATGTGTACACCGATTGCCATCCATTAGCATTTCTTAGTCGTATGTACAATCAGAATCAACGGCTGATTCGGTGGGTTTTGGTGGTTCGGGATTACAACCTGGAAATAAAATACAAAAAAGGGAACTCACAATATGGTTTCCGATGCATTGTCTCGTTTGTGGTAATCTTTATTTTTTATTATTTATTGTTTATTATGGTATAA
>JACRUU010000013.1:14059978-14089978 GCA_030449085.1 Kryptopterus vitreolus
ATACTCATTTATCTATGTGAATACACTTGTGATTTTTGACAGTGACTATCAACAACGAATTAACTACATTTTACATTATAGACGCATCTCACTGATGAGTTGTGCACTTTTTATAGCAAGCCTGAGAGCTACTCATGTGCTCCTTGGGGGCTACCTGGTGCCCACGGGCACCACGTTGGTGACCCCTGCTTTAGAGGAACCAAACGTGGATCCTTTCTATCAGCCTTTTATCTTGGTTGGGAAGGTTAGTTTGCCTAACGAGGAGAATGCGGTGCCTGTTACAATTTTAAGCAACAGCGAAGTGGCTCAGTCGTGTATTTTAACTAGCGTATTACCTACAGAATTACTTTCGGATTGCCGTATGTTCTGCGTTTATGTGATCGATTTTATTCTCGGAAATGCGGTACATTTTTTCCCAATTCCAGAAGTCCTGGAATTCTTTCGTTCCACAGCTTCCTCTGGAGGATTTTCAACAATCCCTCGGTTTTTCCCCAGCGTGTGTCTTTACTGGAGCCCAAGCGCGTAAGTTCTAAAATGTTATTAACGGAAAATGTTCTGTGTCCCGGTACTTGTCAACAGCAGGAAATAAAGCTTCCTTCTGACGAATTAAAAGTTAGTAGAGTTCAGCTTATCGATGCACAGAGAGCTGATCCTAGTCTTCAGAAATATTTCCGCCTTGCAGGTAACTACGATGCGGTTGGTAATAAACAGGTGGGTATCTTCTGGAGGACAACCTGCTAATACGCAGGTGGAAACCTCTTAATTATGCTACCTCTAAGAGCACTAATCAAAAAGTTAAATACTTAATAATAGCACCGTCGGCGTATAGACAACAGGCAAAGAGGTCCTTTGACAAGCTCTACGTTGGGAATCACAGTTATAATTAACGTTAATTGTGTATTAAAAAATGTTTTTAATAGTTTGTTACATGTTTTTCCTCTCTCCTCTTTCAGGTATGTGCGGAATTTCAGCGCTTTACCAACCATAATTTGACCAACACGTTTTACGCATCACTATACCACCACAGTTTTCTCCTGATGACTTTATATCGACAGAGAGCAACGAAGACAGGGAAAAACTACTGATGCACTTGTTGAGTTTCTTCGGGTTCATGACTTAAAGGTGTTATCATATTATTATTTTTGTTTAATGCTTCAACAGACATTGCCTGAACTATGACTTGGATTTATGGTGTACTAAGTGATGAGAAAACCTTCAGAATTTGTTTGTATTTAATTTAGAACAGTGGTGCTCAAACTTTTCCTGGGGGACCCCCTGCGCTGCACATTTTGTACATCTCCTAATCCGACACATCCAATTTGATTCTTGCATTCTCTACAACGAGCTGATGAATGGAATCATGTGTGTAGATCAGGGAGACATACTACATTTGCAGAGTAAGGGCTCCTCATAAACTGGTTTGATTTGGAATACATAAAAAACTTGATGTGTTTTTGTGTTCTTTTAAAGGGATAATTCACCAAAAAAAAAGAAAATTCCGTCATGAATTACACACTTGTGTAAAAATTTTTGGATGAACACAGGGGAAGAATTTTGTAAGAATGCTGGTAGTAAATGGGGTCCAATAATTGTTTGGTTATGAGCGTTCTTTCAAATATCCTTGTGTGTTCATCAGAACAACAAAACTTAAAGGTGAGTAAATGATGACAATTTTTAGTTTAAGTATGCCTTTAAATGCCAGGGGTTTTATTGGGATCACTTCTTTTCTTTTTGGCATTCATTCCGTGTCAAGTTAGCATTGTTTGGTTTTGTGCTGGCTAAAACTTGTTTCACTTTTAATAGTATTGTCATCGTGAACTTTAAGCATTAACGTGACGTACACAAGGCGAACAACAGTGCTCCGTGCACGTCTTGTGTATCTGAGAGAAGACACCTCAAAATTCTTTAAACCATGCACTGTAAGTCGCTTATTTTGCATATTTTGAAACATTCGCAACACTTTGAGGTCTATGTTGGATCTAGCAGTCTCCCTGTTCATCTGTACACTGATTACAGTCCGTTAGTATTTCTTAGTCGTATGTGCAATCAGAATCAACGGCTGATTTGGTGGTTCGGGATTACAAGCTGGAAATAAAACACAAAAATGGAACTGATAATATGGTTGCCCCGTAATTTAAATATCGCCACCCTGGTCGTTGTTGTGTAGAGTTCCGGTGACCGCGAAGAAAGTTGTCATCTCATGTTTCTGAAAAAATACCTGTAGACAGGTATTTTGGGCCGCTACATTGCCGCACGTAGGAAGAGTTCTGTTTATACCGAGGAAAATCCTGCATATACAGAGTACATGTGCCACACCAACAATAAATATGCTATATCCTGTATGTCTGTAAAATTAAGGTATATTTTCTTCAGGCTCTTTATGTAATTGCATATGTAGATGTATTTAAAATGCTAGAGATGATGCATGTGTTACTTGTATGTGGTAATAATTTTAGTCATTTTTTTCTGATTAGTAATTCTAAAGTGTGGAATGAAGTGCAGGCCTTCAAATTTGTGATCTGCCTTGTAGGGTGTAGGCTTGAACATTTTCAAAGTATTTATTTTTTTTATTAATATAACCGACAGGTATTTAATTATTTGATATAATTATTATTGTCATATGGCAAATGTTTTGATGCTTAATCCTTGCAGCAACACTCTCATATGCCCGTTCCTGTGGGCAAAGTACACAGACACAAAAAATAAATGAACATTAGAATTATTACATACATTTTGAAGTATAAGATCTTATAAGATTACAGGATAATACTATAGTAGTATATGCGCGGTATTGGCGATACAAACAAATGCTAAATAAGGAAAGTCAGTCAGCCGTAAACCCTCAGTTGCTCTCTGTAGTGGCCTTCCACAGCAAAGCAACTGCTAAGACCATCCTCCTGACTTTTGAGGGTCTTGACATGCTCAAAGTCTCATGATACTTGGCTGCCAGGTTGGAATCTGCAACCATTAGGATGTCAGTGAGTCTCAGCCCTGGGCGTGGCACACAGGGGATACAACGCGCCCTGGAATCACCTGAAATGTTTACCTGTATCGCTCGTACACACGTCATACACATAGAATTATAAAACTTGGTAGACATGTGTAGCTCATTAAAATGAACCACGTTCACATGTCATGGTTTCTGATCCACAGAAATTGAGTTATTAAAAGTTGTTTTATTCCTACAAAATTGACACAAGCGCCACCAAACCAGGTCCAATACAATCTCAACAGTCTGATAATGAAAACTTGCAGAGGGAATTAAAATTTTTCTTAAAGGACTCAGTCGTGGTGAGTCCTTAAAATTATGGCAAATTAAACAAAACAGGTAGTAGTTAATAATTCTACTACTTCTACCATTTAAATATGAACATAATAGAAAAAAATTCTCATATTTTACGAGTAAAAAGGCCTACAGTACCAGTGTGAAGCCCAGTGACAGTGTAATTGGTTCTGAGGAAGACCAGCATGTGTGGGCCCAAGAAGGACTATATATATAAGGAGGACCTTCAATTGAGCAGAGATAGCTCTATTTAAATTGACACATCATGCTTCTAAAACAAGTCCCCTGATGTTTTGAATAGCTAGATTTAGAAAATGAACAGAAATACAAATGGTCACCCTTTCCCGGCAAAACAGCATCAGACCGCCTAGGTACACCTGAACATTATTCCAAAGGTTGTTCTTATAAGTTGTACGTAGAGAAAAAAATCACAAATCTGAGGATGTAAACTGCCTTGTTTTTAGGCTGTTTTTTTTTTTTTTGCTTTTTTTTTGCTTTTTTTTTTTTTTTTTGCTTTTTTTTGTTGCTTTTTTGAAATGAAAAGACAAAAGTATCACATTTTCTGAAGTATACTAATAATAGATTTAAAAATCACTAACTTTGATTTATTACATTTTAACCTTCTGTTAAAACAATAAAAAGAATTGTCATAAAAATCACTGTAAATTGTATCCATTTTTTTTTACAGCACACAGCCAACATTTTTTTTTTTTTTTAGTATTGGAGAGAATTTATTAAAACACATTAAACAAATGCACTTAAGTACAAATAAAACGATGACAATTCCACATGTCTGTGTCTGTTCAATTTTTATAAAACCAAACAGTAACACTGGTCAGATTTCGGTTTTATATTCATACCATTGGTCCAGGCTCGACTAACAAAATTCCAATGAACCAAAGAAGTGCACGCTGTGTTGTGGTCATCGTGGCATTTCACCATGTTTCCATCCAAAGACAAGCCAAATTGATTTAAAAATAGATACAAATGTTAAAATATACAAACTACAATATATGGTCAAAAGTACTTGGACACCCGACTTTTTCCACCCATAGCTAGTGGCCCAAACTGGTTCCAGTATGATGATGCAAAACCATCTCTAAGAAGATATGCTTTATACAGTTGGAGTGGAAGCTCTTGAGTGGCCTGCTAAAGAACTCTGACCTCAACCCTACTGAATACATTTAGGATGAATTGGAATTAGACTGCACTTTTTCAAATGCCCTTGTGGTGAAATCAGCACAAATCTCCACAAACAAACTCCAAAATTTAGATGGAACATCTTTCCGGAACAGGGGAGATTATTATAAGAGCAAATGGTGATTAAATGTAGAATTTGATGATCAAAAAAGTCAGGTGTCGACAAACTTGTGTGCATATAGTGTACTGTATATAAAACCACCAGTTGGTTAACAGAAGTCAGGAAATGAGATTAAAAACACATTTTACTCACATTAGATGAAATATGAGGAAAACATTATCAGAAGTTGAAATAGAAGTTGTTATATATATATATATATATATATATATATATATATATATATATATATATATATATATATATATATATATATATAAATATATAACAAACCCATAACCACTACACTCTTAAAAATAAAGGTTCTTTATCAGGGTCTATGAAGAACCTTTAACATTTACAAAACCTTCCCATTTGCCCTTTGCAGCAGAATAATCTTTTTGGAGCCTAAACGAGGTTCTTCACACTCAATAATCTCAAAGATGATTGAATATAATCTCATATAAAGCACTAAACATGTTGGAACAGAACTACTAATTAAAAAAATGCATGTTAATAATTCATATCTTGATGGTTTTGATATAATGCACAATAATTGTCCTATTTACTGCAAAAGGTCTAACTGTAACGTATGGACTGAATCAGGACTGCTATATAAATGTCTTTGTGACACCAGGGAAGGTTCTTTAGTGAAAGAGTCTTTGGGGACCCAATAAATGGTTCTTCGGCGGCATTGCTGGGAAAAACAAAGGTTTTCCTATTGAATCTTCCTGGCACCTTTATTTTTTTCAGGAGTGTAGTTATTGGATGGAAACACAGCCAAAAGCATCTTTACTTGAACTTTAGCCTTCCCGGTAGCTTCTGAAGCCTAGTTTGCTGGAATGAAAACACGTCTATTATATTAGACTGAAGCTTTTTTTTTTTTTTAAATTCATTACATTCATATTAGCTTCAGTTTGATTGCATTTAACCAGAGCTTAATATCTGAACTACGATCATAGAAACAAAAAATTAAATAAAATAAAACAATACAAACGCAACAAATCATGGACCCAAATGTATGTACAGTACAATCGTCTTGAGGACAAAAAGTAAAAAAAAAAAAGTCAAAAATTGCGTCACTTATTGTTGAAATGGTTATGCACTGGTTTTGAGGCTCGTTTTATTTTAACGTATGTGGTTTTGTTCAGTTGAGGTTTTTGCGCTGTGGGTATGCATACGTATGAACGCTGAACCACATCAGTTCTTGGTTGTTTTTTGTTTTGTTTTGTTTTTTTCCTTCACACACCCTGGCACACAAACAAACACCGTTCAAGCACTTACAGTATACTACACCGTGTGTTGTGATGAGAGCGACATCAATGGCAAGAAAAAACAAACAGGAATTGTCTAATTGAGTAGGAAAAACCATCAGACGTCAGCTGCAGGAGGATGTCAGGAATGAAATGAGGTTTGCTTGTTTTTAAATTGCCAGAACTTTTTTTTTTTTTTTTTTTTTTCTTCTTCTTCTTCTTCTTTTTTGAGACACATCCAGATCAGTTTCACATTCAATACTTTTGACTAAAACACACAGATTGTAAACTATAAATGCAAAACCGTGGCCTGTGAATGGAGACCATTAATAAAAAAATAAATAAAAATTGAAATTAGCAGTAGTTGTAATGAAGCCAAGCAGGAATTGGGCCTTTGGAGAAAACACAATGTATGGTTTCAAATTTTCTGCCCAAAGAGCGCAACAAGGCAACACATGTGAACGTAATAAAAGAATTAAACATGTCATGTTTCACTTGGAGATTTTTTTTACGATGATTCCAGGAGTCGTAGTACAGGAAAAGTCCCTACTTTCCAAAGAAATAAAACACGTAGTAGACATGAAGTAGAACGCTAGGATAATAATCATAAAATAAAATGATAATAATCCCATAACGGCATTTAATTTAATTGAATTTAATTCATGCCCAGGTTTGATTTTGTTTAATTATATGTAAAATTATCTTTCCTCGTCGTTGATTGTTACACTTATAATTATCCTGACATGGTTTAAGATGACAAATGGCATGAAAGGTGGAGAATGAAAACTAGGGAAATTCCAATAATTTTCATTCATGTATCGTTCTGACTGTTTTTTTTTTTTGACTGTTTTAAGGCTTATTTTCTAATTTGAGACAAAAATTCAAAGATTTCTCAAGTGAATTTTGTTCATAGAATCGCCAAAAAAAAAAAAAAAACCCACATCACAGATCCTAACGTAGGATTTTTTCCCCCTGTAGTTTCTGTAATACGTCTCCAGCTAAATTCAACACCTGGTACACTTGTACAGTCGAGTAAAGAGAAACAAATCCATTACTGTTATAATACACACTTATAATACTGCAGAACCAGTGTTACCTTGGAGCTGAAATCCTTAAATAAGATGAAAAAAAAGTGCCGCAACTATTTCATAGTTAATGAATAAGAAAGTCAGGAAAAGTGCCTGTCAGGATCCCTTGTTCTTGAATAGATATTTATGTTCATAGCATCAAGCAAAAGTTCATTTATACGCTGCTATTCAGGGGAAGAAAAAAAAGAATCAAAAATAAAATGCCTGACAGGACTGTAGGTAACACGTTAATAATTCCAGGTTATGGCTGAATAATTCTTACGATGCACTCGAGAGACCGTTATAGTGCACATAAAATGGGGGGTTATATCCGTATCCCATCATCGCACGCAGCGTAATCCACAAGCAGGTCACATGACCTTTTTGCGTCGTTCCCGAACACAGTACGCAGGAGGAGCCTTTAGATGGCACACCACATTCAAGCTCCAGTAAAAGATTCTGGTACTGATCAGGGCTTCAAGATCCACAACAGGAAAAAAGAGCGTCCTTGTCACGCAATGTCCTTGGATCTTGAAATAGTTAAAAAAAAAAATCAGAAGCAAGAGGATACCAATCAAATCAGAAGCGCACAATGCTTTCAAGACAAAAAAAGTGCAATTCATAAGATTAAGTTTTATCCGGATGGTGGCAGGAATGTTCCAGAATAATGTTCAAATTTGATCTAGGGATGAGAGAAAGAGAGATAGAGAGAGAAAGACAGGTAGAGAGAGAGAGAGAGAGAGAGACAGAGAGATGGGAGAGAGAGGGAGAGAGAGTGGAGAGAGCGAGAGAGAGAGAGAGAGAGATAAAGAGAGAGATGAGGGCTAGTCTTCGATGCAGATGACATCTGAGGGTTTGCTGGACTTGAGGTCAGGAGGGGAGAGGTCTCTCAGAACCTCAGTGGATTTCTTGTCCATGTGACTGCTGGGTGCTGGAGGACCGTTTGAGGACACTGGACCAAATGAAATAAAATCAAATAATACAACCAGTGCTGGTCATGTGCAAGGTAAGGAGTTAGTAGCTCAGAGGTTAAGGACTTTAGATTTCTGATCTAAAGGTTATGAGCTCAAATCCAATCATCAAACGGCTGTGCCCTTGAGCAAGGCCCTTAAACCTCAACTGCTCATTGAAGTTCATGACAGGTTCAGTTTCTCTTACTGCAGAAATTCACCAAGCATTTTTTTTTCTTGAAGACTGACTGTATTTCTTTATCCACAGATACCTCCAAAAAATATTGGCACCCTGGCTAAATATGAAAAAAAAAAACCTTTTCTGATTCAAATCCTCATGTGAACCTGGACTTCCACTGAGTCAGATGATACTCACCACTAACATACGGCCCTAGGGGCATCTGGCTGTAGTTAACCATGGCGGCTCCTGCGGGACCTCGAAAACCTCCTCCAAAACTGTTACTGTACATTGAAGAACAGGCAAAAGAACCCTGTGGAAAAGGCTAAACACACACAACACACACACACACACACACACACACACACACACACACACACACACAAGGAAAGTAAAATTTATTGCTGCTGAAGTGCAAATGACAACAGAAACGAACTAATATAAGCTTTTTTTCTTAGAACGTTAACTTAAAGTGCCACCTAGTGGACAAATGAAGGTAATCAAAAAGGAATTAAATGTGATCACTTTACTTTTATAAAGTACTTATTACATTTAGAATAGGGTCATTTGTAATCTGTAATATTTTACATTTCCAAAGTAACCTTCTTAACACTATATGTATGTATATATTCATTCATTCATCTTCTACCGCAATATCCGGTCTTCCCTCGGGTCACGGGGAGCCTGTGCCTATCTCAGGGCCCTGGCGGTATCTCAGGGCTCTGGTATATATATATATGTGTGTGTGTGTGTGTGTGTGTATATATATAGTATATATATATATATATATATATATATATATAGATATATATATATATATATATATATATATATATATACATAGAAAGGGAGAGAGAGAGAGTATAACCTATAGTTTCTTATAAATAAATGATATTATCAAACTGCACTTTGTAAGACTTACACTGGTTATTTTCCTACCGCAATAGTGAACTATTCTTTACAACCCACGTTTCCAGTCAAGTAATTAAATCTTTTCACAAAGGTTCTGGCTCTGACCTGTTGGGGTTGAGGCTCCCGGTTAGTGAGCCGGCTCAGGATGCTCCTCTCAGACATGTGCAGTCGAGCGGATACGGGAGGGATGCGGGACAGCATGGATGGCAGCCTCGTCACATCCGCCTTCATATCGCTCAGTAGTTCCTCCAGCTGATTCAACACTGGCACAAACAGACCAAAAAATGTTAGCACAGCTTGATATGTGGGAGATCAAACGAATCAACATGGAACAATATGGCACCCCTTAGTGAACCTTTGTGTAGGACGGCGTTCGCAGGCTTATTTCCGGCCAGAGACTCTTTAGAGAGGTGCTGGTGCGACTCGGCCAGACACTCGACCTCGGCAAAACGTGTGTTAAGCATCATTGCCGGGTGTGTGGTGTCCTGCGTCATGTTCAGGTACGCTGCCCGCCTTAACTGCTCTTCGATCACTAGGGCCTGCTCCAACAACTAGGGCAGACAGAGAGAGGTTTGTCAAGTAGTACAAAGTAGTTATTTTCGACGCAATTTGTGTACTCACCTTGAACCGCCGAGCTAGGAACTTGTTCTTCATTTCCAGGTAGTTGCCTTTGTTCATCTCGGTCTTAAAGGGCTCGTTGAGGATGGCATAGCGCGGGTCGTTCTGGATGTCCTGCCAGCGAGCGTAGCCATGACTGGGACACGCACGTCCAGTCAAGGGGCCAAACATGGCTAATATTACAACTGAACAGTAACAAACATTTTTTTCACAAATCTGTGCTAATGCTACGTGGCTTACAATGACATAGTCCATAATTAAACACCTTTCATTTATATCGTTTCATTTATGTCATGCCTCCAGACCCCATATCACTGGGTCATGTTCACAGCTCATTCATTCATTGATGTGTCTTTGTTTCTGTCTTAAATACATGCGAATTATATTCCTGTGTCATGCTTGTTGTTTCGCAAACGTTTAGCAACATGTATTTTACTCAGCTGTTTACTTCACTGTTTGTAAATTCAAGTTTACTGGGTTTTGAAGTTCTGTTTCCTGTTCCAGTTTTTCTCTGTTTATTATTGATAGAATAGAATAGAATAGCCTTTATTTGTCACAATATACAGTACAGCACAGTGAAATTCTTTCTTCACATATCGAGCTTGTTTGGAAGCCAGGGTAAGCCATTATACAGCACCACTAGAGGGTTAAGGGGCATGCTCAAGGACCCAAGAGGGGCAGCTTGGCAATAGTAGGGCTCGAACCCCCGGCCTTTCAATCAGTATCCCAGTGCCTTAACCAGTGATCTAAGCCCACATCGCTCGACCAGACTCTTTCATGTTTCGACTTTGCCAGCCAATTTAAATTTGTTTGCCTTTTTAATAATAAACACTCTAACCATCACTTGCATCTGCATCATTTAGTGTGCATTCAGAAAATAACTAAACTCAGTCAAACCTGCATATAAATGAAGTAGTTGGCAAAGTTTGTTGCTTAGTGGCTAAGCCATTGGGCTCTGGACCAGAAGGTTATGGGTTCAAATCACAGCACCACTTAGCTGTTACTAGTGGGCCCTTGTGCATGGCCCTTAACCCCATAATAAGTTAAGATGAACAGAAATAAAGTAACTAAATTGTGAAACCGACAGTGAAACTAATTCAACTACGATGAGCTGAGGAGCTTTAAAATTATTTTTAGGATACGTCACGATGCCAGCCAAAAGCCAGTAGTCATGGCGCCGGTGCCAGATATCATACATTTTACCAGATGAAATGGCGACACGTTCTTCATTCTGCCACAGAGTGTGCAGTTCTGAGAAGAAATACAAAAATATTACACTTTACAAACACAATATTACATGCACAAAGTAATATGAAAAACAAGTCTGATAGTAAGGTACTTACCTGTAAAGCCTCCGTCAGCAATGTTGAACATGAAGCGAGTTTTAGCGCAATTCTTCTCGTCTTTTTGGTTCTCGTCCACCTCGTCCCTTGTTTCTTTCTCTCCGTTCAGATGACTCTCGGTGCTGTCCTCAGGCTTGGGCTCCTGGGTTGCAGCTCCTACCCAAGGTGTTTTAGAGTGTTCGTTATTATGGAGTGAAAATTGGTTGCAACGTTTTTGAAATCACCTTTAGAAATCAAGCCTAGTAGTTGAAATAGGAAGCTTTTATTACATATGTTTACTTTTAAAATAACATTTCAACCTTTCTAACCTTGTTTTGCCTCTTTGTCCTCCGATTTCATAACAGACGCTGCGTCTTTGTCCATTTTCTCAGCGGTGTACTCAGTGTCTTTACTTTGTTCACCTAAAGACAGTGAAGTCAACAACCCTGTTATTTGCTACACAAATGAGTGGAATCAATGAATAAATACTACTCAGCATTTTGCTTCCTGTACTCACCTGCAGATGCTGTTTGATTGGTGGATTGTTCGTTCTGCTTGGCGGGCGGCTGCGCTTGATTGGCCGAGGGCTCCGATTCCACAGGCGAGTCGTCTTTCTTCTCTCTCTCTTCCCTCGATTTCTGCTCGCTGCCGCGTTTCAGTTCTTCGCCCTCGTGCGTCTTTTCTGGAAAGGACTCTTTGGTTGTCTGAGAAAATGGATAGAATTGTCAAAAAAAGCAAGTAAAATCAAGATACTCGATAGTGGAGGATTTGCTCATTCCAATCACCTCCGACTCGATTGATTTCGTTCTCTCGTGCTCGGAGATGTCTTTATCTTCTGGAGGAACGGGACCACTCTCAGGTTTGTCTGTGCGTCGGAAGAGAAATGCGAATGTCATTAAGAAATTCTTGTCACTCGTTTAAGAAAATTCCAAGGTGAGATGTAAATGGTCAGGGTTACACTTACCTGATGGTACCGGGGTGCTGGGTTGAGTCGGTGCAGGACTGGCTGGTACAGGAGTATTTGGGTCGGAAGACAGACTCTCTGTGAGCTTTTTCAGCTCCACACCTGTAGGAATCATGTCTGGTGTGCTGTATTTGCCATTCACGTGCTCAAACTCCTGCACCTATAAACACGCACATATCACATATACACCTGATCAAACACACATTATTTAGTTAATATTATGAATAACAGCTATGATAAATCCTCTGCTGCTTCTCTACTTATCCCAAGGCTTCCTGTTGTGTGGAAGCCATAAAAGACTATGGGCTATCAAAGAGTAGATACCGAAAGAAGACCCTGCCAACATCATGAACCATCTAGAGATGTACCAGAGTTGTTTGGACCCTACGTCATAAAGAATATTGGCATTGGACTTTCTTTGTGTGCTACAATGTCAGCTGACTGTAGAAGACTGTAGAAAGGACATTACTCGGGTTCCGGGCCGAGCAGAAAGAATACGTATTTCGGTTTTGTTTATTATCATATTCTGAATGATGTTTCATTTTGGAAAATTGCTAGATTTTCTCCGGCACATCTGTCTATGACCGTGCCTCGGTCACGTCTGACCTACATCCACTACCTTCTTAAAGGGGCTGCCAAATGATTAATGGCTAAGCCAAAACCAAACTATGTATACAATTTAATTTAAACATTTAATTCCATGTTATAATCATATATTACCTTTTTCCTCACGAGAGACATGACTCCAATCCGGGTAAGTACATGTTGACGGGATAGACCCTCTCTCGGCACTCCGTCTGCAAACGTCTCTGCTCCGTCTGCCCCTGGCTCACACAGGTGTCTCATAAACAGAGACACGTACGCTCTGAAATACACGGCAAATATATCTGCATAAGATTAATAACAAAATAATCAAAACTTTTTCTATATCCTGCTGTAGCTAGAAACAAATTGGAAACTCCAAAATTATTGCCATTTATATACATATTGCTATATTGCTATTTATTATATTGCTATACTTATATCAGGACACAAGTGCATTTTTGTAAACAATGAACAATTAACCATTAAATGGCTTTCAATTTTAGTTCACCTGAACTCTTTCTCGCTTTTCCCCTTCAAATCTCGGACCAGCCAGTGGGAGTTGAAGGCGTCTTGAGGTGGCATACCCCAACGCATTATGGCATTTAGGAAGGCCTTTCTCTGTCGCGCATTAAAACCAAGTACCTGAATGGAATAGATTTGAGGGTTTAAATCTGTAAAATCACTGTGTGCACAACTGAAGTCCCATTAAACATACATCATTTTTAACAGAGGTCGAAAAATGGATTTATCGCGACAGGTCGTTCCCACACACCAAATCTTGATCTGCATAACATGCAGCGACCAACGAAGCTGACGCAATGAAGCTTTCAAAACTGCTTCGTCACTTGGAAACCAAGCATTCTGCTTTAAAATACCAGTTATTATTTGTATTGTGCAGTTGTATATTCAATATTCAATATTTTTTTATCAGAAATAAATGCATACTTTTTGAAATAATATGAAAATATTAGAAATGTGACACATGGTCGGTGTGAGGAGAACGTGCTAACCACTAAGCGATCGTGCCCTCACAATTTCTAATATTTTCATATTATTTCAAAATGTATGCATTTATTTCTGATAAAAAAATATTATGTCATGTCTGATATTTTGCACTCACAACTGCACAATACAAATAATAACTGGTATTTTAAAGCAAGGTTTAAAGGTTTCCAAGTGGAGTTTGCATGTTCTCCCCGTGCCTCGGTGGGTTTTTCTCCGGGTTCTCCGGTTTCCTCCCGGTCCAAAAACATGTACGGTAGGTTGATTGGCACCTTGGAAAATTGTCCCTAGTGTATGAATGTGTGTGAATGTGAGTGTGTGTGTCCTGTGATGGGTTGGCATTCCATCCAGGGTGTATCCCGCCTTAATGACCATTGACACCTGAGATAGGCACAGGCTCCCCGTGACCGAGGGAAGATCAGATACAGCGGTAGAAGATGAATGAATGAATGAATATTAGAAATTTTACGTTAGAAAGAGTAGTTAGAATATATAGTTTTAACTATGTGCGCTGTATAATCTACACTATTTAAATAATAATAAAACCAAAAACTATATTTCTTCAGTCAGTTAGTTAGCATGTTGCTTAGTAATGAACAAAAATAGGCAGTATATTTATCATGTATAATTTGTCACCTATTAAATACAATATATCTTTATACTTAGGCAAATAAAAAACGCTGCATAAAAGATATAAAGATATAGCGTATAAAACAATCATTTTATCGGATTTTGGGGTATGTATTTTAAAACTATAAAGTAATTAGACAGGATCTAGTGTAATGTTCAGGAATGACATGTTATTTAAATTAAATGTTTGTTTTGTTCTGAGCATTAAATACCTACAAGGTGGTATCAAAAATATTTCAAAATTGTTTTGTAACACGCCAACAGATGGCAGCAAAAGGCTGCACACCCACACAGTCACAGGGAGCACTGCAATTCTTAAGTCAGTGTGCCAAAAGACATTGTCCTGTATATATAGTGTAGATTAATAAAATAGTTTCTTGTAAACATAGCTAGTCTCGAAATGTTATGATAAAGCCTCATAAATCAAAAACTACTGATGAGAGTAAAACCCTAATCGAACATACCTCTATATTTCCTCCAACCCGAGCCAGAAGCGGAGGTAGTGGTTTGTCTCTGTCGCTCTTTAGCTGCCTGCGTGATTGTCGCCTTCCTCCTGCAAAGTCGTCCAATCAGGTCGTTTTAAATGTTTGCAATATAAAGTCAAACAAAACTGCACAGGATCAGTTTAACATTGTACTGCTGAGTGTAAATGTTCGTGTAACTCAAAATTTAAAAAAAAAAAAAGAAATCTTATGTATTTTATTAACATGTCTGAGTTTTACTGATGTTCATACATTAACAAAAAAGCAAAATGCACATTCATTAAAAAATATGTAGTAGTAGTAGTAGTAATAATAATAATAATAATAGTAGTAGTAGATAGATAGATAGATGAATAGATCGATGAATGTATAAAAATATATCTATGTCTAACTGAATAAAAATTGTTCCTACTGTCTGAAATGAAGCCAAGACATCTTACATATTTTAAAAGACAAAAATGTACTTAAAAATATAATTTTCAAATTTAGTGTATTCCTGAAAAAAAGATTAAATATTTGATTCCTAAAAAAATTAATATCAATTGTGAAGTAGTAAAAGATACACAAAACTACTTGTCACCAACACACCGCTCATGAAATAGTTTTTTTTGGAGATTGAAATAAAAATACCTTCAGGTCGCTCCTCAAAATCTTCATCTTCATCCTCAGATCCCACTGAGTATTCCGACTGATTGTCTGAAAGATCGTCTTGCCATTCTGAGCCCGCACGCCCACCCACACATAGACACGGAAAAAGGCAAAGACATATACAGACATGCACACGCACACACACACAAACACACACACACACACACACACACACACACACACACACACATACACTTAAGCATCAGACTGTAGGAGGTCTGACTCTGTCTTCTCCTGTAGCTGTAATACTATACATTCAATGCATATCAATATATTGATAACTACAGTATCTCAGAAGTGAGGACACCGCTCATATTTTTGTAAACATGTTACTATATCTTTTCATGTGACAACACTGTAGAAATGACACTTTGCTACAATATAAAGTAGTGAGTGTACAGCTTGTATAACAGTATACATTTATTGTTCCCTCAAAATAGCCCAACACACATCCATTCATGTATAAATTGCTGGCCACAAAAGTGAGAATAATCCTCAGTGAAAATGTCCGAATCGGGCCCAAACTGTCAATATTTTGTGCGGCCAACATTATTTTCCAGCACTGCCTTAACCCTCTTGGGCATGGAGCACGCCAGAGGTTCCAGTTGCCACTGGAACCCTCTTCTACTCCTCCGTCATAGACATCACGGAGCTGGTGGAGGTTATAGAACTTCTCCACCTTACATTTCAGTATGACCTACAGATAATCAATAGGGTTTAGGTCTGGAGACATGCTTGGCCAGTCCATCACCTTTTTTTTAGCACACATGCAGCCCCAGACCACTACACTCCCACCACCGTGCTCGGCTGTATGCAAGAGACACTTGTCTTTCTACACCTCACCTGGTTTCTGCTACACACATGCTTGACACCATCTGAACCAAATAAATTTATCTTGGTCTCAAAGTGGGGGGGGGGGGGGGCAAAGGGGCAAAGTGGGTTAGTGGTTGGCACGTTCGCCTCACACCTCCAAGGTCGGGGTTCAATTCCCGCCTCTGCCATGTGTGTGTGGAGTTTGCCGGTCCAAAAACATCGGCACCTAGGACCATTGTCCCTAGTGTGTGAGTGTGTGCCCTGAGATGGGTTGGCACCCCATACAGGGTGCCTTGATTCTCCAAGACGCCTGAGATATGGATAGGCACAGGTGGAGCTGTAGAAGATGAATGATTGAATGGTCTCATCAGACCACAGGACATGTTTCCAATGATCCATGTCCTTCATCTGCTTGTCTTCTCCATCTTTATGTAGTGCAACAATTCTTTTTAAAGATCAGGAGCGTTCTTTGCCATGAGGTGCCATGTTGAACTTCCGGTGACCAGCATGAGAGAGTGAGGGCGATAACACCAAATGCGACATATTTGCTCCCCGTTCACACCTGAGACCTTATAACACTATCGAGTCCCATGAAAATGGGGAGAGAAAATGGATAATTGGGTCCAATTTGGACATTTTAACTAAAGGATGTGCTTAATTTTGTGGCCAGGGGTTTAGACATGAATGGTTGTGTGTTGAGTTATTTTGAGGGGATAACAAATGTACACTTATATAAGCTGTACACTCATATCTGTATGTTGTAGAAAAGTATCATTTCTTCAGCATTGTCACATGAAAAGATGTAATCAAATATTTACAAAAATGTAAATATGAGATTTAAAAACTTCTGTGAGATACTGTTTATCTATCTATCTATCTATCTATCTATCTATCTATCTATCTATCTATCTAACTGTGTGTGTGTGTGTGTGTGTGTGTGTGTGTGTGTGTGTGTGTGTGTGTATGCGCATATGCGCGTGTGTGTGTCTGTGTGTGTGTATATATACACCTTGGTCCTCCTGAGACGTGTCATTGTAGTTGACCTGCTTACGGATGCGCTTGCCCTTCCCCAGATTACGTGCCAGATCTTCCTGCTGCTGCTCGTAATGATGCCGCAGGAGTTTCTCCCAGTAGTCAGGATCCACGTTCTCTTCCTGTTTAATGATTTCCCTCTGCACCTCCTCCTACAACAGGTCACACCCAGAGCTAACAAGAAACTACCTCTTGGGTCAAGTGCGGTGAAGCTCTGGTGTGTCATGTAGATAATTTATGTTCCCAAGGCAGGAAACATTTAGCCCTGTGAGTGATTTAATCAATGTTCCCGCATTGTTAAATGGCGTACCCAAAAGTATGTGGACACCTGATTTATATGCATACATACATACACACATATATATAAATATATATATATATATATATATATATATAGAGAGAGAGAGAGAGAGAGAGAGAGAGAGAGCTATAATGTTTGTTATAGCAGCTATAGACAGTCAGTTCATAGAGGTGGGATTCAATTTATGAATAGAAAATTATTTTAAAATATAATTGACATTTTCTAACCAATCAGGTTCAAGAATTAACCGCCACCATTTTCAGACTTTTTTCAATCTGTACCCTTGTCTTTCCTCTCTTACCCCACCAGATGTCGCCATTGTATCCGTGTGGGCGGATCCCCAACTTGTTACTAATTACTCCCACCTGTATCCAATCAAACCCAATGATTTTAAGCTCCCATTTATTGTTGAATTTTTATGATTAAAAAAATGTGTAAAATAAGATCATTCAAATATTATCCATTCAACTGTCAACAAAATCTTCTTTCAGTTAAATTTATTCTCTGCAAAACATTTTTTGACGTGTCCCTCACCTCTCCGTCCTCCTCCCGTACCACATACTGAGCCACCTTGAAAGAGCTGAGGTACTCATTCATGTTCTGGATCTCGGTGTCCTCTGTGGCATCCTGACTGCGGTCCAGCAGTTTGGAGATGGCGTTGTCATCGTAGTGGATCACATTGCCTTCTTCGCCATCCTTACTGTCGCCTGGAGAAGACAATACACACTACACTACACACTATACTGAATCAAGTACACTGGAAATACTGTAATATGGTTAGATTTTGAATATGTCTGTCAAAAATGTCAATTGTTTGTTTAACATAATGGAATTAAATAAGCAATGAATATAATGTTTTCTGTAGCAGTTGATGTACAAATCTTAGTAGCAGTAGGACAGCAATAAAATCATAATCCAGTTTCACACAATATCTGAATCTTACCAATGGCTTCCACGTCGTCTTTAAAGAGCTCCTCTGTCCCAAACTTCAGGATGTCATCCAGCTCCTGCTTGGACATGGATCCTGTTTTGGAACCCAAGCCAGGACGCACCACCAGATGTGTGAGCATCATCTTGCGCTTGGCCACCTGGGTAATCCGCTCCTCCACTGATGCCCGCGTGACAAAGCGATAGATCATCACTTTTTTATTCTGTCCGATTCTATGTGCTCGACTGAACGCCTTCACAGAGAGACGAGAGACAGGACAGGAGTACAATTTATAAAGTACTATTGTAAAAGAATAAATTCAATCGTTTCAAAGCATGAATTTAATTATCCATATCAAGGTTTGATCATATAAATGATTCAAATATTGCAATACAAATACATTACTAGTTTGTCGCATGAAATGCAATTTCATTGACAATCAGCCAATCAAATAATAATAAACAACAAACAAACAAATAAAAAAAATAAGATTAATTTGTAAGTTACAAATTTTTGGATGTAGAATGCAATCAAATTGAACTTTTTTATCCACTCAGCTGCTATTCCTATAACCTTTTGTATTGTACTCATATACAGTTAAAGGCAAAAATATGTGCCCTTTAAAATAAATAAGAACACAATTTTAGATTTGTACTGACTATTTTATTAATAAGATTATTATATTTCCTTTCTGAATGTAACATATTTGACTTGTATATATATATATATAGTATATATATATATATATATATATATATATATATATATATTTATATATATATATGTGTGTGTGTGTGTGTGTGACATGCATCTTTTGAATATCTCACCTGAATGTCATTATGTGGGTTCCAGTCAGAGTCGTAAATGATGACGGTGTCAGCGGTTGCCAGATTGATTCCCAATCCCCCAGCACGAGTCGACAGCAGGAAACAGAACTGCTGCGCTCCCGGAGCTTCACACACAAACAGCAGATCGATATTAAAGTGTTAATGTGCTAATGAAAGCAAAGTCTCCCTCTGGTGGACGTGCAGATCAACATCGAGTGTTTTCAGCTCACCGTTAAAGCGATCGATAGCCTCCTGCCGCAGTCCTCCCGTTATCCCGCCATCAATACGCTCGTATTTATAACCTTCAAACTCCAGGAAGTCCTCTAACAAGTCCAGCATCTTCGTCATCTGAAAGAAGATCCGCAGCAGGAGATTCACAATCAACCAAAGAGTGAGAAAAATTGTGCGCATTTGTACAATCTATATATTTGTATAACATTTTTAATAAGAGATTAATAGTCTATTTGATATATATATATATATAGTCAAAAAAATCTAAATAAAAAAATTATTTTTATTATAATAATAAACACTAAAACAGTAATTGAAATTACCTAGAAATATAGTTTATGTAAATATGTATTTATAACCATAACCCTAGAAGGGCTAGCCATGTGCCACACTTTCTATTTAACTCTGTGGTAAGACTCGTGATGGTGGTGTGTGTGCGTTTATACAGTATCAACAGGGTATGGTGCAAGAACTCTGTCCTTGTTTCAAGCTTCTGGTCATTGCTAGTGGAGTTCTTGAGTGTAAGTCACAGACCATTTTTTAAACATGGGAATTCACCACTGCTTTCACTGTCATAATGTTAATTCCAACTAGCCCTAATGCTGATCTCTACGGGATTATTAGCGACCTGATTAGAACACTGATGGACTGTTTATCACTGTCGGAGAGTTCAACCATGCAAAGCTCAACTCAATGCTCCCTAATTTCCACCAGCATGTGGAACACACTCAAACACAGTTAAGACGTTAATGTTTACACCGCAGCAGGAAAATTCCGTTTTATTTATTGAACATGACTACTTTCAACTTTGGTTGCAAACTACTTTCAACTTTGCAACTAAAGAGTAAATCCTCGGATCTTGTTTTAAACAAAGATCCCGGTCCACCCCCGAAACTCAGACCTCACCTCTGTCATGCTAATTCCAGAATACAGACCGCTCATCAGACGATCTAAACCAGTTTTGTACTGGAGAACTGAATGTTTAGGGAGGCTGCAACCAAGCTGACCTTAAGGACAGCAAGGGGCAAAATGACCCAAGCCATCAGCGAGGTGAGGCCAATTCCAGGACAGTGGAGCCATTGTCATGTCATCCAGGTGATCACAAACTGCAAGATGACATCACCTGCTTCTGAAAGTGACACCTCTCTTCCAGATGTGCTGAACGACTTATACATCCGGTTGGAGTTGATAGAACAACGTGCCAGGAAGGAAGACCATCCCTCCGGTCTAACCACAGTTGATATGCAGAAAACTCATTGCAGATATAACCCACGGAGGTCTGCTGGTCCAGGCAGCATTCTGGGTAGGGTTCTCATCAAATTTGCAGAACAGCTAGTGGATATCTTCACTGGCATCTTCAACATCTCTGTGAGCAGCATCACTGGACCACTGCAGTTTGAGCATCATCCAAACTTTTTCACGGTTGATGACAATGCACCAACTCTCCATCTGGCCCTTTTTGTCTTCACCCATCTGGACCAAAAGGACACATGTGTCCAAATGCTGTTAGACATCAGTTCAGCATTTAACACAATTATCTCTCAGCACCAGATCGAGAAGCTGAGCCTGCTGGCCCTGAACAACTCCTTCTGCAACTGGATCCTGAACTTCCTGACTGGTAGACCTCAGTTAGTTTGGATCGGGAGCCGCATCCCCAGCATAACCCCTCTGATAACTGGGGGCCCTCAGGGCTATGTGCTCAGCCCACTGATGTTTAGTCTGCTGACTAGGTAGCAATGCACAACTCGAATCATATCGTCATGACCTCCTCCGACGCAAAAGGGAAAAGGACAAATGGGTAAAGAAGAAAAAAAAATTGTTTTTCAC
This sequence comes from Kryptopterus vitreolus, assembly GCA_030449085.1. NCBI lineage: Eukaryota > Metazoa > Chordata > Actinopteri > Siluriformes > Siluridae > Kryptopterus > Kryptopterus vitreolus. The sequence continues at coordinate 14,081,129 of JACRUU010000013.1, forward strand.
TATTGTTTACATTTCACTATTTTCCGTATTGTACTGTATAACTGGTTTACTCGTCAGCACTCTTTTGTGTTTTGTCATGTCTTGTGTTGTCTATTTTGCTCTATCATGTCTTGCACTAGGTTGCATACGATGCACACTTCGTGTGGCTAGGACAACTTACTCTAGGTCTTAGCTCTCTGTCATAACTCTGTTATGTAGCTCTATGTTCTGAAGAAACGTAGTCTCATTTCACTGTGTACTACGTTAGCTATACATGGGTGGAATGTCAATAAAAGCTTCTTGACTTGATTTGATCTAGGTTTCATTCTAAATATATTATATAAATATTGATACAATGTTAAATAGCCTTTAGTATCGTAGCATTAGAAGTATATATAACTTCACATTGGGGATTTTAAAATAAACTGTGCAATCAGTGTAAACTCAAAAGAGAGGTCCTGGACTAATGGGACTCTCTTTTTTAACTGTTTATCGATTTCTTTTGTTTCCTCGGTCTCTTATTAACATGCAGATTTATGCGCAAAATCAGGCGAAGGGACAAGCGGGTGGCGAATTAGAAAGAAAGTCAAATTAGAAGGAAATGAGCCGCAGCTGCTTTAAACCCAGCGTCACCCCATTAGATTAATGCGCACGCAGCATAATAGTGTAAAAGAAACGTGTCTTGGGAATAAATAATACAGTGAAAATAAATACAGCAGTGACCTTTTGTCAAAGATGAATGCGCTCGTTTCTCATTCCTCACACTGACAGTAATTAATCATCTGCTCAAAAATAAGGAAAAATAAACTATGGGTTTACATTCATCTGGGTTTTTTTCACACTTAATAGTAACCTGTGAGAAAATAAGGACACGATGTCCATTGTCTTTCAGCTTCTTGAGCATTTTCTGAAGCAGAGTGAGTTTCCCAGAGGACTTCACTAGCAGGTTCCCATCGTATGAGCCGTTTGGTAATACTGGGGCCTCCTAAAAAAAAAAAGACCCACACTGGTCATATTCTATTATGGCAAGAAACAAAAATACACACACAGAACACACACACACACACACACACACACACACACACACACACACACACACACACACACACACACACACACACACACACACACATATATATAGTTCTTGATTTGAATGGTTTCACCCTATATACAGTGGCAAGAAAAAGTATGTGAACCTTTTGGAATTTCATGGTTTTCTGAATAAATTTGTCATAAAATGTTATCTGATCTTCATCTAATTCATTGGTATTGACAAACACAATGTGTCTAAAAATAATAACACAAAAAAAATCTTTCTTGTCTTTATTGAACACAATCATTCAACATTCAAAATGACAGTGGAAAAAGTAAGTGAAATCTTGAGTTAATGACCTCAAAAAAGCTAATTGGAGCTAATTGGTTTTAGCAAACCTGGAGTCTTGTTAAGATAATACGTTTGGAGGTGTGGACTACAGATACTTTGACTGATAAAAACCCCTCAAACCTTTGGAGTTTGCTCTGCACAAGAAGAACATGATTATGTGAGCCATGCCTCGCCAAAAAGAGCTTTCAGAGGACCTACGATCAAGAATTGTTGATTTACATGAAGCTGGCATTTATTTCAAGGACTTTAGAAATTCGCCTTAAGTTTGCAAAAGCTCACATTGACACTCCACAGCGGTATTGGCAAAATGTTTTGTGGACTGATGAAACTAAGATTGAACTATTTGGAAAAAACACAGCACTACATCTGGTGTAGAAAGGGCACGGCATATCGTCATGAAAACATAATCCCAACTGTAAAGTATGGTGGAGGAAGCATCATGATTTGGGCCTGCTTTGCTGCATCAGAGCCTGGCCAGCTTGCAATCATTGAGGTGAAGATGAATTCCCAAGTATATCAGACAATTCTTCAGGATAATGTGAGAATGTCTGTACATCAGCTGAAACTGTGTAGAAAGTGGGTGATGCAACAGGACAACGACCCAAAACACCGGAGCAAGTCCACAACAGAATGGCTTCAGAAAAACAAAATCCGCCTTTTGGAGTGGCCAAGTCAGAGCCCAGACCTCAACCCAATAGAGATGCTATGGATTGACTTGAAGAGGGCCATACACATGAGACGTCCAAAGAATATGACAGAGCTAAAGCAGTTCTGCCAGGAAGAATGAGATAAAATTCCTCCTCAGCGATGTGCAGGTCTGATCCACAGCTACAGGAAGCGCCTGGTTGAGGTTATTGCTGCCGGGGGGGGTCAACCAGTTATTAATTCTAAGGTTTCACTTACTTTTTCCACTGCCATTTTGAATGTTGAATGATTGTGTTCAATAAAGACAAGAAAGATTGGATTTTTTTGGTGTTATTATTTTTAGACACATTGTGTTTGTCAATACTAATGAATTAGATGAAGATCAGATAACATTTTATGACAAATTTATTCAGAAAGGTTCACATACTTTTTCTTGCCACTGTATATATAGGGCAATATAGGGGGGTTTTCTCCGGGTTCTCTGGTTTCCTCCCGGTCCAAAAACATGCACGGTAGGTTGATTGGCGCCTTGGAAAATTGTCCCTAGTGTGTGAATGTGTGTGTACGTGTGATTGTGTGTGTGTGTGTGCCATGCAATGGGTTGCCAATCCATCCAGGGTGTATCCTGCCTTAATGCCCATAGACGCCTGAGATAGGCACAGGCTCCCCCGTGACCCGAGGGAAGATCGGATAAAGCGGTAGAAGATGAATGAATGAATTAATTAATTAATTAATATATACACACACAGGTGAAATGGTCTACTTTTTGGATTTTGACATAAAAAAAGCAACACTCAAAATTCAACCAAAATTAAATTTTGCTCATTTCAAACTATATTCAACAATAATTTACACACAAACATACCACTGCGGCCACAGGGAACAGGTACGGGTGGTTGCAGCACTTCTTCAGGTCCATCATGATGTTCAGAAGAGAAACCTGGTTTCCACCTCCTTTGGAGTTCAGAGCCTCAAAGTTTCGCGTCAGGATGAACTTGTAGTATTTCCTGCATGTAGTCAGCAAGAACAAGTATAACTCATTGTCAGATACTGAAATTATGTGTTTCAAGACAACAAAATTCCTAACAAATAAATCGGAAATCCTAGCAATGAAGATGAATATTAGTAGCACTGTTATTAATATTAATGCACTGATACTGGTAGTAATAGTGATATTATGTATAGCAACACTAATAATAGTATAGAAAGTGATAGTTGTGGTTGAACTGATATTAATAGCACTAATAGGAGTAGTAACATGTACTAATAATATTGTTAGAGGTAGCATGACTAATAAACATAGTAAGAAAGAAATTGTAACTGTAGTCGTTATTAGTGTTTATGTAATGAACAAATTAAAGAACAAGGTCCCACTTCTGCATAGGGCTGAGCTCCACACGCACAATCAGCTCCGTTTTTGCCGGCATGTTCTTGAAGACGTCTGCCTTCAGCCTCCGCAGCATGTGGGGTCCCAAAAGGTCATGAAGCTTCTTAATCTGATCTTCTTTAGAAATGTCGGCAAACTCCTCGAGAAATCCCTCCAGATTACTGCACAACCACAAACACACGTTTCATTAACTGCTGGCGTTGAAAGTACATAATCTCGAAATCGCACATTAACACTGTTATATGCTGTCATATATGCTGTCAGCTTTCATTTTGGCAATGTATAGTAATGGCTACATATAGCATATATAGCACCCTTTGTGTGCAACACAAATAACATATGCCATATGGTTTATTTTAAGCTCAAAGTGAATTTTATCATTTCCAAACCCTAACAACAAATATATATATATATATGTGTCCCTAGTGTGTGAGTGTGAGTGTGTGAGTGTGTATGGGTGTATGTGTGTCCTGCGATGGGTTGGCATTCCATCCAGGGTGTATCCTGCCTTAATGTCCATAGACTCCTGAGATAGGTACAGGCTCCCCGTGACCCGAGAGAAGATCGGATAAAGCGGTAGAAGATGAATGAATGAATGAATGAATGAATGTGTGTGTGTGTGTGTGTGTGTGATGATTTATTTGGGTGAACACTTTTCATCAATGCTTACTTGAAACGCTCTGGAGTTAGGAAGTTCAGCAGATGGAATAGCTCTTCCAGATTGTTCTGCAACGGCGTTCCGGTCAAGAGCAGTTTGTAGTAAATCTTGTAGCCATTGAGAATTCTGAAAAACTGAAGAAAAAAACAATTCATGCACGATAATCCTTATAAAACTACAGTAAAATGTAATTGTTTCATACCACAATTGTGCTAGTCTCCATAATGGTAGTAGAATCAATAGTGGTGGACATAAAGCACTGAGTTTAATACATGGCCACTGATAGTTTTTCAACAACATCTTGACACATCAAGGTTTAATCCTTACTTGCTACAGTACCTGCACGACTATGATACTTTAAAACATGTTTATTATGGTTGTTATGGGTGTCTACAATCTATACCTTAGACTGGTTATTCTTCAGTCTATGAGCTTCGTCCACGACCAGACATGCCCAAGTGATGGAGCCCAGAATAGCCTGATCGATGGTGATCAACTCATATGAGGTCAACAGTACGTGAAACTTCACAGGTGTGTCTTTCTGTGTCGATAGAAAAAAAATACATATGCACAATTATTACATTTAAAACTTTTCAACAAAATTTTCATCTACACATCAATAGTAGAATTGTAGTAAAGGGTTAGTGGTTGTCATAGTAGTAGAACTGATATTATTAGTAATAATACTAGGAAGTGGAGGAGGACGAGGAAGAGGATTACAGTAGCAACAACAGCAGTAAAAATAAAAGGTAAAGGTAAAGAAAAGTAGTAATATCACTGATATCGTTGCTATATTATTATTATTAGCAGTAGTAGTGGTAGAACAGAAGAAGGAGGAATAGTAGTACCAACAATAGCAGTGGGGTGGTATTTGACAGTTGTCTTTGTGAGCAAACCGATAACACGCTGGTCAATTTAATGGTCTGTGGTCTCACTGAAGAATTTACTTATAAATTAAGATGTTGACTGAAAGCCTTGTTGAAGGACTTCTCAGCACACTGTTTATCATTCAAACAAAGAGTCGCAGCAGAGAAATTGATCTCACAGGACACGCAACAGAAGATCTGACTGACTAAAAAGCTGAATTTTAATTATAATGAAGGGGGAAAAAAAATCAGACACAAGACAATATTTTAAATCCATCCAAATGCAAGGGCAAATGTCAACCTTTCCAATTAGCCTACATCATTAACAATTAAATAACAATGAATTTAAATAAATCTACGAGATTAAATACCGCTTGCAGAGGCTAAGAATGTGTCAAGAGTTAACAGTAATTAGCTCGCAACCTAACTTGCTACATTTTTGATTCTGTCAGTGAGTATTTATGCTACCTAACATAGGCTACATTTAAAAAAAAATATTTAAAATAATAAAATAATTTAATTACTAGCAGTAATTCGTAACAGTAAAGACACAATACCACTGTGACCTGACTTAAGTAACTGCCAGTTGACAAGTAGACAAGAAGAGAATAAAACTGAATAATTTTTTTTTTTAATAAATAAAATTACACAAATATATCAAATTTCCTGACTTTTCAATGGCTGGAATGACCTGTGGAAACCCTGTAATTAGAATCACCCACACAGAAAAAAGCACCATCTGCCCTCTTCCAAATACCTGAATTCATTATTGATTAATGCCTTGTGACATGTAATACAGGGTTAGCACTCAACTTGTCATGTTACGGAATATAACTCATGTTCTACCTTCATACGGAAAACCTTGCGTCCTGTTTTGACGGCGCTGTCCTCGAATGTGAACTCGTTCTCGCGTATCACAGCCCGGCTGTCTTTATCGCCAGTGTACGTCACCACGTAGAAATCCGGAGCCCACATCTCGAATTCGCGCTCCCAGTTAATGATGGTGGACAGTGGAGCGCTGACCAGGAAAGGTCCTTTGGAGTGACCCTGAACCGAAGCAAAGAAATTGTGACAGAAAAGAGAGATAATTGATAACAATAATAATTTTTTAGGGGGAACGGTGGCTTAGTGGTTAGCACGTTCGCCTCACACCGCCAGGGTCCGGGTTTGATTCCCGTCTCGGCCATGTGTGTGTGTGTGTGTGTGTGTGTGGAGTTTGCATGTTCTCCCCGTGCCTCAGGGGGTTTTTCTCCGGTTTGGCAGATTAGTGGTTAAGGCACTGAACTATGGATCCAGTGGTTGTGAGTTTAAGTCACAGCCACACCATCTGCCATTCCTGGGCCCCTGAGCAAGGTCCTTAATCCCATAGCTGCTCAGTTGAATGAATGAGATTAAATGTAAGTCACTTAGTATACGGATGTGTGCCAAATACTGTAAATGTAACAATGGCAACTTTGGAAAGGTGACCTTGAGACGCCTTACATTATAGAGATCATTTTAATGTACAAACAAATCTATGAGGAAACTGCAGAATGATATGACCACAAATGTCGTTTCATAATGGCATAATGGTGGAAAAGAGACTCTATGAATTTTGAATACACAGATCTTCTAAATGCAAATTTCGCCATTGTTTTGCCACTACTCTCAGGCCATTTTCAATGCTAACACATTCATACTAGATGCCACAAAACTTCCATTATCATTTTAGGGAGACTTTTTAATTCCTGCACTTGCAGGCCTGCGGACTCATTTTCAAGTCTCATTTTCAGTTAAAGTAGGAAAGTTATAACCACAGAAGCTGGGAGTCAAATCACTGAAACAAGTGATTAGAGTATACCTCTTTGTAAAGTGAGTACAGGAAGACAATTGTCTGCACTGTCTTGCCCAGTCCCATCTCATCAGCCAGGATGGTATCGGTTCCCTGTGCCCAGGAGAAACGCAGCCAGTTCAGACCCTCTAGTTGGTATGGGTGCAGAGTTCCTCCAGTAGCATCGATGTACCAGGGCTGCTGCTCAAATTTAACAGTGGGCTACACACACACACACACACACACACACAGAACGGTCTTGAATTAATCCTTGAGTGCTGTTAGAGTTAATATAACCCTGCAAAAGAAAATCCAAAAAATTGTCCACAAGTGTAAGCATTATATCCTTATGTAAGGTACAAATCCTAAAAGAGGGGTACATGCTGTTATATGTCAAAAAAAAAAATCAACATGTGACACAAACCCTTAAAGGAGGAATTCCAAGCTAATTATATTTCTTAAGCATTTTCTTCTGCTTGGAAGACAACAGTTTGAAATTGGTTATTTATTTATTGCCAACACTTTTTTTTCACATTTTACTCTTTATCTATTTATAGATTAATGTTGTTTATTTCTTATTAATACTATAACAGCTATAAACTGTCAATCTCTCACCAGCACAATATAAGTAATAATGTATTCATTCACTATATATCATTCTTATAATAACCTCCACTCTTCTGGGAAGATGTTCCACTAGATTTTGAGGTGATTTGAAGGGTGTTAGTGAAGTCAGGTAATGGTGAGATGAGTTGAGGACGTCTGGGGGGCAGGCAGCGTTCCATATTCATCCCAAATATTTTCAATAGAGCTCTATAGCAGGAGATCTTTGGTCTTGTAGCTCAAGTGAAGGGGGAATTTGATGACACATTGTATAGAAATGTGCCTCCAACTTTATGGTAAAAAAGTTGGTAAAGAACCACATATGGTTGGAAAAGTCAGTTGTTCCAATACTTTTGCCAATATAATGTAAATTCAGACTATAATTCCAACTATACTTTTTTGTTATAGTATAGTCTGTTTTTTTTTTTTTGTTTCAATCAAAAATGTGTCCAAGTACAAAATATTTTGGGCTGGAAACTTTATTTTTAGGACTGTTCCCAAAAAAAAAAAAAAGAAAAATAGGTCATTGTAACTGGAACAGAACATCAAGGTTGAATGTAGGACTGATTTAAGAGTTTTAATAGTGAATTTGAGAAATGCTCTCACATCCACAACTGGAGTCTCAGGAGGCGCCTCTCTCCTCTTCATTTCCTCCTTCAGCCGCTTTCCTTTTCTCACCACTAGGGGACGATGGTCTTCGCCCAGCATTTGCTCCCTGCAAACAAACAATCCCATTGGTATAAGATTTGCTGGATTTTATATGTGGTTTATTATGTATTACATCCTAAATTTACCGGTGGTCCCAGTAGGCCTGTTTAAAACTCTCATATTCAGGGACGTCGAAGTCGTCAATCTCCCAGGTGCACTGGTCGTACGGCAAATCTCTCCATTTGATCAAGTAGTGAACGTCTCCGTCTTTGTCAAAACTGCATGATGCATGCAGACATCACAAATACTGTATACTGGATGTAGCACACAATATATACACATTTAAACATTAAAAAAAAAAACAGCATAGACGCTAATGAAAGACTTGTCGAACCTGTGGTTAAGGATCCGGTGGATGATAAGCCATTCAGGCTTAATCCCATAGCGATAGAAACGCTCCTCCATGGCGGCGTATTCGGGGTCTTTGCTCTTCCTCTTCTCGTTGTTGAGCTCCTCTTCTCCAGAGCCATAGTCGAAGGGTGGAGGCTCATCCATGTCGTTCTTTCGCTGGTAATTCCTGTACATGACCGTGTGATAGAGCTCCAACTACAGATAAGGACAAAGTGAAAGTGAGAAAGAGGTTTTATAGCTTTCTATATTGAATATAATTGTCATATTAGTATTGTTTAAATTGAGATGTAGAGGACAGGGTAGTGTGGAGAAGGATGACCCCTAACGGGAGCAGCCATAAGAGGAAGAATAATATTCGTATACCGTAAATTCTGGACTATAAGCCGCTACTTTTTTCCTAGGTTTTGAACCATGCGGCTAATAATAAGGTGCGGCTATTCTGCAGATTTTTTCCCGACC
>JACRUU010000013.1:14092478-14204978 GCA_030449085.1 Kryptopterus vitreolus
GGCCTTCTTCTTCCTCTTCGTCATCGTCCTTTGCTTCCCACTGAATTCCCTCCTTCTCCTGAGGACAGGAAGTGACCAGAATTTAGCAAGAAAGATGCAAACAGTATATATATATATATATATATATATATATATATATATATATATATATATATATATATATATATATATATATATATATATATATATATATATATATATATATATATATATATATAGTTATACAAACAAAAGCCTATAATGACAACATAATGACAACAGGTTTGTTTCATTTATAATTAAACCAAAATAAATCACATGTACATACTCACGTACAAATCTTCACTTATATCTTCACTTATTTCATTGTCATACTTTAACGGTATGGGTTTTACCCAAGACAAGCTATGATGAATATTTTATTACAGATGTCACCCTGAGAAAACAACATTGTCCCACAGGTGACATTGTTGTCAACCGGAACGCTTTCTGCCGCAGGCCGTTACCCAAAACATTTTTACGCAGACCGACAGGCTGCAATGTCAAGACATAGTAAGTCCTCCTGATTTATTTCCAGTTGCTGTGGCATCCATGCAGCCTCAAGTCCTTCTTATTCCCATCACTGCTGCCGGTGCAGTTATCTGAAACTAATTATATGGTGTGCTACAGAGAGTCTTTTACGTTTCTATTCCATTTGCCCCCCTCGGGGGGAAAATACAGTTCAATTTAATTCAATTTAAAGTACAAAATGCAACGGAAGTCATGCCGACGTGATTCCACTTGAGCTAATAGTCACTTGAAAAGATTTGTAAGGTAATAGACGTGAAGGAAAACAAATAGCACATGTCATTTTCCGACAACCAGAGTTGCAATAACAATAACAATGCAATAAAAGGAGAGATTTTGTCACATGTTCCTGAATATATTGTGGCTCCTCTTTACCAAAGATTGTGAAAAAATGTAAATAAAGTAATAGGGTTAAATGAACTTTGGGTTTAATTGAGGGTTCAATGAACACAGTCATTTGAATTAAAAAGGTGTATAGTTGTGCAAGAATGATTCATAACAAAATCAACAATGCGAATCTGAAGGCAAAAATGACTCACGCAGTGAGGGCAGCTCCATCTGCCCTCTGGGGCCTTTTCAAGCTCGGGTTCCAGACACACGAGATGATAGGCTCGAGGGCAGGTGTCACACAGGATGATCTCGCCGCCCTGCTGACATACCTCGCAATAATCCTGATGGTCCGTCTCATAGCCATCTCCGTCTTCTCCTAAGAGCAAGAGCATAGACATGCAATCAGAAAAATACACAAATGCATGTTCCAGGGGACGAGAAAAAAAAATCAAAGTCACAAATCAGTGAAGTCATTCACGGTTCACATACTTGACATGTTGGATTGATCTTTCTTTGATGCACACCTTGAGAGTGTAAAACTATACAGGAAAGAAAAAAAATGTCATCTCGTTACTTTTTCTCTTTTTACGTCCTCGTCTGGGTTTCTTCTTGGGCACCCCCGAGGCATCGGAGCGAACGGAGGCACTGTGGATGCTGATGTCATCGAAGTCGGAGAAGTCGTCTAAGAAATCGTCCTCGCTCTGTCGAGAAGAAACATCATAATAAACCATTGTGTGGGTAGAAAACGTATACAAGGCTTTACAAGGCCACTCTTACTGAGGAGGCTTTTTTCCTCTTGCTGCTCGGGCCTGCCTTCAGTTTGGGCTTCTTGGCTTTTGCTTTCTTTTTCGTGTCCTTTGGCGGCTTGCTCTTCTTCCTTGCACTCGGCCCTGAGAGACACACAGTGAAAAAGGAATTTAAAGGCATACAGAAGCTCTAAACATCTAGATCCTTATTCAAAACTAAATTATGCATAAACTATATGGCTTTCAACATCCTCAAGGCAACAATATTTGATTATAACACTAAATCTACTATACGGTTGACAGACTAACAGCCATTTGTAGTTCTTTTGATAGCCACCTACCAAAAATGGGTCATGCAATAGTATATTATAGCAGCCATATTAATATAAACCTTAACATGTAATTGGAAAGTACAAAAAAAAATAGGAATTTAACAGTGTTAAAATATGCAATGAACTCATATTTGACATATTTGATAGTATAATTAGTACATCCTCACCCTTGCCCTCTTTGGTTTTGGCTTTTTTGACCTGCCCTGTTGGAGAGAGCTGCTGGACGCTACTAATGGAGATTGAAGGCGTGATATTGACCGTTTCAACTGCGGCAGCCACTGCAGCGGCTACGGCCGTCGCTGAACTGCCTTTAAATGGGTTGTTGGCACTGAACTCGCGCCATTTTGCTCCTAACACCGTCATCATCTTCGACATTGGGATCTTGGGGTTTTTCTTGGCAATAAGAGGCCTACATAATATTTCCAAATAGAAAAGGAAGAAAAAGGATATAATATATATATATATATATATATATATATATATATATATATATATATATATATATATATATAATACAATATACATTTTTTTGTATTTGTATTTTTTCTGTATTTTCATCAATAATTTACATTGTAGATTTACATTTTGATGAAGGCATCAAAACTATGAATGAACACACATTGAATTATGTAGATCAAGATGGTTTGGGAAAATATGACTGCAGTATATGCGCTTGTACATGTTAATATGTTTGACAGTTTCACAGTTTCACGGATGTTTTTAGCATGATTGTGCCTTCAGAATGTTTGTATAATGGGCCTGTGCTAGCTAGCTTCAGTGAGTGGCTAGTTTAAACTTATAGGCACCAGCATTTAAATGTAATTTTTTTTTATCTAGTTATAAGGGTATAAAGGTATATTCCCTGATGACCATGATAGGGATGATGTCCATTATTAAAAGCTCGAAACAAATAAAATGTTATTAAATAATTGTTAGCATCCCAAGTAGTTGTGTTCTCATTATTTTGAGAAGCTAAATGCTAAATGCACTGCACTGGGGTCCAATGTAATGTCCACATAAATGTTTCTTTTTCTCTACTTTTTTTACATCCACCCTGAGAAACTATTTTCAAATTTGCTCTCATAAATGGAGATGCCATTTTCGAATTAAGATTTCAGACAATGTTGTGTTAAATTTGTGCCTTATAGCCAGCTGGATTCTATTGTTAAAGATTGCTCACACTTTGTACCATCTACGTATTGCATTTTTGCAAATGGAATTTTCATCCTTTCAAAGACAGAGTACATAGTAAATAAATTGCTGGTGGAACAACACACTATAGTGATGTACGTGTGTCTCAAATTTTTGGACATCAGTGGAGATGGAGAGCAAGATTGAAAGATGCTTTATCTTCATGGAGGACCTGAGGAACTGGCTGAAGGCCTTGTAGTTTGTGATGGTTTTGTAATCGTCCTCGGAGAAGGCGTACTGGACGTCCTCGAGGCCCCACTCCTCCATCAACTGGCTTGAAGATTTGGGTTCCTGGAGGATTAAAAAAGGAAAAGAATCTGATTAACTGTTTATCATGGGAACAAATCCATTGGTGAAGTTTTATTTAACCAGTCAATCCATAATCTGCTTATAGCTTCGGGTTTATGAAGAAGTCGAGGTGACATAACACGATATAATACAAGTATTTGTGGAATTATATTATAGACGTAATATCAACAATGACAAAATGAGACTCAACGTCATCCTCCAAAAACAAGGCTCTAACCTTCATGTTTCCATCATCATCGTCGTCATCGTCGTCGTCCTCCTTCTTCTTCCATTTGCCTTTCTTCTCTTTCTTTTCTCTCGGCTTCTTCTTCTTCTTTTTCAGCATGCTGTAGCTGCTGCTCTCGCTCCCAGAGCGATGGTCCTCCCTCTCCGACACATCCTCATGTTCGCTGGAGTGACCCTGAGAATCAGAGCACACTTTGATTCGAACTGGTTTACCTCAGTCAAATAGTTCGGATTGAAATGATCTGATTCAGAAAAGCAGAAATAGATAGGAAGTAGTCATTCTATATAACAGTGGTGAGCAGAAAAGCAATTGGGAATGAAGTGCTTCAGCAGCGGACACTTAGGTTGAAGGGCACAAACAATGTACTTGAGCAAAGTAGAGATACACTCCTGTTAATAAAATATCACTCCAGTGAATGCACTCCCTTAAAGCTTTTTACTTAAGCCTTAAATGTACTTTAGTATCCAACGTACTGTGATTTCTTACAGCTGTAATGTTCCTATTAACATTTTGACACAAGACTTTTCAACTCAAATTAATATTAATAAACAATATTAATGACTCAAATACTAACTGATATCAAAATGATCATGAGCTCCAGCCAAAATATTCTTTTCAACTATTATTCATTCATTCATTCATCTTCTACCACTTTATCTGATCTTCCCTCGGGTCACGGGGAGCCTGTGCCTATCTCAGGCGTCTATGAGCATTAAGGCAGGATACACCAGGATACAACCCATTGCAGGACACACACACACTCACATTCACACACACATTCATACACTAGGGACAATTTTCCCAGGTGCCAATCAACCTACCGTGCATGTTTTTGGACTGGGAGGAAACCGGAGAACCCGGAGAAAAACTCCCTGAGGCACGGGGAGAACATGCAAACTCCATATACACATGGCCGAGACGGGAATCGAACCCGGACCCTGGCGGTGTGAGGCGAGTGTGCTAAGTACAAAGCCACCGTGCCCCCACTCAACTATTATTAATAAAAACAAACTTATTAACAGTAAAAAGTAAGATATTTGTCTTTGAAATGCAGTGAAGTTAAAGTCTGCTAAAAGGCAAATACTTCAGTAAAGTACACATAGACAAAATTGCACAGAAACAAATTTGTAACATTGATATTGTCCACCATGGAAGACATGGAATGTGCATGTGGCATTATGAGATACTTTTCCCAGCATGACAGTTTAACAGAGAACTTTTTTGGCTTACTGCAGCCTTTCCGTTAGTGCCGAAACAGTCATACCATTCTCCTCAAACCTTTTTGTCAACAGGGCCTTTACAGCTGCAGAACCACAGCTCAATGAATATTTGTATTTTTTTATTATTTGTTTTTTTTCCCCACTATTCAATGTCAGAGATCAGCAGTTTCTGAAATAATACCAGCAACTAAACCCAGAATTTAGAATTCTTGCAAACATTTAACTGATACTCTTGACCTGTATGTGCTTTGCATCACTGCCATGCTAGGCTGAAAAAAACAAGGTCAGGAAAAATGTCATGAAGGTAAAAAAAAAAAAAAAAAAAAAAAAAACATGAAGAAAAAGATGTTTCACACCAGCATGTGAAACATGAAGTCAGAATGATCAATTCATAATAATACCAGGTGTTGATGAGTTATTGGTACATCGTTAATGTACACCTATTGCTCCGATTTATTCAAAATATGAGTCCAAAATCAATCGCTACAGAAAAGCTGGAAGTACACTATAATTGTAAATCTTATTTTGTGTTGTGTGACAAAGCTACACCTTCCATTGCCTATTAGAATTGTTTTATCAGTAGAAATTATCCCTATTATCATAATTTTCTTAATAGATTAAATATGTTTTTGGCGGAGAAATTAAATAATAGAAAAATAATTCTAATAAAAATGCTGCTCAAAGGCTAAAGCGGTACAAAATCTAACACGTGATAAAACACAGAAGGCGTATAATCATGTGGTAAGGGTGTATGTGTGTGTGTGTGTGTGTGTGTCTGTGTTAGCTTCAAAACGCAGCCTGTTGCACATTTGCTGGCTTTCAGATGCACATTTCAGAAAACAGAGAAAAGGCTGCGCTGCCGCAGAGCTGTAGGACCATCCGCCATAGTTGCCATAGTAACTCTGTCTCTCTCTCCTCCGCTACTGCGGCAGCCAATGAGAGGGCGCCACTCGATCAGGCGCGTTTGCATAACGAGCTCGTTTCGCAGAGGATGCAGCGGCTGCGCTCTGAGGGGCAGTCTAGACAAATCTCATTTACACACCCGCCGAGAAATTGAGAGAGAGAGAGAGAGAGAGAGAGAGAGAGAGAGAGAGAGAGAGAGAGAGAGAGAGAGAGAGAGAGAGAAAGAGAGAAAGAAGAGGGAGATTGAATGAGAATGAGCAATGAGAGAGAAAGTAAAGAAAAAAAAACTAGAAACGACAAATACAAGAGTGATGGAAAAGGAGAGAGAATGAAATATGAAGTCGCTGATTTATTATTCGTTTATTATAACGCATGGTCTGTTTGTTATGCTAATAACATGGATAAATAAGGAATTTAAATTAAAATTGAAATGGGGGAAATAAAGAATGAAAGAGAAGGACAGGATTAATGAATAGTGAGAACGAATGATCAAGATAAAGAGAATAATAAAGAGGCGGAGAGAAGGGAGAGAGAATACTTGGCGGAGAATTAGGATTAAAAAATAATGAGGAAAAAAAAAAAGAGGATGAAGTGAAAAGGCAATGAAAAAAATGAAGGCAAAACTGTGAGGGAAGAAAGAAGAGAAAAATTAAAACCTCTTAAAGCATTGGCATTTAAATGTTTATATTTCTCCCTCGGTAAGAAGAGAAATAAGATATGCATTACGAAGAAACTCAAACAAACTCAAACAAAGAACAAGTAAAATATTAAACATTTGTAATATATAAAATAGTATCAAATATATAAATTAGTCATTTATATTTTATTTAAAATATTATCACTTTTGTCATAAACCTGTCATTGGAATATGACAGATGCTGTGGGAGGCAAAAAAACTTTTCTTTTATCCAAAAATCACTATAGAATTGTATTTTTTTAATTAAGGTTCATTGGTTAGATACCACATCGATAAATGATTGGTAAATTAGCCGGAACATGCTGTATCTGGGAGAGAAATTCGGCTGTGAATTTTCCCCAAGCCTTATTGAGGCTACAATTAGAATCATGCGTCATTTTTGGATCAAACCACTACCAAAATCTCCTCGGTTGTAAACACCATCTGTATGTGTTTGTGAAAAAAAGGGGGGAAAAAACACATACAGAGGGGGAAAAAGCACCAAATATGATAGGCCTTGATCTCTCAGGAACACTGATTATAGGATACATTCTGTTAAAAACAAAGACCTTGCAGACCTGACTGCATCTTCCAGGTGGTTAGAAATTGAATAAAGACGTATTGTTTCCTCGTAATCTTAAATCAAATGGCAGCTAAATCCTGCATGAAAGCCTCCATCCTTGTTAGACATCACAGACAGAGCTGCAATAAGATAATTAATAAATAGGTCATTTAAATATGGTAAACGAGTGTAGCTCCTGATACCGCTCATGTGTTGTTTAAATTATACATCGCCATTTATGATCATGTTTCTAAAGGGCACCAAATCTTGCAAATCTTAGTGAAGAGTACAGAAAACAGCAAGTGTGCAAACATCATCATCATCAGGAGAGAGAGAGAGAGAGAGAGAGAGAGAAGAATCATATTTGGTGTGACTCAGATTTCATTCCCTCTGCAAAATGATATCAGGCACCAAATGGGTTTTGATTTGTCTGATTTATTTGAAAATGTCATTGGCAGAAAAAAAAAGAAAAAAAAGGGATGGGAGGTGGGGGTGGAGGAAGACTAGAATAATAGAAAAATCCCTGCATGATCTCATGTACACACACACACACACACACACACACACACACACACACACACACATACACCATATGCACCAAGGGCACAGTCTCATAAACAAAAGACCAGAAGTACAAAGAAGAAGAAAAAAACACACTCGTTTATGGCACTGCAGGTGAATAGACATTTTTTCCCCTAATAAGTAAAGATTAAAATAATAATTATTATTATTGGACGTTTTGATTTCTGATATTTTTGGAAATTATACACATTATTTTATATTATTCCACTGTGAAATCTGTTATAAACCCAAGAATTATAACAAATTTTGTAAAAACACCTCTATAAGACAGTGCATATAATAATTATATAGACCCCTTAAACATTGCAGGTTTTTAATATATAAAGATAGATATGTATTTAACGTACATGTCAGATTCATTACATTTTAAATGTGATCTTCCAACAAACAAATACAATAAAAAAAAGATCATATTGGGGAGCATTCAGGGATCAATATTGTCAGGGCATTATAATATTGATATGGTTTTGAGCTCACACCTCAATTCCATTGAAATTCTCTGGAATGAATTTGGAGAGGTATACACAGGAGATCCTCTCCCTATGTAAAGGAACTTCAGTTGTTTTTCCTTTTTTTTTTTTTTTAAGAAACTAAAAGTGGAATAAAAGTCTAGATGTGTAGAATTAAACAGCAGAGATTTATTCACGTTATGCCATAATAATTATTATTAAGTATGCATGATAATTATTATTATTATTAGTTATAATGACCAATATTTTTTGTTGTTATTGTTGTTATTTCTATCTTTATATTATAAAAGCCTGCAATTTTATAAGGGTGTGTAGACTTTTTTAGATCCGCTGCATCCTTAAAAGCACCGACAAAACTACATTTGTTTACCTCCTTCATCTTCTTTTTCACTTTGGGCATCTTGCCTTCCTTCTGCTTGCTGGGCTTCTTCTTCTTCTGCTTGATCGAGTCCTCGTCGGAGAAGAAGCGCTCCAGAGGTGAGAGCGGCACACGGACGTGTTCAGGCTCCTCATCCTCATCTGCACACGCGAAATGGAATAGAAAATAAGCGCACTAACAGATTGTGTTGTGTGTGTGTGTTTTTTTTTTCCCAAACTGCGGGAACACAGAAGCTGTATGACTAAAGAGTCTCCTGGTGCCAAATTAACTACTTAGTGTACAGAAAGAAGTATCTAGTGTTCAACATGGAGGTGTTTGGGGAATTAATTATGGTTGGGGTTTTTGGTGTATATTGGATTGGTGATTACGACAAAAATCATGCATTATGGAATAAAACACTGTGGAATAGCAGCACATTCAACACTTACAGATTTGAATTTATGAAAGTGCAACAAATCATACTTTGGAATTCCATTCCAGTTACATTTCATTTTGTAGGATTTCATATCAACGAACCAAGTTTCTTCTGGTCAACATTTGGTTTTACACTAGATACAAGACACAAACACACAAGAATTGGACAAAAGAGTGACTGGAAAGTTCGATAGAGTCGAAATGTAACATTTACGTCTCTAACAGAAGAATTTAGCAGATTGCCTCACGCCCACAGTGAAACATGGAGGTGGAAGGTTAATTTATTTATTTTGGAATAGGGTAAGTTGTAGATTTATTCCGGGTGAAAGGGACCAACATGGCAACCAATCCACACCATACAGTTCCATCTGGACTGCAGCTCATTGGAGCACACTTCACCATACAAGTGGGCTGGAATGTTACCTAGATAAAATGGCCTGCCCATTCACCACACCTAGATCTTATTGAACTGCACTGGGATGAAAGGAATTTCCAACTAGTCACGGGAGAAAGTTCAAAATCTGTAACATTTATATATTACTTTAAATGAATAGTTTGCTGTAGAGACACAAATGCATGTGTCTCTTAAAAATTCATAATAGACAAGATATTTTCAAACGTTTGACAGACACTGTGCATTAAAGCATCTTTACGCAGTTCACCAGCTTCTCGTTTTTTTTTTACTCTTGAAATTCATATACCACACCAAAAAGAGTAAAACGCTTTCCATCTTGACGACTGCCAAACTTAATGGAACCTCAAAGTACTATCACTGAAGTCTTCTTCCCTTTAAGCTAAAATATAAAAATACTTCCAAGATGATATGTTCTATTATAACATAAGCGCTATATAACAGATAATGACTGTTAGCATTATTCTAGGGCTGCTAGTCAGTCAGTGCATTGGCATGGCAACATGCGCTAGATCAGGGGGTCACAAATCTTTTTGAAACTGAGAGCTAGTTCATGGATACTGAGTCATACAAAGTGCTACCAGTTTGAAATACTCCTCTGAAATAACAAATTTGCTTTTAGCTATATATTATTATCATTATTAATGATACTCGTTTCTCTATGTGAAGACACTGACGATTTCTCACAATAATTATCAACAATGACTTAATAAATGTAAGATTTTAGATGCGGTCCTTCGGTGCGACCTGGTGGACTCCTGCTCTAGATCACATGTCAAACTCAAGGCCAGCAGGCTGAATGTGGCACGCCTCATCATTTTATGTGTCCCGCAAGAGGTGTAAAAGGTGTACGATTGTCTTAAAATAAGGCTTTAAAGATTGCACTACATCTCCCACAATGCATGTGACTATGCCACAACCAACACAACCAACTCACCTTGTTGCTTCTATGTTAATGTCAATGAAAACAGCTTTTGTCCTAGCAAGCTTCATCCTGCCATCATGCACGTCACAAGACCCAACTGGCACCTCATCTCACCTCACCACATTACCCTATCTAACCATTTATGTCTTGGAAGATGTCAGGGTATTTAATGTGGTTCCATTTAGAAAGCTCAATGCTAAATCTTTTTCGTCACCTCCTAAAGGGCTCCTAAAGAAACAATAGCTAATTAGCTATAAAGAAGAGTGTGTTGCCGTACCAACACACAGATAGATTTATATGTGTAGTAAAATGTTTGGTATAACAAATAATTACAAGGATTGGAATATTACATTTAGGCAAGCATGATGATACAAAGACAACACTTTTCCAGTCTTTTGCCACAAAACTGAAAACGCAGAATGTCTTTCTGAACCTATTACAGCATGACACAAAGCCAGTTCTAAGAAGATATACTTTACATGAGTTGGAATAGAAGATCTCGCTGCTATAATGCTCTGAACTTAACCGTATAAAACACTTTTGAGATTAATTTTTCACTCTGATTTCCTCACCTCACCTTTTCCAGTTCCTTGACTTTGCTAACAGCATTGTGGATGAATCTTCAAAATGCTCCACAAGCACACTCAAAAATCTCGCGGGAATAACCTATTCCCAGAAGAGTGGAAATTATTACAAAGGCAAATGGGGACAAAATGTGGAATGTTATGGATTGGTGTCCTTATAGGGAATTATTATATTATTAATAATACTGTATTATTACATTGAGAGCTTCTACAGCATGAGAACATTAATACTTTACTCGCATCTAATTCCTTGCTGGAGCAGGATGATACAAACTAAATGGAACTGTTATATCATGTAATAAAAAAAAATATCAACATTTATCTCAGCATGTCTAGGCAAAAATAATGTCTGTGTAATCAAGAATGACATTAATTTTTCCCCTGAGACTCTGTATCAAAAGGAAAACTAAAAAAACAATCCAAAAATAATTTTTGTTTTGGTTTTCTAAGGCCTGTTTTTGTATTAATAATGTTTTTAATTGAAATAGAGATGAGATTCTTTTAACTACATTTCACCCTTGTATAGCTGTAAAATCAAAAGAAATGGCCTGTGGTGATGAGACTCGCATTGCTATGTAATGAATAGAGCAGCAGGGTTAAGAGACAGTAATGATGGAGAAGGAGTACGTCTCTCTCTCTCTCTCTCTCTCTCTCTCTCTCTCTCTCTCTTAATGTTGCTGCTCAGGCGGTAGGCCATGAAATACGCAGCACGTCTGAAATCCTGCACGGCACCCCGAGGGAACCGAGGGGAAAAAAAGGAGCTTTCTGTATCTCCTGCACGCTATCCTTAAAATCCACTTAACCTCCATTTAACCGCTCAGTGAGAGGGCATTCAAGGGTTATTTAGCGTCAGAAGCTTTCTGCGATTCCTGCTGGATTCAGAGCGCCTTCACTAAAGGGTCCAGGCTCGAGGAAGAGAGCACATGTTTGATCTTCTGCTCACTGTTTAACAATGGAAGCCCCATCGCTAATCATTATTAAAGAAAACACACACCCGGAAAAAAAAAATCTACATGTTCATGCAGAGCCTAATGTATGCTAACGGATGGATTTTTCTGATACCTTTTTTTTTCATTAATGATAAAATATCAGAAATCCGAGTACCAGATGATACCCATCAAGATAATCGTCAAGGTGACATCCATCAAGTTTCTTGGTGTCAACATCATGCAAGTACTTTCAAATGTTACTGATCATGAACTAAAATGCACTATTTGGCCAAACATTTGAGACGCCTAATACAATATTTCACCTAATAGATTTCTTCTCCAAAATTGTTAGAGGCACACAATTGTATAAAATGTCCATGTGTTGTGTGGGAACATTAAATCTTTCCTTCACTAAATAAGACAATGCTCCTATACACAAAGCCAGCACCATGAAGATATTGCTCCAATGGAAAGGAGTGGAAGATCTTGACTGGCCTATACAACTCTGACCTTAATCCAATTGAAGACCCCCTAATCACCTCACCTACCATACATCATTTGCTCTTATAATAACGTCCACTCTTCTGGGAAGATGTTCCCACTAGATTTTGGAGTGGAGCTGAAAAGATTTGTGCTCATTCAGTCACAAAGTCATTGTGACGTAAGGTTGAGATCAAAGCTCTATAGCAGGAGACATTCCACTCCAACCCATGCAAAGTATGTCGTCATGAAACATGGTGTACAGGGGCTTTTTGAATTCTTAAATTCTGCCACATCCAAAGATGTCCAATATGTTGAGAAAGTTATTTTGGAAATGTAATAGGTTACAGATTATAAATGACCCTATTCAAAATGTAATAAGTAGTGCAACTTTACAATTACTTTATGAAAGTAAATAAACTGATTAAACTTTTTGATTACTTTCATTTGGCACTTTTAAGTTAACATTCTAAGGAAAAAAGTTTCAAACCCTCGGAAAAACAATAGGTTATATTTTTCGAAAATTAAACTGCATCAGAAACAAGGGGCGGGGTGTGGGAATTTATGTGGTACATGCTTATTACGCTTCTCTGTATTTTTTCGACATGTTACTCTGTTTCTGTTACATGTTACCCTGCGCATTCTCCGTGACTGAGAGCACCACTACCACCTACTGTAGTTTATGTGCAATTATACTTTATTCTAGTACGCCAAAAAAACATACACGAGCCCCCCTTGGCATCGTGACGCGCCCACTATTTGAGAACCACTGCATTAGGGTAAAGCACTGATTCACATGAAATTCTTCAGACGTAACCCTAATTATAATCTTTAACATTTTCATAAGTAACTGTCATTTAATTGGTGTACCAATAATTCTGTTCATATAGTGTATCTGATATAATTATAATATCCTCAATACTGTATGAATCTATTCTGAAAAATATTGTGTGTTCATTATAATGAAGAATTTCTTTCTTGACATATTAGACCTCTTTTTAAAATAGTAAGATTTTCTTTTGATAAAACAGCAAAAACATTCTTTTCAGTTTCTTACTTGGACTATTGGATTACTTTTTACCTATTCTCTGTATATCACAACCAATTTCAGAATTCTACAACTTTCTTTCATATAAATGCTTGTTTGAAATATTGCTTTAACTTGCTATAACTTTTCCTTCAGAATATTCCACATTCTTATTTTATTCTCACTATATTACAGATTTAGACTTGAAATATTGCATTTTTAAACAGTAGCTTTACACCCAGTAATGTAGGCATATGGTTATATTACAAGCAGGAACTAAACTACAACAATCAATTTGTTACAAATAC
The DNA here is from genome assembly GCA_030449085.1 of Kryptopterus vitreolus. Classification (NCBI taxonomy): domain Eukaryota; kingdom Metazoa; phylum Chordata; class Actinopteri; order Siluriformes; family Siluridae; genus Kryptopterus; species Kryptopterus vitreolus. Next base: position 14,106,030 of record JACRUU010000013.1, read on the forward strand.
AAAATCAAAGATTTTACACAATTTCTACGTATCCTATTCCTTGCCTGAGCATTGCCTGTATAAAGGACCATGAAAGTATAGTTTACATTGGTTGGAAGTGAATTCAATTGTGAATTTTGAGTGGCCTGCCTTGATCTTAAGCTTATTGAACACCTTCAGAATGATTCGGAATGCTAAGTGCAGCCGAGGTCCCCTCACCCCATCTACATCATTACCTGACTTTACTAATGACCTTGAGGCTGAGTGAGCACAAATCTCTACAAGAACGCTCCAAAATCTAGTTGAACATCTTCCCAGGATATCAAAGGAGGTTATTAAAAGAGCAAAAAAATGAGATGTTCAAAAAGCACAAACCAAAACCAAAAATACAAAAAATCAGACAAAATCAATCAGAATCTGGGTGTACACAAATTTTAATCTATATAGTGTATTGCAAAAATAAATACTGTAGTGCTGTTTTAGCTCAAATGAGAAAGCTCAGCTCTGACAATAGTTCTGGCTGTAATATAACCTGCTTGTCTAGTAAAAGTTTATTCAAAGCAACCTGTACTTCAGACAGACCAAAATTATAAATAGATGTATTCATATTTAGCAAAGAAAATGGTTTAAATGTTAATAGTGTGAGGAAATCTTGATATAAGTATCCAGACTTGGTAACAGTGAATAGGTGCTCCTCAGAACAGAGAGTTTGCTTTTTCTGGTTTCTCAGCAACAAGGTGTTTTTGCCTCTATTTATTTAGTAACTGAAAAAAATGATTACTTGTATTGCCAACGTTCCACAACATTAAACATGATTATAAAGCTCTTGAAATCTCATTTATTAACAAAACAAAAATGTTATCCATTTGGCAAAGAGCTCTGAAAAAAAAACACAACACAAGTTCTGTTGAAGGAAAAGAAATCTTAAAAGAAAGAATGAAAAGAAATAATCCGCTTCACATGAGGCCATATCACACCACCCAGCATGGATTATCTCCATATTCTAGTGTGCGTTATTCCTAATATCACATGCTACAATTTCTTTGGAAAATAATGCAACAGATAATCAAGTACGTTTAATAAGTTACCTGCGAATAAAACAAAAGAAGTAGAAAAGGTAGGAATTACTTAATATATCTCTATAAAAGAACTTATTAAGGGATGTAGAAGTATGTTAATGGTTAAAATAATAAGAATTTATTAAAGGTTCAAATCCCACCACCACCGAGTTGCATCTGCTGGGCCACTGAACTATTAAATGCTCAGTCCTGGATATGAGGATGTGCCAAAAGCCTTATAAAAAGCAGTAAATTAGGACTACGTATGGAATCTGTTATTCAAAAAGCACGTATCATCAGGTCTCCACGATATGTAGTCTATATAATATAGTTCATATTAAAAACCTGTTTATTTTGTTTATTTAAGTTCAGCTCGGACACCAGTTCTATCTGTAACTTAAATTACAGTTTTATAGTAATAGATATCCATATTGTTTTGGAGATATCTTCATATTTCAGTGTGTGTTACTCCTTATATGATATGCTACTGTAACGTCCAATTCCTTTGGATAATATAGCAACAAATTATTAAACAATTGTACTTCTAATAAAACAGTAGTAAAAGAAGTAGAAAATAATAGTAACATGTAATAAATACATAGTATATTATAGTCACTTTACAAGCCAGGAACAGAACGATTTCATTCTTTTTAATTTTCTGCACAACTCCGACCAGGGACAACATTCTGGAAATGATTTCGCAGGGCCCCGTTTAACGCATTACTCTACCCTAATGTTTGCTGATGTGTTTATTTTTTAGATTAGCTCAAATATTTGCCTTGTGTTGCTGATGTAAAAGTTCAGCAACACTTAAACCAGCACAAACGGGTTTGGCTACATTCAGCCAATCAGATGAAGGCTCGAGGAGAGCTTTTTGATTTGCCCAAGCCAATAGATTGTGTGGATTGTGTTGCTCGTTGGTAAGACTTAGTTTTAGTAATGATTTTTGAATTGAATGAATGGATGGAGCCTGAGAGGGGTGTTTATGGATTTGATTTCTACATAGCATTTTTAATTCTTGGGTTTTGCCCATGATTTTTGGATGAGCAACTGAAAAAAAAAAAATAAAAGCCATTTAACTGTGTCCGATAAAAGACACACCATTTTACTGTGGTGTAAAATGGTGTAAAAAATTGCTGATTTGGATATATTTCTCTATTTGGCCAATTTCTTGAAATGCAAAGAACTACTAGGGGTGGGGCTTCCAGGTCAGGCTGAAATCTCAAGAATCTAAACCTCTTTCGGCACCTTTTGGAGTGGCGCCCCTACACAAATCAGAAGTAAACTTCAGCCTTCCATATGATAACTGATGCACTTTCAGTTCACAAAGCAACAAAACTTGATGATAACACTGAACCTCTTAGGTCTCTACACTGTATGGACAAATGCATCAGTACAGCAATCATGAAAATGAATGGGTGTGGCCTGGGAGACTTGATTTCCGCTTCGCATCTTTCGTTATTTTAATACAAAGATGGAAAAAATGAAAGGCGTTTAACTGTGGCTAAAAGGAATGCCATTTTAAACTGACTGTGGAAAGCGTTTCTAGGAAACACCCATAAATAGGAATCTAGGATCACCCGAGGACTACGCCGAATTCTCACCTTTCCAAAGGCACGTGGCCGGCATGTGTTCGCGCACACTTATGACCTTCACTGGAGTCTCAACGCCATTTTCCCGGATAAAAAAAAAAAAAAAAAAAAAAAACAAATCTGTTCTTGAATTATACATGATTCAATCTGCAGAACAATCACGCCCCTCCTATGTAAAATCTGACCTCAAATCTTCAGCTGTAGCGATGTTTTGTTTTTTTTTTTGATCAATTTGCTTGGGGGAAAAAAAATTCTTCAAAGCCAAACGATTCGAGGAATTCCATTAAGGATAAGTTCAAAACCCGATATTATTTCGGAGCGACCCTAGTCAGCTGAAGGCGAGAAAACTATGATGGCATTGATTTTATCGAGCTGGGTGCCGTGGTGGTATGAAGAAGCGCAAGTGTGGCCCGGCTTTCGAGGCTACTTCATCACATCTCTCCCAGCATGCCACCTGCACCCCGCAGGAAGGGAGAGACTGATCTGACTGTGAGATTGATGAGTCTTGTTTAGCTATGGAGGAGCTCCCTCGATTCTTGGAGTGTATTAAAAGCAACATTAGAAGCCCGATTTCGGAGAATAAATCCAGCGTACAATCGCATTAAAAGGAAGTAGAGACCGATGAGGCTACGTCTGGCCGGAAAATAAAATTCATTTCCAATTCTAAATCAAGGCCATGCATGGGTTACGATGTCGGCCCAATATATAACCACCTAAAAGATTTTGCTTTCTATATCGTGAATGAAAAATAGAACACTCTGGAAAGAAAGAACAAAAAAATGCAGCCTTTCCACCATTTCGCTAGACAAGGGGTAAATCAGCTGTGATGATGGGAACCGGATCCAAAAAAAAAAGTCTGCTTAATTTTGAGGGGGAATTTTTTTTATGTCATTCTAAAGTAATGTGCCGTAAACAGTAAACAAAAATAGTTATAATTAAAAAAATGGCATTATCAATATATAATCCTTTTTCAAATCAATTGTCTCGTTTACAGATTATTCATTTTCATAGTTTCTGCTAAATAGAAACTTTGTTGTGTACACTCATTTAGTATAGTGTTCAATCTGATACTACGTTGTTGCCATATTTAATGAGGGTTTTTGGTTGTTTTGCCTTGATTGGTTTCGCTTGCTGCAATTTTTAGTTCCTAACAAATGCATCGAACTGATGAAATTCTTGAAATGCGATGAAGCCTGAAGGAGGGGGTGGGGCTTCCTAGACTCACGTGTCACTGATTCATATACCAATCATCTAACATCCTGTTATTCTTTGCCACATTTTGCAGTAATAACGTGTACTCAAGCATTATGTTGCTCATATGATATGATAACTGATGTCCGTTTGGTTGACAAAGCAACAATAGTGTTGCCGAAAGTTTGGGGACAGCTACAATTAACAGCCATATGTGGTTCATCTTCAAACTCTTACCCCAAAATTAGAGCCACTCAAGTGTAAAAATTGCCTTCAGATACTTGTAGCAGTAAACGTTCCCTTTCATGAGACCCAAAACTGTTCCAGCATGACAGTGCCCCTGTGCACAAAGCCAGCTCCATGGCAATATACTTTCCATGGGTTCGAGTGGAAGATCTCCTTTTATAGAGCTCTGACCTTAACCCTATTAAACACCTTTGGGATGGATTCGAACGCTGACCGCACCCCAGACCTCCTCACCTCACCAAACTTTACTAAAGCCCTTACCAATGGTCACAGATCTCCACAAGCACACTCCGAAATCTAATAGAACATCTTCCCGAAAACATTATAGGTTATTATAACACGAAATGGAGACTAAAATGTGGAACAGAACATGTTAAAAGCACAGTGTGTGTCCACAAACGTTTGTCAATATATATTATACGAGAAACATTTTTCAGTATCAAAGTGACAGCACACGACAGTTTTACCAGTAATATCAGCTTTAATCCCAAATGCCTGTGCATTGTTGTTATCGTTGTGGCCTTATTTAATATCAGTTTCAATCGTAGATGTTTAACTCACATCCTTGTCACTGTATATGTGAAATATTGTGTAAAGACAATTTAACCCTCTAATGAAATCAATATCAAGTTCCATTCAGGCACATTAAAAGTCTCTCAATTCTCCATTAACTATCTGATAAACCTAGATAAGGAATTATACCCCAGATTTCTAGAACTAGTGCAAATGTAATAAAAATCTCCCGGAAATAAATGTATGTTTACTTATAAAGTCCACAAAGGAACGAAGGGAAGAAGTCATTTATTTTTAGACGGCTGCAGAATCCCCTCCAAAATCTCTTTCACTCCTCCATTGGAATAGTAATAATGGTTGCCGCATGGTTTCCCTTTCGGAAAAAGGATAAGGTTTGCGAAGCTGAATTTAACGCTATCTAAAATGTTCATTATATTATCAAGATAGAGTATAGGAAAGATCTTCGGGTTGTAAGACTGGTAATTAGCGACCCGAAAATATTTCCCTTGACCAGTCAAATCCAGATGTTGACAAGTAGGGTGAGTGCGTACAGTAGGTGATGTTTTCCTGTCACACGTGGCTCTTTGGAGGAATCTTGGTCAAAGACAAAAGCAGTAAGCCAGCCTTGGTGCACTGGAGCTCTGCCCCGTGATGCATGATTTCCCAATTTGGTTCAAAATGCATGTTTTTACTTTATTAAATAAAGAGCTGTATACGTGAAAAAGGATGATACACCACGTACATTTTGATCTCTTCTTGTCTACAACAGAAGCCATGCAGATCTGGAAATATAAAGAGAAGCACAAAAGCCATGCAGGATCCAAGGATGCTCGGCTAGACTGAAGGCTTCCTGAGGAACACTCCAGGAGCTTCACGACATGTTATGACAACATGGTTATGACATCTCTGTCTCACTGCAACCTGCCCCATCCACCCCCACACCCCACCACCCGGCCACCACCTCACCACCTTTTTTTTCTTAGGAGTACAGAGTTTTTGGAATGCACAAAAAACCCAGCAGCAAAACATTCTCTAAAAACTCCCCCCTCTCTCTCTCTCTCTCTCTCTCCATCCCACCCTCCTTCCCTCCATCACCACCCCCCCCCCCTCCCTCCCTCCCTCCCTCCCGCCTTCCCCGTTCCCCGTTTCTTCTTTTCTTTCCTTCCTTTCTCCTCCTCCTCCTCCTCCTCCTCCTCCCCCATGTCCACTTTCATGCACTCCCCTCACCTGGCACGTCGTCTTCAAAATCCAAATCGTCCTGGCCCTCTTCCTCGTTGCTCAGCGATCCGGGCATCTTCACCGCATCACACACACACACACACAGACGCAGACTCATACACACACATACACACACACCACACACACACACACACACACACACACACACACACTCATACAAGCGCGCGCGCCCTCTCGCACAAAAATTACATCCGTGCGGTGCGTCCGGTCGAGCAATTAGCCAATAAAAAAGAAAAAGGAAAAAAAAAAGTCGTGCAAACTCCCAAGAAACCGATGCCTTTTTTTTAAAGGACAGGATTTTTTTTTTTTTTTGGAAAACCAAAAAAAAAAAAAAACAAATAGCTCAGGGTGAAGATTTTTCTTTTCAATTTAATTTAAAAAGCAGCCCAAAATTTCCTGGCGGTCTTGATGTCTGGAGTCTGTCTTCCTGCTCTATCCAGAAACGCACGGCTCCTGGAAATAAGAGACGAAAATGGAACGCACATGCCCAGCTCCGGCTCGTGACGTCTGGTCGGTTGCCATAGCAATCCATCCCATAATTGCGCAGGCAACTAGTTAGTAGGTGTGTGCGGGCCCCGATAACCAGGTGGTAACTAGTAACTAATTGGGAAAACGGTGACGGTGGTGGTGGTGATGGGTGGGGGGGGGGGGGGGCTGCTGATGTCTAGCGCGCGTGTCGCGTCTTCGCGCGCGTGTGTAAACAGCGCCGCGTGTCCCCTCTCATCTCTCACGCGCATTGTCCCCGCGTGTGTTTTTTTTTTTGCCCCCGATCGCGTGGGTGGGTGGGTGCGCGCGCAGGGGGCTTGTAAAACGAACGCGGAGAAAAGTTGTCAGCGGCCGGAACCTGAAAAAAGCGGCCACCGGGAGAACCTTTTTTCCCCCTGCTTTTTTCGCCGGTGCACGTTAGGGGCCTTGCAACGGGGAAGAAGAGCGCGTGCGCATGCGAGCCTTTTGTCCGGATCACACCGATTCCCTCTCTATCTCTCTCTCTCTCTCTCTCTCTCTCTCTCTCTCTCTTTGATCCGGATGGAGAGTGTGCATGCACAGGTGTCGGCGACTAGGACGCGCGAGGGATGCGTTTTCTTTTCTTTTTATACACAGATAAAAGGTTGCATATTTGAATGAACGGTGATTCTGTGTTTTATTGTAGCTTTAGCCTAGCCAACATGGCTCCGGTTACCGGGAGATCTTAATAAATAAATAAATAAATAAATGACGATTTTTCACAGGCGGGAGATCCGGGGCTGCTCCGGTCCGCGCACGCGCACGCGCTTCGCTGTTGCGGCCGGCTGCAAGTCACGAGCGGTTGTCAAGGTTACCGCAGCTGGAAGGCGCTCCAGACAAAGAAGCGGGAGGGGGAGATGGGGGTGAACACGTGTGTGTGTGTGTGTGTGTGTGTGTGTGTGTGTGTGTTCTTTACATTCAGTTTGAGTCGTGATTAGTTTGTAACTTATTCTGAAATTCAACGTTTTTATAAATAAAAATGCGAAGCTGATATTAATGTATAATAACGCGTATAATATGTACAATAGGAAGCTGTGATGCTTTAGGTTAGGAGTCTACTAAAAACTAGTCCAAAACGTTTATATATTTGCATCATTTTTGTTTGATATATCAACTTTTGTGCTTTAATGGTTATTATAGTATTATAAACATTATCAAGAATTTATATAATGAAGTTTGATATTTTTAAGCGCACCAATAATAATCATAAAAAATATTTTGGATTATTCCTATTACTGTTATTTTCTTGTTTAGGCTGTAACGTTAGAAAGATACACACTGGTATTCTACTTGTAAAATTTATTTATTTATAAAATCTACATTGGTATCAAGATTTTTTTCTCCTTTATTTTCATGTAACCCTAAATCCTCTGGCCATAATATGGATGAATGGAGAGACAGAAACCCAGAGACACTTTGCAGAAAATACTGTTAAAAATTGTGAAAGAACAAGTGTCTTGCCCTGACCTCAAACTCACTGAAGCATAAAGCAAAGACTTAATCACAGATCAGTTATTGATCTCACTAACACACAAATGAACTGAATGAAGACAGCTACACTCTAAAATGGATTATATATGCAACTAGATACATTATTAAAGGCGTATAGAGTTAATAACCTGGGATTAACAGTGTATGCAAGTATGATGGTGGTTCAATATAGAGAAATTTATCTATCCAAAACTTTTTTCCTCTAATATTTGGTTTGCATGCATTTGTATTTGTTACATGTAGGTGCAATGTTTTCTTTGATACATAGATCTCTCCTTTCAGTGCCTCTTAATGCTCACATTGCTTGTTTGGTGCAAACAAGAAGAGTCACCCGGAGCTTGACTTAACTTAATGCAAAAACGAACAGGGACTAATACCATTTGTTTGAAAATTTATTAATTTCACAAAAGTACATCGTAAAGTTAATCCTCGTCCTCTTCCTCCTCCTCATCCTGGTTGATCTGGAAGTAGCGCAGCTCATAGCTCTCCTTGGCATTTGCCACGACGCGCAGCCAGTCTCGCAGGTTGTTCTTCTTCAGGTACTTTTTGGTCAGATATTTCAGGTACCTATAAAACGAGAGCGCAGACAACCTTGATCAGTAATTAAATAAATCCGGTTGACTACGCAATATGAACCTACGTAAGAGAGAGAAGGAGAGGAACATTTTAATTAAAAAAATCAAAACTGCTCACTTGGTTTCCAGATGTATTGTTTAAAAAATAAATAAATAAAAATATTTGAAAGAAGTCCATACACCAAACTCAAAACTAAAGACAAAAACAAAGGGGGGGGGGGTATAACAAAATCTAGTGTTCTTCAAGTCTCTATTACAAAGTCATTAACATGCCGTTTACAGCTTTAATTGAGAATTGCATCTAAAGGAAGTACTCACAACAAAACCATCTGCATTTCGTCTCTCCAGCTTATCAACATATGCGCTCAAATCAGTTCAATTGCTGTCTCAGCTTTAGTCAGATTTTATTTTCTGTGTCATGCATGACGAGCCCCTGAACGTCAAACAAACTTCATGTTGAAGGCAAAAAGGCCAAACCTTTGAGAGATGACGAGTAAAATAAGGCAACATAACCAGCTTTTTACAACAGTGGTGAGAAGAAAAGCTTTCATATGTCAAACCATGCTGTAGATAGGCTCAAGTAGGTCAGGTGCCGCTTCTGACTTCAAAAATAAAAATGAGAAACTGAGTACTGTTTAGAAAATAGAAGTAGAAACCAGTACGTGTTCTGTTGTAGCCTTGAATGAAACATGTACAACGCAGTGTTTCTTTATGACACTACAATTGAATGGTAAATTGTTGTTGACCAAGTTTACTACTTTTATTTCTAGATTCAGTGAATTTTAAGGAAACTGGGGACCTCGTTCCCTAAAAGTGCTACAGGGAGTGTGCCAGGTTTGCAGGAAGTTGTTCAAGCTCTCAAACTGACCTCTTGGAGAAGGGGATGTCTGAGGTCACCGTGATCTTGCTCTTGCTTCTTTCGATGGACACCACGCCACCGCCCAGGTTCCCGGCTTTACCATTCACCTTGATGCGCTCCTGCAGGAACTGCTCCTACACGAAGTGATTAGGGGTGAATTTATACGCACCAATGCATAATCATCTGTTATTCAACTGAAGAACCCAGAAAACACCCTGAAGGCCCCAGCAAGCCTCAGTTCAGGGTGGCTTTATGGAGCCTGAACTAAACAGACAGCAAGCTCTTTGCAAAACTCCAAACAATCAGTAGATGGGTTATTGTAAGCTCCTCCTGTATTACGTACAAAGTTGGCAGCGTCCATGATGCCATCCTCAACAGGGTGGGTGCAGTCTAGTGTGAACTTCAGGACCTGCTTCTTCTTCTTGCCACCCTTCACTATAGGCTTCTTCTGTAAAGGCAAACAGAATGCATTATGGATGAACAAACAGAAACTGCCCAGAATAGCTGATAACAAGCAGGGTAAAGGGATAGATGGTGGATTAGGGCTTCAAGCTCCACTATAGCTTGGTTATGGGTCCATGATTCATCCTGCACTGTCCATAGCCTTTTAACATTTCCCAGGATATGCAAGCCAAGTGTGGTATAACATGTACATGATAATTTAAAGCCCATCTCGCTTTCATTCTTTCTTTTTAAGGGTTTTCAAGCAAAAACTGTTTAATCAATGACCAATGGGCCCAAAATGATCAGATGCCTATAAAATATCTTAAGAGGATATTTTATCATATAACTATTATGAGAAAAAGAAACAAAGAATAAGACCTTTATTCACACCTTCTATTCAAAGCTACGCCTTTATAGATCACTACTAACCAGAAAGTCTATTGCAGGGTTTATCCATTACTCTGGCTTGTCCAAGTACCAATTCAGTTTTCACAATTCACTATACAACACAACAGCGCTACATATATAATATAAATACACTAATCCAGCACCTTATCTAGTGCACTTCCACTGAAAACACATGTATTATTTAAGACTCAGCCTTTAAGTTCACTCTACAACGTGGTTTCTTAGGCCTCGTTTCAGACCCATCATAAACAAACGCTCATAAATTCGTCGTTTTGGGGCCTAACCGGAATGTAACCAAATAAAAGACAAACTGGAGGCTTTATATAAATCATGTGAGGCTCTCGGCTCCCGAACTAAGAGCAGACGCGAGATATTCCGGTGTTTCGTGCGCGCAGTCGTACTTACAAGCGGAGCCATGGCGGACTCTCTTGGCAGAAAAGGGAGAAGGAAGGGCGCGCATGCGCTTTGAGAGCCTGCAAGTGAATCGCTCACAGAGCTAATCCAGTGTGACCAGGGAATGTAATCGAGTGCCGAGAGCAATCATTTTTGTGGCGTATAGAAGTACTGTTTTCTTGTTTACATGTGTATTATACAAACCGTCAGGGTCAACAAGGCCTTCCCTGCTGGCCTAAACCACCAGACTCACTGTCGTTTTAATGTATTATTTCCAACAATATATTTATTCAACTATTTATAGCAGGCCATTCTCTTCATTTCGTAATGTTTTACTCAATTGCGTTACTCCAGTACTTCTGTTTACGTTACAGTTTCTATACAGTCAGATCCATATTTTAAAGGTATTTGCATTGAACCATAATTTAAAATAATCATTTTCTTGGAGGGTGTTGTTTTAACAAATCAAATTTTGCAGGCGTACAATACTGTCGTAATTTTTGCGCCTTTCGAATGGATGGTCAGACAGCCTCTTTAGAGAAACAGCCATCATGTTGTTGTTGTTTTTTTTTATGTCTATAAAGCATCTATAAGACGTTACTATAACAACCTGCTAAACGTATAACAACCTGAGTGCATTATTACAAACCTGTGATTTCCATTAAGAGCTGCTGTTCTAGACAGTTAATGAACACCCAATAAGTTGTAATTTAAAGCATGAAACATGAAAAAGTAATAAATGGTTGCATAGCCAACATATTACAGTTATACAGCAATACAGTTACATAGGGGCGATATGGGTGTAACGAAAAAAAAAGAAAATTCAGATTTAAAAAAAAAAAGGACATTTAAAAATCTATGTTTCTGATCCATTTCTGATTTGCAGATAGGTCCATCATTTAAGGGGAGCAGCCAAAAAAGGAAGATTAGCATTGCTATTATTTGCTACATTTCAAGCATACAGTACGACTGATCCTGGATCAACTCTTCAATTTCATAACAATTGCCAATGTCCTAACATAAAGCTTCTTGTTTCTACAATTCACTGCTGATTGGCGTTTTCTGCAGTTGACACAGGCGAACAGACGGACTCCTCTGAGCCCAGAGTCCATGTGTACGAAGGGAAACACAATGCCGTCTCTTTATATGGGCTGGTTGCAATAGTTTGTACACCCTTGCTAAAATAGTTAACAAATTACTATGATTGAAAGGAGACTTCTATTCCCACTGTTTTTATTCCCTAGACCTGAGAACAATCTCCTGTCTCCTGTGGTTTGTTTTACTGCAATACACGCCCCGCTGAAGCACTTTAAGTAGAGCATGTCAACATAGATGAGCTTGCTAATAAAAATAACTTCCAATTAGGCTCAGTATGCACTGTAAGTACAGGATAAGTAATCTTTTTTTTTTTCACCACTCTCATTTAAATGCTTTTTAGATGGTATCCTGGATACAGCAAAGAGAAACATTGGTAATAATCTTGATAAATGGTCCACAAATAATTCAAAACTGGACAACAATGTACAGTGGTATATAACTGTGAGAACCGAGTAAAAATTACATTTGTTGTACAGGTGTATATGTACTATATGACACATACACAAATCCTGATTCTATTAGAAAGGAATGTTTCACTTTGGGTTTATGGTGAAGGAATGGAAATTATTGCAGAAGCTCTCAATCATATACAGCCTCAGTGGAAAGATGCCAAGCTTGATTGGTCCCATTTGTGTGTTCACTAAGCATTACTGGTACCAGATGGATCGCAAAAACGATTAATTCAGACAAGCCATTTTGATTCATATTATTGACAAAAGAATATGATACAACCAAACAAAAGATACAACACACAAGTTACAAGTTCAACACTGTTTTGGTGGCAAAAGGGGGGACCAACACAATTTCAGTGTATATAAACATGTGTGTGTGTGTGTGTGTGTGTGTTTGTACATACTCACTATATATATATATATATATATATATATATATATATATATATATATATATATATATATATATATATATATATATATAGTTACATTTTCAGTTTCACAAAGTATACAATGGCACAATGACTCTCACTGTGTTTCATCACCCTCTACTGAAACCGTATTCAAAATAGCAAGCAATAACATAACACAGCATATAACATAAAAATATATGATAGATATTTCTCTATTAAAATCAATGATTATTTTGTTATTGCTGTTGGTAGGTTCTGTCATTTGATTTTCTTTTTCTTTTTTTTTGGTTTGTTTTGTTTTTTTACAATATTTAACAATAGGTTTTACAATGATTTTAAAATTGTATAAAATACAATAAGCACAGAAAACACTCAATGATAGTGTTCTGTTATGAAGTCAATACCACTATGGCATATCGTAAATTGTAATATTCCTTTCACAAAAATTATTATTTTTTAATTGTTTAAATAAAAAAAATACAAACTGTATAAGATATATTGGGTGTAATTGCATTATTGTTTTTCCTTCACATGAACTAGGAGACCCAAACCTGGTTCCAGCCTGACAGTGTTCCTGTGCACAAAGCCAGCTACATATGATAAGATCTCATTTCAATAGTTTAAAGCTTTGACATCAACCCTTGTGAACACCTACATTTAATAACCCACATTTTGGCTGAATTTGGCAAGCACACTCCAAAAAAAAAAAAAAAAAAAAAAAAAATATATATATATATATATATATATATATATATATATATATATATATATATATATATATATATATATATATATATATCTATATATATATATATCTATATATATATAATATATATATGCCCATAGTGGCTGTTATATATGGGGTAGAGGGCATTCTGTTGCTCTGCTCCCCGGCTTTGGAACTCTTTACCTCCTGACATTCGAAACATTGACTCTCTGACCATCTTTATCTTCATGCTTACACCTAGTTTGCTTTCCCATCACTCACTCTCATCTTATCATCTTAACTCTTTGTCTTGTAAGTCTTTTTGCTACTTATTGAATGGTGTCCTTGAGTTTTTGTGGAAAGGCCTATAAATAATATATATATATATATATATATATATATATATATATATATATATATATATATATATATATATATATATATATATATATATATATATATATATATAGCTGGGGCACGGTGACTTAGTGGTTAGCACATTCGCCTCACACCGCCAGGGTCCGGGTTTGATTCCCGTCTCGGCCATGTGTGTGTGTGTGGAGTTTGCATGTTCTCCCCGTGCCTCAGGGGGTTTTTTCTCTGGGTTCTCCAGTTTCCTCCCGGTCCAAAAACATGCACGGTAGGTTGATTGGCACCTTGGAAAATTGTCCCTAGTGTATGAATGTGTGGTGTGTGTGTTGTGTGTGTGTGTGCCCTGTGATGGGTTGGCATTCCATCCAGGGTGTATCCTGCCTTAATGCCCATAGACGCCTGAGATAGGCACAGTCTCCCCGTGACCCGAGGGAAGATCGGATATAGCGGTAGAAGATGAATGAATGAATGATATAAGAAGATAGATATATATATATATATATATATATATATATATATATATATATATATATTCAGGAATGTCATGGCTATCCCTTTTCAGGATCTGCTACTGTGTATAAAGAAGTCTGAATAGACTTAGACTGAATAGTTGAATAGACCTTTCCTTCTCCTCTACACCACAGCAAAGAATCTTCAGATCTCAGATATCCGCATGTGAGGCTATTCTCCTATATTCTCAAGGCCATGTTCTTTTCAAGATATGCACTCATTTAAATGCACCCTTTACACATCCACTACCACAAGCATGAAGAGCAAACCTCTCACCAGCAGGGGGGCAGAAAGTGTGCACAAATGCCGATGCATACAATACAACAAACGAGGACTACCCAGACTGTAAACTAGTGTCTCATATATATATATATATAATATATATATATATATATATATATATATATATATATATATATATATATATATATATATAGATATATATATATATATATATACATACCGATTAATAATTAAAATAATAAAGTAATAAATAAACAAAACACTTTTAATTTTATTAGACATGTAAAAAATACAGTACTGAATTATCAAATATGCATATTCATTCATCTTCTACCGCTTTATCCGATTTTCCTTCCGGTCAAGGGGAGCCTGTGCCTATCTCAGACGTCTATGGGCATTAAGGCAGGATACCTATCGCAGGACACACCCTAACACACACATTCATACCGGAGAACCCGGAGGAAAAAAACCCTGAGGCACGGGGAGAACGTGCAAACTACACATACACATGGCCCAGACGGGAATCGAACCCGGACCCTGGCGGTGTGAGGCGAACGGGCTAACCATTAAGCCACCGTGCCCCCTCAAATATGCATATATTAATGATGTTTTTTAAATGCCTGAGAAAATAAAGACATGCGTTTATTCACCGTGCATTCTGCAGGCAATAATGTCAAAACTATCAGAACGTGATGTCAGCGATTCGCCTCTAGATGCCGCTGTTCTACCGTTTAATGGCAACAGACCTTTTTACAAAGGTCTTTTCCAGGCAGTGCAAAGAGTGGGATGGAGGACAAAACCATGGGGGGAAAAAAATCTACTTTAAAGGAGTCATTGAAATGTAACTCACATCGATGGGAACTTATGAAACCATAACCATTGTACCATCACCTCCAGCTCTAGATAGAATGGTGGATGAATTCCAATAAAACCATAACAAAACATGTATGGAGTTCCAGTGAACTTTAAGAACACTTCAGTGAAGCAGGCTGACATTATTTCTTACATTTCGAAAATGATTCATCTGTGTTGCTTATGTCGGCAAAAATTCATAGCGCTAGTTGTTCCGGGATGCGTTCTTTGCGTTTAAGGACCGTCCTTAATGCTATACACTGAACATGCCACTATCAGGCAAAGTATTAGAGAATACAGGGAGCATTACAGTTTCCATTCAAATCAATACACGTTTTACCTATAGGAATAATTATAAACTTTACAAAGTCTTTGAAGGTTTTCTACTATTGTTTTTTCATCAGTGAGGTGCTTGTCTGTACTGTATATCTCTGAATCTGGATACACAGAGACTCGAATATTTATTGTGGCCTGTTTCTCAGATAGTTATTAAGCCTAGCTCTGGACTAAAATGGCTAATTAATGCAAATGAACAGAAATCTGATTTCTCTGTCATAGTTTTAAATAGATTTAGGATTAGTCTAGTCTATAGTTTAATGGAATTTGGAACTGGACCAGTTGTGTTCTAAAAGTGAAATAATCTCCGCATTTTATATGCATTGTGAAAAAAAAAATCATTTTGTCGTAATATATTACTTTTGTCTGCTAGAACTGTTGTAAACATTTATCTTTATTGACAGATCAAGTAATGCTTAGAATGAAATGTTTTTCATAGATCTGGAGCCTTCTTATACACTTAATTTATGACATTCTCAGTGGTCATATTCATATTGTAATCTTTATTAATTATTATTAAAAAAAAAACACAGAACCATTGTGCAACATCTCTATCAAGTTCCAAAAATCAACTCTATCTGCTATTTGAATGCATGTCTGAATTCCCTATACAGAGTGGGCTAGTTTGAAGTAGTGAGACGCCTTTATCTTGAACAATAGATTACTTTTGGTCATTGTGGACGTGTTTTTTCATTACAATGGCATGAGGCAAAATCACTGGAGCAGGAAGAAGAAACAATGCCTTTATTTTGGCCAATTAAAGGTAGTTATCTAGATGAGAAAATACCGCAGTAAAGGTTTCTAAGCCTATTATAGGATCCACCTCTAATTACTTGTCTATTTAAATCCATTCTGTGTGGAAAGAGGCGAGACCTGACAGCTAATTAAGGACTCCTGCAATTAGCAGGTGTTGTGAATTTGTGTGTTTTTTTTTTAAGCTTGATGTTTATTGGTCTTGGTTTGGACTGAAGATACAAGGGCACAATGATGTCTTTGAAGTGAGACTTGCGTATGTGTTTAATTCTGGAATGCAAATAAACTGTACAGATTTTTAATTATTTGTTTTTATGCAGGGTCTATTGGCTTCTACTGGTGAACCTGGTTGTGAATGTCAGTGCTGAATCTGGTAAGTTCCAACCAGAATGTGTATGCCTTCATTATATATGATCTATATTAACTCTTTGTTGTGGCCCAGTTTACAGCCATCACACGCAATATGGACCTGGAAAATTTGCGGAGTCAGAACCTGCAACAAGTAGACACCAGCCATTGACCTCAACAGGTGGCAGCAATGATCCATTATTCCAGGCTGCAAGTTCCTCTGGACTGATCTCCCAAAGAGCAAGGGTTGGCTTCTTGCAAATGGCAGATGACTCACCAGATTTTGCCCCTACCTTATACTCCAGCCCTTTAATCAGTAGATCTAATCTGGTTAAAAATGTACAGTCTGTAGTAATGGATAAAAATGCTGTATATGAGCCTAGTAATTCTCGTATTGCATCATATGGCTCAGTGTACCGACTTCTAAAATCACACGGTGCTTTCAGTACTGTTAGAACTGCACCTTCTATGACCTTTAAGCTTCCAAGTAGCAGTTCTGAACCAAACAATTATAAGGTTGGATTCTCTAATTATGATGGCACACGATTAAAAGATGTGTATAACTCTGCTGCACATATTTCAAGAAAGAAGCCCTCACTTGGCAGCATGGCGATCTCAAGTGGCCCCATAATAAGATTTGTTATGCCAAATCAGAGTAATGACCTACTTGAACAAACTACTAATGAAGCCCTGAGTAGTTTTATACCTGATGCATCCATCAAGCCTGCAACAGACGACCGACCTCCTTCTGAAACTTCTAAGCCTTTTGAGAGCCAAGGAATGACCAATTACAGATCTACTTCCCAGCCTCAAGCACAAAGATCTTCTGAGAGTAATAACAAACCAAATAATGCCCTCAAACATCATTCTACACTATTAAGAACCACAAAGGCTAGGTTTACACAACATGCAAACGACCATACTCCAGCAGATACAACCTTTAATCCTTTCACTGTCTTCAAGCCAGCTCAAATCACCCACATGCAGCAAACGGCTAAGCTGATACAGAAGAAACAGCAGCTATCAGATTCTCTCCATGATCTTTTATATGATTCTAGCTTTACTTCATCTCCATTCATTAGCTCTGGTTATCGGTTTAGACCAGTATATACCTATGGCACGTCTACAAGTAGAGGTACCTCTGTGAACGTGCCCTCTAGTAATGCTAAGACCAACAGAATGCAAGATCCTCATGCTGGGCTTTCTTTACCCAAAGTCGGTTTTGGTCCTTCCTCCTCCGTACTTCCTTCAGGAGACTTAACATATGGTTTTCCACAGCCAGAAAATGTATATACCTCAGATCCCCAGCCTACTGCTGGAAATTCAGAGTTGTTCCATAATCCATATTTTAAATCCAGGCAAAGTCCGATCTCTTACTCCACGTTTAATTCCCTGATGCCGAACAACACTTTACCTACCTGGCATGTGCAAAAGCCATCCAAGAGTTTCAATGCTCCAATTTCTCAAAAACTTCCAGCTCAGAATTCTCGTCCAGACCCAAATCCAGATGGTGATCAAAGAAAGTACCCTCAAAAGCTTTTTCAGTCTCGTCCATACACACCTAATAGCCTGTTTCATTATTTGTCAGGCCAACCTTTCCCAAATAAGCACTCTATATCCCATCTTCAAGTTGGAAAGTCCGACTCAAATTTGGCTGATAATGATGAAATCCAATCAATACACTCTTCATTAAAACCAATGCACAGTTATACCAGTTCACAGTCCACAGATATGTCCCAAAGAATTGCAAGATTAAGGTCTGATTCTGATCGTGCGAGTAACGGCTATGCTTTGGACCAGATAAATGCTTTGGTCAAACCTTCTCAACCATTTGCAAGGCCTTTGTCATCAATAGGTGGTCAAGAAAGTCAGCCTGTATCTCCAGAAAGTTGGCATGGACCTTCACAACCAAATCCAGGGTTCTCCCTCATAGGCTCAAGGCCAGTGCAGAATTTCCAGAAGATACCATTTACCAGGTCTGAACAGGTTTAATTCCGTTCATAACAGAATGAATATTATTTGTAATGACTACCAGTATCTGTCTTGTTCCCAGTTGGTGGTAAAGAAATTCAAGCCATATGTTTTTTTTTTTTTTTAAACGTATGTTTTATTGTATGAGGTACACATGGTGCACTAAAATTAAACCTTTAGATCACATGCATGATGTACACCTTCTCTTCTACCCAGATACAAGTAGGACTTAACAGGCTGTGCAGTTTCCTGTATATTTCTAGTGTGACACATTTTTGCAGCACCATGTTTAATATCTGTAATAAACAAAGCTTGTCTTCATGAGAATCTTCTTTTTTTAATCTGTTTTATAACTTTGTTGACAAAGTTCAGAATTGTATATTTAAGGGAGAATGCATGGTTAAATTCTAATACTATATAGACTCTAAAATAACATTACAATATCATAATTGCACCAATATATCCCTTTGGTGTGTAAAAGGGATCCTTGGGCTCCATCTGAAAAGGAACCCGTTTGAATGGTGATACATTATTATTAGAGCCTTATGTTCCACCACGCCTGCTTCGATCAAAGGATGCAGGCTGTCTGTCAGTACCACGTATTAGGAAAATTACAGCGGGGGGCAGAGCTTTTTCTTACAAAGCCCCAAAGTTATGGAACTCCCTCCCTATTAATGTTGGAGAATCAGACACAGTCTCAGTGTTTAAGTCCAGGGTGAAAACTTTCTTATTTAACCAAGCTTTTAGTGAATAGTCCTACCTTAGATAAAGGAGTAGATCTGGGGGACACATGGATGTTGAGTATTATAGTGATCTGGTGTGTTTAGTTGCTGTCTGCCTCACTTTCATTAATCACTCAGGTTTGTGGTGGTGAGAGTGACTGTTTGCTTACACATCAGGAAGCTCTCATGTCTGTGTTTCCCTCTGATTCTCCTTTTAATTATGCTGTTATAGTTAATCCTGCCGGAGTCCACGTCTGCACTCGACACTACATATACACACTCCCATACTGCAACCATGACCTTTACTAACCACTCATTTCATTTCTCTCCTTCTTTCTGTCTCCCTCTCTTTCTCTCTCTCTCTCTCTCTCTCTCTCTCTCTCTCTCTCTCTCTCTCTCTCTCTCTCTCTCTCCGTTGAGCTACATGTCCCACTGCTGAGCTGTCAGTGATCCAGACCCCCTCTGCACTCTGTTCCTGTCAGAACCTCCTGGTGACTCCGCCCCCGGTTGATGATGCTTCAAATTCGCGAATACACTCCACACTACACAATAAACATCCTCAACCACACACACAACACTAACAACCCAAATGAGGATGGGTTCTCTGTTGAGTCGGGTTCCTCTCAAGGTTTCTTCCTGTTCCCAGGGAGTTTTTCCTTGCCACCGTCGCTTCGGCTTGCTCAACAAGAAAACAATTAGGGCCAAAACTGATTTTCACTTCGCACACATTAGTATTATGTAAAGCTGCTTTGGGACGATGACACATTGTAAAAAGCGCTTTATAAATAAAATTGAATTGAATTGAATTATTGTATTAAACCATTATATTTTAGAATTGAAATAGGAGCATGTCAGACTATTTATACCTATGCAGACAAAAACGGTGATGACCTTGTAACCTCCTTGCTTTCCAGGAAGGTTTCACAGTCCTATTAATGGATTCTTCTTTATCTTGGACTGAATGAAAAAGGTTTTGAGGTACACAAAAGCCGAGTAGATAGCTTCTTACATACAATAATAGCCTCAGAATGGAAACAGAATTGAGTAATTCTTTAACTCATTAAATGCTTTCTGTATTCGATATGCAGAAAACAGACAAGCTTGTCATGACTGGAACAGGGCACAGATTTAACTCTTCTTTCCACCTAAATTCTCTCACAGAGGAGATGTCGAAAATATACAGCCGGATATGAAGACTGCGACACTATCCAAGGAATTATTAGATTCTGTCAATCTTTAATGTTAATTCAATGTAATATGTGCTAGATGTTAGCTTTGGCGTAGGGGAGCCACGGGGATTAGGGTAATAATGTTGCTCGTGTAATGAGAAAAGCTTGATTCTGTGAGTGCAACGGATCATTCCAAAACAAAATTACAATGTGCCATTGCTGCTAAATCAGTTCCGAGTGTTGGTTCTCGGTGGTCAAGGTCAGCAAGCCCGGTTGTGCACATGCTTTGTAAATAAAAGTGGCCAAGAGTGACTAAATGCTTTGTAATGGCTCCCATTCCCTGATATATACTTTTTATAACTATTTTCTGAGAAGCTTGAAGCAAAAATAGTGTTCGGTAGGTCATCACTGATGGAAGCACTTTGAGGTCTGGCCAGATTTACTGTATTACGGAAACGAATACAGACGTGAAATCTCTAGCATTTTATGTTATAATGATTGTAATGTTTGAACATTACAAGCTCTTGCTTATGCCTGGTTGGCATGTGGAACTAAGCCATACTTGCATACCAAAGAGGAGTGTTTTGGAATGGCAAAGTGTGAAGTGCTGAAGCTTGTCTAGCACCAGGGCTGCGTTTATTTTAAGGCCTCTGGCAGGTGCCATAATGGTATGTTTGTGCAATAACAGTAACCTCTCCTTGGGATTTCTCATTCCCATTCCTGGAAACCTGTAGCGTTGTTTCACCATATCTGCTGGCACAAAGTATTGTGTACATGTAGCACGTATGCAGTTGTTGACTGATCGGGTCGTAGGTAACAACACAGAATACTTTCACCCCCCCCCCCCCCCCCCCCCCCCCCCCCCCCCCCCCCCCCCCCCCCCTTTTCTCTGAGGATATTGGATGACGCAGGTGTCGTCAGCAACTTTCCACATCAATCATCCCCGGCTGTTCTCGGCTCTTTCAGCTTGACCATGGCAACACGCGGGTCTAGGGCACTTTCTGGCTTCTCTCACTATTTTTAACAGAATTACACAGAACCCTTCAGGATTGAGTTTAGAGCAGAGGGCGGGATGAGAGGGCCAGCCTGTGTGTTCTGCCACCTGTGACGATATCTTAAATTGGTATGGGTCAAGCCGTGTGGTCGAGGCTTACGCTTGAAGCGATGTAAGACAGGTACACTCTCAAGGAGCCCAACATTTGTTTGTTTAACCTGCGATAAACAGATCTTCATTACGGTAATCCAAATTCTTTTTTCTTGATAGCTGTTAAAAACCATAATCATTAATATTGATTTTCATTGGCAACGTTTCCATACATTCAAAATAGTTCTAATCTGGCATAGTCACACTTTAGCAATGCTGTTCTGTACGCTTATGGTTTCTTGTTAGAATTTATGGCTCTCACAGTTGGAGGGAAGAATTATAGATAGTATAAAGTATTGATATATTTTGTTGTCTATGTAATTTCCAGGATACTTTTTCTTTTTTTTCCCTTCAGATTAGACATATATTTTAACCATTACCAATAAACCAGGGAAAGGGAAGACAAATGTTGAGATGAAAATGAATATAAGTTTGGAATTTATCAAGAACTTTGTACTGAGTTTTACATCCTACATAATGAACGTATTTTGCTGTATTGCCTTTTTTATTTATAATACTCTTGTCAGTTGGTATTATCTCCTACATATAACACATTTTAAAATATTCTATCATCGTGAAGATAAAACGCCCGACACCGTAATTCTTGACGTCTCAGAAGAATTTCAGTAGGAATTTTTTGGAGTAAACAAATCGATCGTGCTAGGATATCCAGCCCTTCTATTCTTTGTTAGCATGAATTGCATATATTGAGATAATATCCATTACCTATGTCTCTCACTTGTTTTTATCAAACTACAGAGTTTTACGTCATCTCTTTCTATAAGTGCCATGCCTCAGGTCCCTTCTCTGAGACGTAGACCCGCGTCAAACCGCTACGTCTGTACTAAGGTCCTATTGGCTGAGGGTGAGGAGACGCCTTTCACAGAGCACTGTCGCAACTATGAGAACAAGTATCAGGTGAGGACTCCAATCACCACCAACGTCAAAGAGGGTCAGATTTATTTCGAAATGTAACGTAGTAGATTTGTTGTTTTGTAATATGTGCTTTGCTCTGGTGTCATTTGAGTAAGGTCTGTTTGGAGATTTGGATGCGTAGAATTCTTTTTGTAAAATGAGAAAGGATTTTCGTACAAATTTCGTACAATACTCCATCCCGTCCCCCTGAAAAATTCGTCCGTCCCCTCCCACAGATGTTCCGATATTCCCCACGAACAGCGTTGGCTAACTGCACAGCTTTCATTCTTTCTGATTCAGATTCTACAGACCGAGATTCAAAAACTGAAGGACCAGATGCAGGAGCTTCACAGAGACCTGACCAAGCACCACTCGCTCATCAACACGGACTCCACGGAGGAAATCCTTGAGAGATCCATGCACATTGATGAACAGATCTCGACACAGTATTCTGCCATGCAGACCTTGAGGACCAAAGAGGTAAGGCTGAAGGACATTATGCAGCTATCTCCAAAACCATGTGAAAAAATTCTCTACATTTCAGCAACTACATGCTTTTTTTTAGGCTTGTGAGGAAACATTTCAGAAAATTGCAAACAAGCAAGAGATCTTTGAAGGTAACTATTTGAACAGTCACTACAAAGGCGTACATTCCGAACTGCATCTTCAGAAGCATGCACTGCAATTGTTTCCTATTCACAGCCCAGCTTCATGATCTTCTTCAACTCAAGCAGGAAAATGCATACTTGATGACTATAGCGCGACAGATTGGACCGTATATATTGTCTATAGCAAAAGTCACGGAACGCCTTGACCCCAGGTAGCTGACGTGCCCGTTATTATCATTAAACTCATAATACAAAATCAATAACTGATATAGGATACTTGTTTTATTTAGGCTCCAGGAACCAAAAGAACCTGAGGATGACCGCACTGAGACCATGCTGAAGATCTACGAAGATAGTACAATGACCAACGAATTAAAGTACAGGTAATCTTGCAGTACTTTTTAAATGATTTTTTTTTGCTTGTAAAACCATGTCAGTAATGTTTGGCAAATGTCTGTAAAGAAGCAGAATGAGATATTATTTTTCTCTTGCTTAAATGTTGCTATTTCTCCTCTGTAAAAGAAAAAAAAAAATAGTAGAAATAATGTTCAGAATAGCAACAAAAACGACAGAAAAAATTAAGCAAACTCCTGTGAAGAAATGGGCTTCTATAGGGTAGTCTATCCACATGTGTCTATAGTATTCAACAAGGGACTATTCAGTGGATAGATCACAATTCGTACACGATAAAAAAAAAAGGAAAGAATATGTATTGTTAACCAGCACTGATGAGTGAACCGAAGATATCCGAAGATCTTGTTTTGCCATTAATTCATGAATAGCCTGCACATTAAACAACAATAATTAATATATTTTACAGTGTCATCTTACAATATAAGACTATATAATTCCAATGAAATGTATAGTGTTAAATAAATAAATAGATTTCACTCCTGACCCATATCCTTCATCTAAACATCCCAATGTTAAAAACCAACTGCTGATCATTTAACTTGGATTCTTTTCCACCAGAAACGACGAGAGCTCTTTCACAGCCTACAGCCGGGATTCACACAGAAACACGAAAGCTGGAATCTTACAGCAGGCACCAAAAATCTCTGACCGCCGCTGGCAGAGCAAATTCAGAAACATTTCCGAGACAACGCTATGCAAAGAGCTCCAATTCCAACGCCGCACCTTTAACTAATACTCTAAAGGATCTTCATCATAACCCGGAATCAAAGAACATTACTGTAGAATGTAGAGTGAATTTGTTGTATAGTACTATGTGCATACACTACTGTGTTATAATATTACCGAATTTAAAGCTGACCTTACAATAAAACAAGTCGAATCAGCAGCAAAGTTCAGCTGCTTTAAAATGAGAACATTTAATATGAAGGTCAAAAATCTGTTTGATGTTCAATTATACTAAACTGTATTATATTGAATATTGAAGCTGCAATGGTTTTTCCAGATTTATGACAATGTTATTTAGACGCATGTTATTTATAAACGCATAAATTAATATTAACCGGTAATCTGCGAATGGTATGTTATTTCCAATTTATTGTACTTTGAGGAAGTCAGGATATTATGTCGTTCAGAATCAGTTATATTCTCTTTTAGTTTACACATGTTCATCATAAAGAAAGAAAGAAAGTCTGTGCTCACAAGTTACTGGAAAGGTACTGGAAAATGTTCTCAGCTCGAAAACATAATAAAAATTATATTAGTTTACATACGAGGCACGGTGGCGTAGTGGTTAGCACATTCGCCTCACACCGCCAGGATCCGGGTTCAATTCCCGTCTCGGTTATGTGTGTGTGGAGTTTGCATGTTCTCCCCGTGCATGTTCTCCCCGTGCCTCAAGGAGGTTTTTCTCCGGGTTCTCCGGTTTCCTCCCGGTCCAAAAACATGCATGATAGGTTGATTGGCACCTTGGAAAATTGTCCCTAGTGTATGAATGTGTGTGTGTGTGCCCTGCCAGGGTGTATCCTGCCTTAATGCCCATAGACACCTAAGATAGGTACAGGCTCCCCGTGACCCGAGTGAAGATCGGATAAAGCGGTAGAAAATGAATGTATATTAGTTTACATACAAAAAATCACACCAAGATCATTTTAGCTTATAGTTTGGTCTTTTGGTCTTTTCTCATCTTTTCTTTATTTTTTTTTCTTACCTTTTCTTTTCTTTTCTATGTCAGGGTAAATCAAACACTTGTTAAATTGGCCCATAAGCTCAAGCTTGGTCCTCTCTGCTGTATAATTAATAATACAATGCTTATTGACAACTTAAAAAAATATGAACAATTACTTGAAATTATTCGAATGATCAAATGTATAAAATGAGCATTATTTTGTGTAGAATTATTAAATAAATAATGTTATAACATGAAAAGTAATATTAATTTTCAATGTTTCTTTATTCTACCTAATAGACGATTTTGTTGATGACAGTTTTAGTAATCGATTATCAAATTTAATTCTTAATTTCAAAGTAACAAAAGGAGATGTACATCTGAATCAAATCATATATATGATTTACTACGGTTAAAGTGAGTTGAATGTAGGGAACATAACTTATGACAGCTTATATAACTTTATGACCAGCTACTCAAATGGCTATTTATAAAACTGATGTGACATCCTACACAAGGCATAGACCATGCATTTCCTTAACATCATCCTAGTTATATAGGAAAAGAGATTTTTAAGGAGGAATCCTATATCAAAATAAACTGATGCACTAATCATTATTATTATTATTTTTTTTATTTTAAGAGGAAAGTTAATTTGGTATACAGGGACTTCTCTGAGGGGAGTTATCAGCATGACTGTGTGTGGTGAGTGGATCCTAAAAGAAGAACTCTCATAAAATGCTGCATGTCCTGATCATGGCTGTCATCGCTATAACTCTCACTGCAGAGCTCTCACTGCAACAGCAACTACACACCACAGCATTGTAACTATGTCTTTCGCTATCTAGAAAAAAAAAGACTGTGGAGACAAAAATTCTTCACAAGCCAATAAGCAGGTCAACCAAAATTACATTTTATACATATACACATGGGAGGCTTGTATCTCAGTGGTTTAAGCCACTGGCCTACTGATCGAAAGGTCGGAGTTCGAGTTCCAGTATGGCCAAGCTGCATCTTTGGATCCTTGAGCAAGGTCCTTAATCTTCTGTTCTCCAGGGGCATTAACTACATTTAATGAATTTAATGAATTTAAAAATGTAATTTAGTTAATGTAAAGTGAAGTACTACATTATATATATATATATATGTGTGTGTGTGTGTGTGTGTGTGTGTGTGTGTGTGTGTGTGTGTGTGTGTGTGTGTGTGTGTTATATATCACACAAATTCGTTTTAATGGCATTCATTTCGTTATGTGGTGCCATGGTCTGCATGACGGTTGTCCTAGAAGGAAGTCTCTTCTAAAGAAACCCCATAAACAGTTTGCTAAAGACAAGCAGAGGAAGGGCATGGATTACTGGAACTATGTTCTGTGGTCTGATGAGGTTAGACAATGTCAATCGTGTGTGGCCGTAAAAAAGGGAAGCAGTACAAATATATATATATATATATATATATATATATATATATATATTATATATATATATTTATGGAGTTTCTTTAGAAGAGACTTCCTTCTAGGACACCCGTCATGCAGACCATGGCACCACATAACGAAATGAATGCCATTAAAACGAATTTGTGTGATATATAACACACACACACACACGAGCAACTCAGAAGACAAACAAGCGGCTGATTTGCAGAGTGCCTCGATCGGACCATAAATCACACTGAAGC
Organism: Kryptopterus vitreolus; assembly: GCA_030449085.1. Lineage (NCBI taxonomy): Eukaryota > Metazoa > Chordata > Actinopteri > Siluriformes > Siluridae > Kryptopterus > Kryptopterus vitreolus. The sequence continues at coordinate 14,132,891 of JACRUU010000013.1, forward strand.
AGGTGACATGACAGTCAGTGAGAGATTAGAAGTCCCCTGTGCTGCAGTCGATGACCCCACCCTCCTATCATCTCACAAGTTTAGCACAAGCCAACCATTTCTCTTTGTCTCTTATACAGGTCCTGTATATTACTTGCATTGGCTACATTCAAATGAAGGAATTGGGGCAGAGAGTCTCTCATTTCTCTCTCCAATATTTTTTGTCTCACACTGTACATTGTGATCATGTATGCATATAGGATTTTAGTCTATTATTAAGAGTATCCGGGTGCCTTGCAAAAGTTTAAATCAGTGAATGACGTTGTACTTTTTACCCAGTTATTGTTGTATTTAATTTTCCATGATAGAAAATTTTCTATGGTACAAATTAGTCCTTGTATTTGTAAATTAATGTATTTACCCCACACTCTTATACATTTATGCAATTTTTGTATAATTTTAGATGTTTTTTTTTTTTGCATATTCCCGCTAGAGTTTATACAGAATTTTGTGGGAAAAAAATAGTTGGTGCATTAACCTATATTTTCAAGAATGGGCTGGTGAAATAAAATAGAGGGTCAGTGTAACTGTATGTGAGTAAAACAAAACACAATAGCCACTGGGTCATCTCTATCCTCAAGAGAGGCTTCTTCTACAAATAGAAGTCAAGGTGGTTCAGGCTCATTAAAAACTGACCCGTCGGATCGAGCCGCAGCTCAGGGCTCTTTTTCGTCACAGCCATTCATCATATACCTCACACTTTCAAATCCACCCGCCGTTAACATCCCTCTCACCTCATATAGGAAACCATTGTACAGAAATCTTGATGCAAATATATCTCCAGAATTTTTTTCCCCATAATATTGCAGCTGCGTTATAATTCAGGCTCCATATATTTCAGTCTGAATTGTAATAATTGAATTCCTTTGACCTAATTTATTCCCGTTAAAGCAGCAACACTGAAAAGTAGGTCAGCTAGAAGATAAATCTCTGCTGTAAAAGTGGCCATGGATGTTTTTTTTTTTATTATTTTAGGAGAGAATACATGACATACATCTATATTGCTACACAGTGAGACAATCACAGTAGGACTCCACTTGCTTAATATTCATTATTCTTCATACTTCAAAGTTGGCTGGAAATGTAGATCAAAATCTCATTAGGTAAAGAAGCATTAAATACTTAATGTTTTCGTGTATGGGAATGCTCAGTGTGTTGCAATGATGCTTGTAGGAAATTCCACAGCAGTTTGAAAATATTAATAGTGAGTATAGTGAGTCTCTATCTATCTATCTATCTATCTATCTATCTATCTATCTATCTATCTATCTATCTATCTATCTATCTATCTATTTATCTATCTATATCAACATTCATTCATTTATTCATCTTCTACCGCTATATCAAATCTTCCCTCTATTGGGCATGGATGTGATTTTATTAGGATTTCAATGAGTATACGAGGAAGAGTATGAAGATTTAATGCAGGATACACCCTGGATGGAATGCCAACCCATCGCGGGCACACTCACATTCACACACACATTCATACACCATCGACAATCATTCACTATTCACTATAGGAACAATTCATACACTAGGGACATTCATCCACTATTCACTATAGGGACAATTCATACACTAGGGACATTCATTCACTATTCACTATAGGAACAATTCATACACTAGGGACATTCATTTACTATTCACTATAGGGACAATTCATACACTAGGGACATTCATTCACACATTCATACACTAGGGACAATTTTCCAAGGTGCCAATCAACCTACTGTGCATGTTTTTGGACCGGGGGAAACCTGAGAACCCGGAGAAAAACCCCCTGTAGTAATAATTTTTTTTTTTTAAAAAGGCATCCATTAGATCAAACACACATTGTACCACCAGATTGAGAATGACATAAAAAGAAGTCAATCAATTCAAAACCAGGAACAGAAGCATGCAGCAATTACAATAAAATAACTATGAGTTACAGAACAGGGAGTGTATTGGTTTTTACTGAATGAAGGTCTCTTGTGTATGTCGTAGTGTGTGCATTTTTGTGTTTAATCACTAAATGTGTGGGTTCGAGCGGAAAACGTGTGTACATGTGTTCTGAGAATTGGATTCCATGTTTATAGGCTGTTATGTCTGTTCAAGTTTGACAGTAAGCTGATATTTTAAACAAACTGTTTTATTATCAGATACATTTCCTTATTTTTGTGTATGGAAAGAATAGAATCTACCAATAAAAAGATATCAATTCTTGAAGCTTTTAGAAATTAAACTAATTGTATTTGCAATTAAAATATTTAGAAATTGATTAGTGTGTTGTAATATTATATTGGGACATAATGTTTTTCCAAAAGAAAAAGTACACAATTATACCTTGTGTGATGCAAAAAGTAAAATGCGCTTTCATCCCTGACATGAAAGTAGAATGAAAAAAATATACAAAATTTTATTTGAAAGACACCATTTGTTGCAGTGGATATCAAGCCACAATCATGTTAATACAAATAACATGCTATTTATAATTTAGAAATGCTAATTCCTTTCTGAAGCTTTGAAACTTTCAGTGTTAATGGGTGCAGAAACTCACCATTGAACCTCGAAACGTTTACTTAGTAAATCTGACACACAGCATCGCATCACTGTAAATGATCTCATCTATGTTTCACTAATCCCTTTTCATATCTCCAGGTCATTTTCCTCCACTCTTCAACAGGGCACAAATTATGAAGAAATAATGTGTCTGCTCAGTGGCTAATAAAAACTCAGAGCTGCATTACACCGCTTCTAATCGCTTCCTTTCACGTACTAATGTGAGCTCATTCTCTTCCAAATCTCTAATGAGCCATTAAAAGGGAGCAAATCGATCTGCAGATGTCTATGAATGATATATGGCTATAATATTTTTTGAATATTTATCTGCAGAACCTGTCAATGAAATCACATCCATGCCCTTCTTTCTCCTAAGGGAGGTGTTTTAATTATTATGACACTAAAATATGCTTTTGTTCTCCACAGATAATAAAATACTTTTTTAAAATGTATATATATATATATATATATATATATATATATATATATATATATATATATATATATCTGTGGATTTGCATCGATTCTAGTTTCCCTCACTTGTTCTGTTGAAAGCCGCTGCTATTGAAGGACTAATGCATAATGAAAGGGGAGAAATTCAATTTCATTCTAATCATGCAGATCATATTGCGGTTGTCATCGGTTTTAAAGCCAGCCTTAATTACTGTATGCTGCGCTACATATTCATATGCGGACCATATATCCATAACTGGGTTATTAATGCATATGTGTGCATGTTTTTAATGCTTTGTTCAATAATTAACAGTTGAACATTTTAGTTTTTTATGATTTGAGCTTGCAGGCTTATTGACATTGTGTGTGTGTGTGTGTGTGACTGGGTGGATGGGAAATCCTGGTTCCTGGTCATTTTTTTAAATCTTAGCATTAAATAGATGATAATTTCTCTACACACGATCTTGCACCAGATAATTAGCGACAAATTGTACATTCTCTTTTTTGTGTGTAGCGAATTATCTGGAAATACAGTAAACTCACTGGCTGAGTTGCAGAAAGAAATTTAGACTCTGATCGTGTTCACATCCAGTCCGTAAACTCATGACTGGACTGGAATCTAACTGGAATCCAACGTGGTCTTTTTTCCTTTGCCCTCATCCACATCAAGGTTTCAATTATTGTGCATTTGATATACATGGATGTCCAAAAAGATGTTGCCACTTACATAGGACTTTTAACCTTTATTTAATATCATAATAACACATACTATGTACACAAGTCCAAATGAAGCTAGCTAGTGCACTCCTTCGACCTCTAATTAAGTCCAAAGTAAGTTGGGTATATATATATATATATATATATATATATATATATATATATATATATATATATATATATATATATATAAGGAACCAAAGACAATAGTTTATATAGCAGCATCTCTACTTCCTGAGAAGGCTGAGGTGAAGGCTACTAAAAATCTGACTAAAATCTCATATGTGGCATTTAGCAAATGATCTTATTCAAAGTTAACCATTACCTCATCCCATGTCCTATTTATACAACTGCGAATTTGGGCAGCAAAGACAGCTGACTAGTGCTGGGATTTGAGTTCACGACCTTCTGATCAATAGTCCAACATCTTAACCACTGGGCCACAACTTCCTCATCATTGTGGTCAGGTGGATAAGTGGATAACCTCGAAAAAAAAAACTGCAGTGGATCTCAGGAAAACTCCATTTGAGGTACATTTAACATGACGCCGAGCTCAAATAACTGCCCGTTCAAGCCTGTATTTTCCTGGGTTCTGTGGTTTCCTCCACAAAACCCTGCCAGTAGATGGCCTGTCTAAAAAACATGTACATTTCTAATACCCGTGTTCTTGGTGCCATGTGATGGCCTCAGGTCACATTCAGAGCACGTAACGCCAAGCATTTCCCATTTTCTTTTTCAAATTCCTAAAATGAAAATAAAATAAAATCAATAAAAATCTCTATTTATAATTTCTACTTATACTCATCATCTGGCCAGTCTGTTTTTCCTTTTGCTTGTTTGTCCATTAGCTGCTCGCCAGCAAGAACCCATTAAATAATGGCAATTAAGAGCTTTCCCAATAGCTGGAGAAAAAAAGAGCATGTAAAACTCTGGGAATGCAATTTTGCATAGAACAGAAACAATGCATGGCAATAACACAGTCTTGAATGCATCCGTAATTGCATTAGCTCCAATTAAAACACCTACACATTTACGAGCAGCGAGTATTAATGAGTTGAAATAAAATGCTAATGCCAACGAAATTTGCAATGCTAACCAAAAAAGCCAGTGTCAGTTATAATTAGTATTCCGCATCAGCCCGGCATTGAGGCCGGCCTATCGGGCGCTAATGAGGACACGGGATAAACAATCTCTATCAGCATAGGGAGAAAATAATAACAACTCAGGCAGACACATGAGCTTGATAATCAGCCGTCTAAGTGTCACCTTCCTGTGTGTCTCATTAGCAGACATCTAATCGAACCCACGTCTTTTGCCACTGCAGGCACCGAAACATTATCCACATAGATATACGGCATAAATAACAAATTGCCGTCTCCATATCAGGCATTGCAGTTCCTATGGAAACTGCTAATGAGTCTAATGGGAGATGAAAACAATAATGAGTTTAATTCTAAAATAGAGATCACAGTAAAGATTGATATTAGAGACAAGAGAGAAATAAAATGCAGGTGTATTGTAGATGTAGCCATTTTCCTTGAGCTAGTAGTCTCAAGAAGCTGCGTTAAAATATGATTTATGATTTATGGAAGAGTATTGGAGTGGAAGATGTCCTCCTATAAAGCTCGGGATGAATTTGAACACTCCACTGCAAGCCCCCTCACTACACCTACATCAGTACCTTATGTTATAATAACATCCTTTTGAAAGAGCAAATATCTCCCCAAAGCACATTATAAAATCTGGAGAAACTTCTTCCCAGGAGCATGTTATAACAGCAAATGGGGATAAAATCTTAAATGGGATGTTCAAATCTTATGCGCATGTGTCCACTGTCGTACATAGTTATACTTCCAAACATATGTTGTTTATATATTTATTTGATATAATTACTGCCCATTCTCTGGAATATTTAAGATACAAGACTTATTCTGTCACCTAGAACGTAGCTGATGAATGAAACTCAATTTGTTTAGCATTTTTCATTTCTTTTCCTCCAAAGAGAAAATAAACTGCATTATTGCATAATAGCAACCTGCAGTCAGGTGGTGTCATGAGCAGTCATGAGCAAATGACCTCACTGTTGTAAAGATTATGAACTGAAAGTAACCAATCACATGTCAGACATCTGGATAACTGCATAATGCTTATGTAGGGATTAAAGACAGACATGAATATGAAATGGCAAAATGGGGAACTGACCCATGAAATTGCAGTTGACCTGTAAACAGGAAGTGGACTGTCACAAGAGGAAACTTATTGCAAAAGCATTTCTAAATAATGTGAAGCTTCTGCACATTTAATTTAAGCAACAAAAAGTAATCAACCCCCCCAAAAACCCCAAAATACCCTGGGATAACTGCAATTCACAAGAATATAAGGCAGCAAATGTTTATAAAACTCAATATTGGTGATGGGGGGCACGGTGGCTTAGTAGTTAGCACGTTCGTCTCACACCGCCAGGATCCGGGTTCGACTTCCCGTATCGGCCATGTGTGTGTGTGGAGTTTGCATGTTCTCCCCGTGCCTCAGGGGGTTTTTCTCCGGGTTCTCCGGTTTCCTCCCGGTAGGTTGATTGGCACCTTGGAAAATTGTCCCTAGTGTATGAATGTGTGTGTGAATGTGAGTGTGTGTGTGTGCCCTGCGATGGGTTGGCATTCCATCCAGGGTGTATCCTGCCTTAATGCCCATAGACACCTGAGATAGGCACAGGCTCCCCGTGACCCGAGAAGATCGGATATAGCGGTAGAAGATGAATGAATGAATGAATATTGGTGATACCAAGGTGATGTCAGAATTGTCAACTCCTCTGATTGGATTGTGAGAAACGACACTAGACAAAAGCTAGCAAACAAAATGTTTCACCATTGAATGTTGTATTTTGTTTATTTGTTAAGGACGATGGAGAACAAATGAATTTGGTTATTCACCCCCCCACACACACACACATATAACTACAGAATTTGCACAAAATCACACAACTTGCCTTCATTTAAAAACCGCTGGAAAACCATTATGAAAGTGGCGAGGACTGTATTTTGACATTTGATGAGGTTAATATTGACACATCTGTTAGAGATGATGTATGTGGACACATACAGCTGTGGCTGCATTGAAACATTTGTTGAATTGTGTTCAGTGGGTTTTTTTTTTCCTTTAATAAAGTATTCATTCATACATTCATTCTCATAGTACCATATGAGATTCCTGTCGGTTCTGCAGCTTGCTGTTATTACGCCATTCTGTATAAAATTGATGGTTTCAATAGCCATGGTGCCTTCATGATGACATTAAGAGATGGATTGTTTCAGGTACTTATAACATATTTGCTTTTAGATTACATATTGTCTGTTTATGCACTAAATATACATATATGCAATTCTCATATACTTTTTCTTACATTATAAACTTTATATCTATACATTATGAAACAGCTATAAGGATATACATGATGAGAAATGTATACTGTACAAATAGAATAATTCCATGTGAATATATATATATATATATATATATATATATATATATATATATATATATATATATATATATATACACATACATACACACACACACACACATATATGAGGGGAAGTCAAAAAGTAAAGGGATATTTGTAATACATTGTGTATATACATACATATATATATATATATACAAGATCATATATATATATATATATATATATATATATATATATATCATATAGATATACATACATACAGACATACATATATATATATATATATATACATATACATACATAGACATACATATATATATATATATAGAGACATACATATAGATATATATACATACATATATATATATAGATATATATATACATATATATATATATATATATATATATATAAATACATACATATATATATATATATATATATATATATATATATAGATATACATATATATATATATATATATATATATATATATATATATATATATATATATATATATATATAATAATCACTTTTACATTTTCACTTCCCCTCGTATACATATCGTATATACGTATAAGCCTGGAGCACAGTCAATATTCCAATTCATCCAAGGGGTGTGTTACAGGAATGAGGCGAAAGTTCCACCAAGGTCTCCAAACCAAATCTTCATGGAGCTGGCTTTGTGCACAGGGGCATTGTTGGAACAATGCTGGAATATGTTTGGGTCTTCTAGTTCAAGTGAATTGAAAGTTGAGTTTAATAAGAAAGAACCACATAAGGCTAGAAAAGTCAGTCATCTCAATACTTTTGCCCATGCAATTTGTGTATATATTTTTCACATTAAGTTGGACACTCATTATAAAAGGAACATGTTGAAAACATTCACTATTTAAGGCAAAACAAATGTACCAAGGCTTGAGTTTCCTAGCAGAAACAATGCTATGGTTCAGGAACTTATTCACTTTATGTATATCTCCCCCGGCAAAGCAGTAACCTTTTAAAAACATAATGATTTAAGACATAATCAGTAAGCTCGCACTCCAGGCTTTTGGTCCTCTCCCTGGATATATGGCCTGGCCATGTTGTCGGACTGGCCCTGCTGGTCGATGGACTGATAAGTGTCTCGGTTCTGGGTCACTGTTGGAAAACCTGGGGAGAAAATAGAGCACATCTAACTTTAGAGTGCAAGCAGGAATCTAGGAAGCTTTTTAATGAATTTGCCCTAAAATCATTTTCTTTCACATCATTTAAATATTGAATGTTGAATATTTCCACATTTTGGCACTTTAAAAACATGTCCCAAGCTCCTTGAACATCTCAAGGAGCACCATCATCCGAAAATAGAACACCAGAAAGAAGAGCACTGGTCTAAGAAGGCCCATGTAATCTCTATTTAACTTGGCATACAAGCAAAACTCTGTGTGTGCTGGAAACTTAACACTGCCTAAACACCATCACTACCGTGAAACAAGGTGGTGGCAGCATCATGCTGCGGGGATGCCTTTCTTCAGCAAAGACAGGGAAGCAGGTTCATGGGAAATTGGATGGAGCTACAGGACAATCATGGAAAAAAACCTTGTAGAGGCTGCAAAAGACTTGAGACTTGAGTGGAGGTTCACCTTCCAGCAGGTATAAGGGAATGTTGAATGTGAAATCATATTCATGTGTTAGAATAGAATAGTCAAATTGCAGCTTTAAATCCTATTGAATCCTATTGTTGGTCAAAGACATTTTCCACCATAGCTGATTCAACTGGAACTGTTTTGAAAAGAAGAATGGGCAAAAATGACAGTCTCTAGTTTAAAGCAGGTAGAGACATTGCAGTGAAAGGGGGTTCAACAAAGGATGAATGAATACATCACCCCACACACTTTAGATATTTATTTGTGAAAAATCTGATTTCTCTTGCATTAAACAATTATTCACAATAATATGATAGTTTGTGTTGGTCTATCATATAAAATCCGATACGTTTGTAGTTATAACGTGACAAAAGGTGGAAATATTCAAGGTGTACAAATACTTTTGCAATGCATTATGATATGTATCTAAAAAAAAAAAAATATATATATATATATATATATATATATATATATATATATATATATATATATATATATATATAAATAATCGACTTAAATGTCATACTGATTAAAATGTTCTTATTTTTCTAATAAAGTAAGAGACAATTCCCTCTCTCTGTATTGGAATTGTCTGAAAACAACAAATTAAAAATGCCACAAGCCTTAAACATTAATAAAATATTAACGTGTGAAAATTAAGCTAAAAATGTATGAAACTATTTTTAACCAAGAAAGATGTGCATATTATATATATTTCACACAGAATTAGTCTGCAAACTTCCCTGCTCCAAAACCACCCAAAACATTAATTTTCCACGTCCATGTTTCATTGTGGGGGTGAGTCAGTCTCTGCTGTTCTTACATCATCATCTCTACTGTTCTTACATAAGGTTCTAGGTTAGAGACAGATATGTTTAATTCAGACTCATCTGTCCATTCACAGAAGTTTTCTTCCAGTCATTTATTCCAGTCGAATTCTTGTGTGACTTTGACTTTTACCTTGTTTGTTGCATGTTTCAACATTGTTTCTATGCAGAAAACTCGTATCGAAATTCCGATTTGTGGAAAAATTCCCAATCAGAAGAAGAATTACACTAAAGATTTTTCTTTAGTAGGATTTATTAAAATACAGTTAAAAGTCCAAAATAAAAACATAATAAATAAATGCAGGTCAAATTCAAACCAGTCGTTGCAATCTAATGAGTTATTATGTGTAGAAAGTATAAATAAGTAGCAAACCTTTAATGCGTAACATTTCATTTGCAAACATTGTTGTTCCCTTACCTATAAAATCATGTGCAACTGTTCAAGTAAACATTGAATTTCACAGTGTTTGGATATTGAAGACATATTCTTACATAAAAAAAAAAAAACCTTCGAAACTGATTAAGACTTAACTGAAATCAACCCAGCTGCTCGAAGCATCGAGAACTAATAAAAGCAGCGCTTCTGAGTTTTAGATCAGGGATACTGTAGAAACTAGAATTTCTTTTTCATTAATCAACACCCAGACATGTTCTGTTAAATTTATAGCAAATGCTGACATGTTTCTAGCCACTCAAAGGTTGGTACTCAAATGTACGAAAAATATCATCATTCCAACATAAAATTCTCCTTACAATTCATGAAATACACAATGAGTACATTGTTTTACTCATTATTTAATGGATGTTTAATTGATACGCTAATGAGAGTGTAAATAACTAGATAGAAAATGTATATATCCTGCCCTTAACAACATGAGGTTATAAACCCAAGGAAATGTAATTTTTAATGCTGGAACTCATGATTTCTTTAACTAAAGGCACATGTCTGCTGATGCCTCATGCCCATTTACTTTCAATGAGAAGTCACAAAATTGGGTAAGTGATTCCAGGCTTGCATTTATGATTAAAAGGGTAATTTAGATAGCTGGCTTTAGGCAGACATGTATTTTTTTCTAACCAGCAAAACTCTTAGGATTGTTATGCATCCCAGGGCCATTTATTTATTCATTTATTTTTTTTTGGAACATACTTGAATCCAAACCAATGATGCATGTGTAAAAATACTGACGCTAAGTATTGTTTTTATTAACTTAATTGTATAAGACTTTACTGTTGAACGTTGATTATTCTAGCTACACTTTTCAAACAGGTGTCGAGCATGCTCATTAGAATATTAGGAGCATGACCCATTTGGAGAGTGATTTCAAGCTAAAGTTTCATCAGCGATTTATCTCATTTTATCCATTTTCTTTTACTTCCACAAAAAAATGAATGCTTTTCACCACATTCCCTTATTACTCACAAATGAGTAAATGCACATATTAGACTAAAAATTCTCTGAAAAGCATTACCATCGCTGGGTTTTACATTAGCATTTCATCCCTGTGTTTAACAGAACAAGCATGCTGCAAACCCACACACACACACACACACACACACACACACACACACACACACACACACACACACACACACACACACACACACACACACACACACACACACACACACACACACACACACACACACACACACACACACACACACACACACACACACACACACACACACACACACACACACACACACCACCACCCACAGAATGGCAAACACGATAAAATAATTTACAGCTCGCACAAACAAAGTGGCTGATTGGCTTCACAAAAACAAACACAGAAATGATGTATAAAGAAAGGAAGTGAGGAAGTTTCAGTATCGTCGCCCAAGGAAAGTGGTATCAGTGCTGTCTGTGGTGCAACGACTGTCCACTGACGTCTCCAGGTCTGACAGGAAAAAGCGATACCGAGATATGATGGAGAGAGCAGAAAAGCAGGAAAACAAAATAGTAAAGAGGGGTGACTGAAAACAGACAGGTAAAAGTAAACAAGGAAAAAGTAGACAGCAATAAAACTTGACATTTTTTAAAAATAAATAAGTATCTTTGTATACTCGGCCAGGAAAATCGAAATATAAACAACAGTTTTTGATGGTGTTCTTGTGGTTTTAACTCTGATAAGCACATTCAGATTCAATGTTAGTCTTTTGACGAAAACACATACAGCACCTCAGCAGATCTGCCAAGACTGAAGCATAGTACTGAGCTTACTAAGCAGGAATACAGACAGTGTATATTTACAATAAAATCCTTTAAAAAATTGTAACTGTTGTCTTCCTTACAACCTTTTGTTGTCCATAATTACCTTACTTATACCAAAGAAAATGCTTTGCTTGCATGAATTACAGTACATATAGGTGGTACCATTGGTACTTTACATTCTAGCACGGCGGGTAATGCATTAAGCTGAATTTGAAATTATATTAAAGTGTTTTGGGGGCATATGTTGGGTCTAAACTATAAAAATCCAAAATATCCAAAATTTCAGGGGTTCAATGTACTTATGCATAAATAAAACGCAGTGTGTATATCTACCCGCATGAGGATGAATAAAATACTTTTGTATTACCTTTCTACAGTAAAAAAAAAAATCTTCACTTTTCTCCCATTCATGGTCCGGCTTATTGCATTTTTCCACTCGAACTCATGTGACTTGACTCATTAGTGTGTCATTAAGCTGTGAGCTTAATCAGGTGGACTTTATCTTTTTAATAACAGGGAAAAGAGCCGGCACTGCTGCAGGATTAGGGAACACTGGTTGAATCTACAACACAACCAAAAGCAAAAGGTACTTACCGACTTCAGTTCATGCCTGTGTTTGCAGTTATTTGATGCATGGCAGCTGTATATCAACCTGCTGTGTCAGCAACTTGAGTAAAATAAGGCGTGTAACAAAAAAAAAAAAAATGCAAAGATGCACATGCATATGTCACATTTGCAGGATATATCTACCTAATTAATGCGATTCGTTTTTAAATCTACTCCATGATGAGAGTATAGAGCCATTTATAACTTTTCTCTGGAGAATTTTAGCTTTGGGCCAGGCATTTATCTTGTGACTGTCTCACTAATTTACTTACACTCGTCCTTTGGCTCAATCCGTCGACTACACAGTGTTACACAGCGCAAAATAAGTAAAGCCAGAAAACAAAGTAGGTCAAAGCAATAAAGCTGGAAGCGACACAGGACAAGCACATGCATCTCAACACACCGCATGTCAAGCAGTACTTTCGCACAATTATGGCACGATTAATCCATACGTTTCATTTTGAAGTACTGCAGCTCATACCGATATCATCTTGAAATGCAATGAGAAATAAACCACTACTGCATTTTCAATGTGATCATTTACGTCTTTCAGGTCACTAGAGGTGCGTCCACTTACCGAAGTTGATGTTATATTCTCCGCCTCGTTCGCGGTACATCTGATAGATGAAGAAGCAGGAAAAAGGCTTGATGATGAGGCTGAAGATGGCCATGCCGCTGCTGAAGTGAAAAAGGTCTCCGCTGCCCGACGAGTAAAATATTGCAAAGTGGATGATGTCGAGAACGATCGTCAGCAACAGGCCAATCAGGAACTGAAGAGCACAGTAGGAAAATAAACATATTTTTTTACGTCCATTGTGTAATGAAAGCATTGTGTTTTGTTTTCTTCCCCTATTTGATCCATCATTTATTTAGTATATTTTTATTGCACAACCATATATTTATATATCTTTTAAGGTGACATACCATAAATACAGCGTCTACAGAGTCTCTCTGGGCCACGGCCCACACACCCACGGCTAGTACACTGAGGTTTCCCCACATGTAAGAAGAAGGTAGCCAGGGTATCAAACAGCCCCTGTGATCACACACACACACACACACACACACACAAACACATTAACACAGTGAAGCACAATCTTGTGTTTTACAGAAAAATGTCACTGGGAAAAATATCCACATCCATTCATATTTGCACAGCTGATCTTGCTTCGTATGCACCCAGTTAAGCAAGACAGTTACTGTACTAATTATATATATATATATATATATATATATATATATATATATATATATACATACACACACTTTTCTCTGTGGTTAATAAATGTTAAACATTTTCTACTCCACAAACCGTATGGTGAGCAGTCACCAGTTTGTCACTATTTGACATGTTTGTCAATGTGTTCCTTTGACTTTGAAACTATCAGAGATGTTAAGATGTCAGAACGGTTAAGAAGATAAATATCACATTGATCAATATGGGGAAAAAAAGTCAAATTTTCTGACTTTCACTGACTCAATATCTGAATTTTCATGACCTATAACGAACGGAAAAACAGGCTACTGTTTGACTGGGCAATGAGCAAACAAAGCCCAGATACACACAGTAGTTTAAATTGATCTTCTCTGTTGTCTACTTTTATTTATTGGTCAATGGAGTGGTCATTTTGTAGCCCAAGCTCTTGAAGTTTACATTTTCATGGCATGTTTCCCTTAGACAACATGTACAGCTTGGTGTTTTGACTTAAATTTGACTTAAGTGATTGCCAGTTGATGAGTAGGAAAATAAAATGGCACTGAAAAATAACCAATAGTAACTGTAACAATAGGCAAAACAACATGCTTAAAAATATATATCAATCATTTTTGGAAATGTTGATAAATGGAAAATAAAACAAAAAATGACAAACAAAAACCCTGATATCTCATGATATTCATTATCTAGAATAAACCTTCTTAAATCCCATGATAATCCAGAAATTCCTTGACCTTGGCAATAATTATTCTAACAAAAAATATTCTAAGCAAAAATATTCTAACAATAAACCAATTAACTAGTTATTAACCTACTAATTTCAGCTCATTTGGAGCATTTCAAGCCATCCTATATTTCCAATACCCACTCCAGTAGGATTCACCAGATGTAACATTTCCCCTGTCTGTTTTTACCACATAAACTAAGACTACTTCCAAGCCATTGCTTCAGCAGATTAGTGACATCATCTTCAATTATGACAAAGGAATATAATTCTTTTCAGGAATATAATTAACATGGAAACGCATCCAACAAAGATTAAAAACAAGTATTATTTAACAAATCAAGGTGAGCTAGCTAGAAAGTATTTATTGCATTTCTAACCCAGTTCATACACTGAATGCTGATATTCAGTTAAAATGAACTCAATGAAAAATAAAATGAAAATAATTCAGCTTCGAAACATCCTTTTTGTTTGTTTTTGGTGGATTTTGGCATTTCTACAAACAATTGGTAAAGGTTTCTGAAAGAGCTTCACAAGTATGTATCGAGTGCACACGGCCCTAGTACACACCCCTGTAAAAACAGACATGTCATTATTTATGCTTCAGTTAACCATGCCTGAACAATAATATGGAAAATGACAGAATCCCAGAGTTAATCAGATTTCGATCTAATCTTTAACTCAACCCCTTGAATGAGTGTCCAAATACCTCTACAACCTTTGAATTCATGACTCGAACAGTCATCTAACTCTGATGCTCTCTGTCTGAGTTTACCCTGAGATGCACGTAGGGGCTAACGTGGAGTTTTTCACATCCTCGGTTTGTGTTGAACTAAAAGCATGGTGGCATAAAGAAGACAAGAAAGCAGCAGAAATTCCTCAGGTAGGTGAGGAGAAGAATCACCAAGCAGCCATTTGACACACTCACCAGATCGTCAGTAACCAGTGAACCACCAGGATGGCCTGTAAAACACACACACACACACACACACACACACACACACAGTTTTTGGAGGAAGCATTAATAGTATGACTACATTGAAACCTAACCTAATGTATAAATATATAAAACCATAGAAATCATATATATAAGATAAAAGTCAACATTCTTAATTATGTATGCAAGAGTTTGGAAACTGGAGTGTTTATTCCTTTCTTTGTTTCTTCCTCTCTCTCTCTCTCTCTCTCTCTCTTACTGTCATTTATTTTTATTGATGTCCATCTATTGTCCCAAACTGTTATATAATTAATTAAGTTATTTGTTTATCTATTTATTTGATTAAATAAGTCAATCTGACTTAACAACATGGATTTAACATGACCCATGTCAAATAAAGGAACATAAAGGTCAAAAAGTCTCTCTTTCTCTCTTTCTCTCTCTCTCTCTCTCTCTCTCTCTCTCTCTCTCTCTATATATATATATATATATACACACACACACACACACACACACACACACACACACACACACACACACACACACACACACACACGCCCTAGTACACACCTGTTTAATATATAAATTATGTTAGAGGAAAAACACCACATTCTTTTCACGTCATTATGAAAGAATGTAATTAATATTATTAATAAATAGTGTATCGCTCTTCCCTTCCCCCGCATACGCTCAACACGCTCACGTCGACCACGGAACTTATCACCGCGCGGCGTGGAACTAATCAAAGTTGGAAAAACTCAGTAAAATTACCTTCAGGTTTATGGCCGGAATCTCCATCGTACACCTCGGCGCTCAGATCTTGCAGGTTTCCACCGCAAGCCTGAGTTACACAAACTACAGTAGCGCGCTAAAACTTTCTCACCGCGTAGATAGAGGAGCTGCTCGGCGCTTGGCCCCGCCCACTGACTGCCCAAAACAACTTGCATGTGACAGAGGCATGACTCCGATCACGTGACAGCAAGCGCGTCCATACAGTGGGTTCTTCGCTACTCTCTTCCTAGTCACTGTTCCCTTCTACCTAAACTATTCTCTACTCACTATTCCCTTCTCCATACACACTATTCCCTTCTCCATACACACTATGCCCTTCTCCATACACACTATGCCCTTCTCCATACTCACTATTCCCTTCTCCATACACACTATGCCCTTCTCCATACTCACTATTCCCTTCTCCATACTCACTATTCCCTTCTCCATACACACTATTCCCTTCTCCATACTCACTATTCCCTTCTCCATACACACTATGCCCTTCTCCCATATTCACGATTCCCTTCTCCATACATTATGCCATACTCCCATGCTCACACTTCCCTCGCACACACACACACACACACATCCTTCTCGATACACACACTATGCCCTCCTTCCTACTCACTACCAATGGTGTACAGGAAACTTTTTTTTTTTTTACTTCAAATGAGTATGTATTTCTTTCTGCAAATGTATTTTCATAATTGTGTTTTTCACAATACAAAACTCACTCTATGCAAAAACCGTACATTATTATTGAAACTGTGGCAAATTAATCTTTTAAAAATGCTATTTATATATTCATAAAAAAATTAATGCGATTGAATAAAAAGTGCCTTTTCTAGTATATTTTCATGACTTATTATTGAAAATAAATATGTTCAAATATGAAATCTTCAAATTTAACCAGGATAACAAAATCATTCCATCAAAATATAATTGCCAGAATAGATTCTCAAAATATATGAACTTGGTATACAGTAATAAATACAATACACTGCATCACACTACAATATAATATAACACAAAAAAGTACACTACAATACAGTACTCTACACTACATACGTTATATACAGTATACAATATATAATATAATATCATGCAATATAATATACTACTCTGTATTACAATACCATTTAATACACTAAACGACACTACACTACAGTATAATTCATCTGACTGCAATATAATACACTAATATACATCCCTGCGTCATAAAGCTTCGAACGTTTTAAAAACCGTGACGTAGAGGCGCTATAATTTCAGATACAAGCGGGAAAGTGGGCCACTGCACGGCGCACTTGGATAGGGGTAAGTTGTATTTGTACAGTTATATTTATTTTGTAGCGCTATAATATACAGTATTATACTCTAGTAGTCCCCTAACTTTTGGATCGCGGACCGGGTGTGTGTGTCTCCGACATTAAAACGGATATTAATAGCGCATAAAATAATAATAATTCCAACCAGACAGAGATGTTGTAAAGCACACTTATAGCCCCACTTTCATCTGCAAATTCATCCCATTAATAAGATTTAAGATTTTAAGTTTTCAATCTCGTTATGCAAGGCAACATTTTGTAAACTAAAGAGAGATTATAATAGTGATGCAAGCATCACTAATAATGGCAATTGTTATATCTTAACAGTTTGGAATATCAGTCTCATGTTTGTATCTGTGCCGCATTGAGAACATTTTTAAAATCTAAGCAGCTTTAAAATGACTGAGATTTGTAAAAGAACGATTTAAACATAAAAAATATTATTAAAATAAAAATTATTCTCATATTAAATGTGTAAGCATTTATTCTTACTATTTGTCTTTGTCAAGGTTGTTGAACCATGTGAAAACTAGTAAATGGGTTTTAAAGAAAAAAGCGATGAAGGTCATGACTTTGCCACATTTTTTACAGAACATGGTGTATTGTGGTCAAGTATTTTAAATACTTTGTGTAGTTCCTAATGACATAGATTTGAGAAAAATCTAGATAATAATCAAATAATAACTAAAAAAAAGCTTCATAATAATCCTAACACTGTGTATAATTCTTAAACATTACCCATTGTATGGCTTTAATCTACGTGTTTAATTGACACTGTTTCTTTCTGAAGCAAGATGTCTACTAAAAAAAAAAAAAATGAAGCGAATCCTCAGCGGACGTCATTAAGGACGAACATCATGGCAGAAGGGATGCTAGAGACCAAGCAGCTGTACAAGCTTCTGCAGCTGGTACACCAGCAGAATCAAAAGGAGGTGGTGAAGATGGTGCATAACGGTGTTCCGGATCTGATCAACCTGACAGAGCCAAGCCTCGGGACCAGCGCCCTGCACATGGTCTCCATGGTTAACAATGTTGAGATGGCTCAAATTCTCTTATCCCTAAACGCACACCCTGACATCCAGAACCTAAAGGGAGAGACCCCATTGATGATTTGTGCAGAAAAGGGTTACATCGACATAGTCAAGCTTCTGGCTAATCATCAAGCCGACGTCAACTTGTTGGACAAAGAGGGCAGAGGTATCCTTTTTTTAATGTATTCATCGTCTGAGATTCATTTGGATAGTTTGGACGTTATTTCTTGTGCTTTTTCTTCCATACAGGAGTCCTGTTTTACTGTATCGGCCCGACAGATATGCATAGGCAGATTCAGGAAATTATTATGAGCACTGACATTGACGTTACCAATGTCTCAACCTCAGGGAAATCCGCATTCGTGTTTGCCTGTGAACATGCCAAGGACTGTGAAGACCTCTGCATGCAGCTCATAGAAAGAGGAGCCGATCCCAATGCTGCTGATCCAGTTAGTCCTAACCATTTGGGCACATATATTATGTCCAGAAAGTATTCACAGCACTACACTTGTCATAGCTCATATCACCACACCAATATCATCCCTATACTATACTATGGTGGGGAGGAACTTGGAGACTAGTCAGAATCAAGGGAAAGATGAATGCAGCAAAGTGCAGAGACATAATAAATTCAATCCATTAATAAGGCTGCAAAATGACAAAATGTGGAAAAAATGAAGTGCTGTGAATACTTTCCGGATGCACTGTATTAGCTTGCAAATAATGTGCCCAGCTTTTCTTAAAACAGGAATAATGTGTGCTTTCCAGGCGACTGGGAACACGCCTCTGATGGCGTCTATCAAATCTGGATCTCTCATGTTGGCAAGAGGCGATCCTGCTGAAAGGAGGAAGTCCGGATGTGGTGGACAAGCAACAATTGCACGCTGCCCATTTCGCAGCAAGTGGGGGATTTGTCGAGGTAACAAAGGGTTACGGTAAATTAGGAAGATTTCTAATGACAGAATTACTACGCTTACAGGTATTATTATTATTATTGTTATTTTAGGTGATATCTATGTATTTTTTTTAACAATGATGTTTCTATTGATATCTCAGATCCTAAGCCTGTTGTCCGCATACGCTGCTGACCTCAACACAGTGTCTTTATCCGGGAACACGGCATTGCACGCAGCTGCAGCCGAAGGCCACGATCTTTGCTGCAGGTTTCTCGCTCAGAGAGGTGCGTTACAGTTTTACACTTTTCTTGAAATGATCTACCCCGAAAGGCTGGGTTGTATATGTGTCATGTGGCCTTTCATATTCACGTGTTTAATGATTGTATCAATGCAAGATACAGTACACAAATCATGCACTTGAGTAAAAGAAGAAACAGCCTTTTCTATGGCTTCAAGACTCTTCACATCACATCATACATCTTCACATCATACTCTTCACATCATACACACACACACACAACAGGTTACTCTCTGTAAAATATTACTCCAGTAAAAGTGCTCCCTTTAGGCTTTCAATTGATTAAAAGTAAAAAAAAAAAATTTGCCTTCAAATGTACTTAAGTATCCAGATTACTGTTTTATTATGGCTATAATGTTCCTGTTATCAGTTTTGACACAA
Organism: Kryptopterus vitreolus; assembly: GCA_030449085.1. NCBI lineage: Eukaryota > Metazoa > Chordata > Actinopteri > Siluriformes > Siluridae > Kryptopterus > Kryptopterus vitreolus. The sequence continues at coordinate 14,152,963 of JACRUU010000013.1, forward strand.
GGCTCTTACATAATCAACTCTAATGCTACTCTTAGAACAATCTATTGATGGAACGATATTAATGAATCAAACACTGAATTATACCTATTCCAATTTTCACGAGCTCATGGGTGTTTGAGTCAGGAGACTCTTCCATCATTTATTCCTCTCAAAAAGTTCTGCTTGCTGTTGAACTGATGCTGAACTGTATGTTGGTGCTAATTAGATCAAAGCAAGTTCAAAACAGCGCTCTACCCTGATTGGTGGTTTGACCAGGTAAGTTTTTAACCAATCATAAAAAGATCAGATGTCTGATTTTGAAATGTAGTGAAGTTAAAGTCTGCCCAGAGTGAAATACTTCAGTAACGTACAGATAATTATTTTCCTTATTTCTAAATGATTGAAGACCTATCAAGGGGCACGGTGGCTTAGTGGTTAGCACGTTCGCCTCACACCGCCAGGGCCCGGGTTCGATTCCCGTCTCGGCCATGTGTGTGTGGAGTTTGCATGTTCTCCCCGTGCCTCAAGAAGGTTTTTCTCCGGGTTCTCCGGTTTCCTCACGGTCCAAAAACATGCACGGTAGGTTGATTGGCACCTTGGAAAAATTGTCCCTAGTGTATGAATGTGTGTGTGTGTGCCCTGCGATGGGTTGAATCCTGCCTTGGGTGTATCCTGCCTTAATGCCCATAGACACCTGAGATAGGCACAGGATCCCTGTGACCCGAGGGAAGATCGGATAAAGCGGTAGAAGATGAATGAATGAATGAATGAAGACCTATCTCCTCCTGAAACATTTAAAATTGCACTCCCCACACTGGAAGTCGTCCAAACAGAGTCTCAGTCTGACAGTATCCTACAAATGTTACCTAGTAAACCAGTGTTGATGTAATCCACATGTGTATGTCGCACTTATTAAGGGCATCTGCTAAATATAAATGTCTTTTGTTTTCAGGATGCAACTTGATGGTGAAAAACCAGATGAAACTATCTGCAAGTCAGGTGGCCAAACAAAACCGCTGCAAAGCCGCACTGAAAGAGCTGAAAGCAGCTGAAAAAGCTCAGAAATCAGGAATACTCAAGCCATTGATTGATTTGGCCCGCCTACACGATTGGTCTCTAGAGCACAAAGACGAGCTCAGTCGTGCTTTTCAACTGGAAGACGAGGAGAACCCTTTTATATCTGAGGAGACGTTTATTTCCGTCCTGCAGGATCAACACGCTCCAGTAAATGACGAAACCCTTCAATCGCTCTATGACAATTTTGTGGGGAAAGAAAAGGGCCAAATCAACATTGACGACTTCTTCACAGGAAACGGCTACCTGCCGAAAAAGTACCAGCTCTCGTCCTTTTTGCCCAAAGACAAAGACAAAAGTAAGATGAAAGCAAGGAAATCTGATAGAACCAACAAAGAAAAATCCCCTCAGTCCTCGAATGTAATGGACACGATCGCCCATGAGCCTGGGAGCGATCCTTCGTCATTCTTCGATTCCAAGGATGTTTATATCAACATAAACAAATGCTTGAGAAAGAACGACTTCGAGACTCTGAGCTTAGCGTTTAGCCAGAAGATCCCTGTGGACATTAGAGATAATTTGTACAAAACGCCGCTCATGAACGCATGCATCTCCGGGAACTACGAGATGGCTCGCTTCCTCGTCGAACACGGGTAAGGAAGACCACATAGTGGAGATGTACACATATCAAAGCCATTACTATTGACCACGGGTGTAAGGGGTACATAGTATAGGGGTATATAGATACCTTACTGCAAAACTTACTCATAAATAAAAGTCACTAAAGACTTTTAGTATCTGATTTGAACATTATTTTATATTGATCTCATATTGAACATAGGCTCAGAGATTCCTTAATCCTTTACAACAATACGCAAACATTGGGGTTTTATTTCCGAAAATATGAATAAAATTACACACCTCAACACTGCATCAACCAAGATCAACACAACATCTTCAGCAGCATGCCAGAATGAAACACAACTGACAAAATAGTTACATCACACAACATAGAGCTACATAACATGAACACAGAGATAAGGACTAGTAAGTTGATCCAGCCACATAAAGTGCATTGTGTGCAACCTAGTGCAAACAGTGCAAGACAAAGACAGACAACACAAGACAGGTACACAAAACACAAAAATAGCACCGGCCAGTAAACCTACTGTATGCTATACAATACAATGTGCAACCTAGATCTTTAAAATATAGTATATTAGAAGGCAAACGCACTGCTGTGCAAGAGCAGCAATGAAGAAGTACAAAAACAGCATGTAAACAGCATCATCTCTACCTTTTTTGGCTGCTATGATCCACACATTTGGATGCCACATTTGGGGACTTGGGACTGGCACTATAAATGCACTGGCCTGTGCAATGTAGTTTCGGGTTACATGTATATTGTAACGTTACATGTACTAAACCTAATGCAGTTGAGGGTTAAGAGCCTCACTCAAGGGCCCACTAGTAAGTAGCTTAGTGGTTCTGGTATTGAACCCGTGACCTTCTGGTACAGAGACCAATGCTATAACCACTAAGCTACCACCTGAGGACATAGATGTGGATGAATAAGTGTCAAATGTGTAATCAGTTAGGTTAGTTTATTATATTCAATAGTGAAGTAAAAGTTCACCCATATGGAAATCTTTCAATAAAGTACAAACACATGAGCTTCTTATTAAGTACAGATAATTAAAGAATTAATTACAGTTATGAATTCCATTTATTTCCTTACTGTTTACCACTGATATTCAATGGACCAATCAAATGAAAGCATTTTGGATTTATTAAAACCATCTATTCAGAGCTGATTGGGAATTGATACAGCTCTTGATCTCAGAAAGGGGCGAGGTAAAATAAAAAATTACATTTCAACAAAAGATAAACAAAAAAAATGATTCATTTATTTAAATATATTGCTGATTAAAATACAGTGGAGTTAAAGGTACAAATATCAAATAATAAATGTAGTTGAGTAGAGATTTGCTTATTTTGTTGATACTTGGTAAAACTAGAATGTTACTTAAAATAAACTACTTAAGTAGAGTCACAAAATACTTAAAAATAATTCTTAATGTTCCATTGCCAGGGCAAATGTGAATACGCACGATCAACTCAAGTGGAGTAACCTACATCACGCCTGCTTGGGTGGACACGCAGACATCGTGAAACTTCTGCTGGAGCACGGTGCAGTTGTAGATTCCAGGACTACAAATGAAGTGACACCACTAATGAGGGCCATCCAGAGCTGCCAGCTAAGTTGTGTAGATCTTCTCCTCAAATATGGTGCGAACGTCATGGCCACGGACAAGCATGGTACTTAAATTAATATCAGTATACATGATTTCATTTAACTTGAGGCTCCTCTTGACGATTAAGACCTTGTCATGCTTGATAGGAGCAGTTAATTCACATCACAGTTGTGGAGAAGGTACTTTTTTTCACTTTTATGTGTGTGCAGGACAAGCCTGCCTGTTTCTCGCTGAGAGATCCGGAAATGCACAAATCGACGCTCTGCTTAAAAATGCTCCCAACCAATCGGAAGAGGATGGTGCACCAGAACATCATGAGATGGAGGTGAGACTGTATCTCTGTCAATATTATTTTCGTTACATGTACTATCTGTTTACAATAAATATTTATTGGTTCAGATAGCTATTATGCAAATCTTTCACATTTTGACATGGTAGATTTTGGTAGATTGGGACATATTCTGTAGAAATCTATGGTGTGAAAGGATTTCAAATTCAGTTTGAATATATCAGTGTACACGTTACTCAGCATGGCCTAGTATTTCATCTATTAATATTTTCTTTGGGAAATGGTCTATAAAACGTTTCTTTTTTTGCAGAAACGTAACGCGGCAGCAAAAGATTGCATGGTAGCTTTAAACCCTGCTGCTTCAGATCAGTGCATTACCCTTCCCTCTAAAACAGTAAGTAATTGTTTCTTCATTTATTTTTATACACTGATAATGAGGAATAACATTTAGTTCTAAGGCACCACTATACAGTATAACATATGCATATGAAGAAAGACAAAAATCTGGACCACATCTGGACTTGACAGAGTGAATTGTATTATGTATGGTGTAGGGCTTAAGCATCTATTGTGTATTGTGTATAGTGCAGTATGTATAGTGTTTACTGTAAGGTTGTAGTGTTTATAGTGTTTAGTTCATTGGGTAAGGGTGTTGTGTGTATAGTTGTGTGTATGTCTAGTGTGTATGGTGTGTATTGTAGCATGTATAATGTAAGGGTATAGTGTAGTGTTAATACTGTATAGTGTAAGGGTGTATAGTGTATAGAGTAAGGGTAGAGTTTATAGTGTAGGGTGTAGCATGTGTAGTGTAAGGGTATAGTGTGTATAGTGTAAGGGTGTAGTGTTTATAGTGTAGGGTGTAGCAAGTGTAAGGGTGTGTGGTGTATAGTGTAAGGGTATAGAGTTTATAGTGTAGGGTGTAGCATGTGTAGTGTAATGATGTAGTGTGTATAGTGTAAGGGTGTAGCAAGTGTAAGGATGTATAGTGTATAGTGTAAGGGTATAGAGTTAATAGTGTAGGGTGTAGCATGTGTAGATTAAGGGTGTATCAAGTGTAAGAGTGTATAGTGTATAGTGTAAGGGTATAGAGTTTATAGTGTAGGGTGTAGCATGTGTAGTGTAAGGGTATATTGTGTATTGTGTATGGGTATAGAGGTTATAGTGTAAGGTCTAGCATGTGTACTGTAAGGGTATAGTGTAAGGGTATAGTGTTTATAGTTTAGGGTGTAACAAGTGTAAGGGTATAGTGTGTATAGTGTAAGTGTGTGTGTAGTGTATACACTATCCAAGATACATCCTTATACTACAGTATATATTATAGTGTGTGATTTGTGTGGTTATTTGTGAGGTGTTTTAAGGTAAATGATTATTCAGGGTTCAATCTTTGCACAGATATGCACAACGCAAATGGAACATTTGAACACGACAACGTGTAGCATATGAAATGTGTGTATTGTAGATCTGGGGAGAGAAGGTTGTATCAACTCCTGACCTGCAGCGGAGAATTGCAGAAAGGCATATCAATTTTTCAGAGGACTTGATGACAATCTCAGAAGAGAACAGCTCTGAGATAAGTACCCAGAATTCCCCATCCGCTACTCCGGGGCCATCGAAGACTCCAAAGAGTTCACCAATCAAAAAAAAACAATAAGCTGCTTACTGTCGAAAACCTTGTACTCTCAAAATTCAAGTAGTGTACCCACACAGTCTGGATACTGGAGTACACACCTTTCATTTACACATAAACACTTTGAAGGCCCACTACTATTGTGCAATAATATGGCTGTTGAATGTGACTAATTCTTTTTACCAGGCAAATTCATTTAAAAATATTATGTGTGGTGTTATTTTAAGAAATTTTTTTTATAAAGTAATTTAATTCTGTTTGCAGGAATGCTTGATATACAGAATAAGCCAGGGATATATTATATATTTCATTATTATTTTTAAAATAGTAAGTGCCGTTGGGTAAATATGGACATTTATAATGTAATTTTTTTTTTATTTGCATTTTTTAGGTTTCAGATTTTAGAGAAGAAAAATTGTGCATTACACTGCTCAAGCTAAACTTATGAGATAGAAATACTATTTCAATTAAAATCTTATTTTGTTGTAATGAAGTCCAAAATCATATGTAAGATATACAGATATAGATAGACAGACAGATATATATAATTTTGAGAAAATATATCTAATATATTTTGAGAAAAATAACACACAATAATGAGAAAATAAACACAGTAACAATGCAGCATTACCCGAATATTACATTTGCATTAGTGCATTCATTTGTGCAAGAGGTTTCAGTGAAAGTGTTCATTTGAGTTTGTGTGTGTGTGTGTGTGTGTGTGTGTGTGTGTGTGTGTTTGGGGAATTTCAGCTCATATTTGTGAAGATCATCCTTTATAGGTGGAAACTGGGTATCTGTACTGAAGTTATGAATCTGCTGAATTGCATCATATCTGACATTTTTTATTACATCCCCGGATCCCTGCAACAAAAATGACTCGTCCTGTGAGAAATATCAAGCGTGCCAACTTAATTTCTGCAGCGCATTGTATCAAAGATGCAGTATTAGAAATGGATGGAGCACATGAAGACACAAAGGCTTTGTCTGAGTGTGTCAGGAAATAAATTCTTCTTCGTATTGTCCTAAGAATGTTAAACAATGTATTTAATAAACAATTCTTTTTTTATTTTTTTTTTATCATCACAATTCAAACAAAGAAAATCCTGGAAATGTAATGAAGGATCACAGGGTGTATTCAATCAGCCACCTGCGCTGTGTCCATACAGTGACAGCTCAGATTGGGTCAACCTCACACACGGTTTTGTTAGCTCTGCAGGACATAAAGGCAAATTTGGGGGGTTTGGCTCACACCCTGGTGTGTGGCACACGACTGATGGTGACGGCAGATGGCGACCTTTGACCTCCTGTCACCCCTGGCTAAGTAATCTCCTCCCTAGTGGATGCAGTCTGTCCATTGTGTTTTGTCATGTTTTATTTTGGCCAAGTGATGGATGGAGAAAGGGGGATGAAAAAAAATACAGCACCCTTTCTCGTTAAAATTTCATGTCTGGATTCTATTTAACCGGTTTAATATGTACGCTTTCTATAAGCATTTGTTGTTAAAACACTCAATTCCTATACACCCTATACACCTATACACTCAATTCAGTGAAATATCAAGCAGTGGATAAATTGTACATTTGCTATTATTTCTTTGGTTCAGACATTATTTACATGAATATATACACACACTGGACAGTATATATATATATATATATATATATATATATATATATATATATATATATATATATACATACATACACATACAGTATATATATGTATATACTTCGTCCCAGTCTATCCAATCTGATGCAGTCTGTCCATTGTTAACATTTGTCCATACACTATACACTAAAACCCACCAACCATTATTCCAAATGTAGGATTCAGACTGCAGATCAATTTTACCATAAACACACACTATGAAATCACTCTGGTATGAAATCCTCAGTTTGTACTGCAAAAAAACTCACTTATTTTTAGCCTTAAAAGTCTTATTGATCTAAGTTTAAGAATAAAAATACCTTCAGCAGATTGTGTAAGATCAATGTGATTGTTAAAATATTTCTTATTTAGTAAAGCTTAAAGTTAGTTATTTGACCTGTTTTAAGGCTATATTTTAGCTGTAATATCTGGTTTTAAGGTTGCCAAGTAAAAAATTGCTGATTTTATTCCAACATATTTTTTTACAACCTAATAACAAACTTTGATGGTCTCCAGTATTAAGTACACTTTCTGGTATACACTATCCAGTATGGTTATTATTTTTTGGAACTTTTCTGGTAGTACCTATCATTTTTTACCAATTTTTTTTACCAGTTTGATTTCAGTTTCTCATGATGAATATCGTACTGACAAATTCAATAATGTTTAACGTTGCAATAAGTTTAAGTATCTGGGGAAGCAGCAAGTAATAATTGTGCTTTGTGTTTGCATCATAACCAGTATGTGTTACAAGACATTTTCCTAAATGATCATTGACTATACTCATGTATTCGTGAGCTTGATTTTAATAGTAAATTAAGAGGAATTCTCTTGTTTAGTAGCTCTGGTTTTAAGGGTTTTTAAATAATTGTTAGTTTTTAGATGAATTGAACTAAATTGACGGCCTCGACTGTGCTTTAAGGCATTTTTCTAAAGCCTAGATATGTTTTCTTATTTAAAAAACTTGCTAAGTGTAATGATCTTACTGTCAGACAATTTGTCCCAGTCTGTATTTATTTTTTCTGCATTTATTTTGTCTATTAAATGGTCATTTTTTGCAATGTCAACTGTTCACAATGTCATTGTTCAAAAAAAAAAAAGTCCTTATCTTTCTCCTCTCCTTCTCTCTATATCTCAGGCTTTATGGTATGTTTTACAGTCGAAGCAGGTCCCATATCAGCCCGATGTGTGTGTATCTGTGTGTGTGTATGTGTGTGATCTATCACTGTTCTGGCATGCTTCCAGCACCAGGCACAATGCAGCATGGACCACAGAGATTAAAAATACATCAGAAACATAAGAACAGTTCAGCAGGTTCTTTTTGTGTAATTAGATCAGCCTACATGTCTGGAACAATGGACGTATCATGCACATGTGTGTGCTTTTGATATTGACAAGGGTGCAAGCTAATATTGTTCTGTAAACACTTAGCGGTTTCGATCGTTCAGGGTCCGTGCTCGCCTCAGTGAAAGAGAAAACGAGAGTGAGAAATCTCTGAGTGAGATTTATGTACCCAGGATGGATGCAGGCTGGAAGTAGAAGAAAGAGCCTGATGGAGACATGATGAGAGTAAAGATGCAAGATTCTAACATGCAAGATTGGAATAACACAGAGCAACAATGATTTCACGATCCCTACAGAAACTCTGGTGTTTATTTTGGCGGACTCCGAATACGAGTGGTGTACGGAGTCCACGTGAGATCTGAACCACCAGTATGCATGGTACAGTGAAAAATTGGGGTGTCTAAAGAGGATTTACTATGAGGAAAAACTATGACTATGACTTGTAAAGCCAGCTATCCACAGATTTCTCAATTTACTGGTCTTGCTGAATCATTGGGAAGCATAACACTACAATCTCGATATCTACCCTCTTCCACATACATGAGGTTACAAATGCCTGTGATTGGCTAGCAAAACTTTGATTGACAGTAGAGACAACTTGTGCCCCTTCCACTCAGCAAAAAGGCCAATATAAATGGTCAGATTTCATACCCAAGAAGAGAGTAAACAATTTTCTGTTTCCCAACACAAAGTTGTATTTTTCTTTCCAGTTTGTTTGTATTTCTCTAAATCTGTTGTTTGTCTGTTAATTACCACACTCATTCAGTCGTTTAACACACTTACAAACAATAATCTAATAAAATGCTTGTTCTTGTTATTTAAATTTTCAACCAAGTTTAGATTTGATCACAGAACCACAAATAAACCTTAAGGTAGACTTTATTCTCTAAATGTCCTTTACTGTATGGGTTTCCACTGGGTTTCTTCAATTTCCCAAACACATGCTGAATGTTGGGGTTATGCCAATTTGCCCACAGGTGTGGAAAAAGTGTGTGTGTGTGTGTGTTTAGAAACTCTTGATCTACTTTAAACAAAGTATTACTCTATATATTGGACTAGCAGTTTCACTCAAAAAAAAAAAAGAAAACCAATGTGATATTACTTGCATTCATTTAATCAAGACATTAAAGTAACTGAAAAAAAAACAAAACACAAAATATATGTTGACTGTATTCAACGGACCAAATAAAATCCAGATGGTCACTTCAAGCTAAGAAAAAATGCATTAAAAATAAAGCCAGGAATTTAAAAAAAAGCAGTGAAGGAGGATGATAATTACGCATGTTATTCTGCAATCAATTTTCACAAGCCAAGAACCTGTACTGAACCTCAATCAATTTTTCTTATTTCTAAAATGTTTTACACTTTAAATCCTTTCTTAATTTTAATCATAAATTATTATGTAAAATGTTTATTCATTGAATTAGAATGTAATTGATTATTTGAAAAGTTGAATCATCCAAAAATTGTTTGGTATTATTATTATTATTTTTATTATTATTATGAGAAATAACACACAAACTGGCCTGTATTATTTTCACCGAGCAAACAAAAACTCTACCAACATCAGAAATTTCAGTAAAAAAAAAACAAAAATGTCCAATCGTGCGACAAAATCAATATGTACAATGTAAGTGACGTTAATACACAGTGCACGTTAACATACAGGCAAGTTGGTCCGATTTATTCATTTATTTTTTCACTCACTAAACATTTCAATTCAGGTTTAGTCCATCTGAAGTCTTTTGAAGGAGGTACAGGGTTGAAGGGCCATCATCACTTTTTCATTCTTCATCTCTCTGCGTCCGCCTTCCTCTTCAGATTGTGATGAAGGCTCCTTGGTCGCTGTTGGCCGAATCGGGTTCCACGCAGCGTCCACGTCTCCGGGTCACCCTTCGCTTGCGGTGGAATTTGGCGTAGCACCGGAGACCTTCATGTGTAAAAGAAATGTGTCAGGTATCATAGTTACAAAGTTCAAGCACTATATTTATATATACTGTACATATACATATACATATATATATATATATATATATATATATATATATATATATATATATATATATATATATTTATATATATAGATATATATATATATATATATATATATATATATATATATCTATCTATATATATATATATATATATATATATATATATATATATATATAGGAGGCACGGTGGCGTAGTGGTTAGCACATTCGCCTCACACCGCCAGGATCCGGGTTCGATTCCCGGCTCGGTCATGTGTGTGTGGAGTTTGCATGTTCTCCCCGTGCCTCAAGGAGGTTTTTCTCCGGGTTCTCCAGGTTTCCTCCCGGTCCAAAAACATGCACGGTAGGTTGATTGGCACCTTGGAAAATTGTCCCTAGTGTATGAATGTGTGTGTGAATGTGTGTGTGTGTGTGCCCTGCGATGGGTTGGCATTCCAATCCAGGGTGTATCCTGCCTTAATGCCCATAGACGCCTGAGATAGGCACAGGCTCCCCGTGACCCGAGTGAAGATCGGATAAAGCGGTAGAAGATGAATGAATGAATGATGATATGCATATATATATATATATATATATATATATATATATATATATATATATATATATATATATATATATATATATATATATATATATATATTCATAGCATAGATTCATTTAAACCAATCATTGCTTTGTCTGTCATTGTGCCACATTGTTCCTGTTTCATGTGTGCATTCATTGTGAACCAGTCTTGTCAGTTGAGGGATAGCATTTATTTCAGATGTGTGTGTGAACCTTCCTTGTACCATGTACTTTTCTGTTGTTTTTCTATAGAGTGTTATTCTTGTGAGCCTTGTATTATATGTTATAAGTAATATGCGAATAAAAAGCAATAATTATATCCACCTTTTCAGTTCGCTGGAACGCTTTCTTATTATATTTCCTCAATAACAGGAATTTAATTGATGAAAAACAGTTTTTGACAAGAGAAGAATAGAAGTCAGATGTTTCAGCACTACATACAGTTTAGAGAGAAAAAGGAGACAAGTGTGGACTCCAAACTATAACATTGGTATATGCTTTTTAAACATCTTATTCCACATTGAGTCTTCATTTCCTGTTATGATAACTCCACTAGTGCGTTTTGTTCAATCAGTCACAAAGGTGTTATTATAGTAAATGCTCCAATTCTTCTTCTAACACTCCATCCCAGGAAAACCGTATGTCCATGGAGCTGGCTTTAGGTTTGGGTTTCCCAGCTCAAGTGAAGGGAAAAATCTAAGTCTTCCACATTTGAACATTTCCAATACAGCTGCTTGTTTTAACTATAAGAACCACAAAAAATTGTATCCATATAATGTGTCTCTATGAACAAGCTTTAACAGACATTATTGGGGTTCATTGAGAAAAGAAGCCTCAAATACCACCACAGTTAGTGGATGGCAAATGAATTAAAAACTCAGATGTTCAAAGTAGGAGTCCCTGACAGGATTTTAATGAAATTAGACTGTGTCTAAACTATCCGACTATGTTGGATCAAATATGTGTAGTTCAGTTAACAGATCCAGATTAAAGAGTTATGAATGACCCTTTATTATCACCCACCTTCTTCACACATGCAGTCGTCGTAGCACTTGTTGTTCAGACCACGGTTATGTGGTTTACACTCGTGATGTCTGAGGTCACAGCAAGACCCTGAAATGATTTACATAAGAAAGTTTTTTTTTTTAAAAATACTTGGTGTGCTATTAACCCTATTGCTGATTGGTTGGTTTGTGGGTGAACCGACCAGGCAGGCAGTCTAGGTGATGGTCACACGGTTCAACGTTATCCTCGCCTACGGTCACATTTCCGCTGCTCATGTTCTTGCTGCGACGTTTGTCTGTGTAGAAAAACGAATATATAGAATACATAAATAAACTATATGGCACCATGTGCAGCAAGTTGCTGGAGTTTAGCTTCAAATAATCAATAACAACAATATAAAAAATGCATGTGTGTCTGCGCCCGACTTCCTGACGGTCACATTGACCCGTAATAATTAAAATATTTTTTTTATTGATTTCTTCAAGCGAGCTCGGCACTCGGGACAATTCCATTATTAAACAGCCCATCAAACTATTTTTTACATAATTAACTTTTAGCTAGTGCTTCTGTGGTGAATTCTGTATCGACATAGGGAGGCTTTTCTCGCTCAGTGAGCCTCTTCTCTTATATATTTGAAATTTGCAATAGATATATCTGTGTTTATATATATATATATATATATATATATATATATATATATATATATATATATATATATATATATATATATAGTAATCAAGATTATTATTTGCAAACAAAAAAAAAAATCCATTTAGTGTAATTCACATTATCCATTTCTCTAGCATTAGTAATAAAGATGATTCCAAAACAATATTGTACCTTTTTTCTTGTTGGATGGCCAGCTGTCCTCAGGCCTCATGTCTTCATAGTCTGTCCAGTCAAAAAGAGCCATGTCCAAAGTAGGCAATACTTCACCTTGTGCTTTTCCTCGACCTGCCTTCTATGCGAAAACACACAGACACAAACACACACACACACACACACACACACACACACACACACACACACACACACACACACACACACACACACACACACACACACACAAACACACACATAGCCAGAGGTTGCATTATCATATGCATGTTACTGAAAAACTTCAGTGTTTATCACAGTAGAACTTGATCCACTTAAATGATGAGATTATGTGAAACAACAATTTCTGTGATATATGTTCTGTGATATATATGTGTGTGTGTGTGTGTGTGTGTGTGTGTGTGTGTGTGTGTGTGTGTGTGTGTGTGTGTGTGTGTGTGACAAATAAAGTCTATTCTACTCTCACCTTATTCATTCATTGCAGAATTTATGAAAGATTTTGCATTCTTATTCATTTTATGAAAGAGATATAATGCACTTCTACATACATTTTATTAAACATGAGTTTAATCTATGCTTAATGAATGATTAAACATGAGTTCAAATTCTCCCTCAATAAGCTCTAGTTGAGATTTTTTCCCTCGCCTGGGATCAGGATTCATTATTATTTTGCACGGATTTCATTTCATACTGTTCGACATTTTAAATATACAATGTTCAGCATAAATGAGTACACCCCATTTGAAAAGACATTACATTTTAAGCAGTATTTCAATGAACAGAAAATTAATTTCCAAAATGTTTAACATTACACTTTTTTATGTATAACATGAAAGTAAGGCTAATAATATAACTTCTTTTTACTCAAATTAGGGTGATTCACAAATCACTGAAAGTCTCTGGAGCAAAACTAAATTTTAGACAACAATTGTCTAATTTAAAAAGAACTGAACAACAGGTGAGTCTAATTATTCATCACACAAGTGTCTATAAAAGGACTATAAAATGGTGTTATTTAAAGCAAACCCCTTCCCATTTCATGCTTTCAGTAATGGAACCACAAGGAACAAAATGTCACAAAAAATATTTCTTCACACCAGAAAGGTGAAGGCTACAAGTAGATCAGCAAGGCTTTACTTATCAGTCAGAATAATGTAGCAAAAGTGGTAAGATGTAACTGAAACCATCCCAGAGACGCCTGTGTCGTCCGCAGAGGTTAACACGTAAACAAGATTTTCCACCACAACATTTTGGTGGAAAAGTTTAAAGAAAATTGACATAGAAGTTCACTGCACTTATCCAAAAAAAGGAGAAGTCTAAACAATATAGCGTTAACTGCAAAGGAATGGCACAGAAGGGTGTAGTCCACAGGAAAAAAGCATCTCCTCATAAAGCGCAGGCACACAAAACACAAAACAAACTTAGAGTTTGACAAGGCCCATACTGACAAAGATGAAGGCAACTGGGACGCTATACTTGGAGTGATGCGACCAAGATAAATGTTTCGGGAACGGATGGCTTCACTCCCACTAGCTAACTGGGGTATGGCAAAAGTGAGGAATGCAAATAAAAGTGAACGGTGCCTACAGTGAAACATGGTGGTGGCAGTCAGAGTGCTGCTGGGGTTGGGGAGCTGCATTTTATTGATGGCGTCATGAATTCCCAGATGTCCTGCTCTATACTGAAACACAAGATGTTACCATCACTCCTTGGCCTTTATCATCGCACAATTTTCAGACATGACAAAGATCCTAAACACAGATCTAAGGACACTATTGGGTTTCTGAAGAAGAACAGGGTGAAAGTGATTCAGTGGCCAAGAATGTCTCCTGATCTGAACTCAATCAAACATCTATGGGGAATTCTTAAGTTGAGCATCGCTCTCAATCTAGCATCCAGTCTCTAAAGGAGGTCATTGTTAAAGAATGGAAAAAGACAGATACGAAGAACTACATGTAATAGTTTTTGTTGTACGGTGTTCTCATTGTTGAATTACCCTAATTTGAGTAAAACTGAAAAATGGGTAGTTGAAGTGATAACTTAATCTTTATCTTTTGACATTTTGCTTTGGTGTTCATTGAAATGTTGCTTAAAATCTTATTTTTCAAATCGGTTGAATAATCATTTATGCTGAGCACTGTATATATAAAAGGTAAAGTTTTCTATAAAAATATGGAAAAAATATTATGCATCAGACTGGACCGAATCAGCCGGACTGTTCCCTGTTTTCCCATAACAACATATCAACAGTGAATACAATGTTTCAGTAAACAGCGAAAGTCATATATTTCATCATATAACACATTTCCTTTGTCGTGTTAATCGAGGACGTTCAGTTTTGCTCCTGGGAGGCGAAACTTGCTTGAGAGTTGTGAAAACCAGACAACTTTTCATGTGTCAGAGCGTTGGCACAGGCGTTCGCAGCTCTCTCGGAAAAAAATGTGTACGTGCTATGAAAAGTTGTTGTTTAAAAATCAAAGTTTGAGACTTTGCACTTTGTGAGTCGCAGACCCGGAGGTTTTAATAGCTTCCTGTTTTAAAACAAGTGAGTTAGACTACAGAGGCTGTTTATGCCTTTGTACCTCTTTTTATCACACATACACACACTCACACTGTTTTTTGTGTTAGTATGTGGGTTTGTGTGTGTGTGTGTGTGTGTGTGTGTGTGTGTGTCTCTTTGTTTGTGATAAAAATAAAAAAGCTTCATTTTAGTAGATATTCAGTTTAATTTAACAGTAAAAATCCTATCACACTCACTCCCACTAGCTAACTGATAAACTTGACTATTATTATTCACATAGAAATTCTGCCACATTGTTCCACATTAAGTAACCTCGAAATTCAGTCACTGAAGATTAGAATCTTTTATGGTAAAACAACAAACAATGTTGTCCTATGTTAATTCATGTTAACTAGCTGGTTCACTGATTTCAGTCAGAAATGTTCATTAGCCAGTTAGCGAGTTCGTTAGCTAGCTAGCTAGTTAGGTCTGGCACCAAATGATACATATGAAAAAATGTGAATTCAAAACAAATAGAATAGATCTAGTCGAACAGAAATTGTAAGGTTGAATTATACTAGCAAATGTTATTTGTTTTTTTTATGTTAAGTTTTAACATTAAACATTATAAACATCTTATAAATTTGATTTCAAATCCATTCAGTCAGGTAATCCAGTCAGAATATATATCTATTTAGTTTTAGCATTGAAGATGTAGGATTGAGGAATGAGTTTGAAATCCTTTCATGAATCCTTTTAGATTAGCTATTGTTTTATAACAAGCCAGTTACTTAGAATACTAGCATATAATTTAGCATGCTGGATTTTCTTTTTCTTTTTTTTTTTTTTTGAAGCAGAAGAAAACAATAATCTGCGGGGTTTTTTTCTTGAAATTTCTGTTCAGGACTTTATTCATTGGAGCACAACATCACAATCATAAATGCGACCTTTAAATAATTAACTTGGATCATGGTTTGTGATTCTATAGGTGATGTTTGGGTCGATAGCGTTTTCATACTTCATATTAACCTCTGTCAGAGGCGAGGCTAAACATGAGTTTGAACTCAATAAACTCTTGTACAGATCATTTTACTCGCTTACGATCAATACAATTTATTATTCCGTATCGATTGTGCTTCGTAATGTACAGCCCTGTGCTTGGAGACATGTCTACCACTAGACCTGTTTAATTAATTACATGGAGCTGTGTTGCTCTGGGCTCCTAATCTGTATGGTAGCACAGATCGAAGCTAAATTAAGACTGCAAAGTTGAGGCATTGAACCCATATCTACAGGAACATATCAGTCCACCTCTCCAGGGGCTAGTTTACTACCACAACTACCTGAGACCTTATGTCTGCTCGTAAACAGCAGGCTTAATAGAAACGGAAAAGCAGTGCTTTAATAGTTTTTCAGATTTAATAGAACTCTTCTGATTTTTGTATCTTGAGATGTCTTTTTTTTTTTGCTCTGCACTTTGCAATTATTTTATGTTCCAAAGAAATACCGCATTTAATCACTTTTAAGAAAGCAATTTTCTCACTGACAAAACAATCAAACAATCAGTTTAATAATAGCGACAGCTTTGCATAGTCAGGCTACACACTGCCAAATTTTGTAACACTGCAGGAGCGATTAAAATACATTCTAGCATCTTGACTTTCTGAGAGGAATAGCAGTCATACTAATAAATTATGTCTTCACATTTACACACAAACACACACACATTTTATATATATATATATATATATATATATATATATATATATATATATATATATATATTATATATATTATATATTGACAATTAATCCACCAATGTTTGAGATTCATGTTATGATAATGAACAATGCAATTATATAATAATATATAAAGTGTTATTTTTGTGTGTGGTAATGAGTGTGTTTGTCATGCTTTACTCTAGTGTTGCATATAAAATGGAAGTGAAACGTGCCATGGTAACCAAACATGAGCTTGATTTTGGATACACAAATGACAACAAGCTTAATTGGGGAAAGCGACAGGACGCACACGCTTGACAACAAGCCAGTGGCGGAGAAAAGAGAACAGATGGTTCTGAGGAGGAGGAGGATGGAAGAACGAGCAAGCGAGCGACACCTCGCTCTCAGACACTGGTGTTGTTTGGAGCTCCCCTTCCCCCCGCCTCCATCACAGCATGCACTGAGCTCATTTGGACCATGTTATAAGCAACGGGGAAGGTTCCCGCATGCAGTAATAAAGAAGCAAAGGTACCGCGCCACAGCCAAATAAATCTACACAATCAGGTCCCTCGTGTGCGGCGCACCTGCAGCGATGAAACGACCCAAGAATATTTACAACGCACTCAGGAACGGCTGTGCTGTATTCTGTTTTCTATGCACAGGTTCGGCATTTTTTTCCTTACTGGATTGTGATTTCTGCAATTGAAATTCCTATCAAGGGGCAAAAGTCTTTCTTTATTAATTATAATTTCAATCCAAGGACAAAATGTGAGAAGTAATGATATACAAAAACTTTGTTTCTGTACTTAAGTCGTGTTTTCTGCTTTCAGAATGTTACTCACTATTTTTCAGGCATCTTTTTATTTTCACTTTCACACTTTTTGCTTTTAACATCTGTATTTATTACTTATTACATGTTCAAACAAGGTTTGTCACTTGTGTTTTAATCTATTTGTTAAAATACCAATATTGTTTCTACTCATTGCACTCCATTTTTCAGCCCATCAAAATATTTCCGGCCTTTGCGTGGTTATTTCAATATACCCCTGATGACATTATTCCCTGGCAATCATGCACTACAGACGTAGGCCAGTTTATAAAGCTAACAAGACATGTCTGGATGAGAGAGTAGTAGTCACTGATATAAACATGATATTCCCGATTATCTGATCATCACCTTTTGTTTTTTTTTCTAGATGGTGGACGTTCGGCCTGGATACATTCAGGAGCAAACTGATTTTATTTATTAATTATTTTTGCATTTTTTTAAGGTTTGAATCAGAGTAGTTTATAATGCACCAGTTACGGGTCACCACCTCCAAATTACCCTTTCAACTTTTCAAACAAATCACCTGTATGTCACCTGTATGTCACCACATCCATAAACCTCCTCTCTTAACCTTCCTATTTTCCCCCTGCCTGGCAAATTCATTCTCAGAATTCATCTACCCTGTGGTATATCCTGTGTATCTCCACTGTACATGATGAAACATCCTTCACCTTTTCTCCAAAACGTCCTATCTAATAAAATAATGTCCATCCTGATCACTTTTGATGAACACTTCAGCAACCAATATGTTATACACATACATGACCAACAAAACTATTCCGCTCTCTAACATAAACTTAATTTAGAAAAAAGATAATAGCAATTAATTGACAAATCTCTTTTCCCTCGATACACACATTTTCCATCTTTCTTTACTCAAAATGCACAAAGACACACCTCATGCGGAAACACGGCGCTCAGTAGAGTGCCAATGAACCGGCATAAATCGCTCCTGAAGCTCTGAAGTGAAAAGCTTTCAAGGGCAGTTTAGCCAAATTGATACCTGTGGTTTAGTGGAGGTTGGGGCTCGAGTTGGTGGATGCTCAGGCATCGCCGTGGCTACCGGGATTCGAGAGGCGGGGCCTCCTGCTAGCGCAGCGGCTTCACGGTTGGACAAACGAGCATAGGCTTCGTCTACATCTCTCATCTGAGACCCAAATCCTGTACTGGGGTCATGGAAGAAACCTGAAAGAAGAGAGACAGAATTGTGTGTAGTCTATACAAGATCTTGGTTTATCCACTAACTTTGAGACACATCATGATGTCAGTGGGTTTATTAAATGAAATTTAATGTCATTTTTGGTTGTTGTTTTTTTTTAAATTTTTTTTAAATGAGAAAAACAATAATTGTTAAGCATGTGAGTCAGGGAAACCGAGATGAAGAATATATGCTTCATCTTCTACTTTAGGCTGCTCCCGTTAGTGGTCAGATCATCCTTCTCCAACCTTCGCTCTCACACCAACCATTGTAATGGCATGTCTTCCCTCACCACATCCATAAATCTCCTTCTTGGCCTTCCTGTTTTCCTCTGGCCTGGCACCTCCATATTCAGCATTCTTTTCCCTGTGTACCCCATGTCCACACCATCTCAATATATCCTCCCTCATCTTATCTTCAAAATATCCTACATCCCTCTAATAAACACCTTTCTAATCATGTCCATCCTTGTCACGCCCAATTACAACTGTCTCGCAGGACTCACCACAGTCCTATAAACATTCCCTTTCACTCTTGCAGATACCCTGCTATCACAAATCACTCCTGCAACAATTCTCCACCCACTTCACCCCGCCTGCACTCTTTTCTTCACTTTCCCAACACACTCTCCATTACTGTTGACCTCAGATACTTAAACCCATCCACCTTGACCACCTCTTCTCCCTGCAACCTCACCACTCCACTGCTTTCCCTCTCATTCACACACATAAGTCTTACTCTTACTGACTTTCATTTCCCTTCTCTTCAGCGCGATGTTGTGCTTCACCACTCCAGACTCTTCTGAACCTGCTCCTTACTCTCACCACAAATCACCACCCTCACATACTTCTCTGCTACACCTGACCTCCTCATACAATACCACAACTCCTCTCTTGGAACCCCGACATACGCTTCCTTTGGATCCACAAACACACAATGCAACTCCTTCTGACCTTCTGTATACTTCTCCAACAACATATCAAAGCAAACATTGCATCTGTGGCGCTCTTCCTCGGCATGAAACCATACTGTTGCTCCCAGTCCTCTTTTCTCAGCCTTCCACTATTCTTTCCCATTACTTCATGGTGTGACTGATCAACTTTACTCCCCTGTCGTTACTACAGATCTGCACATCTCCCTTATTCTTATTCTTAAAAATCAATATCAGCACATTCCTTCTCCGTTCCTCATGCATCCTCTCCTCTCACAAAATCCTGTAAACAATGTGGTTAAAAACTCCACTGCCATGTCTAAACATGCTTCTACTAGGGAGTATTTGCTTGTACTAGTCAGATGTTTATCAAATTTATAAATAAATGCATTTATACATGCATTTAACCTTTACCTTCTAAGGGTATATGATAGACATCATTTACATCAATATTGTCAATTTTGTTTCAACAAGGTGTGAGTTTATATTGTCGAGCATATCACAAAGCCCCAATGAACACATTAACAGAGTGCACATATAGGTTTCATAATGTAGTCCAGTGGCGTAGTCTATGCATGTGTGCTCCAGTCTATTAAAATGCATTTCGAATAATCACAAAATTCAAGATGGTATAGGCTGCAGAAAATGTATATTTATATCACTTTAAATATATATCTATTTTTTTCCAAAATAAAATATCTTACATTATACTTATAAAATATATGTTATAATATTATAAAAGCCTCATTTCTTTTGCTTGGTAAGAGATAAAATGTCTTTTTATTCTAATATACTGTTTAAAAATAAGGGTTTGGTTTAAAAGATGTTGCACAAAAAAAATGCACATAAAAGGCTAGAAATCAACTTGAACTTATTGGAAAAGATTAATTGCTGCCCACAACAGAGAATATAAAGAAAATAAAAAAGGATTTCAGTCAGCTGTCGCTGCTATCTATTAAGGAACCAGCACAAGAACACACTCAGCTAAATGTCATGATCATTATCACAATCCCTCTCAATTTCATTAACGTGTATACATTTGTGACACACCTTGCCCATGTGCTTTATCCTTGCGTCCATGTCTCTTGCCCTCCACTTGTCCATTCTTCCTGCCTTTGCGTTGAAACTCTCCTCCCTGATGCTGCTTGTTCCCTCTCGTATGCCTTATGCCTCTTTCCCTACCCCAGTCCCCAGGTCCCAGTTCCAGTCGGACAGGACTCAGACCCTCCAGGCCAACTCCATCATCATCGGGCTGCAAGGATTTGTGGGGAAACAGACTTCGCGAACTCTGACTTCTCCACCGGCCTCCGTGAAATGGCGCTGCCTCGGGATCCGGGACAGTTTTGCTGCCAGGATGCTTGGCGCTTTGGGAGGGAAGGGTGAGGGCCGTGAGGAGAAGGGTGAAGGGTATGCACCAGCTGAAGGACTTCATTTTCACTCACAGCACCTCCTGTTGGTCAGAGCCACATATGGGAGGTTAAGAAGGAAGTGGAGTGCAATGGATAGCATTATCCATCTGTATGTACAAATGTACAAACAATTTCCTATTAAGATCTAATGTGTAAAACTGCTGTATTGAAAATACTTTTGAATGCTTCCAATAAATATAATTCCCTCCGGAATTTATATTCATCCTATTTATTTTCAATAAAAGTTCTAAATGGAGAGAGACAGTTTAAAACCGGGCAAACCGATGGGGGATTTTCATTAATATGCGATCCATACATTTACCAACATTCCTGTCTAAGCAAACATTAAAACTGATATTAAGGAAAAAAGTTTAGAATTAAAGCATAGACTGTATAGACTTTATATTGTAGACATTAAGTACACTTCAATATGCCTCTGGCTTTTTTCCCTAGGTAATCTGGTAATCTTTAGCTTTTATGCTGCCCGTGGTTGGAATCGGCTTCCAGAAGAGAGCATTAGAGCATTAGCCACATTTAAATCCATACTCAAAACTCATCTGTTCAGTTGTGCATTTACTGAATCAGCACTGTGCTATGTCCGAACTGATTGCACTGTTTTTAGTACACAATACACAATACACAATTTTACATTCACAACCATACACAATACACAACCATACACAATTTTAGTCATTGTTACTCCTGTTTTAATTCTTTTTAAATCATCTTTTAAAATCATTTTACATGTTTGTTATTGTGATTATTGCTTTTTTGTAATTATCTCATTTCCTTTTATGTAAAGCACTGGGATCTGCATTTGTTGGTTTTTTACTGACTTCATGTGAAACATAAGTGGATAAAAGTATTAGGAAACATGGCTTTTCCATCCCTAGGTTGTTGTTCCTCAAAATGTTACTCAAAAAAAAGTGGAGGCACAAATCTGTTCCAGCATAGCATTGTCCCTGTGTACAAAGCCAGCTCCATGAAGATATGCTTTATATGGTTTGCAAAATCTACTGCTATAGATCTCTGACCTCAGTCCTACTGAACAGCTTTGGGATTAACTGGAACTCTTGACTGTGGTTGAATGAGCACATATGTCCACAAGCACACTCCGAAATCTAGGGTAACATCTATCCAGACCAGTGGAGGTTATTATAACAGCTGGATGTGGAATGGGATTATTTTCAGATTTCCAAAAACATATAGTTTATATAGCGTATTTCTGATGTGATGCAATCAGAATTGGTTCTATTCATGGAGCGATGCCGTTCTCACACACTGATTCGTTTTTAATCCGTATTGCAATGCAGCCTTTCAGCTTCGCCCTGGAATGCATTCGTGAGCAATGTTATTGAAGAACATTTTAAGATGTGAAATTGCACCGAAATGGGCAGGAATATAAATCTAATTGGAAAATCAGTTCGGGGACTGTGTATTCGTCTATATATTCTTCCTCCAAAAGAAGAAAAATTCATCATTTTATCAGCTTGCTGGTTTGGACATACTGTTGTAGGGAGGCGGCCGGGCCACATACAGGAAATCAATAGCAGTGGTGTATTGAGTTGCTGCTGGGCTGCGGGTCAATAAATAGACCAGATTTTTCTTCATTGCACACACACACACACACACACACACACACACACACACACACACACTCATCTACCCTGTGTAGAAGGATGTGTATAGAGAACAGGTACCCAGGGTGATCCTTTGAGGGCTATTTAAGAACTCAGTGGTACTCAGCAAAGCGGAGGAAATTGCATATGAGGACGCAAGAATTCTTGCAATTGCGGATGCCGTCGTTCCTTTTGGGAATACGAGCTGAGTGTTCGCGTTTGTCTTGTAGCAACTATGCACTTTTTCTACGACTACAGGGCACAAAGGGAACGCCCACCATGTTCTGCTCAAATGCCAAAATCAATAGGAGGACAAAGACTTATAACCAACAGTGGACATAATTATTAACATATCTATTATTTTTTTAAAATGTCAGAAGTAAAAAAAAGGAGGGATGAGTTAGAATTCTCTGTAGGTTTCCTGATATTCAGGTAAAAACACTTGATGTCTATGGACATTTTTATGTATACATATTAATCTGTGTGCCATTTATTCACTCATTTCAGTAAGCGCTTTATTCCAGTCAGGGTGTTGTATTTTTTCTGTCGCTCTAGAATCCGTCCTCAGATCAGTGAGGATGTGTCTATAAATAAACCCTGGATGAGGCTCCAGGCCATCACCTGGAATTTGCAGCTCAATGGGTAAGGCATTAGATTCCATTTACAAGGTTATGAGTTCAAATCCCAGCACCACCCAGTTGCCCTTGCTGGGCCTGTGTGAAACTGTGAAACATTTGAACTTTAAATAAGAGTGTAAATATGAAGATATTTCCCCCTTACCCTGATATTAGAAGGGAAGAGTGCAGGTTCAAATACCAGCTGCCACTAATGGGTCCTTGAGCAAGGCCCTTAACCCTCAATTGCTCAGCTGTAAGTCCTTCTGCACAAGGGCATCTTCCAAATGACGTAAATGTACACACTTACAGGAGATGGATACTGAATACAATTCAGGTTTATTGGCCAAGTGTACTGACACAAACTAACAATTAGTTCGTGTTGGTGACACTCGAACAATCACGTGCAATTACGCACATTTTTCTTGCTGTAATATTTTCTGTCCGCATATATTTGATATATATATATATATATATATATATATATATATATATATATATATATATATATATATATATATCAGACATATTTTCTAACTTCTTGAATAATTCATGAGACATATTTGTAGAATTGCATGTAAATAATTATGTCATATTGGTACAATTTCTATGTAATGATGTAACGTTCAGTAAATCTTTATGTAATTACGTCATATTTGTTACATTTGTTTGCAATGATGTAATATATGGGCTTTTGTTTCTTGCAGGTGTTTATCAAATTAGATTTTTTTTGGTACAAAAAATTCTTGCTTGTAGATGATGTTTTTTGGACTCGAGTATATACATAGACAGTTTCATTCATTATTTACTGCCCGCCATATGAAGCTGTACAGTACCTTGAGCTATGAAAAATGAACTAACCAAGTCTGGTGTTTTTACACAGACTGCAGGCATACTTCAAAATAGCCTGATCTTGAGATCTGCTATATTAGTATCATTCATGTATTTCAATGGTAAAGGTTCCTGGACTCCTGCTCTGTGTGTGTTTTTGTGTATTATTTCGAATGGCAGTACATAAGGAACCAAAAATCCCATTTATTCTTTGCTGACACACTTCGACTAGATTGTAAAGCTCAGCAGGCAGCAGCAGATTTCATGCATTATTCAACAAAGCAAGATCATGATAAGGAGGTTAATATTAATATGAATCAAAATAAAAGTAAAAAAAAAACAAAAAAAACAAATTGAATTTATTCAGCAAGATATGGTCTATAAGTGCATACAGTGTACAAAGGCGTCATGATACAGCGGTGTATCGCCTCGGTTTTGGTGAGGGAAGAATCACATGACTAGAAAAGGCATCAGGGATGTAAAGCGTAGGAACTCTGTGATATCTCCAATGAATCAAAAACGAGCTGAGGATCTTCAACACACGCTGAGAACGTCCCACAGCATGGTGGCATGGCATCTGCTTCAGTCCATTGTGTCTTGCACAATGAACCTGACACTAAAAAGAACCTGACACAAGGATAGACACACACAAACACACACAAACACAAAACCATTTGTGCACTTAATCGGTTACGAACCAATAAAGAATCCTTGAGGGCTGCTTTTGAATAGTTCAGCGAGGTGCTCTGGATAAAATTGCAGTTACACTAGACGACCTTTCTATCATGAAAATGCGAAAGGGGCAAAACAGAAAAGACAATCACTCTCTGTTCCGGGCAAGGCTTTTATCAGTTCATATCTTGTAGAGGTCTTTCCACCATGATGCCTCCTAACGGTCATTCGTCTTCACCTATGTATAACTGTAAAATCTATAAATATTCTAATTATATTTAAGTGTATCTTTATATGTCAGTATACAATCTGTACATATACTGTGTATTATACATACATTTCTTATTTGTTTTTTACTTGTATTGCGCCTTACATACAATACTACACGTAGGCCCACAAAATTCATGTTTCAGCAACGTTTTACCGACCATACACAATTATTTCTCCGTCCTTTCGGTAGAATACAACCTGAAAATACATTAAATTAGCAGGCAGTTTTAAAGAAAACAGAATCAATCAGGAAGAGAACAGTTTCTATAGCCTAAATTGTCAAGTTTTAATGTGTGGTCCCCTTAAACATGAGCAATAGCAGGAGTCTGGTTCTGAACACAATGGAACATTAATTAATGACTTTGCTAACACCTGTATTTGGACTTATATTCCATGACAGAATGACTGCTGTGAACAAGGTGTATTTTGCAAAAGGATTGTGGAAAACATCCTTCAGGTTGGAGTCAGTGGGACCAACTATCAATCACTCACATCATTCCATTCAAAATGCCAAAGATCACAGTATTTAACAGACTTAACATTTGAATAGTAAAATTATGCTTTTTAGTCAGCAAGATGACATAACAACAAAGCTGGAAGCCTAAGAATTTAGCACAGTTCAATCTTGGGTATATTAATTTTTTCCCATTTTTGTATATATATATATATATATATATATATATGTGTGTGTGTGTGTGTGTGTGTGTATATATATATATATATATACACACCACACACACCACACACACACACACACACACACACATATATATATATATATATATATATATATATATATATATATATATATATATATATATATATCTGATCCACACATGTAAGTCATGAGGAAGTCTATTCTTTAAGTCTAAGTCTAAATCAAAGTCTATTCTTTATATATACTATAAATTATACTTTGGTTTGGAATGTTAATCTAGTGTAGTGTAGTGTAGATTGACTTGTCGAATCAAGAACTATTACCCATCCAGACAATTCATTTACTTCTATAATTTAGCAAAAGGTTTGTGTAGCTTTTAGGCCGAACCCTGAGTTAAAGTGTTCTACACAAGACCTTTAAGTTCTCTCCAGAGTGAAATCCTGACATTATGTAGTGTAGCTGTGTGGTGTAAAGAGACCTCATTAATCACTTTTCAGTACAGATGATGTTATGTCTTGGAAAGGGGGGCTAACTTTTCGTGCTCTAAGGGACTTTTCCCCCCTGTATGACTGCACTAGAACCCATCACCCATTTGATTTATTTGAAACACTCTGTCTAGAGCAAATTGGAATGGAGAGTCTCCTTCTCGGAGAGATAAAGAGGCAACATGCTTCGGCAGAGGGCCAATTTCACAGTCAACAGATCGGCTGTACCAAGTGGACAAGCGTGACAAATGCACTGAGGGATCTCCACAAAGGCAGGACACACAAAGCTGAGGCAAATAAATAAATAAAAAATGATGATAGAGTTAAGAAAGATGTGATTTGTATTAGGTTTGTCATAGGAACCTTCCCATATTAGCTGAACAATTGAGAAAGCACCATGTTGAATGCACAATTTCTCTCTTTCTGGAAAAAAAAATTGTAATGTCCTAGTCCATCTTTTAATCATTATAATTTTCCAAACTGGTTTATTTCATTAAATGTGTAAGCCAGGGTTATTTTCTAAAAAAAAGTTTTATGAATGGTAATTTCACAGATAAGCAATTAGAATTTTTCTTTAAAACCAATATTATTGTACATCACACTTTGCCAATAAACCTCATTCTGATTCTGATAATGTGGTTCCTATACAACTAGAACCACGAAAGGAAAACAAAATGTTGTAAGAGGGCTATAATATGATTAAACCATATGTGTAGTCTTAAAACTTAGACCACAAAGGCAGTATAATACATTGTTAATCATTCATTCTATCTCATCTTCTACCGCTATATCTGATCTTCCCTCGGACGGGGAGCCTTAAGGCAGGATACACCCTGGATGGAATGCCAACCCATCGCAGGACACACACACACACTCACATTCACACACACATTCATACACTAGGGACAATTTAACAAGGTGCCAATCAACCTACCGTGCATGTTTTTGGACCGGGAGGAAACCGGAAAACCCGGAGAAAAACCCCCTGAGGCACGGGGAGAACATGCACAAACTCCACACACACAGGGCCGAGACGGGAATCAAACCCGGACCCTGGCGGTGTGAGGCGAACGTGCTAACCACTAAAAATAATTGTAAAAATAATTCCTCATGGAGTTCGTTGGATGATTTGTAATTTTTTTATAGATGATACAGACACTTCAAAATGCAGAACAGCAGTTTTTCCTGTAGACTTAATTGTACACTTAGAGGTAGTAAAGTTTAGTCCAATAGTGAGGTTAATGCCTTTGAATAACCTGGAAATACGATTGTTAGGGTCAAGTGTTTCTTCTTTTTAAAATAATCAGAAGCTTGTGTTTTTAATCGACGACAGCTTTCTTTTTTCGTGGAATTTGGTTTCAAATCAAGACAATGTTGAAGTATTGCTAATCGAACCAAAGACTTGTGGATCGATTCAAACATTGCAATTAACTTGAGATTCGAGCACGGCTTTTAGGCTGATGAGAAAATAGAGTTGTCGCGCCTCTGAAGACTATAATCGGGAATTTCACACCACTTGCTTCAACTTTTGCCAGCTCCGAACGTGTCGAAAGACTCAAAGCCTACAGGGGAACAGCTTAGGTGTCAAAATTGCCATAAGGAGCCCATCTGCTGCCAAAACGTGCAGGAAGAGAGATGCGACGAGGAGCGGGGAAAAAAAAAACGACAGAGACAGAAAGAGGCGGAAAGCAAAAGTGGCGGGATATTTGTTACAACAGATGTAAAGCAAGATCAAACGACGGCGTGTCACAGGCGCCTGGTGGGATCCCGTTATCAGACGGCGCACTGGAGGAGTGCGGCGTACACTAACAGCGGGGGGGACTCTCACACACACACACACACACACACTAACACACAATATACACATAATACACGATTTACACATTATACACTCCCAACTTTTTCTAATCAGTAAAACCAGATAGGGGTTATAAACCATGCCCCATTCATTAATCCTTTATATGGATTATGGGAATGCAGACAATCCCTGAAGCATAAAGTGGAAAAAACATCCTGGATGAGACTCAGACCATGCACTTCGCTTCAGAAAATTTGGATTAAAAGTTTCAGAAGGAAACTGGATTACCCTGATGAAACCTGGAGTGGGAAAATGCAGCAAATTTTTAACAAGTAAGCTCAGGCTTAGGATCGAACCCAGAACCTTGGAAACTTTATAGCAATAAAACCAGGGTCCAATTTCAATAATATTTAGTAATGTGGAATGACGACTAATTAATCCATAGGCCCACTGATTTCTGGTCAAACACAAAACGCATGACACCATTTATCGTTTTAACCAATGCAGCTGTTTTCTACGAACTCTCCATGCTGAAGGTCAAAAGAAAGAAGCACCAATACTGAACATTAACCCTGAATGAGTGACGTGCCACGAGGGAGAAATCACTTCTCACAGACTATTAAGACGTCAAATCAGGGTCACCGATGAAGATTTTTAATCAACAAAACTGAATAATAATGAAGCTCTGAGAACCACCGGTTTGAACCTGGAGCTTGGTGTCCAGTTTGTCAGGGGCTCTCCAGGGAATGTTCTTCCAACCTTCCTAAAGAAATGTGGGGAATCAGTGATGCTACATATCCTGTTTGTGTGTGTGTGTATGTGTGTGTGTGTGTGTGTGTGTGTGTATCCAGGGTATAATGCACCCTTATGGCCGGTGTATCTGAAACAGGATCCATGGAGGCCCGGGTGATTATAAGGTGTTTATTAAAGATGAAGGAATGTTGAACTGCTCAACAAAACATATTATCTTTAATCAGACCATTTATTGTCTTTTTTCCCCTCAGATTTGTTGACGTTTCATTATTAGTATTTAGTTTTATGACTAGTTTTCTAGAAATTGAACACATCCTTGAATTTCAACTGAGAAATAATGCCATGTTGGGCGGACTGTATTAAATACTGCTACTCTGGATAAGAGAAGGATGAACCACCAAGGGTTGTTTTTTTTTGTGTGACAGAAGATTCTGGTTAGAAGGTTGTGAGTTCAAATCCCAGCACTGTTAACCTGGGGCACACCCGGCGCTCTTAACCCTCAGTTAAATCAATATAAATGAAAAAGGAAAATTAAGGGTATCTGGTTAAATGTAGTTTCTTAGAAAACAGCTCTCTCAGAGAGTACCTTAATGCTTACTACTTCTATTATTATTATTATTATCCTTTTTCATCTATTTAAATGCCAGGTATCCTACACAGGCTCTCAGGAAGCCTGCAGCAGGAGACTCCCGGCACAATTCCGTGGAACACCCTAAATACTGTTCCCATCATAGGATATACGGAACCACAAACACCTACTACAGATCATCTGGAAATGCCAATCAGCCTACAACATACAGTTTTGGACTGAAGGGAATGGAAACAGGGTGTGGGTGATGGGTTCTACCAGAGTTTCCGGAGGAAACCGCACACAGGCAAAACAGACCCATACTGCCCTTTTATTAATATTAGTATTTTTATTGTTGTTGTAGTCATTATTATTATTGTTATTATTATTAATTTTAGTAGTAGTATAAGAGTAGATCATTGTTTAATACCGATTCCACATTAAAAAGCATCGAAATAAATACATTCACAGGACTTCCCAACATATTTTGTGTAATTTAAGGAAGATATATTCGTATTGTTGGCCAGTATGGCAGAAAGAAACACTAATACAGAAATGAACAAGACGAGAAATCTCAATAATAAATGCGTGACACTTGGTGTCATTTTTACGCATCATAGAAAATCTAAACAAATGCCATAAAATCATCAATACATAGTCACGATTTTGAAAGCCGAACTTTTCCCCTCCCGCGGCGCACGAAAACGAAATAACGTGGAAACAACGACATTGAACAGAAGTTCAGTCCTTCATCCCGACCAGCTCCGAGAAGACAAAAGGACGCGCAGACGGTGCGCACGCAAAGGTACCAGGAGTGACCGTGCAAAACGCGTCCGGTTCAAACCCTGCACTCCACCTCCCCCCAAAACCAAAGAGCAAAACACGGGATTGTAAAAGCATCTCACCCGCGTTCCGGTAACGGAGATGAGGGAAGAGTCCCCGGAACCGCGGCTCATGCACAGAGGAAGGACGATGGAGAGAATAAAAAGAGAGAAGAAACGGAGGGAGAAACGGAGTCCGGAGCGCGTGCGAGCTGTAAGTGCGAGGAGACCGAGGTGGACGCGCGTGCACTGGTGCAAGAACAAGGGGAGGGCGCCTCTGTGTGTGTGTGTGTGTGTGTGTGTGTGTGGTGGGTTGCGCGAGAGTGATGTTAGAGCGGTCGTGTAAAAGTATTGGCACCTCTTCATGCCATTGTCGAAGACACACGGTGGTGAGAGCTTGAACTTCAACACACACACACACACACACACACACACACACACACACACACACACATAGACACACACACACAGACACACACATGGAGACCCATATGTGCATCTTCTTTTCCATTTAAAGTTCCAATCATCCTCCTCATTATAGCATGTATAGTTCTCTCAGAAAGACCTAGTTAAAAAGAACCGCAAAAGTTTGGGCACCCCTGGTGCCATTATAATTATAAGTGTTCTCATGTCATCTATGTACTGTACTAACGGAAAGGTTTTGGTAATTATTTGCGTTTTGTATGTTTTTTCAGTCTTTGTTCAGTCTAACATGAGTAGGAGCGCATTAGAGATACAAACATAATTACAGAATAGCCTTTATTTGTCGCATATACATTACAGCACATTATATATATATATATATATATATATATATATATATATATATATATATATATATATTATTTATATATATTTATTTATATTTACTTAGTATTATAGCATTTTATTAGACAAACCCGTTAAAAAACAACAATTGAAATTTGATTGTAACAACAACAGCATCTGTTCATTATTAATGTCAGTTTAATCAGCAAGCCAATTATATCTTTTATGCAAATTAGGTAACAAAGGTCTGGCAAAGGGGGTAACAAAAACTGCTCAGTCCGCCCCAGCCATTAGGATAATCTTCCTCAGTACTTACCATATAAACACATTGTTACCGTTCCATTTCAGTCTCAAATTTTTTACAACTGGATTTTTAGCCAGAGTTCATTTAATACTATAACTAACCCGCAATAACCGCCGCCCCGCCCCCCCCCCCGCCCCCCGCCTTCCCCCCCGTTTTATTTATAGCGATGTCACAGCTTGCAGACGATCATGACTCTTTAGCTCCACTCCAGACCTTCCAGGAGTATATTTTGTATATTTCTTTTCTAAATCTGATCAAACTGAAGACTCTTTGGAGATATAAAGGACGCATTACTGCTCTACAGGTTCTGTGTGTAATGAGGTGGTATCAAAGACTTGTAAACACAGACTAGCTCTGTTTGCAAGACCACATTTACAAATTATCGCCTACAAAATTGCCTACTTATATCGTACTGGATCTCCATGATGGTGTCAAGACAGCGACCTCTTTGAGCTGGAAGATTATTAAGTCAGCACGAGCCAAACCTGGAGATTATGGTGGATGTGGAAGTGAGATCGTTTTGTTTCCAGTGAGAAACTCATGTAAGGAGAGCTTGGTGACAGAGTGAGCGTGTGGTCAGAATAGCACCAGTTGTAGTACCCAGGATTATGTAATTTGGCACGTTGAATTAAAAAGGCCAGTTCTCCCTGTGACTGTGCATGTAGCCACGTGCTGCCATCTGTTGGTATATTGTGGTAATGGTGTTCAAATTTGTGTATATCACATTATCTTTGTAGGTCCCTTTTAATAAGTGTTGTCATTTGGAACACACACGCATTTTGCAACCAATTATCTTCTGTAACCACTGACCACTCTCTCACATCTGTCTTTTGGGCTTTTTGCCCACATCCTCCTTGCAGAGCCAGTTGAGAGAGATTGGAAGAACATCTGGTATGTAGCGCCCGCTTCAGGTCTAGTCACAACATTTCAATTGGATTGAGATCCGGACTCTGACTAGGCCAATAGCTCTAATGCTTAGGGTCATTGTCTTGTTGCATCACCCATTCTCCACCCCGTGTCAGAGCTCTGACTGAGATTTTCTTCAGCAATTTGTTGATAGGTTTGAAGATATGTTTCCCTGAATAATATGGAGGCAGAAAAAAAGACCTCAGACCTTCACATTTCCACCACTATGCTTCCCTTTTGGGAGGAGGTTCTGGAATTCCGTGTTAGTTTTTTTCCCTACAAACACGGCAGCTTTGATTATGACCAAATAAATCTATTTCGGACTCATCCGTCTAAAGAATGGACTTGGGTCGAAAAAATGGGTAGCTTTGTTCTTTTTTTTTCTAGCAACCCTCCCTTAAATGTCATGTTCAGTTTTCATCTGATTGTAGACATGTGTACATTTACCCCAAATACTGCCAGAAAGGTCTGCAACTCCCTAGAGGTGATGTGTGGGTTGGCTTTTATATCATTTATTATTTTTTCTGGTGCTTCTTGATAATAATTTTAACGGATGTCCACTTCGAGGCAGAGTTGTGGTCATGTTAAATACACTCCGTTTTATAGTGGATGAATGGAGTTGGAATCTCTTGCAGATGGTCTCATATCCTTCCCCAGACTCAAGGAATGCCACCACCGTCTTCCTGATGTCCTCAGATATCTCCTTTCCTCGCTGAATTTTTTTGACTCCTTGCAATAAGTTTCAATAAGTTTGCAATAAGACTCCACTGCAATCAGTTTTGCCCAACCACTTTCCTAACGATGTCTGATTAACTGATTAATTCAGCACCCAAATGTGTTTCATGTGTTACCGCTTGACATTACCAATGCAGCCCAGGCTTCACTTACTTTCGCACTTACTTTCGCACATACAATAGTCTTGTCTATTGGCAAAATACTCTCTAAACAAGCGTATGCAATTGATCAACATACAGCTGCCATTTCATTTATAAAAAGCAGGTGATGATAAAATCAAGGCAAAACAAAAAAGTCTGAACAGCTCAAGGGGTTCACAAACTATCAAGGAGATCTCTCTCTCTCTCCATATATATATATATATATATATATATATATATATATATATATATATATATATCATATATATATATATATATATATATATACAAAGTTCTTGAGCTGAAATTGTTTTTCTTTCTGGGTCACAGGTCTTCAGTGAAGAGATACAAAACCACATCATGACTAAATAAATCCTTTAAAGGAGCTGAAGGAAAATCGTAAAACAAGGTAAATGTGCACTATGCATCCAGTATGCAGGAAAAACAGGTCAACTCAAACAATTATTTTCTTCAAACCCTACATTGGTGTGTTAGCAGCTGGAGTTATCATTATAAAGACACAGAACACCTCCCTCCCCATTCTTTTCTGTAGGTTGGTGTCATTGTTCAATAAGAACCTCATTTTATCATCACATCTTTACTCAGTTGCCAGAAACTTTGCCAAGGGGAATAAAAAGCAGTGAGCAGAGCCGAACAGCAGGGGTTCTGCGAGAACGCCGGAGATCAGTGGGCTTTGTAACGGACCCCCTGCCTGCAACTCACGCTTTATCACCAACACACACACACACACACACACACACACACACACACACACACACACACACACACACACACACACACTAAGCTCATCTCTGAACTACTGAGTTCCGGGGCTGCTCTCTTACACTCACAACCACTTTGAAATGGAAAACAAAAAGTAGTGCAAAGTTTTACAGAACCTCTACAAAGCCTGTGTTCTATTTTATAATAGGGATTATATAACAAATAAAAAGATTGCATTAGACTTGAGTGGGGGGGGGGGGCTTGATTAGAAATGATTGTACATCAAATCAAATCTTCTGAAATAGTATGAAGTGTTCGTTTCACACCTCAAGGCATAGTGAGTGAAAGCTGAAGTTTTCCTGATCATTTTATTTTAAAGAATATCAAAGAACTTGTATGCAGATTAGAATAAATAGCCTTTATTTGTTACATATAGATTAAGTAGCACTATATGTACAACCTGGGAGGGGGTAGCTCAGTGGTCTAAGGTGCTGGGCTGCTGATCAGACGATTTGGTTTCGAGCCCCGGTATGGCCAAGTTGCCGCCCTTGGGTCCTTGAGCAAGACCCTTAACCCTCTGTGCTCCAGGGGCGCCGTATCATGGCTGACCCTGCGCTCTGACCCCAGCTACCAACATCAAGCTGGGATATGCGAAGAAAAGAATTTCACTGTGCTGTAATGTATATGTGACCAATAAAGGATATTATATTATTATTATGTAGCATCAACCAAATATTTACTTACCTAAAATGGCAGGGCGAGTCACAGGTCAACACAAAACTGGATTTTAGAATGTGACTTAGTATTGTAGAATATTATTACTCAGACCCGTTACAAAAACAACGATCGAAATTTGATTATAACAACCAGCATCTGTTCATTACTAATGTCAATTTAATCAGCAAGCCAATTATGCCTTTTATGCAAATTAGGTAACAAAAATTGCTCAGTCCGCCCCTGCCACTAAAAAAAAGTTATCATAATGACCTCGACAAATTTTAGACCTGATGTATCAAATGCATTATTTAGTGACATCACAAACTAATCGTATGCGTAGACCCGCCCCTAAACTTATCATCTTTTATGGTTTTTAAAACACTTGGGGTGTTCCTTTTCTTTCTATTCGTCATTTAATGCTATACATTTTCACCCTTGGCAATAACGTACGTTTTGCATTAAATATGCCTATCTACGTGACATCCTTGCTTCTATTCGGACAGCAAGTTAACATGTACGGTTAAACCTATGTCAGATAGTGAAACTAACAACCAACATAAATACCGGCTACACGACGAATACGTCCAAACTCCATACGCCCAAGTGTTATTTAGAGAGCAAGCAGTCGTTTGGAGTGTTAGCGTTCATGGAATGACAGCTGTAGTTCTGAGAGTTGGACTCTAGGGAGCAGTGTGTGTGCACATTGTGTTCACGGATGCACACCGACATTCATGCTGATTTTTCCCATCTCTCGCTCCTTATATATATATATATATATATATATATATATATATATATATATATATATATATATATATATATATATATATATATATATATATATATATATATATATATATATATTAGTTAGATAGTTTAGATAGATAGATAGAGATAGATTTATTTATTATTATTATTTTAGTTATAGTTATTATTATTTTGTAGTAATTTGGTATTGTGATATTTTTTCCCATGTTATTATTATCTGTTATTGTTAGTATTATTTTGTAGTAATTTGGTATTGTGATAATTACATTTACATTACATTTGCAGTATTTGGCAGACGACCTTATCCAGAGCGACTTACAAGTGAGCAATTGAAGGTTCAGGGCCTTGCTCAAGGGCCCACTTGTGGCAGCTTGGTGGTGGTGGGATTTGAACCCGTGATCTTCCGGTCCAGAGGCCAACACCTTAACCACCTTAACCACTGGGCTATATATATCTAAGGTATATCAATGTCAAAATGTCTAGCGCTTCGGGGGAAAAAAAAGTCTCAGTCAATATTATCATGACATAAAATAATCCTGATTTTGAGAACACTTGTTTTATTATTATTATTATTATTATTATTACCACCACCCAATATATGAATATGCAAATATGGAAAAATAACAACAGGACACAAGTTATTGTGTGAAGACTTTGCAAAATATATTCAACATTGAATTCCAAGTGATTGTCAAGAGAACAATAGATTTTATTTTAGCTAAAATACTGTGCATCTCGGAAACGCCAAATGAACGCGATACTTATGTACACACACTGTATTTACAATACCCACGACAATACAAAATCTAAAGAAACATTTGGACACAGGAGGAAGGAAAAACACATGGACTTATTTAACGATACTAACAGCTTTGGTCTGAAAGAAATTGTAGAATAACTACTTGGACTGAACAACAATAAGTATGCATTTTGTGCGACCCATCAACTGCTCACTCCTGACTTTCCTGCGTTCTGCAACATCCTACCTGGTTTACATTGTCATATAAAGCTAATACTGATTAGGAATGAAAAAAATATTTTGCAACAAAAACAGCAAGTTAGGATGAACCCGGCCATACACGACTTTGAAGCGCTGTGATGGAGAAGCTGTGCTTTTTAATTCGGAATTTAAAAAAAAAAGAACAAAAAAAAAAACCCCACAGTGGATTGGATTTCAATTCGATACCTGCATCTACACGGAAATAAACCGTGTCATGAACGAAGCTGGATTTTATAACAACGTAACACTGACACCTTGTGGTAGCTCCTAGTAGCGCGCCTCCCTAACACATTCCAACATAATTGTAATAGAAATACAAACCATACACCGCAGGGTAAAAGGTATTTAGACGCCAGGCTGATTGTGACAAATTACAGGCGCACAACTGTATAAGATGTGCATAATTGTATTGAACTAAAATACCCAGCATTACAATGAGCTGAGCTGAATCTTCACACTTGAAAATCAAGTGGAACATCTTCCCAAAAGGTTATAATAGGAGCTAATGGGGACTAAATAAGGAAAAGATTGCTCGAAAAACACTACAGTGTACTTTAGCATCTATTCCTAAACGGTAGGGAGTGAGAAGAATGGATTAAAGGAATACTCCAGGTTTCATTTTTGTAAGTCTATGTTCAAAGCATCTGTACTGTGAGTAAATAAAACAAAAAAACAAAAGGTCCCCCAACAAAGGAATTTCTAATTAGAAGTGCAGATGTTGGGACATACAGTATATTATACCCTTTATGTAAAACACTTGAATGTTGAATGCAGACTTTTGCTCAGCTGAAGAACGCTTCCAGAAAATCTTCAGGATTCAATTGCAAAAAAAAAAAAAAAAAAAAAGTTTAATTTTGATCCATTTTTAGTTATTTTCTGGAACCACGGTCAGAAGAGTTACATTTGTACATATTTTAGTTAGTTTCTCTTAACAAAAATAGAAATGAATAAAAGACAACCCCCCCCCCAATTCTTTTTTTAAATAAACATCTGATAGGTCAGGAGAGAAATCTGAAAAGAAAAGAAAAGAAAAACAAATCCTGGGTCGGAAAATGACTTCATTAAATAAGATCACGATCCGAATTTTCAGCTCGTTCGCGGTGTAGAACAACTCGAGCACGCCAATTCCTAAACGAAATACTACCTCTCTTTGACCTACGATATACATTTCCCCTCAATACTTAAGTGTGCTGCATAGAGTTGAAAAAGCATGCTGGAGTATTCCTTGAAATCTGGACTACTGATTCTCTGATCAGCAAGAGAATCACACACATACACAAACACACTTCATGGTGCACCGTCATATAAAACAGGACACCGTGACGATGCAAGGCACCTACGTATATGTAGAATGTCACTATTAAAAGATTAAAAAAAAATAATAATTCATACGCTCAGCCCTGTAACAATCCACCAGTTTTATGCGCTCACTTTGAATCACTAAGAAAAAAATGAGATTTCAGCCTGTTAATATTTTGTCTGTCCCTCGATTGTGTTATTTAAATTGATGGCTGTATAATATCACTGAATCCTGAATCCAGTGAACAAAATTTGAGAACATTTAATCTTAGCCTCGCCCTCCTCTCTAGATAGATCAACACGGGCATTTGATTTTAGAGCAGGCGCAAATTATTGGGGGGGGGGGTGACGAAACGATTCCACTATCGTTCATACAATCGTCACGTCGAACAATCTCCGAATATTCCAATGAAGTGGCACAGAGACACAAGAGTGGCGTATCGCCATGCAGTGCCGTGTCCTCCCGTACGAGACCAATGTTAATGCTGCCCTTGAGTTTTGGAAGGAACCTCGTATTTGAAGACCACGCTGAAGATCTTGCCGCCGAGCCGCTCAGCCAGCCACGAGTTTTTAATGACAGCCAGCTTGAGGCTTTCGCAGTTCAGCATGGCGTAGTAGTTGGTGTGAATGGCACGGCCCATGCCTTCTATGATCACGAGGTCTGTGCCGCGTTCGCGCACCACCGTGGCCAGGACTTTGTCTAAGCGGCTGGAGGAAAGGAGCACAGGAGAACAGGATACATTTTATTCGGCATCAACAGTAGGGTTGTGTATCATTATCATTTTTATGATTCTTATCGAGGAGGCACGGTGGCTTAGTGGTTAGCACGTTCGCCTCACATCGCCAGGATCCGGGTTCGATTCCCGTCTCGGCCATGTGTGTGTGGAGTTTGCATGTTCTCCCCGTGCCTCAGGGGGTTTTTCTCCGGTTTCCTCCCGGTACAAAAACATGCACGGTAGGTTGATTGGCACCTTGGAAAATTGTCCCTAGTGAGCGAATGTGAGTGTGTGTGTCCTGCGATGGGTTGGCATTCCATCCAGGGTGTATCCTGCCTTAATACCCATAGACGCCTGAGATAGGCACAGCCTCCCCGTGACCCGAGGGAAGATCGGATAAAGCGGTAGAAGATGAATGAATGAATGAATGAATGAATGAATGATTCTTATCAATTCCCAGTTTCGATTCCAAATGAAATACACTTTCTTTTGTCTTGGTACATGTACAAGGTCCTGGGAGATTGAAGGTGGAGAAAGGGAGAAGAAAAGGATTCTAGATTTCTTTTTTTAGTGCGTAAATATTTACCACAATACTTTGTGTAAAAGTATTGAAAATATCGGGATAATTGTTTAATATGACTGAAATTACCAGAAGACAATTCAAACTTAAAAAGAATATTATTTACAAAACATAACATTTACATATTTACTTATACACATTGTTTTTCCTCAGATAAACTAAATGTACAGGAACAATCGTACGAGTTGGATCAGGTATGCATCACTTCAGGCTCCAGACAAATCCATGTTCTTACCTCAAGTCCAAACACGGAGAACTTGATCCGCTCTGAACTAACGTCAGCCTGTCTTCGTTTACTCCAGCCCTAAAATAAAAACAGCAAAGCAAACATGCGAATAAACGGGTGATTAGGACGTGTCCGCTTCCAAACGTTTCATGTGCGATAGCACCTACTGAACGACAGGATCCATAGCAGCTATTCTCTCAGTGACGATCTGCAGCTCGCTGTTTGTGACGTCGTTGAGTGCAGGACCGGAGTTGCTTGCGAGAACAACCTGATATAAGAGAAATGAGCATTTAGAGTATAACTAACAGCCATAACACCATAACCACCTGCCTAATATTCTCTTGGTTCACATTTTACTGTCAAAACAGTCCATAGATGTCAAGCATTATAGCCGGATCACCACTGTTCCCACCTCGGACCACTTTTCTATATTGAGACATATAGAAAACTCCTAGACATTATGGTACTAGTCAAACTTGTGCAAATGCTTAGGCATGCCCATTTTTCCTGCTTCTAACACATCAATTTTGGGAGCAAAACGTTCACTTTCTGTCATATTATGCCTATATTATGCATATGTGTATATGTGTGTGTGTGTGTGTGTGTGTGTGTGTGTGTGTGTGTGTGTGTGTGTGTGTATACACAGTTTTACCTCTGTGCCTCGAATGAGGAGTTCTCTTACAAAAGGGAAAACTCCTAGAATGATGTCCACTCCGCTGTTATCAACGAAAAATAAAGCGCACTTATGAGCAGGACCCTGTAAAAGAAAAAAAAAGAAAAAAAAAAGATATTTTGCTTAAAATAAAAAAAATAAAAAGCTAGCTAGAGTACAGTACAACACACTCTGTATCATGCTGCATATGAACCGATTCATTCCTGCATTGAACGTTTCCGCTCATTAAAATTCTGTAAATTAAAAAAAAAAAAAAGCCAGTATCCTAGTCAAGTGTTTATTAATGTTTATAAAATATGCCACATCACATTACACACACACACATTTAGTTATTTACAGGTGCGCTAGAAAAACAGGCAACAATACACACTATATAGCCATATATCGTTCTTCCTCAGATTTTCCCCTTCACTAATTGGTCCAGAATTTTGACTTCAATATGATAACTAGATTAAATAACCCAATACCATGGCAAAAAAGATGTAATAAATAACAGAAATTGAATAATATAAATTAATTTAAACTGTTTAAACTAATAATAAAATTTTATTTCTTTTATTTTAATTTTTAATTATTTAAAAAAGGTTCTTGCCTTAAGTTACATCAGCCTGAGATTTGTATTGCATCCAAGGAGAAAAAAAACAATTTGGAAGTCACACAAAGTGCACACTCTGCCCACTATAGTCCGATGCTCTGAAGATAAAAAAAAAATAGGATATTGCAATACCTGTCTAGTGCCGGTTTATCATGCAACATTAACCAGTACCTGACTTTACTAACACTCATTTGGCTGAATGATCAAAAACCTCCACACAACAGCACCTACAACAGCAGCAAATGGGGACTAAATGAGGTATGTTTAAAAAGCACATTCAAATCTTTCTGTCTGGTGTCCACCAATTTTTTTTATTCAACATATTTTGAGTTCTGCTTGTGATCCAATTTACCATGATGTTTTACAAAACAAAAACAAAGAATGGCAGCATTGCTTCAACCTTTTGTCCACATCTGATGTGTAAATGTTGTGTAAAACTATAGAAAGTACAATATATATATATATATATATATATATATATATATATCTATATATATATATATATATATATATATATATATATATATATATATATATATATATATATATATATATCGTAAATTCTGGACTATAAGCCGCTACTTTTTTCCTAGGTTTTGAACCATGCGGCTAATAATAAGGTGCGGCTATTCTGCAGATTTTTTCCCGACCGCTAGGGGCTCTAACCGGAATTAGAATCAAAACTAACACAAAATAAATGCAAAGAAGAAGAATGCGCTAGTTCCTCTTTAGCAGATATAAGTGGGTAGAAGCGGATAGAAGGAGGACAAACTCTATCTTTACAAGGTTAAGGTGACGTGATTTCACACACAGGAGAAATGAAGATAAATACTGTAAATAGCGCTTATTTTCTCTTCGGTTCTGTCCCGTTTTAATCAGCAAAGTTGCTGCTCGGTGCTCTCTCTCTCTCTCTCTCCTCCCTGCTCCCCCCCCCCCCCCCCCCCCCCCCCCACCCCCCACCCCCTCCGTATGAGCGCCGTCTCCTGAGTTCTTTATTCTAATAAATCCTGTTTTGTATGAATTCCGGATCTCCGCGTCTCTGTGCAGCGTCCACCGTTACACCGTGTTAAAATACAGGTTAGGAAAGGATCTATTTAGGTACATACATGTACATTTACAATTCAAAAGCGGATGCGGCTTGTATGCAGGTGCGGCTTATTTATTTATTATTTTTTTTTTTTTTTTTTTTTTAAATAGAGCGGATGCGGCTTATATGCAGGTGCGCTTTATAGTCCAGAATTTACGGTATATATATATATATATATATATATATATATATATACATATACATATACATATACACATACATACATACACCAGATTTCTCACCTTCAATCTTTCAATCCAGTGGTTATAGGCATCTACCAGCCAGGGACGCTCTGGAAAACATAAAAAGTGGAAAACATTACTTTACACTTTACAAATATATTTTGGTACAGTCTGCTTGACAATGGAAATTTTTCTTTACATTTATTTAGTACTGTTCTGCAATGAAATTGTCTTCTTGAAAATAATGTAATTCCATCTCATTTGGTTATAAGGTTAGAGGTTATAAAGTTTAGTGCCTGTAAACCCAGATGGTAAAGCCAGTGGCATCTCTGCCAGGGAAAAACTCTCTGAGATGGTATGATGTACGAACCTTGAGAGGAACCTTTCATAACCTTTCACCTTCCATTCATAAGTTTTATTATAGAGGAGTTGTGCTATATAATACAACTGGTCACGCAAACTATGAGACCCTCCTGAGCCACTGTAGCAAACTGTTTATATTAATCCCAGTCTAAATCCATCCGATTCTAAGGATCTTTAAAGTGTTCATGTAGAACCATCATCAGATGGAAGAGTTAGGGACAAAATGTAGTCCAATGTGGCTTATTCACATATAGGAACATACAGACAATACCAGAAGTCTGTGATGGTTAAGTTCCTAGAGCACCGGCAAAGTGTGAAAAACCGCCCACTTTGGATGGGGTCAAACAATTTGAATAGTTTGTACATTTGAATACATATGCACACCACACTTCAGATTTTTATTTGTAAAAAATCTTTAACACATGTATTATTTTCCTTCCACTTCACAATTATGTGATAATTTGTGTGGGTCTATCACATAAAATCCCAATAAATATATTTAAGTTTGTAGTTATAACATGCCAAAATGTGGAAATATCAAGGTGTATGAATACTTTTGCAGTGCACTGTAGTGCACTGTACTGGTATGTGCAAGTAGTGTTAATACAGTAATTATTTCATTAATAAAACATACTGTAATCATTCAGTTTAATTTAATAAAAATACAGTAAAATGAATGGGTATTCACCAATAGGAATGATACGAATTAAATTAATGATTTATTGTTAAAACGCTTGAATAATAATATATTTCCACAGAAAAAGCCAGTAAAAATTGCGGAGGATATTTGCGGGTTCCGTGAACATCCATTGGTTAGGGTCTAAGGAAAAATCCGTGAACGACAGAGGCCGCAAACTTTGAACTGTACAGTTTGACTGTAAGAATAGACTGTAAGAATAGAGGTTTGTAGGGGAGAATAAACTACCATGATTGATCACACCATACCTACTTTGCATAGCATTATGAAACTCTTCATTCAATAGCCTGCAGATTTAAAGCTTGCCCTCTTCTGTGTAAAGATATCATATTTGGACAAAAAAACACACACATTATTTAGTCAATAAATTCCTGCTTAGTAAACAGTTTCGGATCTGTCTCTTACCTTGCAGCTGCTGCTTTGCCTGTTCGAACCCAAACTGCGGATCAGTTTCCAGAATGCTGTGAAACAGGTTGACGTATCAGAACTTGCACTTGTCATCCTTACAAGATTCCCCCTTTTTTTCTTTTTGCTTGTTTTTTTTTTTAACATCACCACTGCTCTCACTCGTATACTTTTACATATCGCTCACTCGGACACGGCTTTGGCTCCCCAGTCGAACACGTTGCCCGCCAGCAGGCCTCGGACCAGTGCGAACTGCCTTTGCTCCCAGGGAAGCTCGTCCAGAGAATGCACCACCTTCTGGTAATATTTCAACGCCATGTCATTTTCCTTCTGCTTGATCTGCAAGAATATGACCATATTGTTAATTCTCTCTGCAGAAAATTCCAAAATCATATAATCTGAACAATCTACAATTAATTCAGAATAAATATTAGATAAAGACTGCTTCTATATATACACACACAAATATTTTTGAAGATACAAAGAGAACTATGAACATATTGCACCTAAAATGATATTTAACTATGGAACAAGTATTTCGATTCTGCTTAATGTTAGGAAATATTCAAAACTTGACAAATTTGAACACCAACCTTAGAATAGGGGTCAGGGAAGTTGAATTCGTTCAAGCAATGCTCCCTGGTGTCGAGCAGACTCCGAACAGTGAGAGATCCGTAAGCACTTGAGGAAAGAAATGAAATAGATGTAC
Source organism: Kryptopterus vitreolus (assembly GCA_030449085.1). Taxonomy (NCBI): domain Eukaryota; kingdom Metazoa; phylum Chordata; class Actinopteri; order Siluriformes; family Siluridae; genus Kryptopterus; species Kryptopterus vitreolus. The sequence goes on from JACRUU010000013.1 coordinate 14,196,791, forward strand.
AACATTACTCGAGTGACCTGACTGTACTCGTTTCCCAAACTCCTCACAAATTGGGAGCACATAATTGTACCGGATGTCTGTGGAACCGCTAGCATGGATTACATGGATTGGAGTGGAAGATCTCCTGCTATAGTGATCTGACCGCAACCCTCTTGACACGTAACCCTGACGGCACCCCTACATTAATAATACCTGTATAGCTGAATGAGCAAAAACATAAATAACATAAGTAACAACTCCCGTAAGTAATTTGATTACAAAAATTCATCAAGGCAAATTTTATAAAAATGTAACTAAATTTAAGACCCTACGGACCATTACTACTCACGTACCACCTGCTAAACCCTGGAGGGCTCTGGACAGGCAACATAGAAGACGCTGCAGAATGTAAAATGACGAAATGGAGAGAAAACAGTGGGGGGCGAGGCAAAGATTCATATGGAAGCCCATGTACGCCATGTCAAAAAAGTGTGTCTATTCTATTCTAACTTTTGTTCCCTTCGCAATTCATTACAGATCTCTCAATTCCAGGTTTCATGGTATTAAACAAGCCTCCGATGCCTAGAGAGTACTCTGTCTAAAGATCAGCTCTGGAGAAGACGGAACAAGACAGATGAAGCAGGAATGGCCTCGTTCATACTTTAACAGCTTCAAACTTCAGGCTGACAACATAGTTTCCGGTGTACTTTGGAATGTTGGAAGTCAGAATAAGGAAAAAGATACTTGTAAATTGCAATGAAAAAAAATTAGTTTTTTTTATGTGTCAGAAACGAGCTTCCATATGAGGTTCCATTTCAACCTGGAGTTGGCTCCAAATTAGACCCGTCAAGCAACTAGAATAACATTACAGAGGAATAACAGAAACAGTGAGTGTATATGGTGTAAAACGTGTATGTGTCCCTGCGTGTGTATGTGGTTATATGTGTGATGACTGAATGGTTGGCGTGCTCTCGGTTCTCACAATGGCTGATGACGTAGTGTCTGCAGCTTGTGTCGGTACTTCTGGCGGAACTTCTCTGCCCGCTCTATGGCCTCGGGCTGGTCTTTCTGACTCGCCACGGCACGCTTCACCACCTACACAGTAAAAAACAAAAACAAAAAAAAAAACAGGGGAGTCATAAAAAAAAAATCTGATCTGTATGATCTGTACTGCTAACGACCTATTAAAAGGTCAAATGTCAGGTTCATAAAAACTGAATTGAGCTAAATTTTAGGTACCCAACAAATCCACAACATGGCCTAACAATACAAGAAACTGTCTTGTATTAACTTTAATTTTACCATTAATATATTATTAAACAAAACTAATGGAAACGGTCACATAGAAAATGTGAGTGCAGATTTGCAAACATGAGATGAAATGAGATGAGAAACAAAGAAAGAAAGGAATAAAAGCAAATGGAAGCAAAAACAAAGAAAGAAAACTGAAAAACAAAAACAATCAAAAGGTATGTAAAAAGAAATGATGTAAAATAAGAAAGAAATGAAATAAGAATGAATAAAAAAGAATAAAAAACAAAGAAAAAAGGAAGAAAGACAAAAAAGCAAAAACAGAGACAAAAAAGGCAGATAGATAGATATTAATTTATTGGACTACATGAAACACATACACTTATGTCTAACATAAAAGCGATCATCTCAATCATGGTCTAGTTAATATAAAAAATTTAAAAAAAATAAGTGATGTCTCATGTGTGTGTGTGTGTGCATGTAGCCTCACCCCATCCAGGGCTTCCTCGAAACAGTAGAGCCAGTACTCTCTGGCCAGAGAGTCCTCAGTGAGGTCTACAGTGTCAGGAATGTAAGATGAAGGGTCCTGCAGAAGCGGCAAGTTCACCAGCTGCCTCTCCAAACGATCCATTTCCAGCATGTCAAACTGCAGAAAGAGAGAAGGGGATGAGAGCACAAGAGAGACACCCAAGTACAGTTTTTTGATTCAGTAGAAAAGTCAAAACACACGGTGTAGGGATAAAGCTGAAGGGAGACATTTTGATAGCATTACTTATCTGTTTCAATTTGCAATTAAAACAATATAATCATAGAACTGATCCACCTTACATCTTGTTATATATACACAACTATTTTAACCAAGTGTTAAGTCCCACTTTAAGTGAAAGTCAAACATCACATCAGCTTCAGGCGTACTAGAGACCAAGCTAAATAAATGCTGGATCGTTCCTATAAAAATCCTCTATTAAAGTTTGAAACATTGGTCCTGATGTTCCTGCGCTCAAAAATTCTCCCTGCCGGCATGCCAGATCTCGCCGGGGCGATTTACAAGAAGCTTATTCGGTTATTTTACACCCTGCTTTAGTTATAGGCGACACAATTCTATGCAATTCATCTGCAACTTGTACGGATTTGTTTGCATTAAACACACAAATGAACGAAAAGCCTCTGCTGTGTTGAAAAGAACTGAAAAAGCTTAAAGCCTCACTCGCATCAATACATTACAGGTCAAAGCATGTGTACTTACAGGAAACTGATGAGTACAGTTTAAGACAAGGAGAGAGAGAGAGAGAGATGTATGGATGAATGGAGAAAAGAAAAAGATGTTAGAGGGAGGGAAAAAGGCAAAAATTATATAGAGAATCAAGAAATGTCAAATGAAAGAACAAAATGATGAGGGGTAAAAAACACCACCACCACACCACCGGTATACTGTCTTTAGAAATGCTGACTTACTGTGCCGCTTCGTGCTCGCTGCATAGGATTGAGATCCGGAGACACGCTCATGAGGCCGGAGCTGCCGGCATAGTTTTCCCCCCAGCTGTACTGATTTGGATCTGAACACAAGACCATAAACTTTATCTATAGTAAATAATGCAACTTAAGTAACTTGGAGTTAATTGGGAAGACCGAACAACTTAACTGTCTTCTTCAGCACCCTTCAGGAAAGCCCCAATCGCACCCAGATAGCCTTCGTGTCTTAGAAACAAAGCCTGCACCTCGCTCTGTAATGCGATAAAGAACATTACAATTTTTTTAAAAGCTTCAGACCTCATTTAAGAAGTAAAACACCAAACCCCAGTATACCGCCATTAAGCAGAATAATCGTTAATTAAGTTCAGTCGGGAAATTAAGTATGGTGAAACCCATAGAGTTACCTGCCTAAAGAAGCCACAAATTTTGTATGTCCTCAAAAAAATGGCTAAAACACTAATCTCGTTTCAAACCCAGCTTAATAATTTAATAGAATGAAAACACTGTAAAATGTACAGGTACTCACCAATAATGAATTATACGAAGGAAATAAATTAATGATTGAGCATGAAAAAATTATATACGACCAGGATAAAAGGCAAAAATAACCTACAGAGAATATTTGCGAATTCTCCGCACAATTTTTAGCTTGTACTCTTTATTAGTTTGAAGAACCATAACAGTATTCTGAACTGTGACTTTGTGGTGTTCGATTGTAATCGTAAGTCTATTCCATTTTCTTACTATTACCAGAACCGCCGGAAGTCTATTCCATTTTCTTACAATTACCAGAACCGCCCTTAAATTGTTAAGGATTCTATTGAAAGCAAAATATTTTAGACCTTTGACTCTGTTTTGACCTTTACACTGCATAGACTTCAAATGTAATCAGTTCATCTTCTTATAGCGCTGATAAACCCACACGGGTTCTAGACACATTCCTTGAGGTATCATGCATAAGACAACAGGGTAGAAACAATAAGCAGTCAGAATAGAATGCTATGAAGGAAAGGGGGGGGGGGGGGGGCGGTCAAAAACAAAAAAAAACTTGTACTTAATGAGCAAAGCATGCATGTTCCTTATGTTTCCATGCAACAAATTTAACGAACACTATAAAGATTTGCTTTGACCAAACAAATTATATTTATAGATATATAATATATATATATTATATATATATATATATATATATATATATATATATATATATATATATATATATATATATATATATATATATATATATTGTAGTTTAATTACCTGTTAAAAAAAAAAAAAAAAAAAAAACCTCCCTGAGTATGAATTAAAGCTGTACACATTCCTGTCATCTGAACAGTTCATTTTTCCAAACATTCAGCTGAAATACTTTGACGTGTCTCCTGTAAAACTTGTACATTTTTCATTTCATCCCAGAGTAGTGCAACAGGCTTTAGGTGCAGTGACTGGACACGACACTTCAGGTGACTTTTTGCTGTCTTGGGCATATTCGGTGCTTCAAACACCTCTAATGCAGGTTGTTTTCTTATAGTCAAAAAGGTCTCACTTGGACTCATCTGTCAATAGAATGTCATGGATCTGGTTTCCTGGAGTTCTCACAGCATTCACTAGAACTATATGGTTTAAAATTGTGCATGCAGAATCTGTAATTTGGGGGGGGGGCTCTTGGGGTGTGCTGTTAGTGAAAACACTAGGAAACTTTACACCATTTCCCATTTAATCTTCATCATCTCATTTTCAAAACAAAACTGTAGTTTGTTCATCATATAAATTCTGACTTGTCCTTCCGAAGCTGCTGTAAAAGTAAATAAGTGTTTTATCTTGAGATTATGCATATTCTGGCACGAGTCTGTAACAATATATGAAAGAAAGCTTGTGTATGGGAGTGAAAGTGAACAGAGGTGACCAGACTGCTACCTTGGAGAAGAAATTGATGCTGTAGGTGATTGTGTGCATGGTCACTGGATGGCCTCTGATAAAGAATCCTCCAAAGTAAACTCTAGTAAGGTTATGCAGCCGGGCGTAGAGACAGGCCAGCTGGCCGATATCGTTACTGATCATGTGCAGCAAGCTCTTAGCCATGTCTTCTTTGGAGAACTCTAAACACACAAACAGATACATGGGTCATTATATACAATATACTGGACAAATTAATGCATTAATACCCTACTGATTCCTTTATCATCTTTTCTTCAAGCTGAATCATTACAGGATGTTTGAGGAAAATAAGGACACACATTATATATATATATACACACACACACACACACACACACACACACACACACACACACACACACACACACACACACACACACACACACACACACAAACAAGTATATTAATGATTATATGTCTTTCTGTATCTACAAAATGTATCTGCTATTTTTAGTGTTACTCTAGATCACATTGGTTCAAGTCAAGGCCAGTGGGCCGAATGTAGGCCGAATAAACTACATCTCCCACAATGCATGCGACTATGTTACCTGAATAATGTCAGCATGCCACCACTAGATTGCAGTGTATCCCACGTCGTTTACAGAGGACTATTTTTTCCAATAAGCGGAATTGAGAAATTTCTACAAATGATCAAAAAATGTCCAGGAAATGAAAGATTTATGCAGACGGAAGGCATTTCCCAGATGGGAAAGTGAATACATGTCTGTGCTTCAAGGAGAAAAAGCAGTATATCTTTTGGGTTATGAGGTGGTGTCGCGCATCAAAGAGTAAATACTGTCTTATAGTTACAACTGTCCATTTGAGGGCAACCATAATGCTTATGTGGCCCACGGTGACACAGACACCCCTGCTCTAGATAAGACAAAAATGTCTGGACACTAGATGATAAGATTCACTTGTAATACCCTCAATTCTTCTGTTCCATTAGATTTTGAAGATTTGTGCTCATTCAGTCACAAGGGTGTTAGTAAAGTCAGGTTCTGATGTTGATCTAGGGTGCAGTCAGTGTTCACATTTATCATATGTTCACATGAATTTGGAGCTTTATAGCAAGATCCTTCTCTCCAAACCATGTAAAGCAGTTCTTCATAGAGCTGGCATTGTGAACAAGGTTCTTTATTTTTATGCTAATGCTGCCAAAGATGACTTATATACTTGTCTTTTTTAGCTGGAAAGGTCAGGCGTCCTAATACTTTTGTTCATATAGTGCATTTCTCACAAACTTGAAACTTAAACTGTTCTTGTCTCTGTTGGCAGATTTGCTTTCTTTACATTAGATTCAAACTATTTAAAGATTAAAAGAATACAATTTGGATGATCGTCATCATATTAAAGAATTTTTTTATTTAATTCAAATGTATTTATTTTTTTAAATAATTACTTATTTGCAAAAAATGATAACTAGTATATTAAAACAGGCTAATGATACAGCAGTGTGAAACCTGAAAGCTTAGTGTCATAAAGAACTTTCGCTTCATTTCATAACTGACGCAGTAAACAGAACTGGGTGAAAGGTCACTGACTGTGTTCTCAACAGTAAACCTGTTCATTACTAGACTAAACCTTGAGCTGTTTGTTCGCACACGTCACCTTTATCGGCGGTGGCAGATTTGCCGAAGCTGCTCGCTATGAGGTATCCGGGAAGTCCCAAAGATACGGATGAGCCGCCGTAAATGTCCTTAACCAACATGTCCACGCTGGTATGCTGTCCCTTAGAAGCCAACTGCAAAAGCTCATCAAATCTCTGTTAAGGAAAAAAGATGTCACAGTTGATTAATATATATATATAAAAAAAAAAAATTAAATGAAGAAAAAAGTAAACAACGCACAAACCTTGGTTTTCGTAAGCAGAGCTCCAAGACCCCAAAAGGTTCCTCCGCCAATGGAGCTTCCACCTATGCGCTCGAATTTGTCCTCCGATTCCACCTTCAGAGTGGGAAAGGGTGTAAATAGATTTGAATTAAACTCAATGTTTGACTGACATGCTTTAATTTTAATCTCCTTTTTTTCTTATTATACTAAATTGCATGACAATGGTCAGGTATGTCCTCAAACTGGTCAAGATTCGACAGGAATAATCGGACCACATGTGACAGATGTTAACAATCTGCTAATCACTGGGATGCAGCTGTTACCTTGACGATGGAAACTCCAGAGCCAATGTTAACCAGAAGATAAGGGAAGATGTCCGGGTGCGTGTTCTGGAAGCGAAACTCCGGGTCGGCGTGCTTCACGTAAACAAACGCCTCGTGCGGGATGTTCTTAAGCACGAAATTACAGCCCTTGATTAGACACGACATCTCGTCTTCTTTGTCCACTCTGTGTGATGACAGATACCAATAAACATATCGTACGTGAATCTCTAACGGCTCGTGTTGCGTTGCGTTCGCACTCACTTGAGTTTTAACTTCTTCTCAATCAGGTCTTTGAACTTGTACGCTCCTCCGCCTGTAGCCTTGATGACTTTGGTTTCTGTGTTGACCAGATGGTCTTTAATGAAATCCAGGCAGGTTTCGATGTAGCGGTTCTCAAACTTGATGAAGTGGAGCCGAGCCGTGATCTCCTCCTGGACCGAGATCTCGTACAGTGGGTCTCCATCTGTTTCGTTCTACAACAGGAACATTACATTACAACACTCGCTTCATCTGTCGGCAATAAAAACCCATAAAGCACTGGGCAAAATGTCTTTACCCTCCACCCCCTTATCAGAAAGGCTATTAATTAACACCTAACATGCACAATAATCCTGATTAGAGGTTGGCCAATTTATCTATTCTGCGTATTAATTGAACGAAATAGTTGATAGCTATAACTAACGGCAAAAATCTAAAACTGATATAACTGATAACAAGAAAGGCCTCTAGAGGCAAATCACTGAAACTATGTGCAGTTTGTTGAAATGTTCTTTTTTATGTTCTTGAGTCTCTGATCAATATTAACTAATTGATATATTCATATATTTTATTTCGTGTAGAGGGGCACGGTGGCTTAGTGGTTAGCACGTTCGCCTCACACCGCCAGGGTCCGGGTTCGATTCCCGTCTCGGCCATGTGTGTGTGGAGTTTGCATGTTCTCCCCGTGCCTCAGGGGTTTTTTCTCCGGGTTCTCCGGTTTCCTCCTGGTCCAAAAACAAGCACGGTAGGTTGATTGGCACCTTGGAAAAATTGTCCCTAGTGTGTGAATGTGTGTGTGTGTGCCCTGCGATGGGTTGGCATTCCATCCAGGGTGTATCCTGCCTTAATGCCCATAGACACCTGAGATAGGCACAGACTCCCCGTGACCCGAGGGAAGATCGGATATAGCGGTAGAAGATGAATGAACGAACGAATGTTTCGTTTAGTACATTTACATTTATTTATTTTTTTTTTTTAAGAATCAGTACCCTTAGCTTTTTTTTTAATAGCGTATTCATTTTAGTTGAACCATTTATAAGCTCTCCATATCAGTAAAATGTGTTAACTTCTAATTATGATTTGTCCTATTAATAAACTGTGAAGCGCCATTGGCACGGGTGCAACAACAGTTTAGA
>JACRUU010000013.1:14209978-14337478 GCA_030449085.1 Kryptopterus vitreolus
TGACTCATTTAGGTAATGCAGATGTGTACATAAGTGTCTGTGGGTGTGTGTGCTTTTTCAAGATACTTTAATAAATGTCCGTATTTCTTCCATCCTTCACTCCCTCAATATGTGGAATTGTCATGATTTTTCTCCTTTTATGAGAAATTCTTGAAGCTGGATATAAACGTAAAAGAATCAGTATAGAGTTTTGTAAAAAAATGTTGACAGGATGTGGCAGCGAAACAAAAATAGTTTTTCATAAAGCGCACTACAAATTGCATTTCAGGTGCGGCGTGAGCAGCCATGGTGCCTGCGAAAATTTGTGTTAATAAATATTAGCAAGGTGCGAGGCAGAGACTAATCAAACTTGTGGTCCGCAACTTAATACATTTGTAAGGAAACTGTAATTATAACTATATTCTACAAATAAAAAAGACTGCATCATGCATGAACCGAAATCACCATATACAACGCGAACCATGGCGCCCCTAATGACGTCACATAAATATTTATTACACTGTCAGAACTCCTTGGCCAGCATTTAGATTTAAGTCACAAACTGTGGACTCGCTGAGGAAGAAATGTACAAGCATGAGGCCGCTTTGAGGTGGTCTTCGTGAAGGCGAGATCTCCCAACAGCCTCCTTCCTTTGCAAAACCGACAATTTTTCCATCATGCTCTGTAGCATGTTTGAAGTTTGCGGGTCGATCGGTGAGCTCTATTGTATTTGGAAAGTCGTTTCGAATTCAGGGCCAAGATTTTTCCGGAAACTCGAAATCAGTTTAAAAAAGAAAGCTGTTTGATTTGGATGCCGGAGCAGGCACGACTCCAGCACACACTCTTTCTGCTGACTTCTATCAGACGCACGGGCTAGCAACTATAAAAATCTACTCTACACAGCCAAAAGTATTGGGATACCAGTCTTTTCCAGCCATTCTTGAAATGGTTACCTACGGCTGCAACTAATGATTATTTTGATAATCAATAGTCAATCCCCCCCAAATTAATAATTGAAGATGGCTATAATGCTAATGCTATATAGTTAAAAATGCTATTAAACGAGAATGGAATGGATAAACGCAGCAAACAGGCTTGATAAAGGAAAATGTATGCATTAGTATGGAGATATACATAAGCACTGGCTGAAAACAGCTTACTGCTGCTTTTCGATGTAGTGTTTGAGTCCATCAACATCAGAACAGTCGCACTGGATCTGTTTTGTCATAACTCGCGAGCATCAGGTTGAGCAATCACCTCTCGCGCGCAACAAAACAGATCTAGTGTGACTGTCCTGATGTTGATGTACTGTTTACACAATAGAACTGTAATTAAACCAGACACTTTTCACACAATGAGGAAATGCAGTTTTTGCCTACCGTGCTGATGTTTCACCTGCATCCGTGACACCAGCCTTTTAAAAAAAAATTTTAACATGCTTGTTCAGTTCTGCGGTACCTCACACGTGTTCAGCTTGGAATAACCTGCAGGGTACGTTGACTTTAAAAGAAACTGTTCCCATGCTTTGGATGACCTGGCTGACTTTTTTTTCCCCCACCCTTGCTGCCGTTTGAACCGCGCTAACCCTGAACTTGAGCAGCCCAAATAATCGATAACGGCATTCAATGGATTTCATTCATTCCTTCATTCATCTTCTACCACTTTATTCGACTTCTGTCTCTGGTTACAGGGACACCTCTGCCTATCTCAGGCATCTTTGGGCATCAAGGCAAAACACACCCTCTATGGAATGCCAACCTATCACAGGGCACACACACTCACATTCATACACATGGTGCTAACCACTCTAACCCCCATCACTGAATTTCATCATCGATTTGTTATCAAAATTTGATTGGAGGGCTTTCGGTGTGTTAGCATTACATTTTCACTTCAAATGAAATTAATAGACCCAAATTCTGGCATAACAACGCCTCTGTACACAGTCAGCTACAGGTGTGATTTAGATTGCTTTGTATGGAAGATCTGATATGGAACTTTCCTATTGAACACCTTTAGGATGAACGTGAATGCTGACAGAACCGCAGGCCTACCGCAGGAATCTCGCCTACATCACTTTTTCGAACACCCTTGTAACTGAATGAGCAAAAATCTCCTCAGGAGTACTCTTCCTTGATGTTCTTATAACAGCAAACGTAGCCTAAATGGTGGAACGGGAGGTTATACTACAGTGTATATAATTAGAATCGCCGTTTATTCAGCGTAAATCAATATAAAGGCTGTTAAAATGAGCGACTGGGATTGAATCAGGAGTGTTGGAGAGGCTTTGTGGTGTTTTTTTGCTCTCCCTAAAGGGAGTCCCCCCCCCCCCCTGTTAACAGAGCCTCGAAAGAGAAAGCCTCTCCCTGGTCTCCATCCTTACATGGAAAAAGTATTTGTCACCCGTACTCACTTCATAGTTGTAAGCGAGACAGGGAGTGGAGCTGATTTATATTCTGCTTGTATTGAATAATACTTTAGTCCTTATGCTGAGACTGAAATAGATATTTAGACATGTTAGATATTTCTCGTACTGTTATAAGAAGTTGCTTCTTGGCATATAAATGAATCACAGCTGCTGCTTCTTTCACTCAAATTATAGACACTATTTAAAATACAAATAGAGCAACAAAATAATTACACATAGGAAAGGCATTTATATTTTTTGATATTTATTTTGACAATGTTTTTTAATGGATTTTTCTTATGTTATATTCTCTCTCTCTCTCTCAGTATACACACAATACAAAAAGAATTATTTAAGTAGTAACAGCGAAAGGAATTTTTGAATGCTTTGCTATTTAAAGGTGATTTGATTGAATATAAACTTTCAGCCGCAATTATTTTTTCTCTCCTTTTCATTTTATTTATTTTCTGTTTTTTTTTTTTTTAGTTTTTTTTTTTTTATTTTTAATAATAAATACAAGTAAAACAGCACGCTGATTATTTAAACACTAACTACCAATGAAAAACCTTTTAAAATAAAATGTTGGCCTACTATTTAAAGGTCTACTTAAATGTAATATTTTATCTAATTGACGTTTTAGTCAGCCATTTGGAATATATAAAAATGTATTAAAATCGTAATTACCAGTAGGAAACTTTTATTTATTTATTTTTATTTCATATTTATTTAATATCTATCTAATTATTTATTTATTTTAAGATAAGATCAAATCAAGCCCTTGAAAAAGTGATTGCCAAAAAACACAATTGTGTGTATATATAGTTTTTAATTGTGGATAAAAATGCATGTTTTTTTTTCACTTTTGCTTCCCCTTATTAAATAATTTTATATTTTCTCACTTTTGCAGCGTTTTGTCACATTCTCATGTAAATATTAATTTTTACTCACTTCCTCTGGTGACGCCGGCTATACATGAGAGAAAAACAAAAGTCGATGAGAGTTCATAACCGTCGTGGTAGGTGTTCCAGTCAGCATATTAAAGCTGCAATGAGCTGTTAATGAAGTGATGTCATAGGGACAGGACTGTTCCACATGTCTTTCTCTCTCTTGCACCCTGTTTTTTTTTCTCCCCCCCTCCACCCTCTATTTCTACATACCCACAGCTGCTTTGTGTTTGTGAGGTCACACTCGTACACTTCCCCACCCATGGGCTCTGCTCCAGGACGATCCCACTGTGATCCCCCCCCCCCCACCACACACACACACACACACACACACACACTCATGTATCCTGATCCCAGTCTTCCCTGTCTCTCGTCTCTTCCAGACCGCTGAGCTGATCGGTGACGTGATCCTGCCATGCGTGAATACAAGCTTGTGGTGTTGGGCTCTGGAGGTGTGGGCAAGTCCGCACTGGTAAGTAAACTCTGTGCCATGCTGGTGTAGGAAGACAATCAGCGTCGTTTCAAGCTGATTCCGAAGCAGAGTTCCTCCATGAAGTTAAAATAACAATGTGTACTGAAAGCTTTTGTTTGATCCTCCTGCCTGAAAACACTTTGCCAATATTTAGTGTGTTTCTGAAAGAATTCTTTGTTCAGATTGTCCAGAAGGTGTTTGTTTGATTTTCACAGGTTTCTATTAATGCATTTGTTTCAATATGTTTTCCTTTCTGTAGAATAAGCCAATAAAAGGATATAAGTGGCTGGTATTGCAGTTTATAGCTGCAATAATGTATGGATTTTTTAAAAAAGATAATAAATGTATCTTTATTTAAACAGCTGTAAATGTACGTACCTGTACCTGTTATTGGAACTAGACAGACACTATAGGGTGCACGTTTAATCCATTTTCCCCATCATCAGCTATCTGCAAAAAACAAAAACAGAGTGATAGTTTTTCCGGATTGCATTACACAGTACGAGAGCTGCCTCTAGAGGCGAATCACTGATGCCTGTTTATTTGAAGTGTTTATTGTATTGTTTTTTATTTTCATTTTGGGTGTAACTATTACTTTCATGAATGCATGTCTTTTCTTTTCCTCCACAATTATTAATATAATTATTCCTTTTTGGTTCCTTTTAACACAGTTTCCTGTACTGTTTCTCTCTTTTGTGTAATAAAACGGTTACATGTTAAGTCTGCAGCATAAGACAAACCTGACTTTCCTTAATATCAATATTTTATTTGCCCCCCCCCCCTTTTTTTGTTGGTATTCCATATTGAAAGCTTGTTTGTGATGTGTATTGATTTGATTATGCAGGAAGTGGTTTCTTAGTAATTAAGGAGTTGGAATTTGGATCTAAAGGTCATGATCTCAAAACCCACTGCCACTCCTTGGCCCCTTAAAAAAAGGCCCTTAAACTAATAGCTACTTAGATGTATAAGTGATTTAAATGTAAATTGCTCTGGATAAAGGCGCTTACCAAATGACATAATTGTACATTACATTTTTTTGCCCTTTTACAGACAGTACAGTTTGTCCAGGGCATCTTTGTGGAGAAGTACGATCCCACAATCGAAGACTCATACAGAAAGGTAGCTTGTACTCTCCAAGTCTTATTTAGCCCATGATTACCGCAGATCAGACATATCAGTAACTTTCTCCATTCTTCTTCCATTCAGCAAGTGGAAGTAGACGGGCAGCAGTGTATGCTCGAGATTCTGGACACCGCTGGCACAGTAAGTGGTGCTGAGCCTGTTTTTTTCACTGAATGCGAATTGCAGAGGCAGTTGTGTGCATGCCGGATGTGGTTAGCGCCGTATAATGACTCCAAACCACACGGGGTAGATGTTAACTGACTTGACATTAATGCAGGAAATGGGCTAAATGTGCCAAATATCCCAAATAGCAGAACTATATTAACCCAATTTAGTTCAATTCAGTTTTATTTATAAAGCGCTTTTTACAATGTGTCATCGTCTCAAAGCAGCTTTACAAGATACTCATGTTTGAAAATTGAAAATCAGTTTATGGCCCTAATTGTATTCTGTATTCATTGAGCAAGCCGAAGCGACGGTGGCAAGGAAAAACTCCCTGGGAACAGGAAGAAACCTTGAGAGGAACCAGACTCAACAGAGAACCCCATCCTCATTTGGGTTGTTAGTGTTGTGTGTGGTTGAGGATGTTTATTGTGTAGTGTGGAGTGTATTCATGATTTTGAAGCATCATCAACCCGGGGGCGGAGTCACCAGGAGGTTCGGACAGGAACAGAGTGCAGAGGGGGTCTGGATCACTGACAGCTCAGCAGTAGGACATGTAACTCAACGGAGAGAGAGAGAGAGAGAGGGAGAGAGAAAGAATGAGTGGTTAGTAACGGTCAATGGTTGACACAGTATGGGTGAGTGTGTATACCTTTAGTGTTGAGTGCAGACGTGGACTCCGGCAGGATTAACTATAACTAGCATAACTATAAAGGAGAACTCAGAGGGAAACACAGACATGAGAGCTTTCCTGATGTGTAAGCAAACAGTTCACTCTCACCACCACAAACCTGAGTGATTAATGAAAGTGAGGCATACAGCAACTAAACACACCAGATCACTATAATACTAAACATCTCATGTGTCCCCCAGATCTACTCCTTTAGCTAAGGTATTATATGAAGTTATATAATAAACTTAGCACCAGGTACCATTTTATTCCATTTCTGCTCACCAGCTGCCAAATTGACACACAGGGTCACAGTTCATTAGAACAAAGTGGTATGTAGCTTTACTCTTAGCAAGCTTAATTATTTTACATATTTAGCCTTTGTTAGCATAAGTGCTTACTGTCAGAATTGAAAATGTAGCAGGTTAGGTATTGAGCTAATTACTGTTAACTCTTGACATTTTTTTAGCCTCTGCAACTGGTATTTAAACTCATGTATTCATGTAAATTAATGTTTTATTAATGATGTAGGCTGATTTGAACAAGGCCCTTACGAATGGATGAATTTAAATTGGACAGAATTATTCCGTTCTGTATAGGTTTTCTCATATAGGTCATGGAAATTCAGCTTTTTAATCTGCGAAATTCAGTGGATTTGACATTTAATTTCTTTAACACTTTAAATCGAACATATTTTTCTTGGATCAGGACAAAATTCCCAAAATGCCCAGCTTGTGAAAATCCCCCTTTTGAAATTTGTTTTATTCAGTTAATATTGGAAAAGGTTTTCAGTCAAGTTATAAAAAAAATATATAGTATTATAATATTATATAAAGACTTCCATTGTGTTGCCAGGAGACCAGTTCCTGAAGTCCTACCTAGAACGCATGGCAAATTGCTCATAACTCTGGCTAACTCTGCATTCTAACTATATTTGTCTCTGGAACACTATATTATCTAGTTTTAGTTTCCTATCGCAAGTTTTTTGTTTGTTTATTTTGTTGTTGTTTTTTGGGGCATTTATTTTGACTTAAAGGGGTATTTAGTATAGTTATACAATGCCTGTACTATGCAGTGAGCATATATAGTGAACAAATGTCACCTCACCCTATATCAGTATGTTCCTGTACTTACTCCACTGTAGCGCTTTACAAGCACTCTCTAAAATCTGGTGGAACATCTTCTCAAAAGACGGGGAAGGAGTCTGTTATAAGAGCAAATGGGGAATTCATACGGAACGGCATACTCAAAAATCACATCCATACAAATTAGGCAGTGAAAAGCTTATTAGGTCTGTCTGACTTGTCATTAGAAATACAATATAAAATATATTCTATAAAAATATATAATTAAAAGTCAAATGTTTAACTAAGTATAAAAATAAGGAGATAAATTATATTAAAACATGGTTTGAAGGAATCTTTATTACAGTCTGTTATGGTTAAACTGGGGTTGCTCAGTGATGTTGAATTTGTAATCAGAAGGTCGTGAGTTCAAATCCCGAACCAATAACTTGTCACTTGTCAACTAAGTGAGTCCCTTAACCCTGGACTGCTCAGTTGTATTTCTATATCAGACCCCTTTTTTCCCCCCCTGTAACAGGAGCAGTTCACGGCAATGAGAGACCTGTACATGAAGAACGGCCAGGGCTTTGCTCTCGTCTACTCCATCACCGCACAGTCCACATTTAACGACCTGCAGGATCTCCGAGAACAGATCCTGCGAGTGAAGGATACGGAAGACGTAAGTGAAACCTCAGGGGGAATAATGTGGTTTTCGAAATGAATCTCTAGAATCTGCCTAATAGGTCCTTGAATCAGCATGTAAAATAATTAGTAAGTTGCATGTATAATGAGCAACCCAAAGTCCAGCGCTTTTACTCGTCCTCAGACCATGTGAGTTAAAGGATGCCCTTTTTTGGACATGCGTGACGGGGAATGTAGCACCAGCGCAGGATAAAGCCCCGGAGCAGTTGCCCGTGCTGCAGTCTGTTATGATTGGCCTTCCTGGTCTCTTTAGCTAGCACTGTGGCATGGCCTGTATTCATGAGTGTGTATTTTAGTGGAAACTGTTCAAGAGTTTGCAAATTTCTGTGTGTACTCAAAAGCTTCTTGTGATTTTAGTCATTTATAATTCAAGTTTAGGAAATGACTACATTTTTTGTTAATAGACCTATTTTCATTTAATGCAAATATATACTTATATACGGTTTATGATGAATAATAATATAATATTTTTGGTTTATAAATGTATTGGTTTTAAAAGATCTCCCCTTTTGAGATCTACACAGTGCATTGCAAAAATATTCATACCCCTTAAATATTTCCACATTTTGTCATGTTATAGCTTCAAACTTAAATGTATTTTATTGGGATTTTATGTGCTAGTATCACATAATTGTGAAGTGCTAGAAAAATCGTACAGGATGTTAAACATTTTTTTCAAAATAAAAAATCTGAAAAGCGTGGCTTGCATATGTGTTCAGCCCTCCTGAGTCAATACTTTGTCGAACCACCTTTCATTGTAATTACAGCTGCAGTTCTTTTGGGTATGTCTCTACCAGCTTTGCACATCTATAGACTTTAATTTTTTTGCCCATTCTTCTTTGTAAAACAGTTGAACAGGATTGTATGGAGAACCTCTGTGAACAGCAATTTTCAAGTCTTGCCAAAGATTCTCAATATTTGACTGAGCCGTTTTAACACACCTTTTAATCGCAACCATTCCATTGTAGTGTATGTTTAGGGTTGTTGTCCTGCTGGAAGGTGAGCCAGTTCAGGTCTACCACCGTATCACGAGTGTGGGGTATACACGGATTAAAAGGAGCGCCAGGCTAGATGTGGCCTGCGGGCCGTAGTTTGCCCATATCTGGTCTGTCACATAAAATCCATAGAATTTGTTGTTCTAACATGAGAAAATTTGAAAATGTTTATGGGGTACGAATACTTTTGCAATGCATTGTGTACCTAAGTATGTGTGAGTGTGTGTATTTAAATTGATTGATATTATGTGCATGTTAAATAAAGAATGTATGTATGCATATATATATATATATATATATATATATAGAGAGAGAGAGAGAGTGTGTGAATTTGATGGTTAGAGTGGGGACGTGAGAGTGAGAGAGATCCTGCGATCCTGCACTCACTGTATAAGCTGCACTCACTGATGTGGCTCGGTTCGCTTCCCCGGGGAACTACTCTGTGCTTCCTGACTGTTTGTATTTGAAATACTCACATGCAGCCTTGTCCAAATATGGACAGGACCCTTTAAGTAAGGGGGCAGGAGGCACTGGGTTCACTCTGCTGAGACAACAGAAAACATTTACACATTTCAGAGCTGCAGAAGCGCCTTCATGTGGCATTGATTGTCAAATAAACGCCTCATGCTTAGAAAAGAGAGTGCACTATTCAAATACACAAAAAAGGAAGTTGCTTGGTGATAGAAAGAACCTGTTAAAATATTACATTTCTGTAATTTATCTGTAAACAAACAAAATTCTCTCTTGTGTCTCTCTCTTTTTTTCTTTTCTTTCCCTCTAAATAAAGGTGCCGATGATCCTGGTGGGCAACAAGTGCGACCTGGAGGATGAACGAGTGGTGGGAAAGGAGCAGGGACAGAATCTGGCTCGTCAATGGAACCAGTGTGCCTTTTTAGAGTCCTCGGCAAAATCGAAAATCAATGTCCTCGACGTAAGCTCACAAGTTCACATGTATAAGCTTTTCATGAAAGCATAACCAAACCTAACTGTTTGTTGTCTCGAGTGAATTCAATTTGATCATACTGAAGATGGGCACACTAGCCATGTTGTATTAAGTTTTGCGACTAGGCAGGATGTAGCTGTACCACCGGCTCTCCATTAAATTTACTTTAGATCCCTTATACAAACAGCCATGAACATGCAGTAAATTGCAACTTGTTTTTGACCACCACTTTATGTAAAATGAGAAAAACAGATTTAAAAAAATACATGAAGAATAAAAATTTTGCTTCACTGTATTATTATTGTAACAAATAAAATATAAAGACTCTGTTTTATCTCTAATAATTAAAGAAAACATATCGCTGAGATCTAGACTGTCATTTTGTGTTTTTGTTAATTAGCAACTTCCCTTCATAGTCCCTCTCAATTTTGCAATTTGTACCTTAGAATTTCATGTTTCAAGGCATTTTTTTCTTTTTTTTATTAACAGATGGCAATACAGCAGATTTTATCCCAGCCACAGCACTATATACATTCAATATACACTATATTGTGTGGGTATATATGGTATATATATATATATATATATATATATATATATATATATATATATATATATATATATATATATATATATATTATATATATAGATATATATATATATATATATATCATATACACTGCATCATCAATTGGCGAAAATATCTGTAATATGTAGTTTACAAACTGACACCCATTAATGAGTTAAATAAAATAGTTATAGATAATCATATTTATTCTATTCAATTAACCGAAATTATTCCTTTGGATCATTTGGAACAAAATGTATATTAGGCGACCTCGGCCACTAGGGGGCGATTTCCACCTAAATGGTGGCACAAATGTATACAAAGGCTTATTTTAGTTGTCTGTTACTGTTAGACTTATTATGTTTTAATGACATCTGGATTATATTAGATATACTATATGGGCAAAGGTTTTTGGACACATGAGCCTTTGCTTGTTTGCAATTTTTTTATGCATTATGATATGCTTCATATATCTGAATATTTTCAATGAAAATTTTAATGAATACTTGTAATAATATAATAATGATATGAATGATTCTGTTAAGTTAGGCACATTTCTTCAAATTACAGTGAGGTGTTTTCCTTTTGCTTTTTTTTAATGTCTTCGAATAAAGCATGGCACAGTGTTTTATATAGATTTAACATAATCCTTATGACCCCTAACCTTTAATCATATAATGTGTTTAATCCGCTCGAGGCGTTTTTGTGACCCCGTCGTTTCCTCTTCTCGTAGATCTTCTACGACTTGGTCAGACAGATAAATAGAAAAACACCAGTGGAAAAGAAGAAGGCGAAGAAGAAATCCAACTGTGCTCTGCTGTAGTGTCTCCTCGCTACAGCACCTAGGAACCAGGTACGTCATCTGAGCTTGCATTAACCGCAAAATGCAATCTAAATAATAGTAATAATATGAGATGAGAAGTGTTTGTGATGCATTAAAAAAATTCTGAGGAAAGAACTGCGATAATTAGATTAAAATAGTTCTCAGGATCATCACAGTATCATATGCATAAAATGGCCAAGATGTATATCATTAATTACAAAAAACAAACAAAAAAAATCTTTGCGGACACCTGAGTGTAACGTTTGTATGTGCTTTTTTCCAATGAGAAGGTCTCTTCCAATTTATCCTGCTTGGTTGAGGTCAGACCCCTACAAGATCTTTCACTCCATGTAAAGCATATGTTCATGGAGCTGGCTTTGTGCACCGGAGTATGATACCGCATTATACTAGAGGCATACTAACTGCGCATGTGTGTGAGAACATAACCCTCTCATACCAGCAGGTGGCAGTAGTCCGTGGGAAATACAACTGCATTTTTTCCATTCACATTGTTAAACTAAATGGCCAATTTGAGTTTGTCAATTAAGCAATTTAACGCATGACGTCTCAGTAATTTACTGTTGAGGGGGCGGGGGTCCAAAATCGGCGTCATGCATCATCCATAGTCTGCGCTGATTTCTATATATCGATATCGGCCGGAGAAAAAACTATTTCGGTCGACCTCTATAATATGGCTGTTACTATTGATCATTTTAGTCATCATGTATTCTAATGATTATGCCATCGAGTAATCGGAAAAGATTAAAATGGATTATATGGTCAGCTGTCCACAACTAGGTGTAACTAGGTACTATTTCTCAAAAGTTTGTGGACAAATATTAGAGGGGGTGTTAATTTTCACTGTATTTCCCTGTAATTTTTCCACATTGCCCAGAAGATGGCAGCACATTCACAATTTACAGTCCTTTTCCTTGTAAACTATCGCTAGGCTGCTAATTTAATTCTAAAATTAATCATTCTGTAACTTTGCTAGTAAGCGCTGAATCTGAAGACTCCCTTCCAAATATTATACTTTTCTTTCCCTGCAGCACTCTGTATTGAAGAACCATCAGCCCGTTTCCTCAGCTATTGAATCCACTGAGCAGCAGCTGAACTTGAAGGATACATAAAGGAAAATATTCCCATCATAATTTTTTTGAACATCTGAGGAGAAACGTTTTCATTTCATGAGTCGGACTCATTCTGTTTTTGTTTTTTTTTTCCTCTCAGTATTCCTCAGGAACACTGAGCATGATCTCATCTGTCCATATCCAAACAATAACCACACAGCATTTTTCATTTCAAAACCAAAACCTTCATGCAGAGAACCAGAGGAGCCGAACGCATCACTCACTAAGCACTCGGTATTAAAGAGTTTGATATGAAGAAAAAGTACAGGGGCATCATGAAATCTGAGAATTTAAGCCGATTTGCATAATTCTGACCCTTAATTTAGTCTCTTAACTTTTTTGTTTTCATGTTTTTTTTTGTTTGTTTTCTTTGTTTTGGTTTTTTTTTAAACTCTAAACCATCTTTATGAAGGAGTAGTTTTTTTTAAATCACCTTTCAGGATCCCTTTTTTTCCACTCGTTCTTTAAACATTTGAATCCTTGCATCTGCATGACCAAATGCTGTATGTAGATTTATGAAATTTTGGACTATTTTATTCTCCAGGTTTCTCGTTCGAGGTTTTAGATGAACATTCATAACCTGTATGTAATTCTCCACCGCATCAGTAAGGACCTGACCCCTGACCTGTGACTGTTTATGGTGTTTTTGTTTTTCTTTTTTGTTTTTGTTTCTTTTGTACTTTACTCTCAGCTTTCCTAGCTTCTTCCATAAAATCGTATTCTGATACTCTATTTTTTTGGACGTGTAAGACTTTTTTATAGACCGGGGGAAATTTGGTAAAAACAAAAAACTGCCAGACAGGTTTGTAGGTCTTCTGAGTTTTGAATATATCGTGCTATATCTCCTTTATTCCTTCTCATGCATTTCTGTCAGAAGTTGTACTGGCTTTTATGGTTGATTAAATTTTAGTATGTTTTCACGGTATTGGACAATTTCCTTTTTTTTTTTTTTCCCTTCTGTTGATAATTGAGTCACCAAGACGCGTCTTCAAAAATCAATTAGATTAAGCATTTTAAATAAAATGTTCTATAGTTTTAGATTTCAGATTGAGGACATCCTATTTAATCTTGTACTACCTTCTACTTTGACATGGGCCTCTAGATTTTATGGGTGTGCTTTTGGAGATTTGTGCTTGCAATTTAGGTAATACATTTTCCAAAGGCAGTGAGCGTAACGCTGTATATCCTCTATGGTAGTGGCCACAGACTGATACCATGGGTAATTTTATATACTTAGTGTGTGTGTGTGTGTGTGTTTTTAAAAAAAAAAAAAAAAACTTAGTGTGTGTGTGTGGGTGTGTGTGTGTGTATGTATATGTATATGTATGTATAAATATAAATATATATATATATATATATATATATATATGCGCGCGCACCATGCCCTCCCTTTATAATACGTGATGGCGGTGGGTGGGGCTTGGGGGGGCGGGGCAATTGAGCTGGATTAAAAGCAAAGGCTTCCCGACTTTTTTGCAAGGCGAAAAATGTCAACAAGTAGGGCGGAAGCAATTACTGACAATGACAGAACAAACGCGAATGCGCTGAGAACATTGCACCTCGTGGCTAGCAACATTGCTAAGACAAATAAACCTTTCACTCTGGGTGTGGAATTGATCCTGGCGTCAAGGGCATTGATTTGTATTGATAAGTTGTATTTTTTTGTATCCGCCTTGTTTTTAGCTTGTTTTTTTTTTACTATGGTGTTTTGAGACTTTCAAATCAAACCTGATATTCTGCTAAATGTACACATTCATATGTAAATTTGGTTCAAAGAAAAACATCTTGGGTTAATTTGTGAATGTCATCCGTGCTTTGTAAAAATGGCAAACAATGTCTTGTGTGTGCTGAGGAAAGGAGGCCGAATCAAAGCGACCTGCTGATGAGAAGAGACAGGTACGAATTGGGAAGAAGGGATTTCCCCTGAGGCTTTGCAGTCGTCATGTCATGTTGGTTCAGACTTCTCATCGCGGAGGCTGCAATGGGTTTGACTGGTTTGATCAGCTTCCCTCGTTAGGAACACCCTCTGCTACGCAGGTGCACTTTTGTGCACGGTTGGGAGTTTGGATTGTCGGAAAAGTAGGTCATGTACAGTAAAAGTGCGTTTGGTGTATCGTCAAGAGCAGTTCGGTCGACAGATTTGATCAAAGCAGACTGCAAATGCATGTAGTGTTAAAGTTGGAGAACTGCTAGTGTCCAGCACAGACGCTTGGACCTCCTCGAGGTCGCTTTTGCAAGTCTTAATGATCACAAATCCACCTCTGAATCCTGTGGAAAGCCTTCCCAAAGCAAACAAGTGTGATTGGTCACAACTTGTTTTCAAATTCTAATTTTATTTGTCCCATACATACATAGTACATACATACATCTAGTGAAATGCTTCTCACGACTGTCCAGCATGCAAACATAAAATGGAAATGGAATAGTGCAGCATTTTATATAAATAACTGGAAATTTAAAAAATAAAGTAAAAAATAAACATCTTAATAAAAGAATAAAGACAGTGGGTGTTTCTTAGTTAACGCTTGTTTACATTCTTTTGGATATATAGTGTTTTGTTACATACTTTATTGACCCTGTGAGGGAAATTCTTTTCTTCACATATCACAGCTTGTTTTGGAAGCTGGGGTCAGAGCGCAGGGTCGGCTGTGATACGGAGCTCCTGGAGCACAGAGGGTTATGGACCTCTGCTCAAGGACCCAAGGGTGGCAGCTTAGGTGGGAATACCTGGGCTCGAACCCCCAACCTATCAGTCAGTAGCCCTCCTTACCCTCCCCTGTTATGAGTGCCGATACTTTTATAACCCTTGTTTAGGTGCAGAACGTTCATCTAATTCAGAAATATGCATCATTATACTATATCAACAAAGGTTCGTGGACCTCTAAGCATAGGCTTTTTGAAGCCTTCATTCCCTCGTATAATAACCTCAGCTGTCCTGGGAAGATTTCCACTAGATTATATAGTGTGCTTGTGGAGATTTGTGTGAAAGTTCAGCCACAGGAGTGTCAGAGGAAAGTCAAGTACAGATGTAAGTGGTGTGAGAAGCGTTTTCCAGTACACTCCCACTCCAGAGCTGTTCAGTATAGGGTTTAGAGCGCTATAGAGCTGGATTTGTGAACAAGAGGCATTAGCATTTCTAATTCGTGCCACTAAAGAAAGTCTCTAAACTCTGTTTTGCTGGCGCACCTCTGAGAAAAGCAGGGAAAAGAGGGCAGCTTAGAATAGCCACTAGCCCTCCCACTGAACTAATGGATTTCTCAGCCTTAAAGACCAAAAGTGACAGGTATATGAACCTATTTTAGCTGATTTTTTTCCCCCTTTTTTTTAAAACACAGCTTACATTTACATTTGCAGCATTTGGCAGACACCCTTATCCAGAGCGAACTTACAACTGAGCAATCGAGGGTTAAGGGCCTTGCTCAAGGGCCCACTAGTGAAAGCTTGATGGTGGTGGGGTTTGAACCCATGATTTTCTGGTCCAGAGGCCAATACCTTAACCACAGGGCTACCACCTCCCCTTTTCTTTTGCTTTTGTTTAAGGGGAACCTTGTGGAGATCTTTCCATTTTTGTTGTTAACGCAGTACAAATTATCTAGGCAAAAGTGTATGGAAACTTCGTTTAGAAGATTGGTATGTTCTTTTCGTCCCCTATTTGCTGTTTTCTGGGAAGACGATGTGTTTATTTTGGAGATTTGAGAGTTTGAATAACAGCTGTTTGTTTATTTTTTCTTTCCTCATTCCATAATGACTGACAGAGGAGAAGAAATTGACTGGGGCGCATAACACTTACACTAGATTGTGAGCATGCAACACTGAGGCCCCCTAGACAAGCGTTCCTCAACCTTTTTTGCGCCATGGACTGGTTTAATGTCAGACAATATTTTCACGGACCATATTTTGATATGATTAGCATAAAAACTAGTATTTTAATGCAGATTGCTTGGGCTTTAAGATGTAGGTAAGACATATGACTGAGACGAGCATCTTTATAATAATAATAATAATAATATCTTTTATTTGTCACATATACATTACAGCACAGTGAAATTCTTTTCTTCGCATATCCCAGCTTGATGTTGGTAGCTGGGGTTAGCCATGATACGGCGCCCCTGGAGCACAGAGGGTTAAGGGTCTTGCTCAAGGACCCAAGGGCGGCAGCTTGGCCATACCGGGGCTCGAACCCGGATCTTCCGATCAGCAGCCCAGCGCCTTAGACCACTGAGGTACCCCGTCCCTCTTGACGTGTGGCGGAGTGTGGCAGAGAAAGTCCCCTAATTTTAGGTCTGTTTAGGGAGGTGGTGGCTCAGTGGTTAAGGTGTTGGCCTACGGATCGCAAGATCGCAGGTTCAAATCCCACAACCACCAAGCTGCCACTAGTGGGCCCTTGAGCAAGGCCCTTAACCCTCAACTGCTCAGTTGTAACTCACTCTGGATAAGGGCGTCTCGCCAAATGCCACAAATTTAAATGTAATTTAACAAAGTAAAAAATCGTCCAGAATCAGATAGTAAATAAAACAATATAATAATGTAAATTGTGTTCTGTGCAGCCTGGTACCAGTCCATGGCCCGGGGATGGGTTACCACTGTTCTAAAAGGTATCCAACAATGTCTACATTTTGTACATCGCATGGTCAGAAAGTGTGCACTAGTCGGAGCTCGAGCTCAAATATGTTAGTGTGGATTTAAGTGGTGGGAAAAAATTGTTTTTAGAATTTTATAAAATTAAAAATTACTTATTACCTGTTTTGCAAGGGGTCAAACAGGTGGGCCACACCAGCGTTATGTTCGCCCTCAAAGGGTCAGTTGTAACTATAAGACAGTATACACTCACTGATGAGTTACATAACATATAACACACATATAACTTTCTCCTTGAAGCACAAACATGTATTCTCTTTCTTGTCTTTTTGGACGTGTCTTCCCAGGATTTTTTTTTTTAATTTTTAGAAATTTCTCAATGTTGGAACAATCTCCCTCTGTAAACACAGATGTGGTCACTTTGCAGGTAACATAATCGCATGCATTGGGGTTTATTGTGATGTAGTTGCATGCTTTAAAGACAATCATACACCTTTTAAGCTCTTGTAAGCCACATAGCACGAAGTAGCGGGCCATGAGTTTGACACGTGCTGTAGAATTTGCACAATTTGGCTGAATTTCAAATCCCCAAAGAAAACCATAATGGACTGAAAAAAAGGCACGGAAAGCCCTTGGGTCATTTTACGAGGTTAATATCGATTCTTCTGCAAGAGATGATGTTTGTAGATGATGCAGCTGTGGCTCCACCGAAAGGAGACAATGTTGAATTGTGTTCATTATTTTTTTTTTTCGTGCTTTATCAATGTGTGAGATTTACTGTCTTTGACACGGGGCTCTGTTATACTGTGTTTCTCTTTAAATAATGATGGTATTAATGGGTGGACACCACTAAAGGCCTGGGTGTAAAATGCACAGCACTGCTGAAGTGTGGCGCTTAAATTTCTGAAGAAAATCTTTAAAGAAATCATAAATCTGTAATGTTTATTGATAGAAAGAAAAGAAAACATGAGCAATTAGTTAAAACATTTTAGCATAATGATTAGCAAATAGGAAGGCATGTGAATACTTTTGGAATGAATTGTGTATACAATAAGTTCTCAGTAAAACACACGCGTTAGCCCTTGCATAAAAAAAAAAAAAATGTAAGAATCCACATTACAGGATCGAGGTGATTTCATAAGCAGATGCTGGAACAAATTTAAAAATATCATACCGCTGGCCTCATCTGTAATCAGAAAGCACAGCAGCTGTGTTCTCTTTAACCAAGCGCCGACCCGCAAGGGTTAAGGTTCTAACTCACTTCTTTAATTACAGCTATAACTGGCGGGGAGAGCAGACGCATGATAATCACTGCCTGGATAATGCCGATGCACACTGACGGCCATTCATTACAAAGACCTGATGTCCCTGTGCTGCGGCCCTGCTACCCCAAACCACCCCAGCATTCCGATGTGCATCCTGTCATCGGCTTATTCATTAAACCAAACCGATTATTAGCGCCATTGAGGTTATAGGAAAGAATTTGTGGTTTATTTAGTACACAGCTAAAGATTACGCTTCTTTTTTTTCTTTCAAGACTGAAGGTCGTGGAGCGCTTGAGCAGCTGGGAATTGTAAAATGAACGGGTTTGATGTAAGGAAGGAAAAAAAATGTGTAATTATAGAAAATGCATGAACAGGACCTTGTTAGGAAGTTCATCTCAGGCACTAAAGTGCTGTAGTGTCCTTTAACGCCAACCAATTCATGAAGGAACATAAAAGACATCCTGGAAAGTTGTGCACCTCCACCTAAGCAATAAGTGTCTGAAGAAGATCCACATGTGGCTCCAAAAAAAAACGGCGTCCCGATACATTTTTCTATATCATGTATTATTTCATTATATAATTATGACCCTTTGAACTGATCGATTTTCTATTGAAAATTCTGTGAAAAGTCTTTAAGCAGCATTAATGCAGGCTTATGTCATTAATGGTGGAAGGAAGGTGTTATTAATTTAATTAATAAATCATTAATTTAGGATACTAGTAAGTCGGAGGTTGTAGTAAGCTAATAAGTTTGTTAGTAACATTGATGTAGGATGATGTCATTTATGGGGTGGATGGATGGTTTGTGTACCATTTTTTCATAACTGTTCCTGTACCTGAAGAAGTGCTAACTAAATTCTGAACTGCTGAGCAAATCTCTCGCCATATTCCTGTTGTTCACAACCTCGACCCAAAGCTCAGTCTAGAAAAACCAAGTCTGCCATTTTGGAGTGGTCTTACATATTCCCCATAGCTCGGAATGGAGCTCCATTGAAGTCCCAGTTTGTCTTTTTATAATACACACACACACACACTCGGGAATTTCCTGCTGCAGTGTAAACCCAAAGGCAGCGAAGACGAGTAGCTACTTCGAGATGATAAGGGTGATAAGGGTGATTCTCTATCAAAAGAGCAGCAATAATTATCACTCTGAGTAGAGCTCCAGCCAAAAAGGGAAAGCAGGCGGGATCCTCGTCTCGCTGTCTACCCTCGCTTCCCATCTTAAAGCTGCTCATTAGCATCTCATTCGGATTAGAGGAGAGGAATCGGGCTGCACTGTGGGAGCGGGAGAAGTGGAACGAAGAAGAAGATCAGAAGAGATTTCGAAGCTCCTGAGATGCCCTATATGAAGCTATTTTGACATCCTGATCTTTTTGAAGTGTCTAATTGTCAGGGGGTGAAGGAGAGAAAAAAATGCCGTCATTGCTGTAGAGATCATTGAAGATTTTTTTTTATGAAATCTTTGATCTCCGCTCTTCTGGGATGATGTTCTACAAGATTCTGGAGTGTGCTGGTGGAGATTTGTGTGAGATTCATTCAGCAACAAGGGTGTTTGTAAAGGCAGGTACTGACAGTGAGGTGATGGGGAGGGGGGGGTCTGAGGATCTTTCCAAAATCGTTCAATAGAATTTGCTCTATAGCTATATTTTTTATGTAATATCATTTCATCACTTGAATCATCTGAAATGTTTCCTCTGGTAGCGCTTATGGTGCATCTGAAGCTTTGAATTAATCCAAATACCAGAGTTCACTTTGCGATGCCTAGGACGAAACCGTTTCAGAAGGACTGGGGCAGGAGATGCATTTTGTTTTCACGCTCAGTCGATTTAGCTTTTCTTTAAAGTTTCGTTGAATCTCACTGCCATCTTTTGTGCATACGAGAAATCAAAATATTTATCACATCCATATTCGTACAGAGTAGTGAAATGCTTTATATAACTGTCCAACATGTAACCGGCAAGGAGGTTAAAAAAATCACCTCTCGTGGTCAAATGTCCATAAATTTCTTGCTCATATGCTGTAAGAGTGACTTTATGCTCTAGTTTCTACTCAAAGGAGTTTTCGCCTAGAATTACCTTCAGCTTGGTCAGGAGCGGTCCATCCTGTAAAACAACTCTAGCTTTTCAAATGTTAGTGTCAGCTGTGATGGTTCCTAGATTACCACCATTCATGAAAATAGAAGTAAGCCATATAAAAAAGAAATAAATAAAGCATAGACATTATAGGGGTATATTTGAAAGTATATTATAAAGTATAACTATAACTATATATATACATATATATATATATATATATATATATATGTCTATATACACATACACAAATTAGACAGAAGGGATTCATGTATATGACAGATTTTGAAAGAATTACAGAATAAACCATCGTTTGATTGACACTAAAGTGTCCAATTATAAGAGATGGTTATTTCTTTTATGACGTTTATTACATTTGTGGCGTCTGGCAGTTTGTTGTGTAGTGATGGACGGAGACGGCACACTTGGCACCCTGATAAAACATTTAGCGTGCCAAGTTTCCCATTAGCAAGTGTGTTCGTGTTTAGTCTCTCTCTCTCTCACTCTCTCTCTGGATAAGTGTTTTATCCTGTTGAAAAATGGCTTCACAACCAGCCGATATAAATCTCTGTATAACCTTTGGAAAGGTTCGTATCTCAACATTTATCTGAATTCTGTGTGTATTAACGATGTTAAAAAGCATTCATTTTAAATATGGTGGAGAATTTTCTTAGTCCCCCCCCCCAACACACATAATCCTACTGGTCAGTGTGCAGGTAGTTGTAGAGCCCTTGCATTCATGTGTACTTAAAGAGCGCTACATGGCACTTTAGTGATGAGGAGTCTGTTCAGATTTTGTACCTCTTCATCTCTACTCTATTCGAGCTGGTTCTAAAAGATCAAACTTTAATGCTGAAATCCCCATCAGTGCATTTCCAATCAAGCTCACAGACCTAGCAAAGCCATTTCTTAGCAAAACGTCCACCATCTTTGAGGAGCTCTGACACAACCCGAGCTAAATCTGAGCCCAAGTACAAATTGTAAATATCCAGAACCATTCAGAAACACACAGAATAAAATAACCGATTTCATTTATTGGACATAAATGTGACATTGGAAGTGAACATTGTGTGTGTGTGTGTGGAAAATGCAACTCAGCAGGAGGGTGAAACTGATTTGCTCTCTCTCTCTCTCTCTCTTGCACTTTCTCTTTCTCTCATCGTGTCTGTCTGTGGTGATAAATATAAAAAGTGAAATGTGAGCACATTCCGGCGGCCCGCGGTAAAGCTCTGTCTGGGACAGCTGAACGGGGAAGAATGAATTTGCTGGATCAGGAATTCGATCCACGTCTCCCTCCCGTTCCAGCTCCTTCCTTCCCTCCAATCTCGCGATCAAGCCTGTCGAATTCTTGTCGTCGACTGCATCTAGCAAAACAAAAAACAAAAGAATCATGGCCGCCGGTCGGGTTTCAGAGCGTGATTGTGCAACGAGACGGAGCCGCCACTTTGTGTCCTACTTCGGTAGTCAGCGAGAGAGCAGCAGCTGTCCGGACCGAGGGGGCAGGATTGGTGGGGGATGGAGTGAAGGAGCATAGAGGAAAGCAGTCATCCAGTAAGCGGGTGCTAATGTCCCTCTTGCTCTTTCTCTCTCTCTCTCTCTCTCTCTCTCTCTGTCCAGAGAAGAGAAGTAGCCTGTGAGAAAGATGACAGCTGCAAGCCTCAGGTTCTTGTGCTTGGGAAGAACTGCTCAGTTTTCCCATCCGACCCAACACCTGGTTTCCCCTGAATGGCCAGATTGTGGCGATTATTATTTATTTATATATTTTGAGGGTGGAGTAGAACGTCAAGTAAAAAAACTGTCATGTTCTAGTATGCTGGCATGTACAGAGGCCCTGATTAGTTTAAAACAAAACGCTATGTTTTAATGTGACAATAATGTAAACGTGTACAATAAATATACTAATGGTCTCTGTGTTCGAGCTTCAAATTACTTTAACGTTTTGATATCATTTCCTCTTTGGGTTTCAAATTCATCTCAGCTAATATCAAACGGGGACATTTATTCAGGAATAAAATTTTGAGTGGTGAAGTGCATTGTCTCTGGAATATATTAGGGAGCAAGTGAACATTTTGTCCTCGAAGTTGTGTTAGGAGCAGGAAAAATGGGCAAGCAGAAGGATTTGAATAAGTTTGACAAATGGCTTCTTCTCCAAAGACGCAGTTCTTGTGGGATGTTACAGCATACAGTGTTAATCAGTTATTAAGAGTGTTTCAAGGAAGGAACAGTGGTGAACCAGAGACCATAACCCTGGTCGGCCCAGGCCTTGGTGATGCACATGGGGAGCGAAGGCCGGCCCGTGTAGTCTGATCAAACAAACATGCTCCTGTAGCTCAAATTGCTGAAGGCATTAAAATATATATATATACTATTTTGGTAAACTATTATGAAAACTACAATGGCAAATTTGGGCCAATATGAAAAAGGCAACATGTCAGTATGATGTTTTCTTCTAGTGTGCTTATGATGCTCTGGTGATTCTGGACAAAAATAACAAGTATTTCCTTGTTGCTAATTCCAAGGGAATCCTGATCAACCCTCCAAAGTGTATATACAGTTTTCTGCCTTGATAGAAACCCCATCCACAATTTTAAACACAAACCTTTCAAGTTTATTTCCTGTACATTTGTGAGTTTTAACTTTGCAACTTTCCATTTTTTTATAGAATAGAACTTGTCATTGCATAACAAGGTACAACAAAACTGTGGAGTTTTTGCTTATCCCAGGTATCCGGGTTCAGAGCGCTGGGTCAAGCCATCGGAGCAAAGAGGGTTAAGGGCCTTGCTCAAGGGCTCAAAAGTGGCAGCTTAGTGGTGTTGGGGCTCAAACCACCAATCTTATGATCAGAAACCCGGTGCCTTAACCACTAGACTAACACCACCACCGAATTTATCTGATTATTTTGCAAAATTTAGTTTTTGGGTCATATTTTAATTTTTTTTTGATAAAAAAAGATAATAATAATTTTCAAAGTGGGGCATGGTGGCTTAGTGGTTAGCACGTTCGCCTCACACCGCCAGGGTCCGGGTTCGATTCCCGTCTCGGCCTTGTGTGTTTGGAGTTTGCATGTTCTCCTCGTGCCTCAGGGGGTTTTTCTCCGGGTTCTCCGGTTTCCTCCCGGTCCAAAAACATGCAATGTAGGTTGATTGGCACCTTGGAAAATTGTGCCTAGTGTATGAATGTGTGTGTGAATGTGTGGGTGTGTCCTGCGATGGGTTGGCATTCCATCCAGGGTGTATCCTGCCTTAATGCCCATAGGCACAGGCTCCCCGTAGAAGATAGAAGATGAATGAATGAATGAATAATTTTCAAAAATTCAGATGAAAACCATAGGTAAAAAAAAATCTTCAAGTATCTTCATATCACTCATTGCACGTGTTACTGAAATACAGATTACAGATGGGAAAATATACAGTAGAAATATAATTTTTTATTGAAATTATGACAACAGATGGGAAGGTCTCGCATCACACACACACACACACACACACACACACACACACACACACACATACCTTATACACACTGATAACTATAATAATAAAAAAGACAAAAAATAAATATATACATACATACATACATACAAAATCAAAATCCGTTTTATACATTTCTTCTCTCAATTTCCGGCTTCATTCCCATTTTGAACTGTGACTTAGGTACAAAAGTACTTTGCGGCTATGGTAAAAAAAAAAAAAAAGTGTCGACGGCTCATTTCCAGCCTCGGAGCACAGAATGGCTTTTTGTGTATCAGCATTTTCACTTCTCTTTCCTTTACAGTTATGTCATGAATTGTGAAATTGTGAACGATGCTAAAATACATTCCATAACTGGAGGGAAAAATAGCGTTTTATCTAGTGAAAGTTCTCAGTGTATGTTTCTCAATGACAAGCCAACGTAGCCTCATTTATCCCTGATTTTATAATGTATTGTAATATGATTCATAATCTGATTGCAGGGGGCACGGTGGCTTAGTGGTTAGCACGTTCACCTCACGCCACCAGGGTCCGGGTTCGATTCCCGTCTCAGCCATGTGTGTGTGTGGAGTTTGCATGTTCTCCCTGTGCCTCAGGGGTTTTTCTCCGGGTTCTCCGGTTTCCTCCCGGTCCAAAAACATGCACGGTAAATTGATTGGCACCTTGGAAAAATTGTTTCTAGTGTGTGTGAGTGTGTGTGTGTGTGTGTGTGTGTGTGTGTGTGTGTGTGTGTGTGTGCCCTGCGATGGGTTGGCATTCCATCCAGGGTGAATCCTGCCTTAATGCCCATAGATGCCAGAGATTGGCACAGACTCCCAGTGACCCGAGGGAAGATCGGATAAAGAGAAGTAGAAGTTGAATGAATGAATGAATGAATCCGATTGCAGAAAATGATCCGGTCATATAGATCAGATATCATGGTATGGGCATAGTACACATGAGCTACGGAGGGCTGAATTTCCTACAGAAAATATAATCACTGAATCTGGAACATTTTCACCATCGGGGATGTTGACATGCACCAATGTCCTGATTAGTTTAAAACAAACCACCATGTATTAATGTCACAATATAAAAAATGTCCATCGTATTGATACAATCCCATCTCCCATTTCAGTTTCCTATTTTTGAGTTTCAATGTAATTCTATATTGGGATATGTATTGGACATCGTGCACCCTTAGGATTGCAAGGAAACTTTCCATGGGAACTTGGAAGTTGATGATTTTTTCAGGTTAGATATGCATATGAAATTGCATAAAATAAGGATCTTTTAACGAAAATTATCCAGCAAGATTTTTTTCAACTATATTTAACTTCCCTGTCATAGGCTAACTTATAAATTGTAATTTCCCAGTTTATTACCATATAATCACTGTTAATACTCGTGGAAACTTTCCAGGCTTGAGAATTCCTGGAACCCTATAAACACTATTGTTTTTGGGATGTCAGCTTATAAGATGTTGTCTAATATTTTGAGCAAATTGAATTTTTATTAGCTTTCTTTCCAATACATTATGATTTTTTATGCTTTTTCCCCCAATGCATTATGATACTGAAGCCAGCTGTATGTACTATAAGTACATGTTAGAAGGAAGACCGGTGTCATATATAAAGAAGCCTCAAGTGACCAACATGGACAGTTACAGTACAGAAATCTCTGTTTGACCTGAAGAAGTCCATGGTTAATTCAGTGCAGATTGTGGTCATTTAGTACAGTTACCATAGTAGACTTGTGTGCAAGACATTAAAGTGGAGGCCATAAAATGATCAGCATATCCGTAGCCGAGTCTTGGGTATTTGCAGTCTCGCCGAGAATCGAGTGCTGTTAAGTGCATCATTAGAAGCAGATCTCATTTCACACCCCGGAGACTTTAACAGATTGTCATCGACAGAGTCCAAACCAAATCCATTTTCATTTGAATTCCCATCCCATCAACTCTCCAGGAAACCCTTGTTAAACCCAAACAGCTGTGTTGTGATCAAGCAAAGGCTGGACCTTTTCCATTGCATCTGTAGGTCTCCTATCTAGGTACAATCCTAATAACTGGCTCTTCTCCTCTCCTGGCTGAGTACATGGTCTACCCTTTGCTTGCTGGCCACCCCTTGCCCAAAAATGCAAGTAGAACCCACCCTTGGCCTTGGAGGCTTTCTTGGGTCTCTTGAAAAGCTCAGTTTCAGAGTCATGTCCTAGTGGCATCCAGCCAGGTTTTTCTTTCAGTAGTTTGTCCCGGTCAGGTCGCACACTCCGTAGAAACTTTTTAAAGATATTGCTGGTCAGCGAGAACCTCTTGCAGAGCTCTTGGGACTGACTGAGGTAGGGTGGATCCGCTGGGGAGTCTGGTCTGTTTATACCAGTCCCCCCTACAATACAGTCTTTGTCCACCTCGGGCAGGTCGAGCCAGTTGCCAACCAGGTCAGCGAGAACATTGTCTCCGAGTACCAGAGGTTGGCGATTGCGGGTACGACTCATGAGAGACGAGGTCCAATCACTGGAGTCGTCCATGCTGTCCTCGATGTAGTCACTGTCCAATGATGGGCCCTCTCTAGACAAGCTATGGAGAATCCCAGATAGATCTACAGGTATTACCTGAGAAGAGTGTGGGTGTATGCGTTGGTGGTCGGTTGGCGTTTGACACATATTTGGGCCGCAATATTCCACTTGTGGTGCAGTGTATCCTGAGATATTTCTAGGAATACCTTCACTCTCTAAGCTGGATGTAGAAGGTGAGGTCCCAACACTACTGCGATGCAGGTGATGGAATTGAGCTTGGCCAGAGAGCTCAGATAACTGCTGTTGCTGACTGTGAGGCTCAAAGCTACTTTTACCTGACGGTGGTGCCGCACATTTCTTTTTTCCCGAGATCTCTAGCTGCTCAAGGGCGGCTTGGACTTGGAGAAGTTTGAGTTCTTGGAGAGCCCCCATCATGGAGTTCATCTGAGCGTGAAGACCATCACCAGCCTCTTTCATAGAAAGCTGTAAAGGGCAGATGCAAAGGTATATGTTAACCTGGCAAATACTTTGGGGAAGATGTTTATTTTGGCACTTGTTATAGTTAATTTTTTCTGTGTGTAGTTAAAAGTATTCAAGAACCTGTATACTGTATATATGGATGTACTCTCTGATTTGTTAAACACTTTTTGCAGTGTACTGTATTAAATAAAACCTTCATTCACCCATAAGGACAAAGCAAAGAACTGAAACCCAACCCTACAAAGGAATTAAGTCAAAATGTGTTATAAAGAACTTACAAGAAACCTCAAGGAGCATGTTATATGTTTATAACTGTACAGCAATTACTAATTACCATCAAACAAATAAAGAAAAGCTACTAAAGAAATGTTGGTTTCTGAGGTAAAAAACGTAAAAAGCAAGATCAATCGTCAAGATGTACACTTTGTCAACCACTCATCTATACCATCTTCCAAACAAATAGCTACAAATAGTACAAATAGCTTTAGTTTGTTGTCTGCACCAGCAAGTCAATATTGCTGTACCATTACTCACATCCTGATACTTAACAGTCACTTAAAGCTATTTCAAATACCATCTTTCTCAATGATGATGTCATTCCTAAGCGACACATTTTGGCAGCGTATTTCCTTACAACTTATCTCACCATTATACCTCATTTACCTCCTTTGATGACATTTCACACGTGATCCAAACACAAAAAGGGACTATCGACTTACCTTGCATCATCTTTCACACAAGGGAGTTCCTCCTTAATAAAAGTGCCTAATCTTCTCGGTTTTCAGAGGCCAAGTTTGCTAGTCCTATATATACTGCAGCTTGCTGACAATTGGAGACCTTGTATTGCTCTGGTGCCCAATAGGACACGTCTAGACTTTAATCCAAAACGGGGGGAAGTGGGGGATTCACTCAAGCATAATCGATTGACAGAAACTGGTGAGAGTGTCAGTGTGGGGGTGGTCAAGGGATGCCATATGCCATAATAGTGCTTTTACCCACTAGATAGATAGATAGATAGATAGATAGATAGATAGATAGATAGATAGATAGATAGATAGATAGATAGATAGATAGATAGATAGATAGATAGATAGATAGATAGATAGATAGATAGATAGATAGATAGATAGATAGATAGATAGATAGATAGATAGATAGATAGATAGATAGATAGATAGATAGAAAGATAGATAGATAGACAGACAGACAGACAGAATGGAGCGGAACTGCAGGATCCATCTACTGGAACAAAATCGGCTGGATCTATCAGGCACCCTGTGGACCTACTGAATATTTTCTGGATCTGTTATAACGATTTCTATATAAATTTGTAGTGATAAAATGGACAGGTAACAATAAAAGAAACAATATTGTCATATGTAAATACCACATTATTAATACTAATGATTATGATTATCTAACGATAACGAGGGGGAACTCCATGTGAACAGATCATTAGATGGAAATTGATGGATGGTGAGTTCCACGGAAAACACAGCCACACAATTATACCCAACAGTTTGGAAACTGTGTACACCCTACATATGGCTGATTATATTAGGAATAATTCACTGTCTATAGGCACTGGGTTCACTGAGCACAATGTTTGATTCCATAATCCAGTGGGCTCTACCCTTACAGATGCTTTACGGCTTCAAAAATGATCACTCTTGAATAATTCAGTGTCATGCTTGCATGCTGCAATGTGGTAACCATGTGCATAAATTGAACAGCTGCTCATGCAGGGAGTTTTGTTATTACCCGAATATGAATGTCACAAAGCTTAAAGGAAGGCATGTCGGAATACTCATACATAGGGCTCGGAAGTATAAGAAATAATCAAAGTTGTGATAAATTGTGGTAAAATATGGATATCTGATATACATTATCCATCTAAAAGCATTAAACATTTTATACAAGTAATAAATAATGTTTATACTATTGATATTTAAAATATAAATCATGGAATATTTATAGATTTTTGCCATTATTGGCCTCCCCAATTGAAAAGTATCTATTAAACAGGCATGCCTTGTTAGCCCTGATTTCACCCACACACAATCATTCACGTTTGTTTTTCTGATTAAATCTCCTTTAACTATCCCACAGCCTTGGCATTTTCCTGCATCTGCTTGGAGGTTTATTTGCCTGCTGCATTCACATCCCCTGGTAATGTGGAACAATACTCTGCTAATAGCCTCGTCCTGCGAATTGAAAAGGGCACTTTGCCGGGCTCTGTTAATGAACATGTAAATGTCAGGGGCAAATACGTTTCAAACAAGTGAAAGGCATTGGCTGCAAGCTTACACGGTTATTAAACGACTGCATTGTTTCTTTCCAGTAGGAGCACTTGCAGCTTTTCAATACTAATATTCTGAGCAATAAAACTTGCTGTAATAGACGCAGAATAATGGTCATAACCTGTTATAAACTCTTGTATAACTACTTTTTTTTTTAGTTAGACTGAAGTTTTTTCAGACAAACAAAACAATTCTAAACAAGTACATTCACTGCACATGCTAATTTATAAATAGATTACTAAATACTGCATTAAATAATATTATAAATTATATTATAAATAATCTATAAATTAGTATATAGTTTCATATCTGACACACACAATGACCCCACATACAGTAGTTGTTTTACTCATGCATTTATTGCACGTTATGCCCCCTAGGAGTTGCAAAAATCAGCTACATATCAAGTTAATAATTTAAAAATATGTTTAAAAGGTTATTGGCTAAAAATATAATTATGGATGGAAAGCTATAATTACATCTGAGATATCTGGTACATATATATATATATTGGTGTGTCTGTATATATATATATATATATATATATATATATATATATATATATATATATATATATATATATATATATATATATATATATATTATATTTATATTTATTTATATTGCACTTTTTGCACATTGAGGATGCTTGGAATCCCAAAAGTGCTCATTAGGGGTTAACTGCAGGGATATTTAAATCTTCCACGCCTTTCTTTATAAAGAATCACTTCAGGAAGAACAGGAGCATTGTAATGCTTAAACAGGTTTGGGTCGTTAGCTCATCCTATACGATTATGTGCCTCCAGCTTTGTAGGAACAATTTCTGAAAAGAGCCCCATATGGTTGGACAACCAGGTGTCCCAATACTTTTGCCCATATAGTGTATATCTGCTAAAGGTCAATACTAAAGCTTTCATTGTGGACTTGTAAAGAAGCTCTGTCTTGACCGAATCAGTGCATTCTGTGTACCGTAATGAATATTCATTCGGTTTAAAAAAAGAAGCAATAAAGTGCAAGTGTATGTGCAGCACAAAGCGTGCGTTTAAACACGGATGCAAGTGTGCGTCGGGACTCAAGAGCGTCTTTCAACCGACACGTGAAACGGGGCACATCTGAACATGGCCGGTCACACCACAGGATAATGAGGCCAATTACAGGAGACACACAAGGCTATTTCATGCTTAGAGAACTAAGAGGGCTTTTCAGGGGAATGAGTGAAAATGAAGTGCATATTGTTTAATATTACTGCTCAGTGACTGTGACTGGAAAAGGTCCGAAGTGAAATGAGATCCAAAGAGCATCGTATTGAGACGAGGCCGAGTTATTATTTTTTTTTTTTTAAAGCATCAGGGTAGAAATCTGCATCGTGTACCATGTAGTGGTGAAACGCTCTGCAGGAGCAAAAGACAAACTCCATTTGCATGCATTTCCATGTGATAAGCTGGAGCGATTTCCTTTTGACCCATTTAGGACCCATTTAGCATGCGGGCGCGTTTCATCAAAGTGGATTGAGCCTAACTGCAAAATAATAGTAGCTGGTTTGCATACCAGAGGCAGACATATTATATAACATACACTGCCACTGATAATAGCTGGAGTGTACGAGATTTACTCGGCGCGATAAATAAAGTCATACGGAAGGAAAGGAAGCCACGGGGATTAGCAAAGCACTCAAATTTGTTTACATTATTTTCTAAATGATTTTCTCTATGACTTGGAAGATGTTTCGTGGTATCACCTCGAGTAAATCTCATACGCTCCAGCTATTATCAGTGCCAGACTAAATTATATAATGTATCCTCTTAATCTGTCCCCCTATGACGTTCGTCATTACATAGCTCAGCGGTGGGATGTAAATCTACCAGACTTAGATAAAAAAAATAAGCGATTATGGCAATTTCAGCGATCTAGATGCTTGTTTTTACTCTCCACGGGAAAAGTAATCTGCTTTAATCCATGCAGGAGAAATTAACCTGGGTGTGTGTGTTCATAGTCCCCTGTGCATGCTCAGAGTTGGTCTGTTTTGAGGTTATCAGCAGCATCGCTCCAGCACAATAAACACACAAGCGCAGTCGCAGCTGTCGCCAGTTTTAGCCTTCAGGAAGGAAGGCCTTTGTGAAGAACAGGAGCGATGGAGAAGCCGACAGAATGAACAGAGATTTGGCTCCAATCAGGCCCATTCAAACATATTTTTTATTTATTTCCAAGTAAAAACATGTCCAGACTAGCCTTGGAGACAAAGGAGAATTAAAATGGCTGATAAATTGTAGGTAAATAAAAATAATAAAAAATAAATTAATTGAACTGTTGGTGAAAATGATTTCCATATAAATGAGTCTACGGCATCATGTACAGCGCCAGGGTTCTCAGTTTTAATGTGAAACTCAGGTTATTAAAGACCTACTTCTTAAATGAGCATTTCTTTGAGAGTAAAAAAAAATATCTCCCAAGAGGGTTTTACACTTCCTATTCTTAGTCTGTGGCCTAATGAAGCAGCATCAGAACATATTTAATGATGGAGACTTCAAGGCAGTTTGTATAGCGCTCTGGATGAGGAAGCATTTGCCAATTGTTAGAATTCTGTCTGTTTTTGCATGTCCTCCAGGGCTTCTTCTGTACTCGCAAGTGTCCTCCCACCCCTCCAAAAGCTTGTGAAAGTTAGGTTAGGCATCTATAACAGATCTAACGCAAGGTGTGAATGAATGTACGTCAGCGTGTGAATGTGTGTGTGTGCATGTGGTGTACATGCGTGTTGCCTTATGATCACCGGCTCCCATCCAGCCCTGATTAAAACATCATTTGAACCCATAACAGGACACGGTTCTATCACATTATAACAATTAAACTGCCTAAATGGATCTCATTTGTTGACATTAGTGGATACTAATACAGTATTATTCTTTACTGTTTGAACAACAATTTGAATAATTAAATGTATTTTACAGCACAAACGGGGGTTTCCTTACATTTTCAGGTCTATAGTATTTGAACAGCTTGCTATCGATTGGAATCACAGTTGTCATGCAATGACAATGATTATTGATTAAAAGGACTGGTAACTGGTAAGGAATATTGAGAATAAAATGCAAATGGGATAGTGGTTTGTGATATTATGGGGTATTTTTTCTGATAATAAATCAGGCACTAGTATGAGCTCTGTGAAAAGCAAGAGGAAGGAATCATAGATCAAGCAACAGTGACAAGACTGACAAGCCAATCCAGCGATAGCGATATTGAGCGATAGCCGTTAACGTACAGGATACCAAACAAAGAGTTGTTATTGTCATATTGTTTTTATACTGGGTCGGTATGACCTATGTATGATCAGCGTGTATTTTCTGCACATACACACTTTAATACAAGAAAAGAAGAAAAGAGTGTCCTAAAATGATCTCAGCACAAGTGCTACACATATGAATACGTATACTTGATAATAATAGAAGATTAGAATAGAATAGAATAATAGAAGATTAGGATTGTAGATGCATACATTGACAGACAAATCAAAGTTTCGTATTAGATCTATAGCAGTCAAAACCCCCGCCCCATTTCTGTGGAGGAGTTTAGTGGTGCCGAGGTTAAAACCTGACCTTTTGCCACACACAGACTGACCCCATGTGACCTCTGATCATGTTCACACTTGTGTCCAACAAGCAGCATTCAATTAGCAAAGTCATTACGGTTCATTACGTTTAAGAGCAGGTGATGAAAGTATTTATACACCCAAGCACTTAATGTATGCGGCATTTACAAGCAAGAACCGGATGTTTCTGACACCCAAGATGGGCCTCTGACACACAATACCCATGTCTAAAAAGTGCAGATTTTTTCCTCCGTTCTCTGAGGAATTTGTGATATCATATCAACCTAATAGACATTTCAAATATATTATAATAATAATAAAAAAATTGTGCACATTTGATTTTACCCACTGCAATCTGGCTAACACACTTTGAGATGGTATCAAAAAGTAGCGAGAGCTCTGCTTACAAGAAAGTTCATTATTTATCACTTCCAAATAGTTCCCGTGCACAGAAATACAGCTCTTCTAGCGCTGTTCTTAAGTGTGGCCTGGAAGACTTGTTTTCGAAGTGTGCCCAGTCCCTTCTGTAAATCGTGCATGATCTCTGCCTTGATATCAAAAACACTGACTTTTAAGCTCTTGTGAAAGAATGAAAAAAAAAAGTCTGGATAAGGCAAATTTACTATGTAGGGTGGGTGTGGCCAATGCGGATTGATGATGATCATCATGCACAAATTGCTGAATGGTTGTGAAATTGAGTCCTTATTGATCTTGTGTCATCTTCCAGTGATGTTCTTCGGCTCTTGAAGCGCGTTCAGCAACGTGAAAATCGAAGGTAGGTCATGTCAAATGTGTTGGTGGCGGATCTGCCCAGTTTCACACTGAATTTCAGGTTTACTTTTTATTCTAACCGGCTGTCCATGATGAAATGGCAGATGTACAAAAGAATGTGGTCAGGATCGCAGATAGCCGTTTTTCAGTTTCCACTAATGCGACTTGTCAGACTGACTTGTTTGGCATGTTCTCCACAATGTGTACAAAATGTAATTAGAAATAGATAAAACGTACAGTGTTCTTCTTTAGTTAGTAGAGATTTGGCATAAAGAGTTATTGGAATATAATCAGATGTCGGGCTTCTAATCCTAGCCATCATGCTGTATGTTTCTTCCAAAACAAAGCACTCATCTTAGGACGAACACTTCCCTTCAAGTAGTGCTACTTCACCGAAACGACAGACACACAAAAATGACCATGTGGCATCTCTGGCAAATACACAGCTCCAGTGCCAGACTCTTCTCCTCAGGAAGCCCGGGGACACGACTGTGCTCCTTTCTAAATGCATCTGTGTCTCCAGGCTGCAGCCCTACACACCCCCGTACCATGTTAGCAATAAAGTTGACATGGCAATAGTGATCCAGCCTGGCACACGCCTGGCACCCCTGATCTCACTACCAGCTGGTAGACACCAGAGTAAATTTGGTGGAGTCTCTCCAAAAGCGACCTGCCATGCCTAGGAGACTGAGAGGAGCATATCTAACTGCATTAGGATATGATTACAGGAAGAGTCAGGTCTAGTTTCAGTCAATTCTTTTTATTGGAGGTGAAGATGGCAAGTGGAAGCGGAATATTAAAAGCTAAGAGGGTGGAAGAGTTCGGATTTTCCGAAATGACACGAAAAAAGCAAGAAACTAAAGATAAGACTTATGTATAAAACAGTGCAGCTGAATTCTTGAATCTGATTGGGCGGAGTAATTGCCTTTACTATAGCATATATTTATTAGAACTGCCCTAAAAGCAGCTTTATTTGTTAATCATCATAAGTATCTATTTTTCCAATTTTTTCCAAAAAAAACAAACAAAAAAACAGAGAGGAAATCCAGAGTGAAGTCACGAGCTATGGCGTCACCGGAGACATCATCCTATGACGCTG
The DNA here is from genome assembly GCA_030449085.1 of Kryptopterus vitreolus. Lineage (NCBI taxonomy): Eukaryota > Metazoa > Chordata > Actinopteri > Siluriformes > Siluridae > Kryptopterus > Kryptopterus vitreolus. The sequence goes on from JACRUU010000013.1 coordinate 14,244,071, forward strand.
TGTTTATCAAATAAATAAATGGATAGACTAAAAAAAACAAAAAAAAAAACGAAAAAAAAACGTATGTAACCGAATCCTATTCAACGTGAGGTTTTAAATAAATAAGAACGTAAACAACTAAACAAACAAAGGAAGCTATCAGGCATTAAAACACTAACCACAATATTGCAAAAAAGATAAATAAATAAAAACGATCTTATGAAACTGAATCCTAAAGAATGCATACAAACGGGAAGCGATGCGTAGAAGTTCTAATAATATCCATTTGCATTCATCATGTTGCACGGCGAAGACCAGAAACGTGCAGAAACGTGCAACCCAGACGTGCACAGCGCGTGCAAGCGTCATCCTCCGAAAACATTTCTTCGCGTACTGTTATTTATTTATTTATTTATTTATGAACATGTTATTGCACCAGTCAGCACATAAATAAATATACGCATTCGTTCATTAATAAACCTAATAACCCTGGTTGGATCAAGCAATTTATTCCACTGATGCAGAAAACAGAACCCGTGAGTACATATAATATTCGGTCATGTAACATATACATACCAGTTCTTGTCTCAGCCTCTTCAAACATGAATCCATGCTTATGAGGTCCGACGTGATAAAAAACGTTCCATTACATCAAAAAAAGCTATCAGCAAAGCTGATTAATATCTGAGCCGAAACATCGTCCATATCAATTGTCGGGGGGAAAAAGTAAGTAAGTAAAAGCGCAAGGGAAGCACGAGTCACGTTCAGGAACGCGTGCCTGCAGCTACGCTCTACGGGTGCGCGCGCGCGCGCGCGCGTGTGTGTGTGTGTGTGTGTGTGTGTGTGTTCCTCTTCAGACAACCCGCTCTGTTTAAAAAAGTTATAAAAAGCCTGTAAGGTCCTGGACGGAGTAAAACAGTTGCTGTGAAGTGCGCAAGGCAGCTGTTCTGCTTCATCCCCACCCACACACACACACACACACACACACACACACACACACACACACACACACACACCGATACAACCACGGAAACCCCAAATGGCAAAAAAAAAAAGTGCAGACTTGTCCCCTTTCCCCTTAATAGGCAACCTAATTCGACACATTTAGCGGTTGCTCTTATTCAGAGTGATTTACAGTTATTTCGTTGGTACAATTAACGCAGGTGAAGGTTAAGGGCCTTGAACAAGGGCCCAGCTGTGGCAGATGATGGGATTTGAACTAAACCTCCTGATCAGAGGTCTGACATAATGTTCCAAGGCTGTGCACAAGGTAGACCGTTTTGATGACCCATTCATTCATTCATTCATGTATTCATGCATGCATGCATAATAAGCAAATGTATAATTTGTGAGGCCAGGAATCCCAGATGCACCGTAGGAAAGCATATCCTGGACAGAAATGCAAGACCAACACATTTAGAACTAGTAGCAATTTAGAGTAGTCAGCCTGCATATTCAGTTTGCACAAACACACACACACACACACACACACACACACATTGTGGACAGTAATATAGCACAAATACAATGGAACACAAACTTTCGGCTAACATAAAGATCAAGCTCAGGATCAAGCTGTACCCTTTGCCATAGGAAGACAAAATATTGGCACTTTTTAATATGAAACAAACAAACAAATACATTTTTGTTACATTTACGGAGTTAATACGGATTCTTAATGTACTTTTCCATGTCCTAATGGTATCTTTTCTACTTTTCTATTTTATCTATAAAAATAAATGTTCCTTAGATGTGCATCAGTGTTTCTTATGGTCTAATGGGGTAGTTATATAAATCTATGGCCCAGCACATAATGTATCTGAAAGCATAATGTATCTCAAACCCTTAAAACACTCTTAGAGCTCGAATCATGCTGTATGTCTGCTTCAGCAGCAAAATTATTGGAGTGTAAAATATCCACCGTTCCATTCACTGACCCAATTCCTTCTACACAAGCTGGATCATCACAGTCTCCAGCTGTGCCACATGTTCACATGTCCTAGCAGTCTGGAGCGTGCTGAAAGCAAAGAGCATAGACAGGTTATATGAATAAATCATCTGAAAGGTTCTTTCAGCATTGGCACTCAGAGGAAGCGGAAGAGCAGGATCTAATTTCGTCTGAATGCTATGTAAGGACAGGTTTAAAATCCTTATTCAATAAGCAATGAGGAGGAAAGAAATAAAGATTTGGCAGCCAAATACTTGTAACTCTAACCCTCCTGGGTTACAAGTTAATATGGAGGCATTGTGTGTGACACGACCACCATCCTGTTCTACACCTGCATGGGACTACTTCCTCAAGCTGTCCTTGTGGATGAGAGGAAGGAAGTTGCGCTTTTCCCTGGTGCAAGGCTGAAACCTATCCCCTATTAATGACTAGACACACACATTTGTATAGGCTTGTTACAACTTTCAGTCATCTTTATATACAGTGTATAGACACACACACACACACAAGTATTGGGACAATTTAATTTTACAGCCTTTGTTGGTTCCGTCACATGCTGGAGGGCAACAATTATACAGGATGTCTTTGCATGCTATAGCATTATATTTTGCCCTCCACTTGAACTAGGAGAGCTAAACCTTCTAACATGTCACTGTGCACAAAGCCAGCTTCATGAAGATCTGCTGCTATTGAGCTCTGACTTCAAATTTACTGAACATCATTTTTCACACTGACTGCACACGCCTCCACCTGACCTTCAGTAGATCAGTAAATGACTTGTAAATGACATCTTCCCAGAAAAAAGTGGGGGTATTATCACAGAGAATGGGACTAAATGTGGCTTGAAATTTTCAAAGAGCACGTTTGCCTACAAATTTTTATCCATATAGTTTACTATAGTTTCTTTCTCTATTACAGTGTCAGCTGAAGTGTACGTGATTTTACACACATACACATGCGCACACACTTATCTCAAGGGATGTAATATCTAACTGGTCTCGATAAAGTTTACTGAGGAAATAGCTGCCCAAAGACAGTTTTCCTTTTACAGATAAGCACTTTTAGCAAGATTGGAAAAGTGTATCAAGTGCAAATATAAAAGAGTAATAAATAATAATAATAATAATAATAATTATATCTGCGAGTAGCAATGACGGGTCCATGCCGAGTGCCATCGGGTGGCGTTGTCACAGGCCTTGTGCTCATCATCGCTGCTCGCGGCTGTATTTGTGTATATATTCCTTCATCTTCTACTGCTAAATCTGACCTTCCCTCGGGTCATGGGGAGCCTGTGCCTATCTCAGGCGTCTATGGGCATTAAGGCTGGACACATCCTGGTGGAATGCCAACCCATCAGAGCGCACACACACACACACACACACTGACACTCACAATCACACACACTTTAATACACTAGGGACAGTTTTCCAAGGTGTCAATCAACCTACCGTGCATGTTTTGGACCGGGAGGGGGGAACTGGAGAACCCGGAGAAAAAACCCCCTGAGGTACGGGGAGAACATGCAAACTCCACACACATGGCCGAGACCGGAATCGGACCCCAACCCTGGAGGTGTGAGGTGAACATGCTAACCACTAAACCATTAAGCCACCGTGCTATACATATATGTCTGTCTATATATATATATATATATATATATATATATTATATATAATTATATCTATATATATATATATATATATATATATATATATATATATATATATATATATATATATATATATAGATATATATATATAAGAAATTTGGATTTGTGAATTTATCATCCCCATTTATGTGTATAGTTTTTTTTTTGGTCATTCCAATATATATATATATATATATATATATATATATATATATGTGTATATATATATATATATATATATATATATATAATATATATATATATATCTATATATATAATATATTTTTTTTTTTTTTTTTCAATCAGAATGACCAAAAAAAACTGTACACATAAATGGGGATAATAAATGCACAAATGTGTTAAATTGAGTTGCATTGTTATTTATATTGATTAGAAGAGAATGTAATGGATTCAGACTCTTACTATACTGTATTACTGTCTGTTCGTTTCTGCTTGGTTCAGATATTATCATTTTGTGTTTTTCTCTGTCACTGATCATTCAAAACCTTTGATCCATTTTAGAGAACTAGTTTTCAGTGATTTGATGCTGTACAAATCCATCATTTACCAACATTCAAGATTCACCCGAGCAACTTATTAATTCTAGACAGATTTAGGATAAGGGTTCAATAGAACTAAGAAGAAGAGAAGGTTGACATGTTTAAATCTGGTTTAAACGTTTTGCATTCAATCACTTGTGCAACAAACTGATGCCTAATTGTGTTGGGGGTTAAAATTAAGATGATATTAGATGAAGGACATGGTAGTTCAGTGCTTAAAGCATTGGCTTTTGGACCAGAAGATTGGAAGATTGCAAATCCCACCGTAGCCAAACTGCCATTAGTAGTCCCTTGTAGTACCTAGTAGTAACCCTCAATTGATCCAGTTGCTCTGGATAAGGGAGTCAGCCACATGCTATAAATGAAACATATATTTTGATCAACATGAGAAATAAGTGATAATGTAGGAAACAGCAGACAGTTGTAGACAGTTGTAGACAATAATTAATCAACAAATTGTTTAAAGCACCACGAAATTGATTTAATTATTTTCACAAGTGACTGATGTGGAGGGTGAACAAGTCATTTTGAGAATTCTGATTTGAGAAACGCTCCAAAGCAACTGAGAACTGTAAACCATATCGCTAACGGCTACATCTGGTGGACATTTTTGGTAATGCAAGTTAAATGATTTTGAATTTAATTATCAAGTTGAAATAATGCTGTGACCCATGCGAGCGTCACAAAATCATGAAAATAAGCAGGCTTCCTTTGTCATTGTTCTTTTTTGTTAAATTTATTTTTAAGAATTTCCACTCTTATTATATTCTATTATGCCCTTAATTTGAATGCTCCCCAGAGCTGCAGCATTAAACCCATCACAAATTCCTTTGAGGTGTGACATCAAGCCATGTTTTGCAATTATCATTCTAACAATTAAAATAAGTCAGCTGAAAATTAGGGACAACATACGATACATTTCTAAAAGTAAACACTTCCTGCTTCCAGTTGCTGGCGCTATGACTCAGACTGAAATGAGTCATGTCCATGTAATTAGCGTTCTTCTCTCAACATAATGCTGCACTTTGATGTACCTCCTGATGTACAAAGACGTTAGTAGTCATGTCCTGTTTCCTTTAATTTCGCTAAGTTTAATGGCTGCTCACGGCTGAACCGTATGAGATACCAAAAATATAGATTTTTTTCAACCCTACGGGCACTTTTGAGGGTCTTAAAATGCTCAAACTCTCGTGATACTTATCAGCCAAGTTGAAATCTGCGGTCATTAGGTCGTGGTCGCGGCTCAGCTCTGGGCTTGGTCTGATCCACAGGAAGCGAGTTTGCATAGGTTGGGACAGATCTATTGTGAATTATTTATATTTTTTCTAAAATCACAAAGGAAACAAAAAATAAGAAAGTCATTTGTATAATGTGTACATCAGATGTGTTTGAAAGGGTAATTCTACACAAAGATATTTATTCTTATTTTCCATGTACTGAATTGCATGCATTGTTGTTCACTTTATTTTTTTTTTATGTGTCTGTGTACTTTGCGCTCAGGAACAGGGATATGTTTTACTGCAAGGATTAAACGTCATAACATTTGCCATATGACAATAATAATTATAATTAAAATAACAGCAATAACAACAATAATAATAATAATAAATACGTTGACATGTTTCAAGCATACAAACCAGAAGACAAGTAAAAACTATCAGCATAAATTTCAAGGCCTGCACTTCATTTCACACTGTAGAATTAAACTTCAGAAAAAAATGACTAAAATTATTACCACATGAAAGTAACACATACATTAACTATAGCATTTAAATACATCTACATATGTAATTATATAAAGAGCCTGAAGAAAATAACATTAATTTTCCAGACATACTGGATATAGCATATTTATTGTTGGTGTGTCACATATACTCTGTGTATGCATGATATTCCTCGCTCCTCAAAAAACAAACAAAAAAAAACAAAGCAGTAGCAACATAAGAACATACATGATATATACAAGAAAAAACCCCAACAAAGAACAAAACACACAGAGGTGAGATGAACCGCGGAGGTGGACTCGATGGCGGCGCCAAAACAAAGACAAAACAAAGCAACTTCCCTACCTATATACACGCTGACCTGTCGAAAAAGACAGGGTGGCGCCTCCGCTCACACTATTGTGTATAAACAGAACTGTGTAAACAGCGTTTTCACGTGAGTTTGCCGGTCACGAGAATACACCACCAAGTCGTCTAAACATGCTGAACAATCGGGTTCATCACCAAACACTATATTAAACAGCCGATGAAATGTAGCGGGTGCGTTTTTTAAGCCAAAATGCTTTACAGTGTACGGTAAAAAGTTCTCAGGCGTAACAAACCCAGATATCTCTGACGACTCAAGAATGAACGGAACTTGCCAATAACCTTTTAAAAGTTCGAGCTTACTAACAAATACGAATCGGAGACCGTGAGCAGATTTACTTTGGGGCAATCCGAACAGAACCTAAAAATTCCATCACGTTTGGGTACTAATAGGCATGGAGAACCCCAAGGGCTAACAATGGGTTTGGCTAAACCGTGTTCGGTGTGCACGGTGTGCACTGCTCACTCACGGACAGAAAACACACAACACACACAATATGCACACACCACTTTATAAGCAACCATATTGCACAAACCTGGACTTTGTTGTTTGCACACAGATTTCTTCTGGTTTTCTTGCATTTTTCTCTTTCTCTTTTTTTAAAGTCTATTCTATATTTTTTATATTTTACTTTATATTTGTATTTATTTTGTAAATTCTGTATTTTTGGATTTGGTAAAACAATCCACTCTTGAGGTCAGGGCAGCTGCCCAAGCATTTCACTGCGTATCATACTGTGTATGACTGTGTATGTGACCAATAAAATTTGAATTTGATTTGAATTTGATTTGAATTTGGGTTTGGCTAAACCGTGTTCGTGTAGGTAATCAATTTCCTGCCGCATTATATCTCTTTTTACGGACTCGGCGCTATACGGATTCTGTTTCATCGGGGTATTAAGAGTAAAATTGAATGTCACGCTGGAGAACAGAAGTTTGTGTGGGTACGTCTCCAAAAATGAACCTGTTAAGAGATTAATAATATTATCTCGCTGAAAAAATGGGTGAGTCTAGATGGTAACTCGCACAAAGTTTCGGAATTTTGCATTGTAACACCAGCAAAAGACGAATTCTGCGCCGACCATTCTTGTGACTCTACAGCCGATAAGCTTACCTCCGGCAAGGGAAAGTTCAGAGCGACAGGAGTTGAAGGCAGCACATCACACCGTTCGAGAGCTTCCCTGGAATAGGGCGGGAATTTAAATATTAGTAAGCATATAGCAATTTACTTTGAGTACCTGTAATTTACAAATAAACATTCATTTAAATCAAAATATACGTGATTTTAATATTTGTGGTTTATTCATCCTTACTTTAGTGCAATTACAAGTTTTGAGTACTGACAACTTTAATTATTTCACTTAATTAAAATACCCCTTAAGTGTTCTTAGATTATATAATTTACGTAACTTAAATTGTAGTAGTAATGTTACTTAAATGTTTCGTGGCGACTGACTGCCTTGTTTTGTTCTAGTTTTCTGTACTCAAATATCAACACTTTACAAATGAACAGTACAAATTACCAATCTGAAATCATTAAACAGAGTGCTATAAAAAGAGAGTGCTCGTCTGAATCATCTTCAATCTGTATGTAAAAAGTATTGAAACACAATTACCAAATGCTATCTTGCCAGAGTAAAAAATATTGCTAAAATGTTACCCTGAGAAGTATGCAAAATAAGCGACTTACAGTGCATGGTTTAAAGAATTTTGAGGTGTCTTCTCTCAGATACACAGAAGGTACACGGAGCACTGTTGTTCGCCTTGTGTGTACATCACGTTGACACTTAAAGTTCACGATGACAATACTATTAAAAGTGAAACACACGTTTTAGCCAGCACAAAACCAAACAATGCTAACTTGACACGGAATGAATGCCACAAAGAAAAGAAGTGATCCCAATAAAAAGCCCTGACATTTACAGGGATACTTACCTAAAAATAAAAATTGTCATCATTTACTCACCTTTAAGTTGTCTTTGTTCTGATGAACACACAAGGGTATTTAGAAGAACGCTCATAAACAAACAATTATTGGACCCCATTTACTACCAGCATTCTTACAAAATTCTTCCCCTGTGTTCATCCAAAAAAAGGAAGTTATACAGATTTTAAACACGTGAGTAATTCATGACGTTCATTTTTTTGGTGAACTATCTATTTAAAAGAACACAAAAACACATCAGAAGTTTTTTGTTTTAATGTATTCTAAATCAAACCAGTCCAGGAGGACCCTCTGCCCTGCAAATGTAGTATGTCTCCCTGATCTACACACATGATTCCATTAATCAGCTCGTTGTAGAGAATGCAAGAATCAAATTGGATTAGGAGTGTCGGATTAGGAAATGTACAAAATGTGCAGGGCAGGGGGTCCACCAGGAAAAGTTTGAGCACCACTGTTCTAAATTAAATACAAAAAAATTCTGAAGGTTTTCTCATCACTTAGTACACCATAAATCCAAGTCATAGTTCAGGCAATGTCTGTTGAAGCATTAAACAAAAATAATAATATGATAACACCTTTAAGTCATGAACCCGAAGAAACTCAACAAGTGCATAGTTTTTCCCTGTCTTCGTTGCTCTCTGTCGATATAAAGTCATCAGGAGAAAACTGTGGTGGTATAGTGATGCGTAAAACGTGTTGGTCAAATTATGGTTGGTAAAGCGCTGAAATTCCGCACATACCTGAAAGAGGAGAGAGGAAAAACATGTAACAAACTATTAAAAACATTTTTTAAATACACAATTAACGTTAATTATAACTGTGATTCCCAACGTAGAGCTTGTCAAAGGACCTCTTTGCCTGTTGTCTATACGCCGACGGTGCTATTATTAAGTATTTAACTTTTTGATTAGTGCTCTTAGAGGTAGCATAATTAAGAGGTTTCCACCTGCGTATTAGCAGGTTGTCCTCCAGAAGATACCCACCTGTTTATTACCAACCGCATCGTAGTTACCTGCAAGACGGAAATATTTCTGAAGACTAGGATCAGCTCTCTGTGCATCGATAAGCTGAACTCTCTACTAACCTTTAATTCGTCAGAAGGAAGCTTTATTTCCGGGACACAGAACATTTTCCGTTAATAACATTTTAGAACTTACGCGCTTGGGCTCCAGTAAAGACACGCTGGGGGGAAAAACCGAGGGATTGTTGAAAATCTTCCAGGGGAAGCTGTGGAACGAAAGAATGCCATGACTTCTAGAACTGGGAAAAAATGTACCGCATTTCCGAGAATAAAATCGATCACGGAACCCGCAAGAGCAATCCCCTTCTTAAGACCTGCAGAGTCACTTTTCTCTGACTGTCTGTCCTGTTTGCGGCTTTACTGACAAACAGTTGTCTGCAATGTGTCCAGTCCTATGACAATAAAACACTCGAGATTTTCCCGAACTCTAGGAGGTGAGCGATTACTTTGAACGGGTTTAGGTCTCTTTTCACTTATACTTTGGTTTCTACTGCGTTTAAAGAGCGTTTTATGAGTGAGCGCGAATTCATCTGTGAAGACCGCACAAGCAGTGCGTTTATTTAAGTAAACCACTATCCGCTGAGGGATACACTTCTTAAACTCCTCCAGTAAAATGACTGTGTGATGCCGAAAATGTGACGGAGTGATGCATAATCATTCACCTTATTCGCGCTACATCATTTATCAAAGACAATATCCTCCTCACGCACAAACGTCTGAGACGGCGATTTCTTTAAGTTCCGGAAATTCTGCCGGTATGCCTCTGGAACAATTTCATAAGCCGGTAAAAAAAATTATATTCTTAACCACAGCAGACTTTCCGCAAGAATAAGGTGGAACATACTTCTTGTGCTTATAGCCGGTAGCCAGTTTCAACTCCGCCTCGGCGTGCCGAATCTCAACTCTCTCTACTCTCACTCTCTCTCTCTCACTCTCACTCACTCCTCCACCTGGAGAAGAGCAACACGCAGTTTGAAGCGGCTATCTGCCTCCAGCGGATACTTCCGATCTGAGAGAGAGAGAGAGAAGATCAAACTGAGGCAGCGAGCCTTCACTGGAGGAAGAACCTGGCTCCGCGGCGTCCGCCGCCGAGTTCACTGCTTTCATTCACAACCGGCTTCACAAGCAAGAGATCCAAATCCACTAAATGTTCCAAAGCGAGCGCTCGAATGTATAGCTTTAACATACAGCCCTCAATGTCGGGATGTTGAAGCGGCCAGCTATTACAATTAATTCATCTTTCTTACAAGCCCCATAACAAGGATTTTAAAGATGATGTTTTATATTAAACGCAGCCATGTTTACAAACCGAAATCCCTTTTCTGCAATAAACTAAAAATAAATAAATAAATAAATTTACTACCCGTTGCTATACACACGCCGCGTTCGGACTGGTAGTAGCAGGGTTAACACTGGGAAGCAGAAACCTTAGTAATACATATGCCAAAGTTATTAGCAACCCTCTGTGTGTGTGTATGTATATATATATATATATATATATATATATATATATATATAAGGCTATATATATATATATATATATATATATATATAATATATATATATATATATATATATATATATATATTATAGTGTGTGTGTGTGTGTGTGTTTGCAAAGTCCAATTCCTGTTGGTTTGCGGAGCACGCCTCAAACACTGCAACTTTCCCTTTACATCTTCCGTATTTTTGCTTGTGGGTGCAAAAGAACTCTATTAGCATACCGGGCTATGAAACACGCAAACACAGCCATATTATATTTACATCCCCTCACAATGACTCATGCTGTGACTAACCAAAATCCTGGTCATGTTTATTTCTCTTTTGGTTTTTACGTTGAATTTAAGAAAAACGCAACTTCGGTGTCGGTGTCGGTGTTGCTGGCCATGCACGCGCGTCCTAATGCCGATCGGCCAAACGCAAATGACACCGTGTGTCTTTCCTATATAGTGCCAGAATTACCCCGCGCAGGCGCACGTTACCCGGAAGTCGACTATTCCATCTTACAATTATTAAAGGGAAACTTACGAAAGTCGACATGTTCATAATATGCTTATTTTATTCTTTAGGTGCATATTTTTCTTATTTTCCCATTTCTCTTATTTGTAAATATGTAAATCTTCTGGTAGAGATGATGATGATTTACCATTAGTGATGTAAATATGTACTAGTTTTTTTTTTAAATCTACCTGCTTGATTTTCACATTGGTTTCATCGAAAGGGGCGGGGCTTGGACTTTAAAAGAGAGTCTGTGAACAAGGTAATGTCACTGAAGCTGGTTTGCCAACTGTCATTCAAACAGCACAAGGAGCAGGAGAAGGTTATTTCATCTGGTGAGTGATTTTACTCTGGGGCATCCATCCATCCATCCATCCATCCATCCATCCATCCATCCATCCATCCATCCATCCATCCATCCATCCATCCATCCATCCATCCGCCTCCATCCGCCATGCCATCCAACCAGCCTGCTGCATCCATCCATCCATCCATCCATCCATCCATCCATCATCCATCCATGCCATGCCATGCCATGCCATCCATCCATCCATGCCTGCCTGCCTGCCTGATGCCTGCCTGCCTGCCTGCCTGCCTGCCTGCCTGATGCCTGCCTGCCTGCCGCCTGCCTGCATGCCATCCTGCCATGCCTGCCTGCCTGCCTGGCGCCTGCCTGCTGCATCCTGCCTGCCATGCCTGCCTGCCTGCCTGCCTGCCGGCCTGCCTGCCTGCCTGCCTGCCTGCCTCCTGCCTGCCTGCCTGCCTGCCTGCCATGCCTCCATGCCCTGCCTGCCTGCCATGCCTGCCTGCCCTGCCTGCCTGCCTGCCTGCCTGCCTGCCTGATCCATGCCATCCTGCCTGCCTGCTCCTGCCTCCTGCCTGATCCATGCCTGCCTGCCTGCTGACCTGCCTGCCATGCCATGCCTGCCTGCCTGCCTGCCTTGCCCTGCCTGCCTTGCCTGCATGCCTGGCCTGCCTGCTGCCTGCCTGCCTGCCTGCCTGCCTGCCTGCCTGCCTGGCCTGCCTTGCCTGCCTGCTTGCCGGCCTGCCTGCCTGCCTGCTGCATGCCTGCCTCCTGCCTGCCTGCCTGCCTGCCTGCCTTTGCCTGCCTGCCTGCCTGCCGCCGCCTGCCCTGCCTGCCTGCCTGCCTGCCTGTATGCACATGCCTGCCTGCCTGCCTGCCTGCCTGCCTGCCTGCTGCCTGCCTGCCTGCCTGCCTGCATGCTCCTGCCTGCCCCTGCCTGCCTGCCTGCCTGCCTGCCTGCCTGCCTGCCTGCATGCCTGCCTGCCTGCCTGCCTGCCTGCCTGCATGCCTGCCCTGCCTGCCTGCTGCCCTGCCTGATGCCTGCCTGCCGCCTGGCCTGCTGCTGCTGCATGCCTGCCTGCCTGCCTGCTGCCTGCTGCATGCCTGCCATGCCTGCCTGCCTGCCATGCCTGATGCCTGCCTGCCTGCCTGCCTGCCTGCATGCCTGCCTGCCTGCCTGCCTGCCATGCCTGCCTGCCTGCCTGCCTGCATGCCTGCCTGCCTGCCTGCCTGCCTGCCTGCCTGCATGCCTGCCTGCCTGCCTGCCTGCCTGCCTGATGCCTGCCTGCCTGCCTGCCTGCCTGCCATGCATGCCTGCTGCTGCTGCCTGCCTGCCTGCCTGCCTGCCTGCCTGCCAAAATGCCTGCCTGCCTGCCTGCCTGCCTGCCTGCCTGCCTGACTGCCTGCCTGCCTGCCTGCCTGCCTGCCTGCCTGCAGCCTGCCTGCCTGCATGCCTGCCTGCCTGCCATGCCTGATGCCTGCCTGCCTGCCTGCTGCCTGCCTGCTGCCTGCCGCCTGCCTGCCTGCCTGCCTGAATGCCTGCCCCTGCTGCCCTGCCTGCCTGCTGCTGCCTGCCTTACTTGCTGCCTGCCTGCCTGCCTGCCTGCCTGCCGGCCTGCCCCTGCCTGCCTGCCTCCTGCCTGCTGCTGCCTGCCCTGCTGCTGCCTGCCTGCCCTGCCTGCCTGCCCTGCCTGCCTGCCTGCCTGCCTGCCTGCCTGCCTGCCTGAATGCCTGCTGCTGCCTGCCTGCCTGCCTGCCTGCCTGCCTGCCTGCCTGCATGCCTGCCTGCCTGCCTGCCTGCCTGCCTGCCTGCTTGCCTGATGCTGCCTGCCTGCCTGCTGCCGCCTGCCTGCCTGCCTGCCTGCCTCCTGCATGGTAAAAAGACCATGCCTGCCTGAATGCCTGCCTGCTATGTGCCTGCCTGCCTGCCTGCCTGCCTGATGCCATGCCATGCCTGCCTGCCTGCCTGCCTGCCTGCATGCCTGCCTGCATTCTGCCTGCATGCTGCCTGCCTGCATCCTGCCTGACCTGCCTGCCTGCCTGCCTGCCTGCCTGCCTGCCTGCCTGCCTGCCTGCCTGCCTGCTGCCCTGCCTGCCTGCCTGCCTGCCTGCCTGCCTCTGCCTGCCTGCCTGCCTGCCTGCCTTGCCTGCCTGCTGCTAAAAACCTGCACTGCCTGCCTGCCTTCCTGCCTGCCTGCCTGCCTGCCTGCCTGCCTGCCTGCCTGCCTGCCTGCCTGCCTGCCTTGCCTGCCTAAATGCCTGCCTGCTGCTGGCCATGCCTGCATTGCCTTCTGCCTATGCCTGCCTGCCAGCCTGCTGCATGCTGCTGCCTGCCTGCCTGCCTACATGCTGCCTGCCTGCCTGCCTGCCTGCCTGCCTTTCCGCCTGCCTTGCCTTTGCCTGCCAACTGGCCTGCCATGCCTGCCCTGCCTGCCTGCCTGCCTGCCTGATGCCTGCCTGCCTGCCTGCTGCTGGCATGCCTGCCTGCCTGCCTGCTGCCTGTATGCCATGCTGCCTGCCTGCAATCTGCCTGCCGGCCTGCATCCTGCCTGCTGCATGCCTGGACCGACTGCCTGCCATGGCATGCCATGCCTGACCATGCCTGCCTGCCTGGCCTGCCTGCCTAGATGCCTGCCATGCCTCAAAGTGCCTGCTGCTGCTGATGCCAAAAATGCCTGCCTGCCTGCATGCATGCCTGTGCCTGCCTTTTGCGCCTCAGGCCAATGCTTTTGCTGCAATGCTGCAATGCTGCATGCCTACTTGCCTGTCAAAATGCCTGCCTGCCTGCCTGCCTGCCTTGTATCCCTGCAATGCCCTTTCGCCCTGACTTGATGGCCATGCCTGCCTGCCTGCCTGCATGCCTGCCTGCCTGCCTGCCTGCCTGCCTGTACACATGAACAGCCTGCCTGCCTGCCTGCCTGCCTGCCTCAAAGCCATGCCTGCCTGCCTAAAAATAAAAAAAGCCTGCCTGCCTGCGTTGCCTGCCTGCCTGCGTGCTGCATGCCTGCCTGCCTGTGAATGCCGGCCTGCCTGCCTGCCTGCTGCCTGCCCTGCCTGCCTGCCTGCTGCCTTGCTGCCTGCCTGCCTGCCTGGTAATAAAAGCCGGGTATGCCTGCCGGCCTGCCTGCCTGCAAGCCTGCCTGCCTGCCTGCCTGCCTGCCTGCCTGCCTGCCTGCTGCCGGCCATGCCCTGCCTGCCTGCCTGCTGCCTGCATGCCTGCCTGCCTGCCTGCCGCCTGCCTGCCTGCCTGCCTGCCTGGCCGTGCCTGCCTGCTGCTGCCTGCCTGCCTGCCTGCCTGCGCCTGCCTGCCTGCCGCCCTGCCTGCATGCTGCCTGCCTGCCGCTGCCTGATGCCTGCCTGCCTGCCTGCCTGCCTGCCTGCCTGCCTGCCTGCCTGCATCATGGGTGACCCTGTGCTCTGATCCCAGCTACCAACAACAAACTGGGATATGCGAAAGAAAAAAATTTCACTGTTCTGTAATGTATATGTGACTAATAAAGGTTAATCTTCTTCTCCTCCCTTTATTTGATCTTGTTCTCACTTAGCTTACTTTGTCAAAAAAAAATGTGAAAAATAATATTACGTAAAGAAATAAATAATACACTTTGACACGAACTGTCAAAGGACATAGACAATGATTTTGTCCACTTCCAAGAAGCTAGAAAGCCCCTCCTTATCAATCTTGGGATCCAGTAACCACACCAGGTTGCATACATCTTAGCATCTCCTAAGCTGTGGAAGGCCACTACAGAGAGCATTTGATGTTTTATGGTTGACTGACTTTCTTTATTTACCGTAGCTTTTTTTTGGCAAGTCTAATACCTCACATGTCCATCCATAGGATTACTTATCTATCTGTAGTATTATCCTGTAATTTTATACTACTTAGAGTTCAAATTTACATTTCAAAATGTATGTATACTTTTAATATGTTAACTTTATTTTACCAGTCCTTTAATCTTACAAAAAGGGTGTTACACAACCTTTGTTCACTTCAGATCTTTGAAGATTTAACCTGGCCAAGATACACCATGATAAATAATTGTAAAGAAGGACATTATAGACTGAAGAACTGCCCTCTTGCCTCATCATCTTCTACATGTGCACAGGTGAAAGCATACTGAAAGGAAACATCGTTGTTCTGGACAGCAGGGGTGGTAAGGTAGGGTGAGCTTACCCTTGAACATTTATCTGACCATTTATCTAACATTGTTTACCCACATCCAGCAATGCAGAGAGAAGACAAAGAAGACAATCTGTTCTCACTGCTGCACTTAAGCAAATCCTACCACAGGTTGAGATGTATCATAGAGCTACATTCCATTAGAGATTATGCCTCTAAACAAGACTTTATCAGGTGTAATTTCCTTTATCTAGGTTTTATGGACACACACCTGTCTGTATTGGCATAGGTTGGGAGAGACCTATTGTGATTTAATATTTTTCTAAAAACACACAAAAAACAAAAAATAAGACAGTCATGTGTATAATGTGTACGTCAGAGGCATTTGAAAGGGTAATTCTACACATATTTATTGTTATTTTCCAGGTACTAAAGTGCATGTAGAGTGGCACGGTGGCTTAGTGGTTAGCACGTTCGCCTCACACCGCCAGGGTCCGGGTTCAATTCCCGTCTCGGCCATGTGTGTGTGAAGTTTGCATGTTCTCCCCGTGCCTCAGTGGTTTCTTTCTCCGGGTACTCCGGTTTCCTCCCGGTACAAAAACATGCACGGTAGGTTGCCTTAATGCCCATAGACGCCTGAGATAGGCACAGGCTCCCCGTGACCCGAGTGAAGATCGGATAAAGCGGTAGAAGATGAATGAATGAATGAATGAATGAATGTAGAGGCTGATGAAAATAAACCTTAATTTTACAGACATACAGGATATAGCTAATTTATTCTTGGTGTGTCACATGTACTCCGTGTATGCATGATTTTCCTCGCTCCTCAAAAAAAAAAAAAGCTGAAGCAACCTGCCAAACATACACTGTTAACACTGGGAAGTCGGAAGCATGAGTAATACAAAAGCCAACTTTCTTAGCGGTCAGCGGAACTCTACACAACGAACAGGGTGGCGATATTTAAATTAAGGGATAAAACATCCGACTCCCGCTCCTACTTTCCTCCTCATATTTCTTCCTCCGTGTTGACGCTTAAATCCTCCTAGCCCAGCCACTATTGGTGACGTCAGCTGCCAGACAGTCACCTGCTATCTAGGAAAGACCAGGGCAGAGAGAGCGCGTAAACAAGCGTGCAAAACCGCACATACTCTACATGCTTTCTGTACGTAATATGCACCCCCCCCCACACACACACACACACACCGAAAAAAGAACAATGTTATATTGCGACAAATTTATACCATAATAAACAATAAATAAAAAAAAATAAAGATTACCACAAACGAGACAATGCATCGGAAACCATATTGTGAGTTCCTTTTTTTGTATTTTATTTCCAGGTTGGAATCCCGAACCACCAAAACCCACCGAATCAGCCGTTGATTCTGATTGTACATACGACTAAGAAATGCTAATGGATGGCAATCGGTGTACACATTGTCACGTGTTTGTGGTAGGTCTAGGGGCTTTTAAGGTCCACAACAACGATAATTAATAATGTATCGTAACAGACCCAAAAAGAAGAAACAAATAAACCATCCAACACACACAGCTGTGATTAAGGTGTATTTACTTTAGTGCCAAGTGACAAAATGAAGGTAATTGTGTATTTACAATATGTACAGGTTACCAAAAAAAACTTGGGCAGTGCTAAAGAAAAGAAACCAAGAAAATGTAAAGTTCTTCCCTAACTCCGGTTTATATATACTAAGCTACAAACAAGAAAAGAAAGCAAGACCTAGCTACTCTGCGCTTTCCTAACAAAATATAAATACAGGAAGTGGCACTCGCCCCTTACCTAGGGTATCTATACATGTAAACCAAACTACGTGTTGCGCAATGTATGAGCGCGCTCCTCCTTACCTGTCCAAGCCCCGCTCATACAACACAACACAACACAGAGTAGAATTCAACAAACTCCAAACAATCACACAGAAAATCGGAAGAACAGTCAAGACAGCGAATCAAAATAGAAATAAGCAAGGGAAGCAAGAGAACAGAATAAATAGCAAGAATCAAGAGTAGGCAGCAAAAGAAGAATTAAGAGAGGGGAATGAAGAGAGAGAGCTGCCGCGTCCGCCTGTCCGCTTTTATGGTAGTCAGTATTTCCGGACTCCGATTTTCCAGGGCGGATCCAACGCGACTTTGCTCCTCCTACCAGCGGTTTGGACCTCGGTGTCAGCCGCTAGTGTCGCGCCCGGCAGCATCTTCTGGAACAGACTGCCAAACAAAAACCTATACGTGCCGTGGCACGTAACAACATGAACAGGGAGACTGCTAGATCCAACATAGTGTTGCATGGCAAAATGAACTCCAGTGTTTCCTTTTCGATAGTGGAGTAATTCGGCTGATGTTTGTCAAATTTGTGGGAATAATAGTAAACAGGATGAGTCACGCCGTCATCATCATCATCCTCCTGCATTGCACATGCGTCAACCTCTAATTGGAAACGCTTTGAAAGATCTGGTGCTTTCAGCACAGGTTCTCAACAGAACCTAAAAGTTCCATCCAGTTTGGGTACTAATAGGCATGGAGAACCCCAAGGGATAACAATGAGTTTGGCTAAACCGTGTACTCAAACGCCTGTCGCATTATATCTCTTTTTACTGACTCGGCGCTATACGGATGCTGTTTCAGCGGGGTATTACGAGTAAAATTGAATGTCAGAAGTTTGTGTGGGTACTCCAAAAACGGACGGAAACTCATGTTATGAGATTAATAATATTCTCTCGCTGTCAAATGACTGTCAAAAGGGCAACTGATGAATCAACATCTGGCTCGTCGGAATCATCTTCACTCTGTATGTAAAAAGTATTGAAACACAATTACCAAATGCTATCTTGCCAGTGTAAAAATATTGCTAAAACATTATCGTAAGAAATATGCAAAATAAGCGACTTACAGTGCATGGTTTAAAGAATTTTGCGGTGTCTTCTCTCAGATACACCAGTTATTAATTCTAAGGTTTCACTTACTTTTTCCACTGCCATTTTGAATGTTGAATGAGAGTGTTCAGTAAAGACAAGAAAGATTGGATTTTTTTGTGTTATTATTTTTAGACACATTGTGTTTGTCAATACAAATGAATTAGATGAAGATCAGATAACATTTTATGACAAATTTATTCAGAAAACCATGAAATTCCAAAAGGTTTACATACTTTTTCTTGCCACTGTATATACGTGTATGTGTGTGTGTGTAAATATGGCATGTGTGTAAAGATTTCCTTATCCTAAGGGATCCTACCAAACAACAATTTATCTACCAGGTATGACTGAGATGCTGACTACATGCGACCACTCGAGTTCATAAAAATTCTATAAATTTTAACCAATGAAATAAAGGGCTACCAGTTTGAAAGCTTGCACTGCTCTGAAACCTTGGGATATACAAATTTACCAAAGTTATTATATATTATTATAGATATTATTATATATTATTATCCATGATACTCCCCAGAGGAAACAAAGGAAAGAGCTGTCAAGGACAGATTTATACAGAATATAAAGTAAATTAAAGTCACATTGTTTTTCACACATGTTCTTGAACAGAATTATGTTAAAAAAATAAACTCAAAACTACAAAATGATGGTACCCCTAGAAAACAAAAATGTGACCAAAGACATTAACTACATTTTGGAATGGACATTATGCCAGACAGACATCAATCACTGATGAGCCCAGATTGTGCACTTTTTTTGTGATAGCAAGCCTGGGAGACAACCTCTTGCTACAAGAGACGGATAATCATGTTATGAGATTCTCATCCTGGGGAGGCTACCTGGTGTTGAAAACGAATCCAAACTGGGCACCACCCAAGTCTATGAAGTGTATGCAAGACCCCTGGTGTAAAGATTTTGAATCCAGTTATCCAAGCAGAGAGAAATGTACCCAACAACATGGAGGCTTTATCTAATTGCGTTACTGTATGCTGGAAGCTTTCATGACACGCAACTCCTTCCCTCCCTCAGATACCCCTTTGTTGAGTAGCTTCTGCTTCTGAAAGGGATATATATATATATATATATATATATATATATATATATATATTCATATATATATATATATGGACAAAATTGTTGGTACAATGTTAAATTCAGTTGAAATAGCTTTGGTCACAGAAATAAATAAATAATAATAATATAAAAATTCTATAAATGTAACCAATGAAAGTATTGTTTTTACCATGCTTCAACAGAATTATGTAAAAAAATAAACATGAAACAGGAAAAAA
Organism: Kryptopterus vitreolus; assembly: GCA_030449085.1. Taxonomy (NCBI): domain Eukaryota; kingdom Metazoa; phylum Chordata; class Actinopteri; order Siluriformes; family Siluridae; genus Kryptopterus; species Kryptopterus vitreolus. Next base: position 14,263,920 of record JACRUU010000013.1, read on the forward strand.
ATGATGGTACCCCTAGAAAACACAGAAAATTTGACCAAAGACATGTTAATTGAGGTGTCTAATTACTAATTAGCATCACAGGTCCAGTGCCGAATATATGAAAATACAGACTTAGAGAGAAGCAAAGGAAAGAGTCTTTCTCAAGAGATCAGAAAGAAAATAACAAGCATGTTAAAGGTAAAGGCTATAGACCATCTCCAAGCAACTAGATGTTCCTGTGAGTAATTGCACTATTATTCAGAAGTTTAAGATCCATGGGACTGTAGTAACCAACCTCCCTGGACGTGGCCGCAGGAGGAAAATTGATGACAAATCTAAGAGACGGATAATCCGAATGGTAACAAAAGAGCCTGAAAGACTTCTATTCAAGGTAACTTCAGCTCAAAGGAACATATGTCAGATACCATCCGTCGTTGTTTGAGCCAAAGTGGACTACATGGGAGACGACCAAGGAGGACACCATGTTGAAAACATCATAAAAAAGCAAGACTGGAATATGCAAACTACATGTTGACAAGCCACAAAGCTTCTGGGAGAATGTAAAAAAAAAATCGAAGTTTTTGCCAAGGCACATCAGCTGTATGTTCACAGACGAAAAAATGAAGCATATCAAGAAAAGAACACTGTCCCTACTGTGAAACATGGAGGAGGCTCTGTTATGTTCTGGGGCTGCTGCGTTGGCATATTTGTATGCTCAAGACTTCAAGGAATTCTAGAGAGAAATGTACCACTTAAACTTGGTCTAGTCGCATGTGGGACAGACCCAAAACACACAGAAAAACACCCAAGAATGGCTGAATGACCACTTACTGACCTCAATCCTATTGAAGATGAATCTGAAGATCAAACCGGACACAACTGGAGCAGTTGTATGAGGAGTGGGCCCAATAATCACTCATAGAAACATATTTGCAAAAGGTTGCGCAGAGGGGGTACTTGCTATCATAATTCTGAAGCATTGCTATATTGGTTAACATTTAATTTTTATTTATTATTACTTTTGCTGATGTACCATACTTTTTTTTTCACGTGGTAATAAATTTTGTTATAATAAATTTGTAATAAATTTGTAAAAGTATGTTTACACACACAAGGAATTATAGACAAGAGCTGTGTGGACAATATAACAAGACCGAAATAAATACTAATGTACATAAGTTTGGTGAACATATGTTATTTTACAGTTTTGCTCTTGTTAAAAAATTTTGAGTGTGTGTCATGTCTTTCCTCCATTCCAATGTGGGACATTGACCACTTACTGGAAGATGAATCACTGTTGTATTCACATAGAAACATAGATTAACAAATGCTGATGTACCATAATGTGGTAATAAATTACCACATTATAGTGTGTGGACACACGACCATAAGTTTGGTGAACATACCTCTTGTTTTTTGAATGTCTTATTCCACATTTGCACATTCACATTAGATTAACCTCTTCTCTTCTGGAGGTTCCACTGGATTTTGGAGGGTACGTTTGGGTATTTGTTCCCATTGGTAAATTCAGGTAGGTGATGTGAGGAGGCTTGAGGTGCAATCAGTTTCAATTCAGTACAAAAGTGTTCAGTAAGGTTGAGTTCAGAGCTCTGTAGCAAGCCACTTATACTTCACCCATGTACATACATACACAGGAGCATTGAGTTCATGCAAAAATCCTGTGTGGCTCTAACTTTTGTGGTAACAGTTTGGGGAAGAACCACATACGGCTGGAAGGATCAGGTGTCCCAATACTTTTGTGTTCATATATAAGAATCAAAGTTCTGCAACTACAATTAAAAGAACGGAGTATTATGGGAATAAATCTAAACAGCTAAAACAAACCATTCTATTTCTATATACTGTCGATCGTCCATTAAATCTGTTGCAAGTCAAGCTGAACTTTTCACATTCCCATCACTGGCAGATATCGGCTCCAGGTTGAGAATTGATAGTCAGCCTCAGAGGGATCTTTGTTATTTGAAATGTCGGCGTGTCCCGTTGTGGCTGTTGTCTCTCTGTAACTGATCAGATGCGAAATATCTCTGTCTCCATTTGCCACAAGGGAGACTTTAAAAACCAATGATCAGAGAAAAAATGCGCTTTAAAAAAAGAAAGAAAGATTTGTAACAACCATTTTACTGCAGATAACTTCATTTGTCCTTCATAAAGAAGCATTGTAATTTATTTTGGGTTGAAACAATGCCCTACAAAGTGATTCTGTGATTTAGACTCTCGACACCTGGACCCCACTCTCAAGTACCCAAAGACCCGAAGAGTGCTTGTGGGTTCCCAGGTGAGACATTTTTGACCCAGCGCTCCTGGAGGAGTTCCACCCTAACTTCCCCACTCTCAGAGGCTGGGGTACCCCTGGTTAGGTTGTCTGGAGCGACCCCTACAGGAGGGGGGTATTGTCAGGGATCAATTGCTCTTGCTTTCAGTATCTGCACCCTCTCTTCTAGATTCTAATGAGCATCACTTGCTCCATCTTATCAATTTCCCTATTTAATAGCTCTCTATCCCCTTACTCTTTGTCGGGTCTAACATGAACTCACCTCGAGATCTCTGGACTCCATTTGTGTGCTGACCACATGCGTTTTAAAAAAAGGTACTTCTTCGCAACTCTATCTGAATTCCGTCTAAGTTAAGTTTTTGCTTATCAAGTTTGCCTTTTGCTCATATCCTATGGATGCTTTATTCAGTTCAATAAACTATGCATTTTGTCCTCTCTCCTGGTGCAGAATGACAATCCTCTTCCTGCACCACTAACTTCTTTCTCTCATTTTCTTCATTCATCAGGTGCTCTCTTTACTAGTCAACACATTTCCATCTTCATCCTTTATTGCATGATCTTGCAGCACATCCTTCACAGCTCAATCACTCTGTCTGGCCAACCGGTACAAATCCTTTTCTCCTTCCTTCGTATCCAACTTCTCATACAGCTCCCTATTCTGTTTTGCCAACTGCTTTCTCCTTATACTTTCCTGCAAATCCTCATTCCACAATGTCTCTATTCTTCAATGTCTTTCTCTTTGCAGACGACACACTAAGTACCTGTTGTGAATTCTCTCCCCTTTGTCATCAGCGGCGCGAGCAGTGTCTGTGTCGCTGCGTGTTGGATTACTGCGCATTCAAAGCGCAGCCGCACTCTCGCCAATACGTCTATAGCGCCGCTGCAGCTGCGCTATTAGAGCGCCGTTGTATTCTCGCGGATCTATTAGAGTGCAGTTGTATTCTCGCGGATGCCGTGTTTAGCGCGCAGGATAAAGTTGGTGAATGTGTGAGTACTAGACTGTTTGGAGAAAGTTCATAGCATTAAAGGGGACCATAATATAGTCTTTATTGCTATTACAATGTTTGTGTTTGTAGTTGACATGCTGTTATAAATGTTATTGCTGCACTACACATCTCAATGGGCTAGCCGCTAGCATAACTACTCGTTAGCTTGTTTAATTTAGCGTAGCCACTCGCGTTAGGCATGTTCACAGATTTATTCGGTATTGTGCACGTTTGAACAATACGGTTCAGTGTCTGTTGTAACTGTTTAAGTAGTAAATGTGTGAAACACAACTTTTATTAATTTAATTCATTAGCAACTGGACATTTCTGTTATGTTTGACATAACTCCAAGTTGAGTTTATTTGTTGTTGTCTTTATTGATCTACAGAAAACTACATCATGCACATGGCTTGTGTGTAATGTTTGTGTGCAATAAACAAGGCATTCTGGATCCGATGTCTCCCTCTCTCTGACCGGAGAACTGCGGCGGTCAATAACTATATATAAATCAGCATCAGCGGACAATCCGCAACAGTACCTGTATCCCTTATCACTAGTAGTAGTAGTAGTTATCAATAGTAATAGTAGTTTCCCAATCGTCCAACCTCTCCTCACCACCACCTAGCCCCTGTCTGACCTCTTCCCTGAACTTCAAACTACAGTCTTCCTCCTTCAGTTTCCACCATCCTATTCTCTTTTCAGTCCTTACTCGTTTCCTTTTCTTCACCTCCAAAGCCATCCCACAGGCCACCATCCGAAAGTCTAGCTAGACTTTCCCGTGGCAACAACTTACAGTTCCCAGTCTCTTTCAGGCGGCAGCAGCACAAATAAAAATAGTCAGCTCTGTTATTAAACTGTGAAACAGGTCAATGTGTTATGTATGATATATTATGCAGCGTACATAATGTTACTGACAAAATTTGGCTGCTGTTATTTTTCTTAGAGCCACCAGATGTCGCCACTGGAACCCTGTTTCTTATCCCCTATTCACTAAACCCTAACCACCTTATGTGTCCCATCTGCTCCTCATTTGTTTTGCCTTTGTTTGGTTGCGATTTTACTTTTGCTGTGCTTTTGTGTTTGCTTCCCTTTTTTTAAGCTCTGTTTTTTCCCCAAGTTGTATTTTTGGGTCTCCTGTTTTACCTGCTTTATCAAACAGCCTCTTGTGCAGTTTGTGTCTCTCATTGCCCCAGCTTTGACTGTTTATTGCTGTTTGTTTTTCTGTTTTGTTTTCTGCCTGTGCTGTTCTGCTGTTCCAGATTTTACACATACAAAGTGAGTCTTACACACCACAAAAATCACACACCACCATAAAGCCACTAGATGGTAGACTTACCTAAGTGTTCATTTCTCAGCAGCCCCTTCAGGATTAGCATTCGTAAAAGCCTGGAATCATATGCACTGTGCAATTGTTTGGTCCTTGTATACCTCTATACTCTCTATACTCTCTCTTGATACTCTATACTCTCTCTCTCTCTCTCTCTCTCTCTCTCTCTCTCTCTCTCTCTCTATATATCTATATATACTATATATATATATATATATATATATATATATATATATATATATATATATATAATATATAACATATTCTAAGATTCAAATATTTAATCTTGATTAATCACACATTTGAGTTAATGAGCTTCATGATTAATCTCACACTAATCACACTTTCTCAATGTACCATAAATTAATGCTTTGTTTCTAATATTCTAACTTATTGTAACAGACGTCATTTCACTCAAAATATCTCACTTTAAGAAAATGTATTTTATTTCAGTCTGAAAATTCTTTTAAAATTAATTTATTTTTTTAATTCTTATTAATTCTATGTAAAAAAAAAAAAAAAAAACTTTGTGGCTGCTTTACTTTAGGTTATATACAGTTATATAGCAGCACATACTGTACCTGTTGTCATATGCACAGCTAGGAGATGTATTTCGGGGGAAATCTAAGAAAAGGAAGTATATACACATTTCTGTTTTTTGGTAATGTAAAATACATTTGGGGTGTCCTTTTTTCCCCTCAGGACCTGCCATAAGTGAGTGAGTACCTGTTCCCAGCGATGAGCTACTAATCTTTATTAGATGTATAATAAAGTAGGAGGTTTCTTCAAGATATCCTGCCTCCATTTCTATTATTTTAAGTATCGTAAAGTATTTTAGGTGAACTTCCATCTTAGTACCGTTAAAGTGAATAACGCTCACTTTGACAGCCCATACATATATATATATATATATATATATATATATATATATATATATATATATATGTGTGTGTGTGTTGTATGTATGTATATATGTATATAAACATGACTGATATTTGAGCATGCGAACACAGAGCTGATATTTACACAATAACGCCATTTGCTCAAACAGTAATTAACGTTCAATCATAATTAAAAATCCACCTCTCGTCTTTCCAACGATCTTTATCATGCAGTGCATCATGGGACAGCTGCGTGGTGTAGTTCCCAGTATTCCCCGCACCGTCATAACAGGCCACGCAACGTCCCCTATAGAGGACCCTATCGATCCCCGGGCCTGGTGGAGCTATAAATATTTACAGGCAACTTTGCGTGAGAGGGAGGGAAGGAGAGATGGAGGATTCACTAATTTCTGACCTCTCCTCTCGTGTCCCTCTCTCTTTTCCCCCGCTGTGGCTATTTCTGCGGGCGATCTATACACTCCACAGCACTCTGCTTGGGGTTCAGTTTCTATGCGGCTGATCAATGGAGTGCTGAAGAGACAGAGACCAGGCTGCAATGCAGCAGAGAGGCTATCGGTGGGGATTATGGAAGAGTAAGATGGAAAGAGCATGAAAAAGGGGCAAATTCGAAATCTTTAAACTGCCATTTTTTCCTGTCTTTATCCTTGGATCTCTCATTCAGTAATCATTCTTTTGATGCACAGAAATGATCCACAGGCTGTGGGTGTCAAGTGAGAAATAAAAAAAAAAGCAGGTCCCAAGAAGTTGGTTTTAATCAGGAACACGTATATATCTTTTTTTTTTCTTTATATAACAGATATATTTAACATGAGAAAGCATTTGTATTAGGCAGAAAAACTGAAAACTAGTTTTAATTCCTGTGCAAATTGTTGTGATACTTATTATTCCTGTCTGAAGTTATTGCCTAGTGCAATTAAAGTGGTGTTTAGTAACGAAATAATGTCAGAACTCAAACATTTCATGAAAAATTGTTTGTTTCTTTGTTTGCCTAATCACCAGATTCTCGTTTACTTGTCAAATAAAAAAAAAAACACAAAGAAATAAGGAACAAATCTATGGGTTCATTGGGATTAAAGTACATTGCAAGTGCGATGCACCTGTAACACCAAGTTACACTACTGATTGACCTTAGCTAGTTAAAATGACTTACATTGCAGCTGAGGAAGCCCCTAAGCAGGGATAAACCCAGAACTAAACATGATTAGGACCAGATCAGGCATAACATTATGGCACCCACACTCTTGCTTCCCTTGCCTCTGCTCGGGTGTCCTCGCGGGCCTGCCTGCACAACGCTTACGCATGGGCTGCCCTGCACCGACCAACATGTCCGTTTTCCGGCCCATGAACCAATTTTACTGAGATTTGAAAGGTAACTAATATCATGAGTGGCCAAGGCTTATGAATACACAAGATGATTGAAGGCTGGCCAATGTGGTCCGATCCAACAAACTCCTCAGATTGCTGAAGATATTAATACTTGGCAGCAATAGAGGGACCAACACAATATTAGGCAGATGGTTATAATGTTAGTATAACAGTAATATCAGTGACTGGATGGTGAGAGAATCATGCCAAGATTTGGAATGACGGAAGCCTTATTATTGCAATGATGATCATTTGGCCAATCGAAAGACTTGTCCCTCTATTAAAGCATATAAAAATGCACCTTATGACTTCTGTGAGAGGCTGTAAAAAGCAGCGAGATTTCTTGTATTTGTGGCACCGCCATGGTGTGAATAATTCTGTCACCATACCAGGCCAGACTGGAGGCGCAACTCTTCCAGAGATGCTTGAAAGTGCTGCCAACTTGCATGCCATATATACAAAATCAGAAAGGAAGGATTTCTGGGTATACAGAATGGGAGGGGGGGGGTTCAAAAGGTACTCTGGCCTGCTGTACAAAGATACACACGATGACTAATTCATAGCAGCTACCCGCTAACCATTGCGTTAAGGAGTAGCTCGCATCAATGCTTCTTCTTTACAGCTTAGAGCCTGAATTCCTTGAGTGATAATATATCCGTCATGGATGATGTCACGTATGGAATTTTATATTCAATGCTCAGAAAAGGTGCATCTACATTCCAGCAATCCTCTCCAGGCGGCTAATCTACGAGAGGAGCGTTTCCTCCCGGTGCTTCTTTTCCTCTGCCTGAGTGGTTCACCACCAAGCAAAGATTTGAAAGCAACCACAGTAGGCGATCTGTTTGGATAAATAATTTAATGCTGTTACACCATCAGTGTATATATATATATATATATATATATATATATATATATATATATATATATATATATATATATATATATGTGTATATGTGTGTGTGTGTGTGTGTGTGTGTGTACTCTCATTCAGAAAAAGGGGAACAAAAATGGCCATCCTAATCCCCATTTATATATATATATATATAGATATATATATATATATATATATATATATATATATATTATATATATTATATATATATTTTTTTTTTTTTTTTTTTTTTTTTTTTTTTTTATAAACAGCAAAACAAAAACAACAGTCTATTAAATATTGCTTGTAAAACCTAAAACCCCTTGGCTAACCGAAACTGAAGCCTGAGAGCATTTTTGTGTGCGTGTGTTGAATTATATATGGAAACACTCAATAGTTGTGTCTGCTACCGACTAAATATACAGGGGGTTCCCAAAATTCATAGCATGCAAAACCGCTAGGCTTAAAACAAGATATTTCTTTTCGCTTATAATAAGAAATATTTCAACAGTCCAAATAGGAATAGCAGTTTCCAAAAATGTATGAATGTGTACAAGGTTTTAGGGCTGAAATGTGGATAACATCATAGCATATTTTAAAAACCAACTAGAGCTGGCTGATATATATATATATATATATATATATATATATATATATATATATATATATATATATATATATATATATATATATATATATCGTATATATATATATATATATATAATTCTATCTTTTTATATTGTCTGATTTTTTAAAAGATATTTTTTAAAGATATCTATATCCTGATATGTTTGAATTTGCTTTTAAACAATACAAAAACAGTTTGTGTTTTATAGACTAATTCATCAATCTCTACTATGTGTCTTTCACCACCTGTATTGTTGGTCATCTCCATTATGCTCGTGTGTAAAAATAAATAAATAAATAAAATAAAACCTCCCTCGCCTCAGATATCAGTCGTGGTAATATGTAAAGGAACATAAGATTGGACAATCGGCACTTTCTTTTGGGAAAGCATGCTGGAATTTCCAATATTTGATATTCACGATGTTTTAAAAATGTACCTCATCGTCAAAATGATTGCGATATTATCGCCGATATTTGATATATTGCCCAGCCTCACTAGTTAGTGTGAGATGGTCATCACTGCAAAATTCCAGTGAGCACATTAAGAGCCATTTAATCCACTCGAACACACACAGCTGGATTGTTATTAATAACTCACATACCATTAATATGCAAGTTGACTACCTGTAATAAGCATCCCAGAAGCATTGCTTTAGAAACATCATCCATGTTTTGCTACGGTATTAAACAAGTGTATACTGAAATTTTGAATTCCTGGAACGCCTTTGCCTTTAAACTTACATAAGAACCAGCACATACCGTGTCCCCATTACCACTCATTACCAAGCCATCACTTTTAAAGGGAAATGCTGTATATTATTAAATAAGTTATTTTTATTCGACGTAAATTAAGAAGTAATCATTTGATACACATGCACATGCAACTGGTTTGAATCTCATTATAGATTTGGATGGGGTTAAAAATCCAGAAGATACTTCCATAATAATGATATAACTCCAACTGGCTTTAAAAAAACTAGTCCAATCCATTTACACGATATGGACAAAAGTATTCGGACACCAATTGTGTTTCTTCTCCAAACTGTTACTACAACGCTGGAGACACACAATTATATGCAGAGTGTCTTTCAATGCATATATATATATATATATTTACATGGGTTGGAGTTGAAGATCTTGAGCTGCCTGCTAAAAAGCTCTCAAAACCTCAAAACCTAATGAACACCTTTGGGGTGAATTGGAACGTGACTGCACCCCCGGCCTCATCATCCTTCCTCAGTATTATATTTCCCACAGTTATACCCCCCAAAAAATTAGTGAAACATTTCCCACTTAAATGTAGAACGGGACATTGTAGGGGTGTCCAAAATGGTGTAAGTCTCAATTGGACAATATTGTCAAATAAGAGTTCTACATTCAGCCCTGTTTGTAGCACATATACATTATTATTATTATTATTATTATTATTATTATTATTATTATTATATATTAGAGTAAGAGGTCATTAAAAATTCCCTTTAATTCATAGACTTTAAATAGCTACATTAATGCTAGTACGCATGCTAGGTAAGTCACATCGGTATCTATGTGGTTAGTGTTCAACTTTAGAGAAGCCATTCATTTAAAAATAACGGTTTCATTCAAATGATTAGGGACTTGTTTGGTTCGTCAGACAACGATGCTTCATTTAGTTTGAAATGCAGCTTGAAACAATTCATTACCTGTTTTGTAGACTTGCGTGGCATCGCTGGAGAATTTAATGCTTTTTAAAATTAAGCAAAGCTAACTTTTGCTAAATCTCCCATATTCACCTAATTATTGCACATGTCATTTACACCAAGTACCGTAGTCTTTCTCTTGTGTATTTAAAGACTCTGACACTAAATATATTAGAATATCTGTGTATCAGAAAACAAGTTGTTAGGTAGATCAATGCTTAGCCAGTGGAGAATTTCATATTGGATTCGCCAATCGGTATTGGGGAACATCTAATAAGTGACGATCATCTTGTTTTTTTCCCCCCACAATGTAAATGAGAAGCGTACACTTATTTACTTGAGTTTACTTTTAAGTGTACACTTATTGAAATAAAGTTCAATGTCTCAGTCTCTATTAAAGGTACCGATGCGTAGTTAATGGGTTGTAGTCTTTATATCCACATTTGTATCCATAAATGTGTGTTTACATGTGTGTTAGAGAGTCTGCAAGAAAAGCCAACTGATGGTTATGTGATCAACCTATACATCAAAACAGAAAAGCATTTGAATAAGTTAAAAGGGGAAATGTTCAGGATATAACATTAGTCCTCGATACACTCCCACATCCAAACCACACTCTTGAAAGGGGAATAAATAAATAATAATAATAAAAAAAACACCACACCTGCTATAAGGTCAAAGAGAAAGAGCAGCGAATGGAGTATGGGATAAAGGCTGACATTTAGCTTATGATAAACAGGTGTGAAAGAACAGACAGCATAAGGCTTCTAGCAGGTTTGGGATGCAGAAGGACAGGCTGCGGTTGAGAAAATGTTCACGAATGGCCTGAATGGCCTGAGTGTCCTTATAAACCTGGTGAGTGACACCTGTAAGTTACCGCCTGTGAAGAGTATCTGATTTAAGGAATTGCGCAATGCTCCGGTTTCTTTCCCCCAAATCTCAAGAATGTCTACTTCCTCTGGATATTCAAACACATTAATATGTACTGAGAAAAGAACGAAAAAAGCTCTAGGACTCGTACATTTTATTCTATTTCAAATATGTACATTAGTACACATATACACAAGAGTTTTGTTTGCACTGTGAATACTGTGAAAATTTAGTTAAATACAACTATTTAAACTAATTTACATAGTGCAAAGCTCATTTGCCAGACACCCCATACTCACATACTGAAAAATGTACTATGAGCATTTAGTGGGCATATTCAAATTGGTGTTATATATATATATATATATATATATATATATATATATATATATATTTATATATTTTAATTTCACCTGCAATTGTTTAGAGTTCAACACTTCCCAAATGGATTTATATTACAAATTTCTAACTCTTTTCTCAGTACCTAAAAAAGTGTAGAAATGCCTTCCCATCATAATCACACATGCCGTACATAAAAAAAAAACATCGAGTATTCCTATAAAGTGTAAATAAAGCTGTTGTGAAGTGGTTAAATCAAGCAATCGTTCAGGAAGATTGGTGGAAAACAAATGCCAGGTCAAATATGGCTGTCAGTTTTTCGGATATAAAATGTTAGATCAGAGAGTGATCGTGTCATGGATGCTAGAGAGTACCTTCATTTGTCCTGATAGGTATCTATGGCCTACAGACGCAGGTATAATGCGGTTGCCAGTGGCGACTGGAGGGGGAATCAGGATGAAGGAGATTATAAAATGTCTCTTGCCGCTCGACCCGCTGTCAGCCGGGCATGCTTTACGATTTGGAGCCAGACCTCTACCAGCTGGCATGAGCTGAAACGGTGCCATGGTGAGCACGCTGTGTCTTAATGTCACAGTCCAGTGGTAACAAGTGATATGCTGTTTGTGTGTGTGTGTGTGTGTGTGTGTGTGTGTGTGTGTGTGTGTGTGTACTGCTCTATATCCAGCATGTACATAAGAGTGTGCTGATGCCTTTAGAAAGAGGTAAAGTATACTGATTTTCAGTGCATGCGTGGACATGTGTGTGTGTGTGTGTGTGTGTGTGTGTGTGTGTGTGTGTGTGTGTGTGTGTGTGTGTGTGTGTGCATCTAAAGGGCATGCTAAGAGCCAGCAGGTTTGTTGTAATCTTCCACTCCAGTGATTGTGGCCTTGCAGAAAAAACAGTCCTTATTATTCATCAGATGTTGATTGATGCAAGCTCTGAAATGGAAAAAAAAAAACAAAAAGAGAGAAAGAGAGAGAGAATAGAGAGCAGGTTATCAGTGACATCCAGTTGTTATATCCAAGTTTGCAGAGTCATGATCTGGCAATTTCATCCAACACACAGTTTGTGAGAATGACGAGGTGTTCTCTAGTTATTACCATACAAATATAATAATAATAAGAAGAAGAAGAATATGGGGGCACGGTGGTTTAGTGGTTAGCACGTTCGCCTCCCACCGCCAGGGTCCGGGTTCGATTTCCCGTCTCGGCCATGTGTGTGTGTGGAGTTTGTATGTTCTCCCGGTGCCTCAGAGGGTTTTTCTCCGGGTTCTCCGGTTTCCTCCCGGTCCAAAAACATGCATGATAGGTTGATTGGCACCTTGGAAAATTGTCCCTAGTGTGTGAATGTGTGTGTGTGTGTGTGTGTGTGTCCTGCGATGGGATGGCATTCCATCCAGGGTGTATCCTGCCTTAATGCCCATAGAAGCCTGAGATAGGCACAGGTTCCCTGTGACCCGAGGGAAGATCGGATATAGCGGTAGAAGATGAATGAATGAATGAATGAATAATAATAATAACAATAATAATAATACAATGCCTTCTTGTTGACATTTTCTCGGTCTCAGAGATTAAACGTGGGATATTACAAATCGGAGCTATATATATTAAAGCAATGTGCCTATGTAGAGAATATAATGACCTGGGGAGCAAAATAAGATGTTGGTTAGTGTTTGCCAGAGTTTGTTTTTTTCCTGCAACCTTATTGTATTTCCGCGTATTCGAGATACATCGTCCTTATTGTTTTCTAGGAAATATTCAAGGCAACTGGTGTGCAGGGATTTTCATCATGGACTCGCAAACTCATTTAGTAGACTATTAGGACAGAAGCACACAGTTGTATAGGAAGTCACCAGATGCTTCAGCAGTAAATTGGAAAAATTCCTTTCACTAGAACTAGGAGACCCCAAACCTGGTCAAGCATAACAATACCCCTGTGCACACTAAGATATATGTTTGTAATGAAAGATCGTGGCTGGCCTGCTTTAGAGCTCTTTCCAGAAAATTGGAAGTTATAGGATTGTATATACAGCTGATCACTGAGTTATGATGGTTCAACCTATGATTTAAATTTTTTTATAATAAATATAGTGATGCAACAAATTATTAAAATATTTTACAGGAAAATCAAAAGCAGCTCGACTCTCCACTCGCAAACTGGCACTCATCCACAAACTCACTGCCACATATATGCATATATACTAACAGTTTATTAAGTAAAACTGCTCTTTTATCTATTACGCTAAATTATGTGGGGTTTATTATTATTATTATTAACAAATTACAGTACACTATCTCATACTGATCAAAATTGTTTAAGACTCCTGGTTAGGCATGGCCATGTCTTGATTTACTATATACACAATAGCTTGTACATACATACAAGTGCATTACATGCAAATTATATAGTGAATCTCCATGTTAAGATTGTGTGTGTGTGTTTGTGTACATATATATCTGCTCTTAAGTAAAAAAAAAACAACTCTTTCATCATTTAGTCCCTCCGTTGTTCCAGAAAGGTGTTTGCTAGATTGTACAATGTGTTTGTGGAGACTTGTGCTCATTCAGCCACAAGGACATTAGTAAAGTAAGGTAGTGATTGGGGAGGCCTGGTATAATCGGGGTATTCCTATAAAGTGTAAATAAATCTGTTATTAAGTGGATCCCACACATCCAGCTATATCTAATAGAGTCCTATGTCCCCAGCTTAAAGGCAAAATTTGATCACTTATTAAGAAGGAACATGTTTTACACTGTTAAACATGTGAAATTATACTGACAACTAAGCAGAAAGTATGTTCAGTTGTTTTCAGACGAAATGTTCCTAAATATTATATAAATATTACATAAAAACTAAAATGAATAGCCTGCTGTAAGCAGACCGATTGAAATATGGTGCTGACGGGTAATCCGACTGTCTGAGCTGTATAAATCCAGTTTCTGGAAGCGAATAGTCTCTTAAGTAGTGTGGAACTGCAAAAGATCCATTCGGCTACTTAGTGTTAATTATGTTAATCTTTTAAATGGATCCCAATAAGCTTCGATCAATCAGAGGCGGCGAGGATTGGCCTGGGTGGGTAAATAAATGAATAGATAAATAAGCAAATAAATAAATATTGATGTTAGGAATGGGTGGTAACTCACTTGCAGGATTTATGGGAGCAGGGCTTGAAGATGGCCGATATGGAGTGTGCATAGCAGATAGGACACAAATCGTCTTCGCTGGTGGGCTGCAGAGAGGGGGAAAAGGGACTTAAATCAGATGCAAACTTCTCAACACAAAGTGTACTTGAATTAAAAGAAAAATGCTGATATTACTGGCAATAAAATCTATCCTGAGGCTTAGAACATTATAAAAATATTACATTTCATTTAAAGGTTCCATTTAAAACATTCACGGACACCATACATTGGGCTGAAATCATAAAATCAAACAACAGCCTTTAAACAAAATTATGAACAGATGATTTTAAAGTGATCAGACAGCCACTTTCTTGTATTGGTTGTGGAAGAGAGTTTCAGAGGTGAGGAGCAACTAAATGCCCAAGACCCCATACAGATTAAACAGACAGCAGGTACAGAAAGAAAAAGAGAGAAACAGATGAAGGTCTAAGGGTATGATTTGGGATGTAGGGATGACGCAAGAGATATGAAGGTGCAAGATTGTGAAGAGCTTTGAAAGCAATCTTGTACTGTATACTCATTTTCTATGACAGGAATCCAGTGTAGTTGATAAAGAACTGGAGAGACATGCTTGATGAAAGAGGTTCTAGTAAATTATACAGGCTTCTGAGTTCTGGACAAGTTGAAGTTTATGAAGGAGTTTGTGAGGTAACCCAAACAGAAGAAAGGTACAATAATCAATGTGTGAGGTAACTAGAACATGTACAAGAATAGCACGGAATTGGATGTGTGGAACAGACTAAGACGGCCGATGTTTATATAAATAATATTATTCAGATGCTTTTCAAAGGACGGCAGGCTCTTAACCTAACAAGATGAGGAGACTATAGAAAGCGAGAAATGATCGAATTCTGACAAATTTGACTTGGTGCCTACCACCAAGTGGTTTTTCAAAAATGTCTCTGTCATTGACATACTGTATCTCTGCAGGACTGCTTTGAACATATGGATTGGAATGTGCTTTGTAAACCTCATGGGCAAGACATGGACTATAATAGCTTCTCCGTGACACCTCCAATGATGGTACGCTGTTATCCTAACAGCTTTTAGGTCTGGTGACAGGGATGAACTGAAAGATATTCAGCGGGAACTGAGGGTAAGACTGAGAGAATAGAAAGATATTGGCAAAAGCTTTATAATCAAACTTCAGCAGAATAATTTCAGAGACGTGTCGGCGGGAATGAATCGGATAACCGGCTTCAACATTAAAGACCACCACCTGGTGGGAAGCAAAGACAGAGGCAACGAGCTGAATTTGCATGTTAACAGATTCCGCGCAGGACCACCGGGCTGTTTCAAATCAACATCAACATCCACAACACCTTCAGCAGCAACTTCCAAGCATCCCAGTACAACTCTACTCTGAAATCATCATACCTACCTCACTGAATGTGACAACTAGCAAGGTGAGAAAGTAAAACCCCAAGGATACCCCTAAAGTATTTTGCTGCTCTGCTGTCTAGTATCCTACGATACATCTCCAACCTGAGTCTGATGCAGGAAAGAATATCGATGCTATGGAAACCATCCTGTTATCCGAGGGGGATGACCCATTTGGCCTCAACAATTTTAGGCCAATTGCACTGACGTCACGTCATGAAGGTGTTGGAACACCTAGTTTTGGCACACTTAGGACCACTTGTTAAACCTTGCCTGGACCCGCTAAAATTGGCTTACCAGCCGCATGTTGGCGTGGATTATGCGGTCATCTACTTGCTGAAGTGAGCTATGGATGAAGTGATGCTGTGAGATTAATGTTTTCTTACTTCTCCGGTGCATACAATACAACCAAGTAAGAAACTGCCCATGATGGGTTTCAGTACATCCATTGTGTCCTGCTCTGTCCCAGGGTATTAGGTTGGGGAAATCCCTGTCTGATGTGGTGGTCATTAAAACAGCAGCGCCTCAGGGGACTGTCCTTTCTCGATTTCTTTTCCATCTGTACACCTCAGATTTCCAAAACAACTCCTACAGAGCCTACACCTATAGAAGTCTCTCTGAAGTGTCACACTGCACTGAAATCTATTTCCATCATGGGTGAGGAACCTGGAGTATTGGACAACAAGTACTTGGGTGTTCACTTGAACAACAAATTGGGCTGGAGAACCAACACTGATGCAGTGTATAAGAAGGGGTTTCCTACAGAAGCTCAGATCCTTCAATGTATGCAGAAGGATGCAGTATATCTTTTATTAGTCTGTTGTGGAAAGTGCCCTTTATTGTGCTGTGGTCTGCTGAGGGAGCAGCATCAATTCCAAGGATGCAGGAAGGATCAATAAAATCATCCCCAAGGCCCGAACACATAATTGGACACAGATTGGAGACAGTAAGGGACAACAGGTCACTGAACAAACTCCTGTCAATCATGGATAATCCATCCCACCCACTACATATTCCCCATACAGAAGCACAGGAGTTCATTCTCCAACAGACTGATTCAGCTTTGCTGTCATAAAGAGAGGATCTGAACAAGGTAGGAGGGATACCAGAAGTACCTCTAGAGAGAAATCTTTTGTGTCAAAGCTGCTCTTAGATCAAGATGAGTAAAGTCCAGAGTCGGCTGCCATCAGAAGACAATTTTTTTCAGAGCAATCTCTGTACTATGCAATGGATGAAAACTGGATTGGAATTTTTCAAACAGGCTTTTTTTTAAAGGTGGGAATGAACCTGAAAAGCAAAACCTGCCTTTTTTTAAGACTGAAAGAAAGGGTAAAAACTGGGTGAAAACTGGCAAATTGATAAGGATCAGCACCTAGTTTCTTGAGTCCTCGTGTTATTACAGTAACCTTAAAAGATGAAGGTACCACAGCCGAGGTGAGGGAAGAGTGTCTATCAATAATTACACCACATAGAGGAGAGAAGCAGGCTTTGACCAAGTGAATGAGTAGAGGATGTAAATGACAGGTGGAAAACTTAGATTGGAATAAGACCCAACAGTTCATCAATGGGTTGGAAGTTCAAAACTATCAAATACAGGAGAAATACCTCAAATTCTCAGGAGAGTCATGAGAATTATAAGATCAATTATACAAATTAGATGAAGCCAACTGATCTCATCTACATTTTATTCACTCTTGACTGATTTATCTTTCCTTTTCTTTAAGCTTATAATGCATTCATTCATTCATTCATTCATTCATCTTCTACCCTTCTAAAATCTATTGCGCCTATTATCCGCTTTATCCGATCTTCCCTCGGGTCACAGGGAACCTGTGCCTATCTCAGGCATCTATGGGCATTAAGGCAGGATACACCCTGGATGGAATGCCAACCCATCGCAGGGCACACACACACACACACACACACACACACACACACACACACACACACACACACACATACTCATACACTAGGGACAATTTTCCAAGGTGCCCATCAACCTACCGTGCATGTTTTTGGACCAGGAGGAAACTGGAGAACCCGGAGCAAAACCCCCTGAGATACGGGGAGAACATGCAAACTCCACACACACTTGGCCAAGACGGGAATCGAACCTGGACCCTGGCGGTGTGAGGCGAACATGCTAACCACTAAGCCACCGTGCCTTTAAGCTTATAATGCAAAACATAATAGAAAGCTGAACATTTTGTACAAGCACCTTGGAAAAGTATCACAATCAACAATAACACAAAGGTTAGGGTTATATTTACAGCCATGTAAATGTCAATAAATAAAACTATTTCAAAAATTCTATTTATTGTTTAATAAATAGGCATCTTTTTTGGATGCCTCCTGGGAGCCTTCCAGGGGAGGTGTTTCGCACATGTCCCACCGGGAAGAGGCCTCGGGGAAGACCCAGAACACGTTGGAGGGACTATGTCTCTCGACTGTCCTGGGAACGCCTCGGCGTCCCCCAGGGGGAACTAGAGGAAGTGGCTGGAGAGAGGGAAGCGTGGACATCTCTGCTTAGACTTTTGCCCCCGCGGCCCTGTCTTGGATAAGCGGTAGAAGATGGATGGATGGATGGATGGATGGATGGATATTTATTGTTTAATCGTGTTTTGTGAAATAAATTCACAAATATTTAATGGATATTAAACGATTACAAACACTACTACTTTTTGGTACCTCAGAGTAACTTATAACAAAAACTTGTAACAATGACTTATAAATACACCAACCACGCATAACATTAGGGGTGACGTGAATAACACTTATTATCTCTTCACCACGGCACCTGTTAGTAGGTGGGATATATTTAGGCAGCAAGTGAAAATTGTGTCCACAATGTTGATGTGTTATAAAAAAATTAGCAAGAGTAAGGATTTTAGTGAGTTTAACAAGGGCCAAATTGCATGTAAAAGCCTTTCTAAAGGATACTGCTCCTTGTCTGCAGTATCTATCAAAAAAGTTCCAAAAAAGGAACAGTGTTGAACAGGCAACAGGGTCATGAACCACCAAGGCTATAATGTATTAAATTGCTGAAGAATACTGCTTAATACTCGACAGGGCAGGCCTGTTTTTCCAGCTAAAGGGGACCAACACAGTATTAGTCAATGTTTTATTAGTCAACTACCTTAGTCATTCCTAACAATGGGGATAACCAATAAATATAGATGTGGTGTGCTGAAAAAGGTTGGTGGGCTTCACAAAATGAGAAGTCACTGTACAAAACCAGCATAAAGCATTGAACATAGAGATTTCCACCATCATGGCACTAATAAAACCCCCAAAATCCAACTAGATGAGAAAGTGTGTCTATATTGTCTCGATGCACTGAGAAAAACGACTTCCCAGACACTACTTTGGAACTTGGAACTTTGAATGCAGGTTCTGTGCAGTCATATAAAACCAAAATAGAGGTGGGTTTGGTGCACATATATATATAAACTCCCACCCAAAACCCACCTGACCAATCAGAATCAAGAATTCAACAACGATGTGGTTTAAGATAAGAAACATACATTTCTTTTCTCACATGTACACCTATCATAAATAAACAACTTTACAGAAAAAGGTTTAGTGATGTCAAAAGGACAGATGTGGTATGAAAGTTATTGATAGGTAGTTTGTATAAGATTGAGGATTACAAAAAGGACAAAAAGAAGCACTCTCATCCAAAATGTTGTCAAATCAAAGGATCAAAGAATCTTCAACAAACCAACCCGGTCCTATTTTCAGTTTTTCTTGACTGTTGGGTGAAAATGTGAAATATTTGTAAATACAAATGGTGAATTGGTGTAGAGGAGGACTGAGGGTCAAGACAGCTTGTGTCGCCTCAAGCAGGTAAAGAATCACTGATTCTCAGAGGAGATCTGAAGCCTACATTGCATCAAGGTGGAGTGGGATGCACACTGCAGATGCTATGCTGTTTCTTTCGAGTCTGTTATATAATACAGACTGATGTAGGACTGTGATATTGTAAAATATCTTCTGCACAGGTACAGTTTTTAACCACACTTTGTGTGTGTGTGTGTGTGTGTGTGTATATATATATATATATATATATATATATATGTATATGATATATATGCTTCATGTATATGCACAATACAGTAAAACAATACAATATACTTCATGCACATTTTAAAAATAAAAAGGCCGGCTTGTTCTCATGAATCAGTAACTGATAACATTGAAAATTCAATGTGAGAAAACCCAGTATGAGAGATTGAGGGCGATAACACCAAATTTAACACACCTGCTCCCCATTCACACCTGAGACCACTGGGGAGAGAAAATGGTTAATTGGACCAATTTGGACATTTTTACTTAGGGGTGTACTCAATTTAGTGACCAATGCTTTAGACATGAATGGTTGTATGTTGAGTTATTTTGTGGGGACAGCAAATGTACACTGTTATATATACTTTGCTGCTTTACATTGTCATTTCTTCAGTGCTTTCACATGAGATGATACAATAAAAAAATGTGAGGGGTTTACTCACTTCTGTGACATACTATATGTCATCTTAGCACTTACAGGGAAGCACAAGTCCTTGTTTTCATTGCAACCTCACATTTCCCCACAGGAAGCAGTGAAATGACAGGCCACAGATTTAAGAAAGGTCAATTGCTCATGCTGGTCATGCTGGATCGTCATTAAAAGTTCAAATTTTCAGAGTAGCAACTGGAGGATCATGTTTCATGTTCAGCAAAATCACCAAGTCTTTATTCAGGTCATTTTCATTTCATTCGTTTGAGCAGGATAAAATCCAAATGTTCTACTTTTGATCAACAAATTCCCCATAAGTTTTAATCAGATTCCAAAGAAGGACAGAGTGATACTACAACCAATGAAACATTAGAAGAAACAAATGTTATCGATTTAACACTCAAATGATTTTTTTCCTGATTTTTCCTAACCCAAGTTTAAATGTAACATGAATTTTAAATGAAAACCTCATTCGTTCATTCATCTTTTACCGTTATATCCGATCCTCCCTCGGGCCAGCGGGGAGCCCGCGCCCATCCCAGGCGTCCACGGGCATTAAGGCAGGATACACCCTGGATGGAACGCCAACCCACCGCAGGGCACACACACACTCACACACATTCATACACTAGGGACAATTTTCCAAGGTGCCAATCAACCTACCGTGCATGTTTTTGGACCGGGGAGGAAACCGGAGAACCCGGAAAAAAAACCCCTGAGACACAGGGAGAACATGCAAACTCCACACACACACATGACCGAGACGGGAATCGAACCCGGACCCTGGCGGTGAAAGGTGAACGTGCTAACCACTAAGCCACTGTGCCCCTTTAAATGAAAAATAAAACGAGATCAGAAATTATTAGATCACTTTTTGAGTCTCTTCTGGAATCTGAGTCGTTCATTACCGTTTCCTGGACTGAGGCTATACTTCTTTGATGAATAAATGAAAGACTTGGAACAAAAGTGTCAGGAGGTGAACTAATCATTTCTGTTTCCAGTAGAGTCTATGCATTTTTCACATTAGAATAGAGTAATGTTGTACATGTAGCCATACAAGTCATATTCAGATTCATTTAAATTGAAGAAATCATTCATGAATGACGATTCACTAAGGCAACATACACTATATAGACAAAAGTTTGTGCGCACCAGCCAGTAAGGTTTGTATGTGCTTTTTGAACATTTGGTATTAGAGTCACTTCCACGACCCTGGGAAGATGTTCCACTAGAACATGTGTTGGAGTGTGTATATGGAGATTTGTTCTCAATCAACCACAAGGGTGTTAGTAAAATCACTGATTCAGGCATATATATATATATATATATATATATATATATATATATATATATATATATATATATATATATATATATATATATATATATATATATATTCATATTCACGGGGAGCCTGTGCCTATCTCAGGCGTCTATGAGCATTAAGGCAGGATACACCCTGGATGGAATGCCAACCCATCGCAGGGCACACACACACACACTCACACACACACATTCATACACTAGGGACAATTTTCCAAGGTGCCAATCAACCAACCACGCATGTTTTTGGACCGGAGAACCCGGAGAAATACCCCCTGAGGCACGGGGAGAACATGCAAACTCCACACACACATGGCCGAGAGGGGAATCGAATTTTTTTTTTTGTTAATTAGTAGAAGTGCTATACTATAATTATTTAAAAAGTGAACAATAATTTGATAAATATTTTATACGTAGATATAAAATATTGCTGCTTTTTAACACTTTAGCAAGACTATCTTCCTAGAAACAGAACAGGAAAAGCACGTCTTTCATTTTCATTCATTTCTTTTTGTTCAATACAAATCAAAATGAGCCATGCATTAGAACGCGGAAGTCACTTAAGTAAATGAATGATTTGCTGTCTGTCTGAATCAAAGAACAACAATAAAAGTATCTGAATCAATTGCATGGCATCAATTTTGCATTGAATCGTACTGTGCTGAGTCTAATCGAAATCCGATCGCACTGTATCAATATGGGGCGGAGTTATCTTTAGCTGCTTCATATATATGTTTCATGTATGGTACTGATGGCTTTGTAGCATGATGGGAATCACATCAGCCTCATTTGTGAAGATGCGCATCTCTAATTTAAGGAAAGGAGGCCTGATCGGCAGTCAGTGTTCCAATTCCTCTCCGAGTTGTTCAATAGGGTTGAGGTCAGAGCTTTTAAGAAGGCCACTCAAAGTCTTTCCACTCAAACCCACGTAAACCATATCTTCGTGGAGGATTCCGGAACAGGTTTGGCTCCCTTAGTTTAAGTGAAAGGAAAATATAATGCTACCACATCCAAAGATGTCCTAAACAATTGTGTACCTATAATAAGTTTAGATGAAGAAGCACATATGGTTGATTGGACATTGATTGGACTGAGCTTCAACAAAGAATAGGACAAAATAAAACCGTTCTATCCTTGTAACATCTTTGCTACCTAGAGAAAGAGGTGGGGTTTTACTTCAAGGTTGTCGGGAATGCAGCTAGTGGTTCGGTTAATGGCTACCGTCAAATGTTGAAGACGCGACTGGAAGTCATCAAAATTCATCTCATTCACTTCGTATCCACATCGCAAAGAGTTCTTTGAACGTGAACAGGAGCTATAAATTCCTAATATCTCTAGATTAAACTGTAATCCACTTAATAGCTGTTTCCCCCGTCCTTTTACTTGTTAAAGGCTTTATAGTTAATTCTAATGAAATGACAAAGAGAGCTTATATACCAGTCTTCTGTCTCCTATAACATAAATGTCTGCTCATAACATAAATAGAGGAAAACAGAGCAGAGAGGAATGCCAGGATTATAAGGATTTTTGTACTTAAGACCTGAGCAAATTGAAGTGTATTCATCTCAGGTTGCATTATCACCAAAGTCAAAACAGCTATCAACTTTTCTTCTGAGTAGTTTCGAACCGACTCGTGCTATTTTCGTTCATATTTACTCGGCCGGGTGTCCTTCTCATCTCAAAGTCGAACAGGCTCTGGGGGGACTGATTAGGTTTCTGTTGGGCGCTTGCTAAGAATGGAGGGAAATACAAGTCCATTCTAAATCTCCTTCACTCTCAGCACATTCTTTTTCTCTTCACATGTCACCACGAAGTGCCCGAATGGGGATCTTGTGTCGTGATAATAGAGGTCAATTATTCCGGGTGTATTTTGCTTTATACAGAATACCAAGTCATATAGAGGTTATTATGTAGGAGTTGGACAAAGAAAAATGTTAAAGTCATAAACCAATAAGAATGCAATGAGTGTAATACTAGCCAAAATTGGTGCTTATTTTCTCGTACTTAAAATAAAAAAAAGAAGAATAAATAAAAAAATTATATATATATATATATATATATATATATATATATATATATATATATATATATATATATATATAAAGCCCATTGTAACTTGAGTTTAGTGGTAGCAATCTGAGCTTTGCGGAAATCTCAAACGGAGACACTATGGTGTCTTCCTACAATACAGGTAACCTGATTTCCGTATTGCGTTTAAACTGCATTGGGTTTCGCATGGGTATATACAGTTTATAACCTGAGCGTGAGCAGTACTATTGAGCAGACCACATGTAATGGCCACATGTAAGGGCACTTCTTTGATCACTCAACTCATATATGAGATAAACCTGTTGTAGGTTTTCACAGTACTTGTGTGAAAGGTGCAATTTAATGTGAAGCATTTATTTTTTTTTTATATGTTTAGTATATGTTTTCTATTCTGGAATTGTAGATAAACCTCATATTTCTTCTTAAAGTTGGTGTTTAAATGTCATGGCATCAAAAGTTCATTGCTAGTACCTAGCACCAAGCGCGGAAAATAAAATGTACCGAAGTAGACCTGCATTTTCAGGATTATATAGTATCAATAAGTATTAACCCGGGTATATGCGTAACAAACATTCCACTAGATTTTATGCATAGAATATTTGTATCGTTCTGCATCATTTTAAATGTATTTGCATTGGTAAATATGAATATGACACATCACAAGACTACGGAGGCCGAGGCGCGTCACAAGGAATATAGGTTAACATGGCAGAGGGAGAGCACCGTCTTCCTGGAGACAGAACACGAAAAGAACATCTGGTCTTATTGCATCCTTCTTTTTTTGCCACTATAATATTTGTGAAATTGTGTTAGAAGGCTAAAAAAAGACGTTTTACTGCCTCTCTGAACCAAATGAAAGCACACCATATCTGTACTATAATGAATTTCATAGCATCATACCATTTCAATTGCATCATATTGTATTTAACTGCACTGTGCTGAATAAAAAAAATGTTAGTCAAAGCTGTTTTGTATTTATCTCTAATGTATCGTACAATTGAGATGTGAATCGCATCCGTAACACTAATTTTTGTGTAGTTTTTATTAAACAGAGAGACAATTAATTAACTAAAAAATGTCTCACTCAATACAATAGCCACACCCTGGTCCTGGTCTATCGCTTTGCCAGAACATGAATATCTTTAATCTTATTACCTGTCCTTTTTTTCTTCACTTTTGTTAATGTCTGTCTGCTGGATACAAAGAATTTCCCTCAGAATCAGTAAAGTAAGGAATATAGAATGTATGTATCTATGTATGTATGTAGGTATGTATGTATTTATATATGTACGTATGTCTGTATTTATGTATCATATTGAAAGCTGCTAGTTCCATTGAAGGAAATCTGCAGTGCCACAGCATACAAAAACTTTCCAGCAACCAACATTTGCACAAGAGCCAGATATAAGTGTGAAAGTCAGGTGTCCATAACCTTTTGGCCGTTTAGTGTACTCAGTCTAGAAAATGCATCTCGTTTCAATACATCGCTCCAAACCAATTGACCAAAGATCACTTAGAGAAAATTGCCCTGTGCATTCTGATCGCCCTCATGACACACACACACACACACACACACACACACACACACACACACACACACACACACACACACACACACACACTCTCTCTGAAAGCTCTCTCACTTTAAAGAAGTGGGCACTAAATACATCAACCTCCGCGGCCCACCCTCTCTGCAGTGCGGTTTCAAACGTCCCATCAAGCAAAACCTAATATGAATAGAAGTCAGCGTCTGCTGAACTGACTGACAGTAAATGATGAGGCAGAGCAAAGTAAATTCATTCGTCATGCAGATTCGCTCAACTAATGTGGTAACTGGGGAAGTGTGTTTGGGGGGGGGGGGGGGTGGGGGGGGGGGGGGGGGGTTGTGATGGGAGTGAAAATGCGCATTCGAGATATATAGAAAAGTTGACTGGCGGAGGCAACAAAGAGCGGACAAATCGAACATCTCAGCAGCCAAAAATAAAGCCAATGACAGCATCAAGGATGGAGTCTAAATCTGTAGGCTTGTTATTTATTTATGCCTCGGGTTGATTTAAATGCGTTTTTTTTTTTTCTGTTTCAGTGATGTATCAGAGACGAGGTGCTAAATGATATCATTGGGGTAAACTCAGATTTGTAACATTTATAGTTGTCATTGAAGAGTCAAGGCTGGTTTCTCCAAAAATAGAGGGAGAAAAGAGAAAAAAATCAATTCATCTGTATATAAGGAGGAATAGGATATGCTGTTCACAACCTGTCCTGGTAGTGCTATCTGTATCAAGCCGTTACAAAAAGTGAAACGTTACAAATTGAAATGATAAGGTGTTAATAGTTTTTCACATTACAGCACAACCTCAAAAAGTGTTCTTCGTTTTGAAACGGTTTCAAAGTGGCGCAAAATTACATTTCATTTTGCAGAACATCTGTGATATATGAATATCCATGAGAGCTATTACCCACTGGGAGCTCGCACGCTAATTCAATATATATATTAAAGTCTCTAATCCCTGAATGACTTCTCAATGATCTTCATCCTGCCTCCTTTAGCAGTGCACTCATCCCAGTTTCTGATGTTTATAAAAAAAATAAAATAAAAATAAACCTGGACCTGGGCTCTAATGAAATTTAGAGTAATGTGCTACCGGATTAGGGAATATGATTCAGGGCCTAAGGCGCGTTGCAAAAGTCCGGTGTTCGGTGGTGGTAGTGATATATTGTCTTTCCGGCCGTAGTGAATGTGCTGACATGACAACCCTTGAGCAAGCACTGCAGTAGTGATTTCTTTCCAAGGCAGCTCATAAGCCTGTCTGCACGTAAAGCATGCGGACATAATCGGCAAA
Source organism: Kryptopterus vitreolus (assembly GCA_030449085.1). Taxonomy (NCBI): domain Eukaryota; kingdom Metazoa; phylum Chordata; class Actinopteri; order Siluriformes; family Siluridae; genus Kryptopterus; species Kryptopterus vitreolus. The sequence continues at coordinate 14,290,427 of JACRUU010000013.1, forward strand.
TTCAGCTCAATAGGTTGTTGGCTCAATTGGTTCTTTGGTAGATGTTGCCTTAACAACTATCAATAGAGTAGTCATTCGAAAGAAATTGTTTATTGGAATCGCATTAGCATTTACAATCACTGGATTCCATATACACCACACCAGGTGTATATGGTGTATCTCTCTCTCTCTCTCTGTCTGTGTGTGTCTGTGTGTCCGTGTCTCTATCACACAAAGAAGTCATATGTGAACATGATCAAGATATGAACCGTTTTCTCTGGGTTTTTAATTCACAAGGTTTTTAATGGACACAGTTCTCTGGACTAAAGAGGAGAGGGACGGTCCGGCTTGTTATAGGAGTGCATTCATGCCTATAGAATTGGCAGTCTGACGATTTCAAAAGGGTCAATTAATGCTGAACAGGGTTTAGAACAATATTTGCCTTTCTCTAGACAATGTCCCCGTCCTGAACTGACTTGTGTAGACTTTGTAAACATTTGATGCAGTGCATTATGTGAAAGGGTAGAGGGGATGCTGAAAAGTGGTAAACATGGCTCTATCCCTACTTTTTGAGACTGAATAATTACCATTCTTTCCTTAAAATGGTACATTTTATGCACACTTTGTGTTCTGTGTGAATAAAAAATATGTTTATGTTATTTGCAATTAACATTTTAATTAACAATTAATGACTTTTTAAACAGCATCTGAAGTTGTTTGGAATTTAGGTTGTAGTTCCATGCTCTTAAAGCTAGTCCTGTGGGAAACAGGATTTCTAGCCTTATATCTTTAAAGGTTCTCTTATTTTAAAAGCGACATTCTAATTTCCCTCAAGCTGTTATGAAAGGAATTAAACACTGGTGTGTGATTTTATATGAAAACAATCAATAAGAGGACATTGTGGCTTGACGTGAAGTGGAGCTACTATTACCACCAGGAAGTCTTTTTCAATAAGTGCATGCCCTAAAGTATTACACACAGAGCAATTTGCTGTCATGCTTTTTTTTTTTTTTTTTTAGAGTAAAAATTCCTCTTATCACTACTGTCAGAGCTCACTTGATTAACCAGATTAAAGAATTAAACAGCTCTATGGATTCATATGCTTTCCAAATATCCCGTTTGAAATTAAGAATAACATCCACTGCTCTGGGAAGATGTTCCACTGCATTGTAGTGTCATCATGGAGATTCAATAATTATTAATAATTCATTACATTTATATAGCGCTTTTCTGGACACTCAAAGCGCTTTACATTATGAGAGGGATCTCCTCATCCATCACCAGTGTACAGCATCCACCTGGATGATGCGACGGCAGCGCCATAACACCCACCACACACCATCTTACAGGTGGACAGGAGACAGAGAAATGAAACCAATCAGTAGATATGGTGGATGGTTAGGAAGAACGATGGTCAGAGGCCGATGGGTGAATTCGGCCGGGATGCCGAGGACACGCCTCTACTCTTTTTCGAAAGACATCCTGGGATTGTCCACAGAGAGTCAGGACCTCAAGGACTCAACCGAAAGACAGTGCTTATTTATCAGTATAGCGTCCCTGTCACTATACTGGGGTGCTTGGACCATCACAGACCATAGGGTAAGCGCCCCCTGCTGGCCCTCACTAACACCTTCTAGCAGCAACCTAGTTTTTCCAACCCTGCTTTGCTACAGTGGGTAATCAGTCTTGTGGTTACTGGCATATTTGGACTCATTCAATCATTTCTTCAAGCTTTGTGCACATTTTCATGCTGGAACACGTTTGGATCTGGTAGTTCACGCAAAATGTATCCAATATAGTCCTGTACAATTGTGTGCCTTCTAGCGATGTGCATCTCCATAACTGAGGCAGATGCCATACACACCTCAATGAATAGAGAAAAAGTATAAATTAAACCAAATGTTGTTTTCCCGTTCCGTCTTCTGTAAAATGAACCTCTACCTCTGGCATGTTAATCTATATTCTATGAGACTCAGGACATGCTTCGTTATACACATATACATTTTATGCAAATTGGTGAACTTCTGCCTTTACTTCTTGGAGACTCATTAAGATACAATATTCATCACACCTAATTTTCCTAAAAGCCCTTTAGGCTACAGTCATCAAATTCAAAATGACCTCATCTTTCCCTTAAAATGGTACTTTTCCTCAGTTTAACCTACTGTACACGGTATATTCAAAATAAGATTTGTGTTTATAACATTTGCAATTCATTGCATGCCCATTTTTTTTTTTTTACGCAGATTGAATAGGCCTAATTAATAACTGCCCACTTCTACCCTATGGCACCACATCAGCTTCATCAAGCATGACATTTCATTAACTACACCAATGACAGGCGAGTCATGGGACGCATCACTGTCAATACTAAGACAAAAGGAGATGGTGGAATTCCTTGAAGAATAGATCATCAACAACAACCTGTCAATCAATGTGAGGAAAAACAATAGGAAGTGATTATCTGGAGCCTTGTTAGGGGACACACTGACCTCGGCAATCACGCTTCGATGATCGAACCATGACGCAAAAAAACCATGAGCCATATTTCTGAGGAGATAAACCTCGTGAACCCTCAACACCTGAAAGTACTGGAGAATGCAGCTCTCAAGAGTTTGTAGGGTCTACCAAAAAAGGTCAATGATCACTACCAATCAGATCGCTTGACACTAAATATCCAGCTTCATGAATGCAGGATGTGATTGCAAATGAACAATTCAATTCAAGATTACAAATTAGCTCTCTATTCATTCTTTGGATCATTTCCCCCTTTCTTTCTTTCTTTGACTAATATTCCTCCCCTTTTTTTTTTACTTCTTAGTTCCGTTTTCTGTTTCTTTCAATCGGTTCATTTTTTTTCTTTACTCCCTCCCTTCCTTCATTCTACTTTTTTCTTCCTAGAATATTAGGATCCTTCCTTTATCACTTTGTCCTTCCCTTTCTTTTGTCTTCCTCCCTTCATTTTGTCATTGCTTCATTTTATGCCATACAAAGCAGTGACAAAATGAATGGAGGAAGAAATGCGTAAGGAATACACGTGTGTGCATTATTCCCTTCCACGTTGCCTCCTCTTCATTTATTTTCTCCCTCAATTCTTTCCTTCCCTGATTTCTCTTTTCTTCATTTCTTTCCACCCTCCATCAGTGTCCCGTTATTTTCGTCCTCGCTTAATTCCATTCCTTTTATTTACTCCCTTAAATTTCCAATCTTTTTATCTTCTTCTTCTTTTTCCATGATTCTTTTACCGTTTCCTCTTTTATTTTTTACAGTTTTCTTATTTAATTATTTTTCCTTTTCCTTGCATAGCGTCCTTCATTTCTTCCTTAGTTTCCCTCCATGGGTTATTTCCTTTTAGTCTCCTTCCTTGCTCAGTACCTTAGCATTTCTATGTGCATTTTCCTTTCCTTAATTACTTCCATTCATTTCTTTTCTTTTCATTTGTTTTTCTTACTCCCTCAGTCACGATTCACTCTGTTCCATTTTCTACAGCGGATTGCTTTACAGGGATCCGAAAAGATTCAGTGATTGAAAGTGCGGACATGATACAATCAAAATGTGCATTCTTTTTTTTTTTTGGGGGGGGGGGGGGGGGGGGGGGGGGGGGGGTGGGGGGGGGGGGGGTGCGAAGTAGAATGATTGAATTGCAAATGTAGGTTGCAGGTTCACTGTGAACCTTTCACATGAAAGCAAACACACGAGGGAAAGCCAGGGGAAAGTTCACATAAATATTTTGAAGATTTATCACATATTGTTTGCCCCAAATGCAAATATGATTGAATCCCAGTGCTGTGTGTCATTAAAGGCTGAGGACTCTGGCATTCCAATCTCCTTATTTCCTGTAGAGAGTGAAAGAAAGAACACTTTCTCTTCTATTACAGGCAAATGAACATACCGTATGATTGCTTCTGTTGGTACTCAATTTGTTTTTTTTCGATATTGCACATGCCCTTCAAAGTAGTGTTCACTTCCAAGTGCACAGCGCAATATAACAATACCGCACAGCTCTCACACAGTCCCGGGTATTATCTGTTGCTGGCTTTTTCTCCATCCATCCTATCCATCTTTGTCTTTCTTTCTTTCGTTCTTTCTTTCTTCTACCATTCTTCTATTTAGCATCCCTCTGTCATTTCTTTCTCATCTTATTTTCATTTCTATTTCATCTGTCACTACATCGTTCCACCAGTCAAGCCATCCAACCATCCAACCATCCATTCACCCTTCCAGCATTATTGATTTATTTGTATTATTTATTTTATTATTAATTCCTTTCTTCTTCTCCTGAACCTATCCACCCAACTGGCCATCGATATAAATACCTGCATGTACATACATACAAACATACATACATCTGTCTTTCATTATTTCTTTCTTCCTTCTTTTCTTCTACTACTATTTCATATTTCCATTCACCCATATGTATTTTTCAACTCATTGTTCACCTGTCCATCAAATCCATCCATCCATCCCATCATCAAATTTTCTTTTTTCATCATTCTTTATCTGTCTAATCCACCATCCACATTTTTTCTTCTTCTTTTTATGTTTCCCTTAGACATCTATTTACGTCTTTCATTCCTTTTTTCTTTCTTTCCCACCCATTCATCCATTGCTTCCTTTCATTCTCCAACCATCCATCTAATATTTGTTTCTCAAACAATCGTTCAGTTCAAAGTTTGCGTTTTATCTTTTAACTACATTTTTTTTATCCATACTTACCCCTATGAGAGCTATTGCTTTTATCATTCACCATGTTCAGCATACGCAGTATTTTCTCTGGGAAACATGTATATATATTTTTATGGATAATCCTGTTGCACATAATATTTATTCTTTGTGCGCGATAATGCACCTGACTCTTCTGTTCCAAACATCTGTACATAATTCGGTCCTAGTTTCCTGCGATTCTAGATACTTTTCATTTCCAGCTGAGGAGTCCCATTGCTGCTGGGCGATTTCACCCAGTAGGAAGAAGATCATCTCTTAGATCTCCACAGAACTCTGGCTCATATCTGACATGTGACCTTTCCTGTTATGTGTCCTAGTTGAAACAGGCTTAGTGGTATTTCAGAAGGAGTTGGAGATGTATACGGCACTGAGCACAGCATGACGGTGGAGAGCCCACAGAGCACGAATCATGAAGGCAAACAGAACATAGAAGAATACTTGAAACAAAATCTGTCCAAATCTCCATGATTTTTGTTTTTTTTACACACACACACACACACACACACACACACACACACACACACACACACACACACACACACACACACACACACACACACACACACACACACACACACACACATTCCCTGTCTCGGCCATGTGTGTGTGTGGAGTTTGCATGTTCTCCCCGTGCCTCAGGGGTTTTTTCGCCGGGTTCTCCGGTTTCCTCCCAGTCCAAAAACATGCATGGTAGGTTGATTGGCACCTTGGAAAATTGTCCCTAGTGTATGAATGTGTGTGTGAGTGTGTCCTTTGATGGGTTGACATTCCATCCAGGGTGTATCCTGCCTTAATGCCCATAGACACCTGAGATAGACACAGGCTCTCCGTGACCCGAGGGAAGATCAGATAAAGCGGTAGAAGATGAATGAATGAATGAATGATTTCACAAAATAAAGCAAGATAATTGACTTTGAAATGTAGTGACATCAACAGTCTTCAGAAATACTTCAGTAAGGGAGTATCTTCTAAGTGTTATGCTTAAGATCTCCTGCCTATTTTAACACGGCCCAGAGCTTTCTTCTACAATCAGCAAGTGTTAAGCTGTTTCTGAATCTGCCGTTGTTGCATGCACATCATGTTGCATTATGTTATGTATTTGTTCGCAAACCGTGACTTTGAACAAGCGATATAAACGCACAATTTATGTGATTTCAAGGTGCACCCTAAAAGCCATTCCACACAGCACTTCTGTCGTGTTGTTAAATAAAAGTCTACAGCCATTAGGTTTCAGGGACCCTCTGTAGTCTTGAAAGGTCAAACTTGACTCGCTTTCAAGTCTGCTGAAGCTTAATAAGGAAGGAGCAGATTTGTTGTGGAGAAGATAATTGCAGCTCTGCTTCAGGCCAGAAAGTGCTAGGAACAGAAAGCCAGGTAATTGGGCAAAAAGCTTTCCGGCAGAACATTACTTCAAAGCACTACTTTCAAATGCCACACCCCCAAACACTCTGATTTGGCTACCAAAAAATAAATAAGAAACAAAATTATGTTTTGATCAAGGCATCTGTGCAAGAGCTGAATTTCAGCAATGGATTTATTAAACCGAAAAATCGTTGTTTTTATATATATATATATATATATATATATATATATATATATATATATATATATATATATATATATAGCATATATATATATATATATATATATATATATATATTTATATATATTAGGCATATATATATATATATATATATATATTTTTTTTTTAATTAAAATTTTTTTTAAATATATTTATTGTACATGCATCAAACAGTATGTATTCAACTATTCACTATACTATATTCAGTAGAATTCTCATTTCAGTGGCAAACCGAAACATAGAATTTGCATAAAAACAGGTAAAGGGTCAAATAAAGTAATGAAATTATAAAATGATAAAATAAAAATGGTCATTTAAATGTAAATAAATGTACAAAATAAAAGTATATTTAAATTGTATTAAAAAGTAGTAAAAGTATATTTAAAATGTTTCAATTGATACAATTATTTAAAAGCATTTCATCGATTAAATAAACTATATGGTATATAAAGCGGTATTTATATTCTAGCACACTGTGCCTAATTTTTTGTATATATGCAATATACAAAAATTTGTGAATTGAAAAAAAAACCCATTACATTAATTTCCCAAAATATGTTAGCCTTTTAGCCTTTTGATATATGCATGTGTGCCAAAAATAATACTTGTATATTTTATAAGTAGTAAAATCAATCTAATATCTATTTTATTTTTTCAGAATGCCAATCAGGCATTATTACAATATTAATTGCATGTATAATGTTATTATGTGGTCTGCCTTTTTGTGCAATTTGTTATTTGGAAATGTTTTATAGACATATGCAATAATCCACCTTGCATGAATTCAACAATGTCCCTGCAGGATTAATAAAGTAATCTGATCTTGATTGATGAACCAACAGACTGGGATAAAAAGAACTCAGCCGTGACGTCGATTTTCACACTTTGACTTCTGATGATGCTGTTGAGCATCCACCGATCCAGAAACAAATTCGAAATAATCAGACCAGAATTATAAGACTGTATATAAGATAATACAATAACCTTTTTGTAGAGGATCTACAGGTTTAAACACCTTGATGAGAACAGTCTTCAGAAGAGAAAGGAATGAGTTAAATTCTATAGTAGAATTTCATATCAATTTTGCAGTCATCAGAATCAGAAATAGCTTTATTACCAAGTATGTATACACGCACAAGGAATTTGACTTGGCGACAAGAGCTTCCAGTGGAGAAGAAAGTACAGACACATGGTGGCATAACACCCCAAGATCCAGTTCCACTTGTGTCAGCTAAAGAATGGAAACGGGAGAATGTCCTGGACACCAGCTCAACCAAAATATACATATAAAAGACTAGAAAAATGGCACGAGGTTTGTTTTATCTTCAAATGCCAAGTCTGAGTGAGACTGTGCTCAGGATTGCCTCAGACTCCTGTTCTTGGCTGGCAAGGAGAAACCTGAAATGGTGTTCTGAGGTGATGCGATGATGATTTCTACAGCCGCCAGTCAAAAGGCTAACATATTTTGGGAAATTAATGTAATGTTGTTTTTTTTTCAATTCACAAATCCAGTTAACAAAAAAACAAGAAAAAAATAAGCAAATGCACATTGGGAGAAACAATGTCTGATCCTTAGCAGCTACACTGACTCATACACCAAAGAGATCTGGAAGTACAAATCTTTGGACATCCACAATTGGCCAGTTAAAAACAAACAAACAAACAAATAAATAAATAACCATAGAGATACCACCTACTAAATTCCAAGTCATAAGTCAATAAGTCATTACTGTTACTTGCCAAATCCAATCATCAATTGGTTTGTTGCATGGAAACATTGAATGTTGGAATCCTAATGGTCAAAAATGGGCCAAAACAGAAGATTCTAGTAAACCTTTGGCTATGAAACAGAGATAAAGTAATTTCTTCTAAAAAGAGCTAGTCTGAAAAATTTGATAGCATCTCGTGTGTATATATATATATATATATATATACATATATATATATATATATATATATATATATATATATATATATATATATATATATATATATATATATATATATCAAGTCAAGAGGTTTTTAAGTCAAGACTTTACTTGCCAAATCCAATCATCAATTGGTTTGTTGCATGGAAATATATATATATGTTGCACATATATATATTTTTTTACTGTATAAAAATAATTGAATCATAATAATAAAAAAAGACCAATTCACATGTAAAGAAGGGCACTTTTAGCTTTCAGTTATGTAACTGCAACAAGGCCGTTACGTCATATAATAAGGTCATCGTGCTCGTCACAGCTGCGTCAGAGCAAAAGCCGAGCACATGTTTCAGTCAATCAATACACTTTCTCGCAGATTTATGGCTATAAATAAAGCCTGCGCTGCTTTCGGTTAATCGCACACCCACTATCAAGGATGACGTGGGATTAAATTATTCAATTATTCGTCTGACGGTCGGAGAGCGATAATCTCATGAAAAAGGTTAATACACACGCTGCAGAAAGATCAAGGACTACGTGCCTGTCGGGTTTATATTTACTCATCTGCAAATTGTTTTGATTTTCTTTTTATCCAAAACTGTAGCTGTACTGAAAGTGACAGGAAATAGAGAACAAGATGGCTGCAAAAGGGGGTCATTCAGGGGTCACAGTAGATCTTGTTATGTGATGTGTGTGTGCGTGTATATATATATATATGTATATATATATATATATACACATACACACACACACACACACACACACACACACACATATATATATATATATACACACATATATATACACACTTAGACACATGCCCCCACAAATGTTTGTATGGATGTATTTTTCTTATGGGTGTATGTTTTCGTCCCTTATCATTTTTACGTTCCAAACTAATAAGAGTTATAACTAATAAATAAATAATAATTAACTAATACAACTGTTAAGAGAAGAAATGTGGTGAATGAGATGACTGGAACAATTACTGGTAATCAGACACCACTCGAGTGCCTTACTTCACAGTACAGGATGCTGTTTCAAAAGCCGGACCTCGACCGGTTTTTACTACTAACAGACTGTGAGCTCACACACACACACAAACACACACACACACACACACAAATGCACAAACAGAACGTTCGAGAGCCGTGAGCACAAAAGACATACAGCACGCCTGGTTGCCTGGGCATCGGAGGCCCGTTGTTCTTGGCAAAGACGTGTAAACAAATGTCAGGGAGTGTGGAAAAATACACAAGAGCAGCCTGCTCGTACACACACACACACACACACACACTGCACACTCAATCACTCAGGCATACACAGTTAACAAGATGCTAAGCTACCAAGCAGGCAGGGTTTCAAAAATGGTAATGATTTAATAAACACATTCGAGGAGCGTCCATTAGCTTCAGTCTGTCTGCAGTGAGCGAGAATAATCCGAAAGTGTCTCGCTGTTCATACAGAACAACACCAGCACATTTCACACACTGCTCAATGAGCAATGTTCCCATATGTGAGATTTTATGATACACACAAAATAAATGCTTGGAATAAGTATTCATCCTTATGGAAATTTTCCATTTGTTTTCTAAAGATACAAATGTGGACCTGATGGAGACTCAATAGGGATTATACATTACATACATTACATTATATTATAAATTAATAGAACAGAATAGAATCTAAAATTATGTTTAAAAAAAATGATTCATTCATTCATACATTTTCTTCCGCTTTATCCGATCTTCCCTCGGGTCACGGGGAGCTTGTGCCTATCTCAGGCGTCTATGTGCATTAAGGCAGGATACAGCCAACCCATCACAGGACACACACTCACACACACACATTCATACAGTAGGGACAATTTTCCAAGGTGACAATCAACCTACCATGAATGTTTTTGGACCGGGAGGAAACCGGAGAACCCGGAGAAAAACCCCCTGAGGCACGGGGAGAACATGCAAACTCCACACACACATGGCCGAGACGGGAATCGAACCCGGACCCTGGCGGTGTGAGGCAAACGTGCTAACCACTAAGGTTAAATACTGTATTAACCTATTTTACCGTTTGTCAAGAAAGTCTCCAGTGGTAGGATCAAAGATAAAATTGTTAATGAAAACTTTACACATTAACTATACTAGACATTATATTACGCAGTTTTATTTCAAGTAAGATGTCTGTACAGTTTTCAAATTGTACCCGTAACTCAATCCAGTGTCCAAAAGCATTATAACTAGCTACTGCTGATCATTTTCCGGAATCAGGCAAAGTTTCACAATACAAATAGTGGTGTGTGTTTCACTTTAATATATCTATATTATACAAAGTTATTTCTATTTAAATACACTTCCTGGAAAAAAAGTTGACAACTGGATTTAAGTAAGCAAATAAACAGAACAGGAGGTACAACTTACAGCAATACAATATTAAGTAGCACCAAGTTTTATGTTTTATATTAATTCATTGTATCAGTATGCCTAGTCTATATTGAATCACATGTGGGGGTAGTGCTATGATCTGGGGTTGCATCAAGTCTAGGTTCAGCAATGTTAAAAAAATAGAGGACAACTAACATCCTGAATATAATGAATGGCCAAGTATTTCTATCAGTGGATTTTGTTTTTACCTTTTGATGAAAGTTAGATGCAAGTTAATCTTATTTAGACTAAGATGAAAATTTCTTTCTTTCCATATTTAATTTCTATGCATTCCAAGACATGTCAGGATTCCTCAGACTCACACTGTGAAAGAGTGGTTCAATATATCCAATATTGTGTCAATAAAGACGGAAATACATGTTAGGAAATTTATACTTAACAATTCAGCAATAACAACTCAACATTTCATTCATTCATTCGTTCATTCATTCATCTTCTACCGCTACATCCGATCTTCCCTCGGGTCACGGGGAGGAGCCTGTGCCTATCTCAGGCGTCTATGGGCATTAAGGCAGGATACACCCTGGATGGAATGCCAACCCATCGCATGGCACACACACACACACACACACACACACACACACACACACACACACACACACACACACACACAAACAATCACACACACATTCATACACTAGGGACAATTTCCCAAGGTTCCAATCACGTGCTTGTTATTGGACCAGGAGGAAACCGGAGAACCCGGAGAAAAACCCCCTGAGGCACGGGGAGAACATGCAAACTCAACACACACATGGCCAAGACAGAAATCGAACCCGGACCCTGGCGGTGTGAGGCGAACGCACTAACCACTAAGCCACCGTGCCCCTAACTCAACATTTATACTATACAATTATATTGCAAAAAAAAAAAAAAAAAAAAAGGAGAATCTATCTAATGATTCATATAATTATCATAATCACATATATATTATACTGTACAACCTACACATATACATATATTATACTGAGTATAATGTGAAACGTAATTAATTTCAGGTTGTACAGTATGATATATATATATATATATATATATATATATATATATATATATATATATATATATATATATATATATATATATATGCAGCTATATATATATATATATATATATATATATATATATATATATATATATATACATATATATATATGTATATATATAAGAACGTTTAAACATGAACATGGCATAATCGTATTGTATTACATTCCCCCCCCCCTTATACTTCTGTCCATATTGTTATGCAAAATTTTAATTTCAAAGGGAAAAAAAAACAAATACATCAAAAGATTAGTGAAAATTTTCAGCAATGGTACGTTTGACATTCAAATGATTAGGATTGGAAAGCACTTCAGGTGTGTGAATGAAATGAGATATGACAGAGAGCAAGAGAGGAAAAAGAGTCATCAATGAGTACAAATAATTATGTTGCCAGTTCCTCTTTACTCATGATGAATCACTCAAGCTGCAAGTCAAGTCACCTGCATCTCCAATTAAAGACAAATTGGACCTGGCATTTCAGATTAAGCGCTGCTGATGAATTACATTCGATTTTGCACAAATGTTACAGATGGGAATGCTTAAACGTTTGCTTTGCTTTCAAAATGAATATTTCTTCTCAGGTCTAATTGAAGTGGATGTCAAACTGCATATACTTCATATATTACCATGTAGATTTGATTTTTTTTTTTAGATTTGGAAAATAATTACATGGTCAAAGGTTTGTGAAAACCTCACCCAAACGCTAACATGTGAGTTTTGAACTCCAGTGTATACCATATTTAATCCTCCATTCTTCTCTATTGCACTATATTTCCACTGTATTTGGTAGCCTGGCACAGGGTTTTGTGCCGGGCCGAGCTGAAGTGCTTTAGTGAGGTCAGGCAATAATGTTGGGTGAGGAGTTCTGGGGAGCCAGTATTCACTGGGGATGTGATCACATAAGGATGTGATCGGTATAAGGGAGTACTGTATCATAAACAAGTATTTCATGTAGCACGAATAAGTGCAAACATGCAAAAATGCTAAACTAAAGCAAAAAAGCCTAAGTAAGACACTTCAAAGAGTCTCGTTGTGCCTGCTAGATGGCCCTGGTGTTACTAACTCGAAATCTGATTGGTTAAAGAGACAGAGTATACTGTAGGTACAACTGGCTGCACTGTTGATTTTGAACGTTGATTTTGAGCCCATGTGAGGGCTGAAATCTGATTGGAAGGAAACTGTAACATAAAGAAACTACTGGATGCAGCACAACTGAGAAAAAGGTATTGGTAAAGTATTGGGAATAATTAAATGCCCCCTGAGGGGCACGGTGGCTTAGTGGATAGCATGTTCGCCTCAAACCTCCAGGGTCGGGGGTTCGATTCCCACTTCTGCCATGTGTGTGTGTGGAGTTTGTATGTTCTCTCCGTGCCTTAGGGAGTTCTCCGGTTTCCTCCCGGGTCCAAAAACATGCACGGTAGGTTGATTGGCACCTTGGAAAATTGTCCCTAGTGTGTGAATGTGAGTGTGTGCGCACTCTGCCTTGATGCCTGGAGACTCTTGAGATAGACACGGGTTCCCTGAGAGAAGTCGGATAGAGCGGTAGAAGATGAACGAACAAATGCATCCTTATAGGAATACATGAAAAAGTAAGTAAAGCTATTCACTGTATATACATCAGATGGTCCCAAAGTTACAATGGTTCAACGTTCTCATTTTACAATGACGATATCAAGGCAAGATTGTCACGGTATGTAAAATGTAGCATTCGCCACATATCGACATGCTTGCACAAGCACTCGTTTGAACACCAGCTACCACATATGCTGCCATGTTTATACAATATGGTAATAGACACTGCTCTGTTTTACCGAAATTATTTAATACTTATTATTAACCAATAACAGTATATCACCCAATTACACAATTTCTGGGTAGCCTAGGCATTGTCTCAACATTATGTTTGTTATTATATGTTATATTGTGTGCCCATCAACTGTAAAAATCTGCCATGGTTCTAACAATTAAAGAATTATAAGGGAACCGTTATTCCATAAAGGAATATTGATTTGTACAATTGTTGCTTATTTCCTGACCAATGATATGTTTTGAAGAATATTAACCCCTTGTAAACGCTTGCCGCAAAATCGATTCAAACTGCTTCCAGCCCTGAGTACAGACAATTTAATGTATTCATAATTCCATTCAGTTACATTTTATTTGTAGGGCGCTTTTTACAATTGCCAGTCTTTTCTTTTTTCCTCTACTCTCCCTCTCTTCTTCCTATGTCTATCTGTCGGAGTTGACCTGCCCTACATTTTACTGCTGGTTATACATCTCTGTACAACTACAAATAAAACTTGAACTTGTCACAAAGCAGCTTTACATAATACATGTATGTATTTTAATATGCTTGCATTATACCCCTTAGCCCACTTAAGCTTGATAGTAAGACGTCTTTGACTAGAGAAAAAAAATCCTCAGTTAATGTCCGCAGTAATAATTATGAGCCACTATAATCACAGCCAGGTTTTTATTTAATCTCCTCAAACTTCTAACGATATATTACAGACATCCTGTGTTTATCTCAAGATCCACTGACACTCGCCAGACATGCCGCTTTTGCCAAACAAACTGTAAACATCATTGTTTAAAAAAAGCAGTCATATGGACTTTGCAGAAATGACCTTGCACCTACTGGCACATGAGCACTACGTTAAAGGCCAGGCTCTTTCAACTTTCTAGCATGAGAGAAGGTTCTGGCTGAATCACGGATGCATTTAGAGCGCTAAAATCTGATTTGGTGTGGGCCTGCTTGGGAAAGGGAAGGCACCGGAGATCAGATTTCATACTGCAGACGGCTCTGTTTTCTGCAGTCTAACTCTGCGGTATTCTCTCTGCACTCGGGAGCAGCAAATGCGCAAGGCCCAACGTGGGATACACACTCAGTCCATTACAGCCAGGCCACAGGATCCTCCTGCAACTCTTTAATCCAACCTCAAAAACACTTTAATGGCTTTTTACTAAATCCTCCATAGTGCATTGTAATGACTAATGACTTGTTAATTATTTAGAAACGAGTGATATGAAGCAAATTGCGATTAAAAGAAGTGGACACTGTGTCTAAATGTCACATGGAATTTCAAGGGATTGGGTTTTTCATATTGTTTCATTCAAAAATCTCTAAGATTTAACTGCTGCAAAATACAACACAAGTCCAATACCAAGAGTACATGAGATCACATCAAGTCTTAAGTGTTGGAACTGAAAGAGATCAAATCCAAAACTAAAGCAAACGCCAGATCCATCAAAAATGAAGGCAAAGGCTTTACTGCAATTAGTGGTCTTTAAACATTTGTCCTTTCCACCAATGACTAAGTGGTTTTCTGCTTAGATGAACTTCCTACATTCAAACAAAGACAATTCTCCATCAAAACAAAGACTATTATCATATTTAGTGAAACCAATGGCAAATACAGAACCAAGTCCAGGTACACATGGTCATTATTCCACAATAAGTCAAAATATATTTACCGCCATTCAGTCTATGAACGTTTTCTTTCCAAAGGATCATTTTAATTGATTCAATAATGGGAAGTCAATGCGACTTTTTCATCTATATGTGATTCTTCTTGAAACTTTTACTACAAAGTTGGAGTAGTAGAACTGAATCGTGAAGCCAGTATCGTGATTCGAACTGAATTGAATCATAATGGCTGATCGATCAGTAAGTATAGAGAAGCAGTGAGATGGATCAAAGATTGATTAAAGAGTTCTGTATATATTGATATATTGAAACTCCTAACTTGGAGCTGTTACAGATGCTCGTAGTAGTAAAGGCAATTTGAAATCTTTTGGAAGTTTGACGCTTACCGCTGTTGTAGCTGCAGCCTGCTTGGACTCTTCAGTCAGGAAAGCAAGCATCTTTTCTACTTTCTGCGCTTCTTCTGCGGTGATGTAGTCTGTGTCTGTAGGAGAAAAACATAAGGTGAGTAAAAACATACACTACTATCTATATATCTATCTATATATATCTATATATATATATATATATATATATATATATATATATATATATATATATATATATATATATATATATATATATATATGATAGAATAATTATTATGCATGGACATTTTCTACCATAGTTCTGTGGGCAATGCACCCCTATCACAATGTATCATTACCTATGAATCAGTCTCCACTAGTATTTATCCGTAATAGTTAAGTAGTGTCTTTCTGTCCATCCATCCCACCATCCATCCATATCTATCCATCCATATCTATATTAAATCATAGGTTATATTATTCAAAAGATGGTCCGCAATCAAAAAACATGCTAGCGTTAGCAACATGAAATAATATACCTTGTGACAGGCAAAACATCAACTTCTAAGCTGGACGCCTTCATTAAAAACCCTTCATTAATGATTTGCTGTAACAGAGCTGTCTGTCAAGTTTCATTCCTTTTCTATCCAGCTATACATCAAATATTCAATTTTATGACAGGCTCTTTAAATATTTATAACCTTTATTCTAAATCAATATCATCAATTGACATGTTTTACAGATGAAACAGGGTCTTAAAAGACTAACATTAAACATGGTGTTGCTTTCCATTTCATCACCTTCAGCCTTGACTGGCTGACTGAGCAGAACAAATATAGGGAAAAAAAAACATAAAAGGGAAAGGTGTCTTGTGAATCTTGTATACGTTGCCAATCCAGTCATCAGTATCCTAAAAGCCTGGGTGCTTCTCTCCCAAGCCATCTCATCACAAATGCAATTGGACAGTGAGATTAACTTGATGATTATGGTGAAGGGTGGAGGGAAGTCAGTCAGCTCTTTGCTAGTCTTCCCTTGCATTCTCCTGTTTGATTTCCCAGTTACAATTTCATGCCTGTCTAATCTTCAAGCTCCTAAGATGGCCTCAATACTGCCAATCATCATTGGCAAAATGCCAGCCGCTATCCCAACGACAAGAGCGTGGAGCATGAGACTAATACATATCCCAACTGAATAATAACAGCACAAAGACACTCAGCGCATTTAGGGTCGGAAAAGAATTGTCATTTGTGAATATTGGAAACTTTGGTGGTATATCAGATTTTTCGACAAGTGTATATATATATATATATATATATATATATATATATATATATATATATATATATATATATATATATATATATGATATATAGATATATATATATATAGATATATATATATATATTCTATATATGAGACTATTTTTTTCATTGCATAATTTTTCACAAATTCATACAATTGAAAATTAATATATTTATAACACCTGTTTCATCATTTCATTTATGGTATACGAATATTTGTGCAGTTAACTGTGAGCTATCTATATACCCTATATATATATATATATATATATATATATATATATATATATATATATTATATATATATATACTATATATATATAGTGAAAGTTACATTTGTACGATTCAGTGACTTTATGACTTTAAACAGAATTCCATGAAACACATCTGTTAGCTGAGAGAGCAGATGGGAACGTCACATCTGGTAAATCCAATATGCATGTGACATTGACACTGCATATTAATGAGGCACCTCTGAATATTTATTTTTTTTCGTGTCAATGAAATATTTGCAGCATCCAGAACAAAAGTAAAGAAATATACACACCATTCATGGTGAGGTCTTTCTTTTTTGGTCTTTCCAACTGTTCTAAAAAAAAAAAAAAAAAAAAAAAAGTGCCGACATAAATCCAAATGAAAGCAGTGAACAAAATACCATTCTTAGCTAATACTTTCTTCCGGTAGCCACTCGAAGGGAAAGCCCATGCTTACCAACACCATCAACCCAGCCCCATGCCATCAAGACACTAATTGGCTTCTCAACTCACTCTAAAGAACCATATCGCAACTCCCTTCAACTGGATCAATCCATTCTGTCCACTAAGTTGGCAGCTGGAAGACAGCCAAAGGTTTCCCATTTGTGGGAGCCACTGATCCAATAGAGTACAATTACAGCCATTTGATGAAAAACATCTTGTGAAGGCTTAGCACTCATGGTGCATTTACATATTCTCTTTGGCACAATTTGATCTTCTCGATAAACCTGTAATGCTTCGATAGTCTTTGGTAAACAAGCATGTTCTGTAGACAGTGGACTATTTCTGAATTCAGGAACAATCACGCTCTTCTCAACAAAATGCCTCACTAAAGTAATCAGCAGCGAGGAGACTGCTGAATCGCATCGTTAAAGGATTTGCAATTAGTTGAATCTCTGACAGGTAACCAAAGAAACTCCTTGGAAATTCCTTATGATAAATACTTTAGAGTCGTCTAACTCCCAGTCTCGAACTGTGAGTATAAACATCTTCAAGTAGAAATCTTTTGAATGTTGTCTAAATTACAATTACATGATTGTAATAAACCAAGTATAATTGTATTAATCCTATTTCAAGTCATTTTAACCTTGAAATTTTACCTGTTTTACTGGCAAATCTTTTTAACTTTAAATTTTATTAAATGGAGGGATTTTGAGTGAAATGTATATATTTATAACATCTGTTTCATCAATTATGGTATGATACTTGTGCATTCATGAGATATATATATATATATATATATATATATATATATATATATATATATATATATATATATATATATATAGTATGTATGTGTGTGTGGGTGTGTGTGTGTGTGTGTGTGTGTATGTGTGTGTGTGTGTGTGTATATACATACATAGAGAATTTGTTCTTTCTTTGTTCTTTGTTGACAGGGTTTCCTTCATTCAGCAATACAGCGCAGAGTGAAGGAGAGGTGAAGGAGCATGTGTATATATATATATATATATATATATATATATATAGATATATATATATATATATATATATATACCTACACCTCAACACTCAGTTCTATATATTTTGTTTGTGTGTGTGTATGTATGTATATGGGCTGTGAAAGTTCATTCGTTAATAATGCATTAATGCAAATCCTCTTTAACACACTGTGCATTGCTATTAGAGTGAGCCGCTCCTTCACTCTGCGCTCTGTTAGAGAATGAATAAGATAATGGCTTTGCTAGATAATTTCAGCATTGACCTTTCCTCAGCTGTGCGCATCGCTTGTAACATTAGGATGGAATACCAAATACAATCCACTCTACCTACATTTCCCCATATTACACCTACTAGCTGCGCAATCGCAACAGGTACGAGCTACTCACTATATTACCATATGGAGCGTAAACCTATCACCATTTTATATGGAAAGCAAGCAAAATTGGAATATAATTAAAGGAGCGATGTACCATGTTTAACAATTAAAACAAGCACTAAACGTTAAAATAAACAATAAAAAAAAAATTAAAATGAGCAATATCCAGTTCTAAATAAATATTAAATAATAAATTTTATTAAAGGGAGGGTTTTGAGTGAAATGTATATATTTATATAATCTGGTACTATTACTTAGAGTATTATAAACATATTAATTTATGGTACATTGTGCAATCAACAAAATGTGCAACCGATTAATCATGAGTTAACCCGTGGCGATCTTGCGAGTAATTGTGATTACATATTTTAATATCTCACACATACATTTTGCTGATGTTGGCACTGCTCTACACTCAAATCAAATTTGACCTCAACTCTCAGTTCTTGCTGGTGAAATGCAAATGAGCAACTGTAAATGTAAAAGTGAGGGCTTTGGGGAAAAACTCTGCTACTGTATTAGAACTGGCCTCTGATACCAAACGAGCCAGTTAAAGGGTGCAAAGCAAGGGAGAAGGATGAGGGGGCTAGAAGAGAAAAGAGGGAAGGGAGGGGAGCGAATGGCAACCGGCCATGGTGTCCATGGCGACCTCGCAGTCCCCATGGGAACCAGGCAGCCCAAGGCATGTCCTTGTCCAACAGGCGGACAGCTCGGTAAGAGGCCGAGCCACACAGGCCTCATGGTGAGTTGGAAATTGAAGTCATCTGATAAACTGTTATACAGCTGTAGAATATGGACGTATCGAACACAAGGAACACAATCCTGGAAATCATTCTGGGGCCAGTTGTAGGTCTTATGACTACATTTTTTCCCCCTATGTGTATTACGTGATTAAATCTAACAGCCTTTGGTGTAATGAAAGTCTTCAATTCTATCCTAATGTATATGTGACAAATAAAAGCCATTCTATTCGTTAATTGTTTTTTGGATTAGAAACTCTCATCTCGGGTAGATTCGCAAATTTTACTTCACTACATGCAAAAACAATAGGAAGAATCTGAAAAACAACGCTAGATAAAGATGATTATGATGCTTGTCGGATAATAAGGGTTGAAGCGGCACTACAAGCCCAAGCAGCTTGTTTTGAGAGTTCTTGGAGAACTCTCTTACACTCATCTCTCAAGAAAAAAAAACTGTTTCTGGCTTACATGGAGTGCAGATGCATCAGCTCCATTTAGACGAAATAATTTATGAAGGCACTATACAGCTTGGCGTGGCAACAGCTTGAGGTCTGTAAAGTGGTCAGAAAAAGCAGAAGTGCACCACATGGCTCGCCAAGCAAAACCGGAAATAATCAATGGCACTGCAGTGCAGCCTTGCACAGGCGTCTTTTTGTCAACTATCGGGGTTCCTTTCAATGTAATTAATAGGACTGGAAGGTAACATACAGGAGCATGCGTGAAGTTCATGTCGGCCTTCAAATGATTCCAGCATCCTTTTGCTTCATGGTACGTTGAAATTAGACGCAGGGATTTAGCTGAAAAGCCCTCAGTCGCTATAACACTGTTATAACCGCTTCAGGTCTATCACAATAATCTACTTATCAAATCATACAAGAAACTTACCAGAATTATTCATACGGCTGCCATAAGAGGTCTTTTTTTTTATATATATATATACATTTACATATTTACTCCATTTAGGACAACCCAGGTGCTGAAGTAGATGGACATTTTAAATTCAAATTAAATGTTTAACAATAATCCAGTTTTTCCCTACATCTGTACACAAAAAAAGAAACACATGAATATGTGTAAGTTACATAATAGAACATGAATTATAAGCTCAAAAAAGAATTAAGAATGAAAAGAATTAAGGAAATAAAGGGAAATATGACCAAAACTTTCAAGCCCTAAAGAAGTACAGTCGACCCCTTAGTTGTTTACTGAATTGAATTGATAGTGATATACATATTGTAAATATGCGTCCATATATTTATATAGTAATTTATACAGATGACTGGATATTTTGTGAAGATATTCAGCAAATGAAATCCGAAATAATTAACACCAACTGGCAGCTCAGTTACTGATCGGAAGGTCGGGGGTTCAAGCCCCGGTATTGCCAAGCTGCCGCCCTTGGGTCGGTCCTTGAGGAAGGGTCTCTCTGTGCTCCAGGGATGCCGTATCGAGGCTGACAAGCTGGGATATGCGAAGAATTTCACTGTGCTGTAATGTATACAGACGTGGACAAAATTGTTGGTACCCTTTGGTCAATGAAAGAAAAAGTCACAATGGTCACAGAAATAACTTTAATCTGACAAAAGTAATAATAAATAAAAATTCTATAAATGTTAACCAATGAAAGTCAGACATTGTTTTTCAACCATGCTTCAACAGAATTATGTAAAAAAATAAACTCATGAAACAGGCATGGACAAAAATGATGGTACCCCTAGAAAACACAGAAAATAATGTGACCAAAGGGACATGTTAATTGAAGGTGTGTCCACTAATTAGCATCACAGGTGTCTACAACCTTGTAATCAGCCATTGGGCCTATATATATGGCTCCAGGTAATCACTGTGTTGTTTGGTGATATGGTGTGTACCACACTCGACATGGACCAGAGGAAGCAAAGGAAAGAGCTGTCTCAAGAGATCAGAAAGAAAATTATAGACAAGCATGTTAAAGGTAAAGGCTATAAGACCATCTCCAAGCAACTAGATGTTCCTGTGAGTACAGTTGCACATATTATTCAGAAGTTTAAGATCCATGGGACTGTAGCCAACCTCCCTGGACGTGGCCGCAGGAGGAAAATTGATGACAAATCTAAGAGACGGATAATCCGAATGGTAACAAAAGAGCCTAGAAAGACTTCTAAAGAGATTCAAGGTGAACTTCATGCTCAAGGAACATCAGTGTCAGATCGCACCATCCGTCGTTGTTTGAGCCAAAGTGGACTACATGGGAGACGACCAAGGAGGACACCATTGTTGAAAACGAATCATAAAAAAGCAAGACTGGAATATGCCAAACTACATGTTGACAAGCCACAAAGCTTCTGGGAGAATGTCCTGTGGACAGATGAGACAAAAATCGAAGTTTTTGCCAAGGCACATCAGCTGTATGTTCACAGACGAAAAAATGAAGCATATCAAGAAAAGAACACTGTCCCTACTGTGAAACATGGAGGAGGCTCTGTTATGTTCTGGGGCTGCTTTGCTGCGTCTGGCACAGGGTGTCTTGAATCTGTGCAGGGTACAATGAAATCTCAAGACTATCAAGGAATTCTAGAGAGAAATGTACTAGCCAGTGTCAGAAAGCTTGGTCTCAGTCGCAGGTCATGGGTCTTGCAACAGGACAATGACCCAAAACACACAGCTAAAAACACCCAAGAATGGCTAAGAGGAAAAAATTGGACTATTCTAAAGTGGCCGTCTATGAGCCCTGACCTCAATCCTATTGAGCATCTTTGGAAGGAGCTGAAACATGCAGTCTGGAAAAGGCACCCTTCAAACCGGACACAACTGGAGCAGTTTGCTCATGAGGAGTGGGCCAAAATACCTGCTGAGAGGTGCAGATGTCTCATTGACAGTTACAGGAAGCGTTTGATTGCAGTGATTGCCTCAAAAGGTTGCGCAACAAAATATTAAGTTAGGGGTACCATCATTTTTGTCCATGCCTGTTTCATGAGTTTATTTTTTTACATAATTCTGTTGAAGCATGGTTGAAAAACAATGTCTGACTTTCATTGGTTAACATTTATAGAATTTTTATTTATTATTACTTTTGTCAGATTAAAGTTATTTCTGTGACCATTGTGACTTTTTCTTTCATTGACCAAAGGGTACCAACAATTTTGTCCACGTCTGTATATGACAAATGAAGGCTATTCTATTCTTTAATTGTTTTATAGTAGAAATTTTAGATTTTTTTGATTTTTTAAAAATATTAAAACCATTTTTTTCTTTACAGAATTTTGCCTTTACTGCATGTTAATTTAGTTCAATAAAACATTTATTTATTTATTTATTTGTAACAAATTAATTTATTCATTTAATTAACGCTCTGATTTCAAACTAATCTGCGGTTCTTTATATAATCCCCGCTGCCTGAACTACGCCGAGCACATTACCACAACAGCAATAGCTTATGTCTAAATGAATCACATATAACTTCACATATAGACTGTATAAGAACGCTTTAAGTCAGCTAACCTGGATTTATTCACTTTGTAATAAGGCGGAACCGAAATGATTAAGAACCCGTGAATCAATTCATCCTGCATGATAATGGTGATGATGATTATAGGCTTTTAACACATTGTAGTAAGACTTAAAGAAGAGCTACATGATTGCAGTCACAAAGATACCTGTAATTTTTTTTTCCAGGCTATGCCAAGATAATGATTACTGAATTGCTTTTTCAGGGTTATGTAAAGCACTTACAGTTATACTTTCATGACAAGGTCATGGCAAAGCATTACTGCCATATATGTATCGGATGAATGTGGGGAAATGTAATGGATTTGAGGTGAAGTAAATGCCATGGGTGAACATTAGCAAAAAATATATATATATTTGTGTGATAATATATGAATAGGAAAAATCCTGTATTACATTTTGTAAATATGATATATATGCATCCAATAAAGCTGTTTGTTCCCCCTTCGATCTTCCACATCTTGCGTATTCCCTAAACAGCTTTTGGATAATCATGACTGTAATATTGTAATGTAATGTAAGGCTCTAGCGCTCGCTCATTACACATTCTTCCTGATAATTTGAGCCTTACTGAATTTTCTACAGGATTCAGCCATTTCTTCATTTAACCTCCGATTTTCAACAGATCAAATTAGAAAGGCAAACATTTTTCATTCGAAAAGTCTTCAGTGTTACAAAAGTAAAAAGAAGTGCTTTTCCCTGCAAAATCTGTCCATGAAAAAGCCGCACAGCAGAATAAGTACCCGTCACTGCCAATGATAATAGCCAACCATTTTTATACGCTGTCTATTATTCACCTAAGTCTCTCTTTTAAGAAAGAATTGCTGTATTTATCCTGCTGTATTTTTTTTCAATGCGGATGTCATGTTGATCTATGACAATCCAGAGCATAAATCCAAAGCACATTTCTGATTCAGGAACAAAAATGTCACCAAATGTTAGACAGGACTGTGAAGGTTTGTATAAAAAGCACTATATATCGTTAATATGGTATATAACAACACTATTCTGGTCAGTAACAGGACCAGAGGGGGTGTAGCTTAGTGGTTTAAGGAGCTGGGCTACTGATCGGAAGGTCAGGGGTTCAAGTCTGGTATCGTCAAGCTGCCACCCGTGGTTCCTTCAGCAAGGCCCTTAACAATCTATGCTCCAGTGGCGCCGTATCATGGTTGACCCTGCGCTCTGACCCCAGCTTCCAAACATAGCTGGGATATGCGAAGAAAGAATTTCACTGTGGTGTAATATATGTGTGATGAATAAAGGCTATTCCAATAATATGATTTTTAATCATCTCATAGATTAGTGCGAGGAAATACAAGAAATATACAACAAAATTCCACAAATATACTCACAAGTGTGCAGAGAGAAGTGTTTGCTATCGGCTCCAGCACTGGCCTCTCCTCGTCCCAGTAAGTGCTGTATGGAGTGCAGCTGGAAACACGGGTCTGCCAGCAGCACAGAGGAGGCCTGAGCAATCCTGCAACACACAACACAATACTGACTTTAGTGATACGCACATGTTGAACAATCCCAGGTTGTAAGTACATATTACATATTACACAAAGACACTTTATTGAAGCTGTAATGTCTACAGAAACAAAATTATGGGACATCCATGACCATGTGGACATTCATGTTCAATACCGACTCCCAAAAAATGCAACACTCCCATTTATCCGGGCTTGGGATCGGCTTGGGAATGCACTGGCTGGGGCAAACCTAATAGCTGGGCCATGCAGAAACGTTGTTTCATTTCACTGTGTACAGCATTGTATATTGTTGAAATGGCAATAAAGCCTACTTGACTTGACTTTTGCCCCAGATCCAGAGCGACGAAGGATTAAGGGCCTTGCTCAGGGGCCAACTTGTTGCAGCTTGGTGGTGCTGGGACCTGAACCTGCAACCATCTGGTAAAGTTGCAAAAATATTCATTCAAATAGTAATGCAGAAAATGGATAGATGGATAGAACTATAGATTGTTTTCTGTTGAAAATTAACTGTAAAAAAAAGTCTCACTCTCTTATATAGCTGACTATTATTATTATTATTATTATTATTATAGTTAGTAATAGTATTAGTAGTAGTATTTCAATGATTTGCAAAAGTATTAAGGGACCTGACTTCTCTAGCAATATGTGGTACTAATGTGTAACCACAAATTGTATGTCAATTTTCCCATCACTTGAACTAGGAGATCCAAACCAGTTTCATCATGACAATGCGCCTGTGCACAAAGTGGAAGCTGTACATCTATGTACATTCTGTGCTTTACATTAAAATGTGTCCTTCCAGAATTATAAAAAAAAAATTTAAGAGGATGAAAGAAAGAAATGGAGAGAGAGAGAGAGAGAGAGAGAGAGAGAGAGCTTGATAGAGAGAGTAGGTGTGTAAGAGAAATAAAGACAGGTACGGAGATAAATGGAAAGGGAAGGAGAGAAAGGCAGTGATTGATAGTGAGTGTTTGTGAAAGGGAGAAAAGAGAGAGAGAAGAAATGGGACAAAAACAGAAAAAAGAGAAAGAGGGGGAGAGATAGATTGATGTAGCGTAAAAGAAAGAGGAGAAAAGGAAAAAAGAAGGGATGAAGTGAATGAGGGAAAAGAGACAGAGCAAAATACAAAATACACAGAGAAATGAAGATTGATAGAGTATGATAGAGTGTACTAGAATGAGAGAAACAAGGGTGAGAGAGAGAGAGAGAAAAGACAAAAAGAGTGGTAAAAAGGGTAAGAGAGAGGAAACTAGACAGAGTGTTTCAGAAAGAAAGAAAGAAAGAAAGCAACTAGGAGAGAGAGAAAGATTGTGTCAGAAAGAGGGAAATACAGTAGAAGGATGGAGAGAAAAACAGAGTGAAGTGTAGATTGCAATAAGGGTGTGAGAGAAATGGGATGGATGGAGAGAGAGAGAGAGAGAGGGAGAGAGAGAGAGAGAAAGGAAGGGATGGCAAAAGAGGTTTATTGAGTATGATAGAAAGAGGCACATAGGAAAGACATGGAGATTGCAAGAGTGTGTGAGAGAAAGAGGGGGAGAGGGAGAAATATGGATGGAGAGAGAGAGAGAGAGTCGGAGAAAGAAAGGGATGCAGAGAGAGAGAGCGAGAGAGAGCTTGATAGAGAATGAGAGAAAAAGAGAGATAGAAAGATGGAGACAGACTGAATGGGAAATGGAGATTTCTCAAGAGAGAGAGAGAGAGAGAGAGAGAGAGAGAGAGAGAGAGAGAGAAATAGAGTTTGAGATAGAAAGAAAAAGAAAGGAATGACGAGATAGAGAGAGAAAGAGAGAGAGAGCAAGAAGAGAATGAAAAGTGTGCTAGAGAGAGAAAAGGGAAAGAGAACCATGAGAGAAAGGCTGACATAGGGAGGAATAGTGATTGCGAGAGTGGGACAGAAAGGGAGAAATAGAAAGAGAGAGAGAGAGAGAGAGAGTTTGGCGAAAAGAGGTAGACGGAGGGAAAGACAAAAATCGAGGCTGGCATGGGCTGCAAACATGTGAGGAAGGTCAACCCCAGCAGCACACTCGCGCTGACAGCACACAGACACAACACCTCAGTGCAAAACAAACGTGGCTAAGAATAGCTCGTCGTTGTTTGTTCACGCTGCCTTCACGGCCACTACGGATACACGCGCACAGAGTAAACATAGTCCTGCTTGAAAGACGCGAGGAAATAAACAGTCCGGAGCCTCGCACCTTGTAGCGCTTTAAGCTTCTTCAACTAGCCATCAACACAATGTCCTTCAAAACCGAGGACACACTGAGTAAGTTTGAGGACATGAAGTTTAACCTACGGTGGCCCAGAAGGGCAAAACACATTAACAAATCTAAAAACAAAATAACAAATTCGTAAACACTAATAAATCCGAAAACAAAATAACAAATCTAAAAACAAAATAAAACAATTCGTAAACACTTTAATAAATCCGAAAACAAAATACCAAATCAAAAACAAAAGAAACAAATTCGTAAACACTAATAAATCCAAAAACAAAATAACAAATCTAAAAACAAAATAACAAATTCAGAAACACATTAATAAGTCAGAAAATAAAATAACAAATATAAAAACAAAATAACACATTTGGAAACACATGAACAAACCTGAAAACTAATTGTATTCCATGTTCAACCTGTACCTACCTTTTCCAGTGTTATGTTTTTGTATTTGTCATTTTGCTATCGGATTTGTTATTTTGTTTTTGCATTTGTTGTTTTATGACTTGCTATGTTGTTTTATGATTTGTTATTTTGTTTTATGATTTGTTCATGTATTTTGTCCTTAACCCGTCCTCCATCCCCGGGAAATTCGATTCCCCTCGTCGCCCATTTGTGTACACTTTTTCAACACCCGCTCCAACAGAATTCATGATGCGCTTGTGCTCGTGAACCACGCCTTCATGTATCCATGTGTGAAGACCGAGGCATTTTTACACGACTTACCCATAATAAACGACTTTCTTTTCCCTTTTCCTAGAGTACCATCTGTTCGCTAAATCAGATTTGCTAATAGCCGTAATGAATCAGATCCCGCCAATTTTCGCCGACATGAAGCCAGTGACGAAGATGATGACAGTTCAGGAAACCAGCAAACTACTGAGTAATCAAATGTAGGAGTTCAATATGGCACGGGGGACTGTGCTACCATTTGGGAACATCATAAACCATTCAAGAAAATGTAGTGGAAAATACAGGGCTGACAAAGATATACAGTGCCGTGACAATAGGCCTGACTGTAATCAGGACTGGGTGCGGGAATGAAATTGAAGTTTACCGAAAATGTGGTTAATCAAAGTTCATTCATGATTTAGGAAAGGGGAAGGGGGGGGGGGTTAGCCCAGCTTTGCAAACAAATATGATTAATTCATTCTAAGTTCATTCATGATAGAATACCCTTTATTTGTCACGTATACAGCACAGTGAAATACTTTTCTTTGCATATCCTAGCTTGTGTTTGGAAGCAGGGGTCAGAGCGCAGGTTCAGCCATGATATGGCACCCCTGGAGCATAGAGGGTTAAGGGCCTTGCTCAAAGACCCAAGAGTGCCAGCTTAGCGGTACTAGGGATCGAACCCCCAATCAGTAGAACATTAACCACTGAGGAAACGCCGAACATTTACCCCCTAGATATAAATGGGGGCAGAGGGGAGATTGGAAAACTTTGTTTTCCTACAATAAATGAAATCGAATAAATACATACATACAAACATTATTTTACAGCACTGCGCTTGTTATTAAAATTGTATTTGCAAATTAAATATTACAGGGAGGTGGTTGCTCAGTGGTTAAGGCATTGGACTCTAGGCTCGGAAGGTTGCAGGTTCAAGTCCCATCACCACCAAGCTGCCACTTAACCCTTAAGAGCAAGGCCCTTAACCCTTAATTGTTCTGTTAAAAGTCACTTTGGCCGTAAATGTCTGTCAAATGCCATAAACACAAGTGACAAGGTTGGAGCAGAAAAGCTTGAGTGACTGAACCCTGAAGTCAAACCTAATGGAAAATACAAAACACACAAGGGTCTTTTATTGACTTTGTCAAATGTCCATTACATCCTGTGTTGGGAAGGTTACTTGGAAATGTAATAGGTTATAGGCTACAAATGACCCGATTCCACATCTAATAAGTCGTGTAACTTTTCAATTACTTTATAAAAGTAAAGTAACTGATTACATTTGATCACATATTCCTTCCTTTTTTTATATATCCAACTCATTTCCAAACATTCAAATCATTTCAAATCATTTCCAAACATTTATAACTTCACCTTAAAGCAGTAACTCAACTCTTGTTTACTGTTAGAATTTCAAAGGTAAGTTTATATGAATTTCATTTCTAAGTATAGCCACAACAAAGCCGAAAGACTTTGTAGCAAAAAAAAACCTTAATATTGTTTTAGAAATCAAATCTCGGCATGGCTAGGAGAGGACACACTGTTAAGTAACACGTGAAGGGCGGGAATCGAACCCCCAACCCTCTAGGTGTGAGGCGAACGTGCTAACCAGTGGGAACAAACTGTTCTTAAATGATTATTATTATTATTATTATTATTATTATTATTATGCAACATATCCTAGGTTTTTAAAGAAATTGTTCAGATGTAAACCTATTTGTAATCTTTAACATTTTCATAATTTAATTACACATATTTTCTCAGTAACTGTAATAAACTGTAACACATTTATTTTGTAATTAAATTACGCAGCACTGTTACGTGTGACTCGTTACTCCCCAACACTGCTCAAATGTACATTTATAGCATTTGCTAATCGAGAGTGACTTATAAACATCCTATTCCTACAGTTGAGGGCCCACCAGTGGCACTATCTTTATGGTGGGATTTGAAGTCACGGCCTTCTGATCAAACGTCCAACATCTTTACCACTGAGCTATCAGCTGCTCAGAGTTATAGTATTTGACAGACACAGTTACAATTATCTCAATTGTTCAACCAAGAACTGAGAGTACAAGGGTCTAGCAGTGTCAGCTTGGTGATAGTGGTGGGATTTAAACTCTGCTCCTTCTGATCAGAAGTCCAAAATCACATATTACTCGTTAGAAAGCTCGGATTAGTGTGTAGAGTCAACTAGCTAGCACTCTAGGGGCAGCTTGGCAATATTGTGTGGCTTGAGCCTATTTAAGGAGAACCTCCATCTGCCTTTGTAATACACCGACCGAAAAGAGAGCATTTGAGGGATCATTGCTTCATTCATTCATCTTCTACCGCTATATCCGATCTTCCCTCTGGTCACGGGGAGTCTGTGCCTATCTCAGGCGTCTAAGGGCACTAAGGCAGGATACACCCTGGATGGAATGCAAACCCATCGCAGGACACACACACACAGTCACACACACATTCACACACTAGGGACAATTTTCCAAGGTGCCAATCAACCTACCGTGCATGTTTTTGGACCAGGAGGAAACCGGAGAACCCGGAGAAAAAAACCCCTGAGGCACGGGGAGAACAGGCAAACTCCACACACACACACAAAAGGCCGAGACGGGAATCGAACCCGGACCCTGGCGGTGTGAGGCGAACGTGCTAACCACTAAACCAACGTGCCCCACAGGGATCATTGCCTTTTTTTATATTTATTACTATTAATTAACCATATATACAATGTTGATGGAAGCACCATTTTTTTCTCCAAAGTAAACAGGTCTCCCAAATAAATAATAGGTTATAAACGCAGCATAAGACAGTATTAAACCTGGAATGGGAAGTTCAAGCATATATTGAGGTACCTGATTCCTGAAATCCACACCAGCACATGGCCTGCAGTGAGACTGTAATAAGCGCATTAAAAGGCTTCACACCACCATGTCACTCGCGGGTTAAACAAGTCCAATAACCAAAAACAGCTACTTAACACAATTTTTATTAGCTAGAACATTTGGCAAAAAGCCTGGAGGCCTGGAGGCTAATCACTGATAGAAAACATCATTGATTAGCAAATCAGCTAAATTTAGCTTAAAATTAGCTAATTTCACAGAAATCTGTCCAGAGGTATGAGTTATTATTCACAAACAGCCCGACACTGATGTGAACACACTGGCGCAATCAATTACAGGTCCAGGCGTGGACAGGTGAACCAGAAAAAAACAATGGAGAAAGAAATAAACGACAAGATATATATCAAATAACAAATCACACTGTCTTTTACATATGCTAAACAAACACACACACACACACACACACACACACACACACACACACACACACACACACACACACAAGAATCATTCCAAGTCTCGGCTTCATATTAATAACCCACTGCGAGGAAACCACTCAGGACCAGCTTTCACATGGCACGTACATGTTGCCTCTCACCACGCGTGTTCACACGGTGCAATTCACCAGAGAGACACTTTGCATGTACCGAGGCTATCAACAGGAACACTGACGTACAGTAGTATGCTATTGCGCTAATTAGGAAAACATGCCAAAATAGGCTATGGTGGTTCACTACAGGTTAATCCCTGGGAGCATACAAGAAGTATAGACATACGTACCACAGAGCTTCAAAATTCTCAATTCTGATTGGTCGGGAGTTATTGGTTTGTTTGAATTGCCAGAAAGTGCTGATTCATTTTCTAGAGTAGCAGCTAAGTAGCAAAGAACAGGGTTTATATAACATTTATAGATTCTAGGCAGACCCGTGGTTCAACATTAAAAAACAAACAAACAAACAAACAACAAACAAAAATGGACATTTAATTCTTCACTAGGTGTGACACATCTGTAGTTGGTCCATCTCTACATTGCTCAGAATCCTCTCAGGGTCTTCTATTCCTCCTCCTTTTGGCTGCTCCCGTTAGGGGGCGCTACAGCGGATCATTTGTCCCCATACCACCTTGTCCTCTAAATCTCCCTCTTTCACCTCAACTAGCTGTATGTCTTCCCTCATCCACATCCATAAACCTCTTCCTCGGCCACCTTCTTTTCCTCCTGCCTGCCACCTCTATCCTGAGCATTCTTCTCCTTATGTCCCTTCTCTGAACATGTCCGAACCATCTCAATCTCCCTCCCCTCGTCTCCAAAACATCCTACATGCACTAACGAACTCATTTCTATTCCTGTCCATCCTCGTCACTCCCAATGAAAATCTCAACATCTTCAACTCCAGCTCCGCCTCCTGTCTTTTACAGAACGCCAACTGTACAACATCGTAGGTCTCACGACAGTCCAATACAACTTTCCCTTTCCCTCTTGCAGATGCCCTTCTACCACTTCTGCCACTCTTATCCACCCACACCACCATGCCTGCACTCTTTTCTTCACTTCTCTAACACACTCTCCCATTACTTTGCACTGCTGACCCCCCCAGGTACTTGAACTCATCCACCTTCACCACCTCATCTCCCTGCAACCGCACCACTCCACTGCCTTCCCTCTCATTCACACACGTGTACTTTATCATACTCATTCTGACTTTCATTCCCCTTCTGTCCAGCTGTACATCTACCTCTTCTCAACCTGCTCCATATTCTCACAACAAATCACTATATTATCCACAAATATCAAAAACACTGGAAATAGTATTTTAGAAGAGCAATAAAACAATACTAAAGGAAAGAAAGTAGTAAAATACTTGAGGGGGGACTGCACCACAATGGAATTTCTCCTTGGACCGAAATTTCTTCACTGTCATACTTGTATTGTATTCCTATATTATAATGTACAATTCAGTGTCGTTGCAGTGTTGTGTACTGTCTGGTGCCTTGTGTCATTCTTATTAATGATGCACTTGTTAAATTAAAGAATTTGCAATTGATCCCTCCTCCAGGTAAGGTATTGAAGGAGGGATCAGGTATTGACCGCGAAGCTGAATAACGACAGAAATTAATCTCGTCCATTTAATCTGCCTTTTTAATTTTTACGAAAATGAATTCTGCATTTTGAAGTCAATGCTACACATAAAAAAAAGCAGACAATGCAGACGAATTTTTTATTTGTATGTTTTTAAAGTACTTTTTAGGATTATATCTGCTATTAATAGCCTTTATGTGCAATATTATGTGCAAGGTCATATTTTTATGGGTTTTTTTTCCCCCTCTGGTATTTTCATATTCATTTGTATATATAAACTAATTTGTTTCTTTTTCAGGTATACACATTTCTATATTATTTTTTATTATACTCTATCTAAAGTGCCTATGGCAAAATAATTTCCTTCCTTCTTATATTATATTCGTATCCCATCTTCAATCACTGCTAATAATCATAATTAAAAAAATGCAAAAAACAGAAAATAAAAATACACATTTCAATTTCGATCCGGGGGCACGGTGGCTTAGTGGTTAGCACGTTCGCCTCACACCGCCAGGGTCCGGGTTCGATTCCCGTCTCGGCCATGTGTGTATGGAGTTTGCATGTTCTCCCCGTGCCCGTTTTTTCTCCGGGTTCTCCGGTTTCCTCCAAAAACATGCACGGTAGGTTGATTGGCACCTTGGAAAATTGTCCCTAGTGTGTGAATGTGTGTGTGAATGTGAGTGTGTCCTGCGATGGGTTTGCATTCCATCCAGGGTGTATCCTGCCTTAATGCCCATAGACGCCTGAGATAGGCACAGGCTCCCCGTGACCGGAGGGAAGATCGGATATAGCGGTAGAAGATGAATGAATGAATGAATGAATTTCGATCCGAAAGAACAGGTTGTACAGCTCAATCTGTCCCCAGCTCAAGACGCTGACCCTGTCCTTCTGGCTTTTGTAAAGCGTGTGTCAGACTCGGCATCAAAAGCCTTAATTTTTCGACAGATTCGTCGGAATGCAACAAAGAGAGATTGATTTGCGAGCGAAAGCCAGTCAGAATAATTACCATTGTAAGTTTAATGCACGACAACAGCGGCTGAGAGACCCCTCAGGAATCCTTTTGTCTATTGAGTGACTCAATGTACGACTAAAGGTTTAAAATTCAAAGAAGAAGGGGGGGAAAAAATTCTGAAAAGATTGCAAGTGAAATTATTCCATTTCATGTTCTTTAATTTGATGCCTCTGAAAAAAAAAAAAAGAAAGAAAATAGAAAAAGGTATGCATTGTAAGGAGTTTCGCATTTCCCTAATAATCGTTGCTAAAAAAAAAAAAACTTTCTATTTAATCAGCAAGAATGTGCGGATAGTTTTATAATTGATGTTTATTATTTTCACCCTTATTTCTAAAAACGGTCATTCAGTAATTATCATGGAGATGGACATAATATTTTTAATCTTATAATTTAGATTAACATTATGGATGCTTCATTTTGCTGTACATTTTGTCTTTTGATTTAGACCATTATATATTTTAAACGCTCTGAATATTTATTTTTTTTTTTCATGTAAGTCAAATACGTTTTGCAAATATAAAATAATATTTAGTCATTTGTTTTTGATGGGGTTGATACATAAATTCTATCGATATATGTGTTTTTTATTTTTGTGGTTTTAAAATACTAAAACATTATTTTGAAGAAGTCTAAATAATGGCATCATAAAAATGCGGGCTCTGATTGGTGTTTGTCCAGACTTAAAAACTGATCGATATTGAAAAAGGTGGCCAAGATAAAAAAAAATGCTAAATATTGCACCCTGATTTAAATTTAGTGGGATCATGATTTTATACACCATTGCCTGAATGACTGTCTGACGCATATTATTATTAAACCGAGTCAGAACACAGTCATAGCACAGTATTATGGTTGTTTAGAGCATTAAAGCCTAAAAAAATCGAACCTCCAACCTTCCGACCAGTAGCGCAGTGCCTTAGACCACTGATCTACATCACATATACATTACATTACAGTGAAATTCTTTTTTCGCATATCCCAGCTTGTTTGGAAGAGCACATTATATGGCACCCCTGGAGCACAGAGGGTTAAGGTACTTGGCAATACCGGAGCTCGAACCCCCGACTTTCTGATCAGTAGCCCTGTGCCTATCCCAGGAAGCTGGGATCAGAGTACAAGGCATCATACGGTGCCCCTGGTACAAACTTCCAACACACATTTGCATGTACAGTATAAACCTGTGAAAAGGCAGTAATCACGAAACTGGATGAAATACGGCTGCTCTCAAGATTTCTTCCGAACATCATTGGGTTGTTTCATACCAAAAAACAAAGAAAAAAAAGACCCTGTGGTTTATTCATTAGGGATATAAATGTACATCCTGCTGCTTTGTGACAATACCAATAAATACAATTGAATTGAAAATGCACTAGTATCCAAAAACTAATACCCGAGCTAGCAGAAGGTACTTCTCTTTATTCTTCACAGTCGGCGGGGCCAAGCAGTAAACAGCGATGCTTTTTTAGAAGGCATAATTTTTACGGTTTATTCATGATCCCTGACACGGAAAAATTGCTTTGTTGTCAAAAAGCCTTCATTGTCAAATTTCTCCTTGTCTGTCAGGAAAGCACACAGAGTAGAAGCAGCTCTAATTGAATAACCACAAGGTTCCGACCTTCACACCTTCTAACTCAGACTGTACAGTACTTGTTCAGAGGGAATATATATATATATATATATATATATATATATATATATCTATATATATATATATATATATATATATATATATATATATATAGACCAAGCTGTTGAATCAATTTGTCAAGCAGAGACATACCCAAGACATAAAGTCGGGTCCGGTTTATTAAATACGCTCTGAAAGATCACATGATCACTTCCAAGAAGAGATAATGGCCAATCATTAAACAACACAGTGAAATGAAATTATCCAACCTTTGCTCTTGTAGCTGAGCTGTAGCTTTTATTATTTCTTTCTCTCTCTCTCTCGTCAGCTGACCAAGGATCCTCCCTCAGAAGTTCACCTGCAGTAGCTGCCTTCGTTCTATCGTTTGTAGCCGTGCACAACTTTTCAAATAAAGTTCCAGCAGAGAAAGCTGCTACGGTGGGAAAAAGTCAACGGGACCTTGTTGCGGTGCGTAGGAGTGTACTGAAGCTGTGGGTACACACAGTGTAGTGAACTCTGACAGCAGTCACGGTTGGTGCAATTATGACTTCAAGGCAAAGAAAGGGTCCAGGTCAACTGATACACACATCACACAAGGACTTACACATGCAGGAAATTGTAAAGCTAAAACACAAAAAGCTAATAAAAAGAAAAAAAAGAAAAAAAAACCCTGCATCGATCCACGCACAAGGAAAAGTATCTAGCCTACACTATAATAAGTCTGTCTTGCTCACTATTGAGAGTGAACTAAAAGCTGCTTGCACCCTGACCCCTGCTACCAAACAAGCTGGGATATGTGAATAAAAGAATTTCCCTAACAGGGATCAATAAAGCATGTAAATAAATAAATAAATAAAGCTTTCTTTTCTTTTCATATATGCTGGGATGTTCCACTAGGTTTTGTAGTGTGCTTGTGGAGATTTGTGTTTACTCATGAACAATTCATTAAGGTTGAATTCTGTTTATTTTTTGAGTGTGGGCAGGGAGTCATCATTCCAATTCATCCCAATATTGTTGGAGGTTAAGGTCTGTAGCTGGACACCCCCCCCCCTTATTTCTTATTAACCCCCTTCTTCTACCTACAACTGTTTATTTAAGTTTAAGTTGCTTCCATAATTAAAGAAATACTCTTAAGTCTAAATTCTTCCATTCTAACCCATGCAAACCATATCTTCACTGAGTTCAACCTCCTTTGTCAACTGAAGGGAAAAACAAAATTCCACATGCTTCCCGATCCAAAGGCATTGTGTCATCCGACTTTGGGGTAAATGTTTGGGGGAAGTACCAGATAAGTCAAATACTTTCGTACATAGAGAGTGAATAAATGAACTATCCCAAAAACATATCCCTTTTTATTTAAAACAAATGAAATACCCAGATTTTAATACATCCTTTCTTTATACGTCTGACATTATTTTACATTAAATCATATATAATATTCAAATCTGTAGCTCAGAATGTAATTACTGACTCAAATGCAACCCCTCAAACTCATTCCTGTGCTCGCAATTAAAATCATTATTCCTGCTAATTAAAGTTCAAAAGCCACTAGAAAAATGTTGAGCCACAGCCAGGAAGGAATATTCTACCAGAAGAAATGCATTAAAAAAAGAGAGATATACAGAATAGGATGAATACAAGGAGAAAACAAAACAGTGAACACTCCTTCTGTTCCACAGTTCCCAGCGCCGACCAATCAGTGCTTGGAAGAAACCCCTTGATGCCCCTCCTCTTGGACTGATGAAACTGTAAGAGTGGAGAGAGAGCTAGAGAGAGAGGCAGAAAGACAGAGAGAGAGAGAGAGCGAGAGAGAGAGGGACTACATAGTGTACACACACAGTCTCTGTAGGAAAGTGGGAGAGAGATCGGGTGGAAAAAAAGAAAAGAAAAAAGGAAGACAGATTCTGGATGTGGATACGTTACATTTCCAAAATAAGATGGAGCACCAGAAAAGGAAGAATAACTGCTCAATCTGGTAAACATCAGTTCTCCTGACGCCACGTGGATATACAAAAGTATGGAAAACAAAGGACTGAACACACTTCTGGCTCGGACATGAGGATGATCATTCGATAATGTTGTATTTTTTTTTTACTTCTGAAATAAAGAGATGCTGTCGCTTGCTCCAAAAAAAAAAGGGACATGCTACTGCTTGTAAGTAATGACTCATAAATCTATTGCATTATAAAGAGAACAGATTGCTTGTCTAAACTGCCATGAGTGCAACTCGTACTTATTATAACTGAGCTGGACAGAATGCCGCCGTTCTTGAAGATCTTATCCAAGTCTGCAGCAGCCAAACGATCGTCTCTCTTCCCATCATTTCACTGTCACAACTAAAAGACAACATTCAAGATTAGGTACCATGGAAGTGATAAG
Source organism: Kryptopterus vitreolus (assembly GCA_030449085.1). NCBI lineage: Eukaryota > Metazoa > Chordata > Actinopteri > Siluriformes > Siluridae > Kryptopterus > Kryptopterus vitreolus. Next base: position 14,327,834 of record JACRUU010000013.1, read on the forward strand.
ATCTGTCTCTGGCATGGGACGGAAGCTACAACCTTCTATCAGCTCCTGTACTCCTGAAAGCTCCATGTGGTGAGAGCTAACACACTTAAAATTAGAGTAGCCGTCAATCAATGCACTGTGTCAAAAGGAAACGGGACCTATCGATGAGCAAATTGTCCATGCTGGAACTAATGGGATGTTTTGGAGTAAACTCTGACATCTGGTAGGTAAAAGATCATGTGTTACTGTCAAAACTTAATGTGGTATATAATGGTATAGTCAAACTACAAACATCAAGTTTGTAGATTTGTTTTTCTCACAATTGTTTGTTGTTTCTCCAGATCCCATTCTTGCCAAACACTGTGTTCTTAATGTGTGGGCATTTACCCCTGTAGCACTCTGGCTGCTCCGCAAAGCTCCAGCAGCTCCCTGACGGCACAATGCTGTGTGCTCAGGGTGTGGCCGCCCATCTGATGCTGAGCTCGGTGCTGTTGCACTTGGCCAAGTCTAGTCTACCTGCTGGCTGCCTTAAAGTGTCAGACATCCTAAGCTGCAGCAATCTTGGACTGAAGTTGATACCAAAAGAGTTACCAACAACAGCCGCCACCTTGGATTTCAACCACAACCATCTGTCCAAGCTTGAAGACGACAGCTTCACTGGACTTCCCCATCTCATTGTCCTGCGGCTGGCCCACAACCATTTGAGTGACCTGTACCCCGGAACCTTCCGGAATGTGAGCGGTCTGCGCCACCTTGACCTTTCGTCAAATCAGCTGAACAAGGTGGATAACCATTACTTCCAGGAGCTTCTGGCAATCGAGGAGTTGCTGCTTTTCAATAATCACATTGTCCGAGTGGAAAGCAAAGCATTGATCAGCCTGAGCAACCTGCACAAGGTCTACCTCAGCCATAATCGTCTGACCGACTTCCCCTTCTTCTCCATCCAGGAGCACAGCCATCCTTTTCTTGCGACACTGGACCTAAGCTCAAACCGTATGCCCAAGCTACCAGTGGAGGACATTGCAGCTCTGCCGACATTAGTTCAAGGAGGACTCTTCTTGCACAACAACAGTCTTATATGTGAGTGTGCAATGTATAGCATGTTCAAACAATGGGAGCAGAAAAACTTCACGTCCGTCAGGGATTACCAAGTGGAGCATACATGCTTAATATACGGGGAGCCTCGTGCTTCAGTGCAGTTTCTTGAGCACACACGCTTCTTTGAAAACTGCACTGTAAAGGGACTGAACCTGCTGGGTTCTGAAACAGACAATAATTTAAAAGTGAAAGCAGGTGACTCTGTGTTGCTGGAATGTAAGACTTCACTGAAGGGGCAACAGCTCACCTACCAGTGGGTAACCCCTCACAAGGAATATATTGTCCCACCAGGAAACAATGATGCAATTCGAATGTACGCAAACGGAAGCCTGGAGATTACTGCAGTGCGAGTGGAGGACTCTGGGGTGTATTGGTGCATGGCATTGGACCGCCGTAATTTACAGAATGAGACATGGGAGGTAAACATAACGGTGACGATGCATTCCCATGAGCCTGAGCACTTCAACACAGGCTTTACCACTCTGCTGGGATGTGCAGTTAGCCTGGTACTGGTTCTTATATACCTTTATCTGACCCCCTGCCGCTGCTGGTGCCGCAAGCAGCCATTGCCTGCAACGCCCAGTCCGGCAAATGAGTGCAGCGCCCAGTCTTCGATCCTGACGCCCACGCCACCTGCCACCACGGAAGGACCCGGCCGCAAGGTCAGTAACAACAAGCATGTGGTCTTTCTGGAGCCCATCAAGGAGGTACAAAACGGGACGCCCAGCGAGGCACTGATCTCCGAGAATCCAAAGGTGCATGTTCTACGAAACAATGCTGACTCTTTCAACTCGGTCTTTTCAGACAGCACTATCATGGCATAGCATGAGGTTGCCCTCATTCACAATCCTTCATTCCACTAAAATAGTGGGTCTTTCAATGTGGCAGTCTGCAAATTCTGCTGCCTCTCAGGACAGAGCAGGGAGAGGGCTTGACAAGCCAATTGGCAAAGCAGGGAACATAACCAGGAAAGCAAGGTGTAGGAGCACAAAATAAATGGCAAAGGACAAGTAAGTAAAACAGATGTAGCCAAACACTGCCCTGGTCAAGCTTTAAAATGAAAAGTCCACAGCGGTACAGTATAGGGGAAGGTATGCATGATGCTTTGGATGCCCTTTAACCCTGCTTAAGCCTTGAAAGAATGACTGCTGTACAGTAGATGCCTTGTTTAGAGCTTATATGCCTCTGCTTTGGACTGTAACTCAATATTCGACAAAAATAGCACAAGCATTATAGAGGATGGAATGTGGTAGTTATTTTATTTATTTTTTTTAAAGAAGTTTAAAATTTTATCTATATAAGATTTTCTACATATATGTGCCCCTTATAGGAATTTTGGCAAGTGTGAGAATGACGGGGGGAAAAGAGGTAGAGAGGAATCATTTACAGCTTGTAAATGTTTTTGGTCGACCTGTTTACCAAGTTTGTTACAGATGTGCAGTTACTGTATGTAGCCCAGTGCTTCTGGATCCAGATGGTAAAAAAAAAAAGCAACAGATGATACTGTGGATTAAAGCAAACTAACTATGTATTGGAATACACACCTTGACATTCCACCACCTTTCCCCATCCCTCTCTCCCCCCACCCCTCAAACCAATGCCTTCTTTATCAGTCTCTTAATAAACCATTGTGCTTCGACTCCAGAGGTAAATGCCTTCCTCGTTATTGGGAAAGATTACAATTACTACAAAGGTTATCAAAAGATCTGCAAGATATTTATATACCGACGATCTGAAATGATGGCAGCACCAATGTACACAAAAGCTTCACAAAGAGGGACAAAGAGATTGATTAAACGGAGGTCCAAATGTGCGAAACACAATTATTTTTTGTTACCGCACAACAAGCTACTTTCAACATTTGTGGGTTTAATCTTTTTAGAGAAATTACATTACAGTGGAACCACACACAAAAAAAAAAAACAACAACAACTGCAAAGGCAATTCAGCATTGCTGTTTAAGACGCCTCCAAAGTGCTCTGTAAGTAGGAAGATAAAAAAATTAAATCACATTAGTCGTCAGTTTGAAAATGTTATGTCATACACAGCTATATTTACTACGGGACATTACCCTAGTGCCGAAGCCCTCCCTCTCCCGAATGACGAAATTGTCCACTTCATCCGTTTTTCGAATGCGAGTGCACCAAATGCATGAAAAGCATCATCAACATCATCAACATTAACAAGACCATCATCATCATCACTGTCTTCAGGACTGTACAATGTGGTGCTGACTTTAAAGTTCTCGCAAGCGTCTGTGTTCACACCGTGTACGATGTAAGTGAGAAACAAGAAACTGAAGCAGGTGACGGCCTAAAGCACATGTCTACGAGCCCTGGGCAGCTGGCCTGATTATTCCTCTCATCACCCTACAAGTTGTACCTGCCATACAAGACAATATCAAGAGGGCTCGGGAAACATTATTCCATTATTAAAGAATAGTATAGTGCTAACAATAGCTGCATGTAGTCTATCCACGGCAATTAACACCAAGGCAGAGAGTTCATCTAGGTGTGCTTTTACGTCCAGGTTGGGAACAAATAATCTTGTTCCCCCATATATCCCCCATAAGAATAGGTGTATCCTTATCCAAATATCCCCCATAAGAATAGGTGACAGCTTTCATTTTGCCCGAACATTTCTGGGGTCCCCACAGGAGAATAAATGTCAAAAAAAAAAAGCAAATGTAGTTAGGATTTAGCGCAATGTTCATTAGCTGAATATTAATAATTATATCAATGGGGGCATGCAAGCGTGCATGTGTGTGTTTGTGTGTGTGTGTGTGTGTGTGTGTGTGTGTGTGTGTGTGTGTGTGTGTGTGTGTGTGTGTGTGTGTGTGTGTGTGTGTGTGTGTGTGAATCTACATAGTCCTGAGTTTAAAAAGGTCCAATCTTTCACAATTAGCCATGGCAGTCATAACAGCCCAAGGAAGCCAGGACTGCCAGCTGAACATGATAAGCCCTGATTCATTTGCATAACGTCTGTGCCTATGAGGGACTCTGCCATCTGTGTATGTCTGGAAAGAGGCTGATTCTCAAAACCAGGAGGACAGGAATACACACACACACACACACACACACACACACACACACACACACACACACACACACACACACACAAACTCGGCCTTACCTTCACCTCAAGCGTAGATAAACGTGATCAAACGCGCACTTACACTACCAGTCAAACATTGTCCAAAATCAATCTAAAAATCTACTTACATACGAATGCATGCAGTCATTTAGATGGCTAGAAAGACATACGACGAAATGGGACAGTCATCAGTGTCTCGCTTATAAACCGAGCTTTCAAGCCCAACAGAGCGGAACCCCATAGTCAAGGTTTTATTGTTACATATAGCTTCATTTTATTTATAGACCCCATCCGTTTTTTTGCACCAGAAGGCAGCACAGCTGTTAAGATTCCCTGCTCGTCCTTTGGTTTTCCACTACATAACTTTAATCTAATAATAATAATATTAACATCAACAATAATCATATGAATATGAATAATAATACTAGGAATAATAATAAAAACTGAAAAATAGGTTGCAGTAGATGTAGATAAAAAAAAAAAACAACAAAAAAACAAGTCAAATGAAATAAGAATCCGTTGAAAAGAGTCTTCCGTTTTATTTCCATCTCGTAACATTACGGTAAGATTTCCACCATTAAGACACTGGACTAGAGAAATCCAATTAGATTTGCCTAACTGTCTGTGACGGTGAAGTGAACGGGACGAATGTGTAATTGATTTGCTTGTGTTTATTGGCTAGCTCAAAGCGTGTAATGGGATGTAAAAGCTGCAGGAAGCCGGCAAAAGATGCAAACAATGTCACTTTCATTAACTATTTAAAACTCAGATCTCTATTAAATGGGAAAAAGCTAAGTAAAAAATTGTCTGCAACGATAAATATCATTGGTTTGTAGAACATACTATTTTAAAACCGGTTTTAAGCATACTGTAGAACATGATTATCCCAATTCAGCTCTCTGGATGTTCTGTTCATCAGATGGATAAACTTATCCATAAAGATTGTAAACATATTATACAATCTGGTATAAATCCTGTAAGTTTATTGTATGCTAGCTTGTTTGCTAGCATGAGCAGAGAAGATTTGGAACACTGAAATATGGCAGAAAATTGCCAAATAACTTTAGTTTAGCTAGTAAAGTAGAATTATCTTTATAGAATTAATAGAATTATTTATATATAATCACCTTTGAGGTAAATATACGTATATAGCATGTATTGATACAGCTTTTATGACATAAAATTCCTGTCAGAAATGGGCACACGCTTCTGTTAGCTTAGAAGCTAATTTTAACCATAAAGATTCATTCATCTTTTACCGTTGTATCCGATCTTCCCTCGGGTCACGGGGAGCCTGTGCCTATCTCAGGGGTCTATGGGCATTAAGGCAGGATACGCCCTAGATGGAATGCCAACCCATCACAACACACACACACACACACATACACACACTATGGACAATTTTCCAAGGTGCTAATCAACCTACCAGAGAACACGTAGGAAAAAACCCTGAGGCACGGGGAGAACATGCAAACTCCACACACACATGGTCGAGACGGGAATCGAACCCCGACCCTGGAGATGTGAGGCGAACATGCTAACCACTAAGCCACCAAGAATAAGCTTTAGATATCTGTTCTTGGTAGACTGGAGTAGAATCTTACCTCAGGTTTTTATATGTTATGTGTTCTGAGAAGCTTTTCTTACACTATGGTGTAAAGAGTAATAACATGAGTGACTTCCTGTCAGATCAGCCTGTGGACCGAACAGGATGTTTTTTGTTTATTGTATAAACTTAAGAGACTCTCTCTCTCTCTCTCTCTCTCTCTCTCTCTCTCTCTCTCTGATATATATGATGTGAACTAAAGATCATAAACTGTATCTTCCCAAAAGAATCGGATAAATGCACAAATGAGTAGGTGTACAGGTGTTACACACAAATACCCACAGACACAAATGTTAACGGAGCCCATTCCCAAACGCCTTTTATAGTCCTTCGACAAACAGACCATGTCTCTTAAATAGTCGTTTACTGCTTTGTTTAGATCTTTCTAAATCGTACACCATCCATTTCTTTATGTACCCCTTTGATTTATTACTACTACAGTGGTCTGGTTTCGAAAATAATCACAAGTGTACTTATATTTGTCACAACATGTTCTCAAAGGTAGACAAAGGCATGCGAGGTCAGAGCCGTCAGCGACCTCGACAAATAATGCCTGGACGTGTTTGTAAATTTCACACACGACAAATCATCCACCATCCCGCTTATTTTGCCCTTTTAAAGTAAGTCCTAATTGAATTGGCACAAGCAATCTGACTTAGGGAAAAGAAGAAAAAAAAAGCGCAAAATCTTTGGGTAGGTCCTAGCCAGAGTTCTAATGTGTCTGAGAGGAAAGGCAAATAGATCTTTAGAGGATACTCTCCATAATGATTTTTTTTTCCCCAGTGAAAGCCTGAGGGCTGGCTCCATTAAAAATTCATCAAATCCTTCAAAGTTTACTTCGCTCCAGAACAAGCAGCGAACCAATATCAGTGAAAAATAGCGCAGGTAAAATGACTGGGATTATGGAAATGAGGTCCGATCAACCACAATTAGGGTCTAAACAAAACTAATGAAGATCCACTACTTATCACTTTATAGTCATCATTTACACAAGTGCTTTATGCAGAATCCATTATTCCGGCACGCAAAAGGCTGCTGTTCCCAAATGGACATGGTAAGTTCCCGTTCCTGCGATGAATATTACTGACCTGAGGCACTGATGTCTCTGGATTTGTTGCTCAGCATGAACTCAAAGATTTCTTCCTTTATAGTGTGTGTGTGTGTGTGTGTGTGTGTGTATAGCTCAACAGGATGTTTAGCCATGAAGCCAAAAGGCTGGAGTTTTGGCCCAGATGACATCACGAACAGAAAACCCAGAGGCATGACAAAATTGTGTCGCTACTGAGACACATCTGGGGTCTGTTCCAGTGACATGGTTCCAGCAGGGTTGCTCAAAGCTGTTCAAAACAGACAACCAGTTGAAAAAAAAAAGAACAAACAAGCAATCTAGTTCTATATGTCTATAAGTATCATATTCCATGGTCACTGCCTTATAAGCCCTGCTTAGGAGAAAATTCGTATAAATCTCGGAGGTGACAAAATATTTAGATGTTTTATATCCAGATCCAAATATTTGGTCGCTTGGTCTACTGTGGACTCAGCTGAAAGAGATAAATGACTCCGGCCAACTGCTGGGTGAATGTGTACCCTGCTAACGATGAAGAGATTAGTTGTGATGCAAAATAGCATGGCTCCGTTCAAACAACACAGGCAAGTGTTTGCAGTTAATAGTGAGATATTAAGAAAAAGGTCAACTGTGTACTCGCTTAAGCTCTGTTAAACTGAAAGGCGAAAGAAGCAGGTGAGTAGACGGGGCTTGGCGATGTTTCATTTGCGAACGAGAGGCTGAGAAAATGAAAGCCTGTACGGAACAATAGTCGCAAAGTCAATAAAGCATTAGCATATCTGCAGCGGGTGTCAACGCGAAGCAATATCGCCGTCTAGCATTAACCCGCGCTGATAACGGCTGCCATTGATATGTATTGAAAAGCGGCAGAAGGCCAGGAGGAAAAGCAGCAGATAAACAGACACCTGGCGTTATTAGCTTAAGTAAAACAATACATAACAGAAGGAGCACGGTGACTTAGTGGTTAGCACGTTCGCCTCACACCGCCAGGGTCCGGGTTCGATTCCCGTCTCGGCCATGTGTGTGTGGAGTTTGCATGTTCTCCCCGTGCCTCAGGGGGTTTTCCCCGGTCCAAAAACATGCACGGTAGGTTGATTGGAACCTTGGAAAATTGTCCCTAGTGTATGAATGTGTGTATGACTGTGAGTGTGTGTGTCCTGCGATGGGTTGGCATTCCATCCAGGGTGTATCCTGCCTTAATGCCCATAGACGCCCGAGATAGGCACAGGCTCCCCGCGACCCGAGGGTAGATCGGATATGCGGTAGAAGATGAATGAATGAATGAATACTTAACAGGACAGTTAAGTAAAAAAAATAAATAAATAAATAAATAATTCCCACCTACAGTAGGGTAATCTCATTCTTCTTAGCTACAGATAACTTAGCTTACCGATAACTACATGCACAAAGCACAGACTGAAGGTACAGCATAAGTTAATGTATATACTATAGAGGCGTAATTTAAGACAATTTGCATATTATAAGGTTCTCCTTAAGAACAAGACAGCCCTGATACTGGGTTTAGACCCAGGTCTAATATACAGTGTATGGCAAATCATAGCTACATGATTTTGTATGATGCAGCAATTCACTTCGCCAGAGTTAATGGTAGTTGGTAGACGATGCCTGAGATCAACTTCAGCCTCAATCTCATTGAAAACCATCGGAAATAACAACTGTCAGTGTGCACCACAATCCCTGTACAACATCAGTGACTAATCCCACTTACACTCTTGTGGTAAAATCTCCATGGCAACAATCTAAAATCTAAAAGTGGTGAAGCCTTCACAAAAGATTGGGGATTATTATCACCCTCATCTTCTGTTGGGCTGAGTTCTATTTCTACATACTAATGGCCAGTCTGGGCAGCTTTTCCACCGCTTTTCATTAAGGTTAGCGACACTTTCAGATGTATGTAATGTAAAACCTTATATATGGATGTTCAAATTCATTCCCAAGAAAAGCCTCTATTTTTCCTCTACTTTTTACACAGCAAGGCCCAGAATGCTTCTTTCCTTCCTTCAGCGCTCCATTAGGCTGGGTTATTATTACATAATAATAACGATAAAGCAGCCGGTAGAGACGCTGAAGTATTTACACAATTTTTAGGCCGTATATTCCAAAATGAGTAATATACATGTGCAAGACTTTCTTGCCTGGCGGTCAATGGTATTACAATAGACGTCAGATTAAAGAAGACACAATATAAAGTAGTTATAGAGATTGAATGAATGAAAGACACATACTTCAATAAAAATGTTTGATTTGAAAATGTCCTATTCATCCATTCTAAGATGCAAACACACAGAACTAATCAAGCAACAACAACAAAAAATAACTGAATCTGAAAATTAAAGCATTTAAAACTACAAATTTGCCAGTAATTAATCCATTCAAAGAAACTGCAGTGTTCGTTTTCTTCATCACCACCTGACAGAAATTGGTGTGTCTAGACTAAAATACATCAACTGCCTTTTAGCAAGAGAGTTTGTTCATCTCGACACACATGCCTTTAATGGGCCACAGAAGCTTCTTACAGTTTTAGAGCGCGCTGGAAACAACCGAATGTACTGGGTTCTCGAATCGTGCTGACCATAACACTTCTTTATCACCTAAAAGGACAGCCACTTCATTAACGGCATCATGTAAAGAGCAAAGCTGTCACTCTTAGCAAGTCAGCGAGATGCTCAGATGGTTAGCAAAACAAGTGTGCTAGTGAGCAATAGAACGTAGAGGAAGTTTACTCCGAATTTCAAATCCTGCTTATTTGGACGGCCACTGGGTAACAAGGTTCCCATGTTTC